>OX336389.2:1104927160-1105649426 GCA_946902985.2 Meconema thalassinum | reverse complement strand
CTTGGGTACAGCAGGCGAGAATGTTACCGCTGATCCACGCAGCCGATAGGTTGGTAGGAAGGACCCATATTATGATACCCAGGAATAGCAAACTTATATATGGAAGGAAGGGTCAAGGATAAGCACTGTAGGGGTAGACCAAGTTTGAATATGTTAAACATAATGGCCTCTGATATAGGATATAGTAGCTATGTAGAGATGAAACGATTAACTTAGGACAGGGAGGCAAGCCTGCAATGAAAAATATTTCACCTGTTCTCAATATCTACGAATTGTTTTAAAGGGTAAAATCTGAGGTCATCCGCTTCAAGTTTCTATTATAGGTATCGTATATAATAGGTTATACTTTTGAAAAAGAATACATTTTACTGATGTTCTCTCCGTCAGCTGTTAAACCATTATCATGAACTGATACACAATTCCTAAGAGTTGTAGGCTATTAAGTATTGTAGATAAGCCTCATCCTGTGATTTTGGACATATATTTTCCAGTGATGGAGGTGTGTGTTGGTGTAACAACACACACTTGTGCAACGATGAAAGCTCTAATGTACGACAGGGCAAGCAATAGTACTGTAGGAAGACCATTTTGCTGTTTTAAATTACAGTGAAAACCCTAAAATCTGAACCCCGAAAATCCGAAATCCCAGGTAATCCGATCGAGTCTTTTTCAACAATTTTAAGTTTGAAAAACACACAAAAAGAGACACTTATTTATTTAGTCATAAAACAACATAATTTGACATAATTAATTGAAAAATTACCAAAGAAGTAGAGTTAGCATACCTAACCAAGTGTAAATGTGCCTACATACTTCTCGCATCCTGGCTTGGAAAACGAATAAGGTGGTTACTGTAATTCCATTTGTTAATCACTTTGCAAAAACAATGAAATAACAATAGGAACACACTAAATATCACTTAATCTTTCACTTGAAATCAGTTATCTTAAATTGTCGAAGTTACTAAATTTCGCGCCAGCATCGCATGAACATGGCATCGTTTGGCGCTGCTGCTGGAAGCTTCTACGAAGCGCAATGTGAGATCAAGAGCAGCACCTTGAGTATAAGTCTGACGAAGTTTCTTCTTCCTCACTGTCACATTGCCATCATGTTGACTTTGGACTAGACTCACTATTTCATATTCGCTGCATTCTTCATTGACATCAACTGTTGCCCACTCCTGTAACGAGGGCTGGTTATTAGACTATGTTATGGATATTTTTCGGCTAACCCGAACAAATTGAAATCCGAACAGGCTACAGTCCCAATTAGTTCGGACTTGAGGGGTTTCACTGCATTATTTTTTTGTTTATTTATTGAAATGACTACGACGTTTGGTCATCGAGTTTAGAATCGCTGATCTATATTTTATCACACTGCAGGTCATGCACCAAAAGCTATGTAGTCCATCATATGGAAAACCCATTCACAGTAATACCTGCCTTCAGCGGAATTGAACGGTTAACGGAGTAGTTATACGCTAAAATAATTAAACCATGGACTTGTATCTATACTAATATAATAAAGCTGAAGAGTTTGTGTGTTTGGGTATTTAAACGATCTAATCTCTGGAACTACCAGTCCGATTCGAAAAATTCCTTTTTTATATGATAGCCAGATTCAAGAAGAGTAGTTTAGGCTATGTAGCATTAGGCTACGCCTCTCAGGTAACATTAAAGATTGATTTTTGTTCAGTAAGTCGGTAGAACAAGCGCTCCCGAACAGCACTATCCGCATGCGCTGATGTTATGGTTAGTGATACGTACACCGTTTCACCGATCTGAACCAAAATTTGTATACTTACCCTTTGGAACCCTGCAAATAACACTGTCTGAGTGAAATTTATGACAGACCAGTCAATTCCCTGCATTTAGGCCCTTTGGCACAAATCTACACATTTCCACCGATCTGAACCAAAATTTGTATACTTACCTTTTGGAACCCTGCGAGTGACACTGTTTACATGAAATTTCGGACAGACCACTCCATTCCCTGCATTTAGGCCCTTTGGCACAAATCTACACCGTTTCACCGATCTCAACCAAAATTTGTATACTTAACCTCCGGAACCCTGCGATGAAATTTTGGACAGACCACTCCATTTCCTGTAATTAGGCCCTTTGGCCCAAATATACACCGTTTCACCGATCTGAACCAAATTTTTCATACTTAACCTTTGGAACCCGACGAGTAACACTGCCTGCTTGAAATTTCGGACCGAAAACTCCATTCCCTGTATTTAGGTCCTTTGGCACAAATCTACACCGTTTCAACGATCTGAACCATTTTTTGTATAATTACCCTTTGGAACCCTGCGAAGGACACTGTCCACTTTAAATTTTGGACAGACCACTCCATTCCCTTCATTTAGGCTCTTAAACACAAATCTGCACCGTTTCTCCTAATTGCACCAAATTTTACATACACTTCGAAACCCTGCTGGTAACACTGTCCACTTGATATTTTGGACAACGCTCTACATTTCCTACATTTAGAATAACAGACAAAATGAACTTGAAACCCGCGTATTAAGGCCTTAGAACCATTCATGTCCGTAGTAGTGTAACTGTATGAGTATTTCAATAAGTCTATTGTTGACGGGCAGTTCTGGCTGCATCACGTCGCCCCTACCAGTGTTCTGGTGCAGAATTGGGAAAATAGTTACATCTTGCACTGTTTTTAAATTGCAGTTACGGGAAGTAATTAGTGCAAAAAGATTTCTTAGGCCCCTTAAAACAGTCATCATCATGAAAATATTATGCCTCTGTATAAGTGCAATGGTGTTGGTGCAGTACATTTAGGTTACCAGCTGCAATAAACATTGGTGCTTTCAGATTTATCTTCAGTTATTCCGAACCTTGTCGTTGAGCGCTATGTGGTGATAAATGATATTATTGCTACCTCAGTAGCTCGGGACAGCCGAAGTTTTCCTAAGTGTTCTGATTATTTTCCTACGGCGCTATGCGACAAAAGACGACACTATTGGTCTCTACATTTATAACAGCCAATGATATATAGGCCCTAGGCGGTGTCTTTTATTTCACTTACTCCTCTTTTTAATATTTTTTTAAAATTTGTTTGTAAATCACATGTGTCAGTGCTGTAGTTAGTAAATAGCTGTTTCTCTATTCATAATTATCATTACGGGAAAATGACCTGAATGTTACGTCCATTATACTGTACTACTAATCACCCCTCACTACAACCACCACCACCACCACCACGGAAAGTTATATTTTTAAAATATTTTTTTTCTGTTAGTTTAAGTATCATGTGCCAGTTCTGTAGTGGAATTCATTATCATCCATAAAACAAATAAATCCACCGGACAACGCCGGGCACTTCTGCTAGTACACAGGATGTATCTTAATTATACCGACAAAAAAATCAGGGACGCTCTGCGTGTTATGTAAAAGACGATGCTGCAATCAGATTGGCGGAGAAAAGTTTTCCCTCCGAGAAAATGAGGTTACTTTGTTACTTCCGGGCGCGCGATTCAAATCTACGAACTCGCTGTATTTGCTGAGTCAGGCAGCAAGCCGCTGGCCACTGCTGTGCTTCAGGCAAGGGAAGGGAGTGTGATAGAAGGAGACAGAGATATGCTGGTGGGCATGCGGCAAGCCGAGGCGATCGAGGAAACTTGCGCATGCCCGCCAGCATATCTCTGTCACCTTCTATCACACTCCCTTCCCTTGCTTGAAGCACAGCGGTGGCCAGCGGCTTGCTCTCTAGCTCAGCAAATACGGCGAGTTCGTAGATTTGAATCGCTTGCCCGGAAGTCACAACTTAACCTCATTTTCTCGGAGGGAAAAATTTTCTCCGCCAATCCGATTGCGGCATCGTCTTTTACATAACACGCAGAGCGTCCCTGATTTTTTTTGTCGTTATAATTAAGATACACAAAAAATAAATGTTGTACTAGGCGCATCTTGACAGTAAATTTCCCTATTTCTTTATAAGAGAACATAGTTATATGCAAAACTTTATTGGCAACAGCAGTGTGTCAGCTATTTTTCGACATAGGCACCAAATGAATTGAGACACTTGTTATGGCATGGTATCAACTTCTGGAGTATTGTGTAATAGATGTCTTCCACCTGAGAATGGAACCAAAGTGTGACATTAGTCTTCAACTCTTCGTCAGTTCGAAAATGCTGACCGGAGAACAGACATTTCTTGAGGTGCAAGGAAAGGTAAAAATCGCTAAGAGAAAAATGAGGATTGTTCGGTGGATGATCAAAAAGCTCCCAGCCAAACTTCTGCAGGAGAATTGCTGTCCTGATCTTGCTCCCAACGATTCCCACCTTTCCTTGCACCCCAAGAAATTTCTGTTATCCGGTCAGCATTTTGGAACTGAGGAAGAGCTGACACGAATATTATCATGCGTTAGTTCCATTCGCAGGCGGCATACTTCTATGACACAGGACTGGCAGCGTGGCTCAGCGGTAACGTTCTCGTCTGCTGAATCCAAGATAAAGGGATCGAATCCTGGCACACTCAGTTGGCATTTGAGAATGCAAGGCGCAGGACTACAAAAGTTGCTACCACGCTATGAAGAGTGTCACAGTTCGTTTGGTGTCTATGCCGAAAAATAGCTGACACATTGCAGTACCTGTTTCCAATAAAATTTTGCGCTTACTGAAAAGGAAGGAAGCTTGTAGTTTAACGTGACCGTTAATCTCGCGATCATAAGCCACGGGACCTCCGTTTTACGTGGAATCCGAACCACAGGACATGGCATTTCACATCGAAAATCTCACATGCATTGACCGGGAATCGAACCCGGTCCGCCTTGGTGAGAGGCATACAGCTTGACCGCTGCGCCACCACGCCCCCCTGCGCTTACTGTTCTCTTTAAATAGAAACTAGTTGAAACCCGTCAAAACATGACGGTCAATGGGAAATTTTACTGAAGAAATTTCTTATTGTGCCCAATCAGTCACGGCAGTCTGGCATCGAACTCGGGTCTTATCAGAGAAGACCAGACACATGGTTATGCCTAGAGTCGAACCATTGATCTCTGAGGGGGAGCAATTACAGGGAACCCAAAGAGCAATGAGAGGTATACTGACATATAATATTGTAGCATGTTTTCACGGCCTGTATGTGAATATCATAGCAGTTTAAGGTAAAGAATTGCAGCCGAATGCAAGAAAATATACGTTTTCAGAGCATACGAGAATGAGAGGAGGCCAGTTTGAAGTTTTACAAATTACACTTAGCAAGTGGGCGGAGATCGCAGGCGCCGAGCGCACTATTTACGTCTGGACCGAGGAGACAGCCCAAAATTAATGACTCGGGTATTCACCGCTTGACAACGATGGAATCGGGAGTAGGGATGATTGCCCACGGAAATTAATTAATTACAGCCAAGCGCATTGAAATGGAGTGAAGTATACACCCAGGTGAATATATTCACGGAGAGGTAATTTAGGAGTGGTTTTTCACCTAAATTAATGCCTATATCTCCAAATGAACGAATTACAACCTAGCCTACGCTAGAGAGCAGTGATTTTGTGACCAGCCAAAGGGGAACCACCACGATGGCGTCCTGACGCGCTGAACTAAGGCAATTAATTGGAATTAATTGGCCGAAGCGATCGCGTGCACGCGAATGTTTATGAAACCTCCACACTTAAATAAACAAGATGTATATGTCATTTCGGCTGAAGAGGTATTATTTCAAGAAAGGAGTCGCTCTCATGTGTCCAGTGGACTATTTTGTACGAGAAACCTTTATAAGGTGGGAGCAGTGCAGACCAAGGGAGTTGTCTTGTTGTCTTCAGTCTGTATACACGTAACTAATACGCTGCCAGTAAGCACGCGAAATGTTAAAGTATCAACGCCCAGCTGTCGAAGAACAATAGAAGCAAGTCATAAAGCTTCATAAGTAATCATGAAGTGCGTCGAAAGTAATTTAATACAGATATTTATCTACTATCTGACGCAAATATAAATTCGCCACAGCGAAAGAGGAACTTATAATGTTTTTGAACATTACACATACCAGGAGGTATTGTCAGAGTTGAATATGACATTATCATCAGGATCACTACAATGATGGGAGCTTGGGAAGCATTGCCACCTAATCTGGATAGTGAGCTGAACGATGTTGCAGGTGACGAGGATCGAACGTCCGTAAAACGCTGTTAGATTTTCACGTAGACCAGCGGTTGGCGTAATTGCATCGCATCTCTGAGATCAGGCGTAGGAAGAGTCCGAGTAAGAATCAACCTGTGAAGTAGTGAATAAGTGTACATAAATTGTGTAATAGTGATTTAAAAGTGTTCATGTGCATAGTGATTAATATGCATTGTGTAGAAGTGAAAGAGGCCACTGATAAAAGTATGTTTATCAGGTGGAAAATGTGTGAATTTAAGTGTTGTGTAAAATATAACATGATGGCTTAAATCAAGCGTCATGGTAGCGCTGAAGCTGAAATGCTGGCACTATCCAGCGAAAAGGAAAAAGTGAGTACCATTTTACAATGTGATTATAACTAAATAGTTCACCATATAACGATTTATCACTTTGAAACTAAGATGTAACAGTCACTTACTGAACGAGTTTTCACCACTCGTCTTGAATAAAATATGGCTTGGAAGGTGATTTGTTTAGGGCCATTCAGGTCGAAAATAGTGATGGATGTAACGGTAACGTTAAAATAATAATAATAATAATAATAATAATAATAATAATAATAATAATAATAATAATAATCTGGGGTCGGCAACAGTAAAGTAATAGGCACTTTTGTCCTAAATAACGTTCAAAGTGTCATGTCTAATATAAAGATACTGTATTTTGGTAAACAGTAAGAAAGTAACGTGGAATATAGCGAAATACGAGAGCTTTTTCAGTGTCCGTGAAGTGTGGAATGAATATTTGATATGGTCAAATCCTTAGGATTATATTTGAGGACCATTAAAGTAAAGTAAGCCAGTAAATTTATACATTTTTATTAGGAGCTATTTAAAGCTTTGGCTTAAGTGGTATGACAGAGAGAACGCGGGTGCCTTAATAATTGAGTCATCTATGTGAAGTATTGTTTGAAGCCGCATATTGCGTGCAGAAATAACGTAGAATCCAGTGATTTACGTAAATGAATAATTGCGGGGACCAACTAGTATAGCTTGCGCTTTAGGTGAGAAGTTGGCTAAATGTACGAGTAGTATCGCCCTTGAGCAAACTGTATTATTCGCAGCGAATTGGACAGAGCCTGTCTGTATCCATCGTTTGCATGAATTATGGCCACGATTGACGTCCTTCGAGACGCAGTGAGCATGTGTATAAATGATCTACCCTGAGAGGTAAGGATCATATTCGTCGTTTTGGAAACGCAGATTTCCTTATATTTTATTGACAGCTGCTGGTGAAAATCGTGGATTTTCACTATGATGCGCGTCTAAAGCCACTAGTAGTCACCATAGAACGGCAAGGCTATCACAGGAATACTCTCCCCAGCCATGAATATTAATAAGGAGCCGAGTTGAGCCCAAAACACTATAAAGATAGGTGTTAAATAATTAAATGACTCAATTACTTAGGAACCACACCTAGCGTAACTCCAGTACTGCAATTGTAAACAAACCTGACCTTGACAGCAGATGAGAGGAGGTGGGGTTGTAGACCACTTCTGCGGCAGCCATCTTGACTAGCCAGCTGGAACGAATTTTATTGCCTGCTGAGGGGAGAGAAGGTCGGTCGACCAGTCCCTTGTAAATTAGAGTCACAGTAGGACACTGAAGAGTCTCGATATTTCAATATGCAATTAAGATATGATTATTATGATGATGCCAATTGAATTGAATGGTGTGTTGCAACACACATACGTTGTTGGATCAAAGAAATCAGATAATATTTGGCTCAGTTATTCTCTGAGGAGGAAAACTGAACCAAAATAATGTAGGCATCTTCTTTTGGAATGCATTTAGCCAGTTCACGCTAATTTATGCAGACGGGTATGCGATTTCCCAGAACATGACACATTTGTAACGAAGATAAGCCCCACAAGACCCAGAAAATCGTTGTATGGTGAAACTATAAAATATTCTATCCATGTTTATTTTGGAAGGGATAAGTACCATTTTTTAAGGCGATCATAGTGATGGAAAGAAGGAAGATGATTCACACGACACAACAAATATTTGTTAATGAATGCAGAAAATAATGAATTTATGCTAATCAAAGTAAATGCCATAAGAAACGGAGTAATGTTTTATTAATATCATTCAGATGGGATATGTGATTTTTGTGTTATGATACTCCAGTTAACTAAAATTGTGTCACTTGATGAACACTATGGAAACCCATGGAAGTCTGAAAGTATCATTGATAGGATGCTAGAATTAGATTTGAGTGCAGTGTAGCACTATTTTAAGAAGAAAACTCACAGAATAACCCTATTTTTATTTGTGGGAAGTAAATATAATTTGTCCTTTATTTGTATTTGTTGTATAGCCATGATTTTATACCAGTAAATATTTTATTTTAGGAATATGTTGTGTATTTCATGTAGAGTAGTTACCTGGTAGACTCAAATCCTGAGCATGTGGTCGTATGGTGGGCAGGAACGTCCCATACCTCGAAAGACCGTGAGTTAGTTGGGATACGAACACATGGTCCACATGATGACAGTTGGGTACATTATATACATTCTTTGTACGATTACTTTCCGGCACTGTTGCAAACTAAACGGCGACAAAAGATTGGACTCTCGACATTGCATCATACTGCTAACCATTACTGAAAACTTGATGACGTAGATTCTAATATGAACTGCACTAATTATTTCCAAATACAAGCAATTTTCATACATATTTCTTAGAACTAATCTGGTTCCATATAGGAGCCCTTGGGAAACGTTCAAAGTTTAACGAGCATAACTATGGCTCAAACGTTTGGAGTATGAATATTTGGATTAAAATATCTTAATTCCAAGGAGTTCAAGAATTTTGTAGGAAACTGAAGTGGCTGGATTTCGTCTACAGTATTCAATTTGTTAAAGCTGGTGTATGATTTTGAACTACTTGATATAAGTTCAATGACTTTTAAATTAATTTAATTACAGTGTTCATATTTTGAGAAAAGAATGCAAACTTTCGAAATATGTATTATATCCTTTGCAGAAGTGAATGTTTCGCCGTAAATATCGGTCACGTCAATAACATTTGATTCCTCACCACCCACAGAGAGGTAGTGCCATTAGATTGAAGCAAAAAATCAGAAAAATCCATTTAATCTGGTTTCGATCGCGTGTTTTAATGTAAGCGGAGTATTTCGGAGAATGGCCAGAGTGTAGAGTATTTGATACAATTTTGTATAACTGTTTAGCAAAATTCGTGGGGAAAAACAGGCAAAACCTACGTAAAGTCCCTTCCAAGAACAATAACTTTCCTAGAAAGAGGAATAATGTCGATAGGTATATCTTTTAGAAGTCGATTCACAGACATTAATGAATGAATATTTGCCAATGATCCCTCATCCCATACTATGAGCCATGCTAATTGAATATCGTCAGATGGATTGCAAATTAATTTATACGTATTTTGAATGCTGAATGTAGGGGTTATGCTCTTGCAAAATTTTGTTTAAAATACGAAGTGTGCCCTCCCTGATGCAAGAATTTCTTGATTTGCAGATCTGATTTGATTAGCTTCTGAGGAGTCTAATATATACAACTGGCCGTAATAACCGTCGCTTATATTTTTGGAATATAAGGAAGTAATGCGATGATGTGCAGTTCCATACATTTTAAAACAATGTGGACCATATTCACGTGGCAAGGTTCCACTGGCACCAAAGGAAACGAAGGAGGTAAACGTTGTACTGCCGAATATTCTGTCTGAAATTCCTTGAGATATCGTCCCCAGTGAATCATTGATGCAGCCTGTGAAATATTTTATTTTCCGGCAGATCAATTTCACCATTACAACAGCAAAGGCCAAGGAAACCAAGCGTAGATTTCTCGCAAGAGAAATTCAATGCAGAACAATGTTTACATTTGTTCGTCAAGGAAACTACATTATATCTGGAATTGTTTCTGAAATGGCATATTTAGATTGGATTTTAAAAGTGGTTCCGTATTTTCTCCAATTCCTTACTTTTATGCGGCCACGGTTCTTTTTCGTCGAAGGGGTCATATTCGTTAACACTATAGTGTTCTTCATCAACGGAGTCACTAAATATTAAATGGAAAATAATACCTCCATTGACAAAAACAAGAGCGTGGTTAGACTTATTGTTATGTACTCTAAACAAATAATCAAGAAACAATGGCTTATACTATGAAATTAAAAATGACCAATGTATTCACCGTCCGGAGACTTTCATACTCAAGTTGGTTGCTGAGGAGAATGCGATGAGACTGATTGCCAATAATAAAACCCTTATATTTATCCCTGCCAACAACATTTTTGCAACAGATTGCAAACGCAGTTCAGGTTGACGCTCTTTATTTTGATATAATCAGTACGAAACTGCTCTAAGTAATTTCCATCACCTGTTAGAGGTACAATCCTTTGCGTTTCCATGACAATAAATTATGCAGAGGAGCAATGAATCACTTCGCCTACTACTGGAATGAGCATAGACCCACTTCGCCAGCCACCGTAATGGAGAAACGTTTGAATTATATGTCCCGTGCATGTCAAAAATCCTATTAACACAGGGAAGCACACTCTAATGTCAACATTCTTGGCTATCACCCCGGAGGTGCGGGTTCGATTCCCTGCTCTGCCAAGAAATTTAATTCTGGTGTGAGGGCTAGAACGGGGTTCACTCGGCATCGAGAGGTAAAAGCGAGGCGAGGTGGGATCGATTCCAGCCTAAACCATCTTGAATGTGGTTTTCCGTGGTTATTAACATCTACTCGAGGCAAATACCGAGAAGGTTCCTAACTTAAGGTCTCGGCCGTATCCTTCCCATTCCCCACCTTAATTACAAATGGACACAATAATACAGCCATCACAATAACACAGGTTATAAGAGAAAATTTTACATGCTCACCAAGGTAGACTACACGGGGCTGAGTGACCACGATGACTGAGCCCTTCAAATGAATGTTCGACAATATTGTCTCTCTTGGCGAAAGCGAGTGTCCGCACGCGTGAATGCCTGGAATACTACCTTTTTCTTTAATAATTTAAAAGTATTATGACAACGTAAATCGCGGAGAATTCGTTACTTTACGGGAATGATAAAAGTAAAATATATTTTGACAATGTAATACTAAAAGCAAGATAAGAAGAATTAGGGAATAAAATAAAAAAACCTATCGGAGGTGGGACTCTAACACCTTCGAGGATGCATAATATAATTCACGATCTGCAACGTTACCTTCTGAGCCAGCGAACCAGTGGAAATAAGAGCGCAATATTATGTTACGTAAACAACAGACACACTCAACTGTCAGTTTATATTCTGCAACATTTCCCTTCTTTTATAATTCTATTTTAGTACATCGTAGACACCTCATAAGCAGTATTTTATAATTCTCATAAATTCTCATAAATAACTATCACATACGCGGTGAACCTCTATCCGCCATGTGTGTTATGAGCAAAGGCGATTGTGCGCATGCGCGAGTGCCAAGCACTTTGCATTTTCTTTCCTTATTTAAAAATATACGGTAACATATTTTTAGCTTATTTTCATTTCTGAAAAAATAGGCATATAATATCACCTTTTGTCCGTGTGTGTATGTATGTATGTATGTGTGTGTGTGTGTGTATGTGTTTGCGTCCGTGTTGGGGTCAAGGCCTGCATATATAACAAGAAGTTTCGTGACGAACTAAAGAGCCTACTTTTCTTAAAATTTAAGATTCATGCCAATAATTGATCTATATGGATCTATCTAGAATAACGAAGAAATTAAGTTGGTAATATCGAAATTTTTAATTAATTCCAAATACTATATACCTGGCATAAAGTAGCCTATTAGAGAACTACAGTTGGCTGCCCTGGTGACTGAATATATTATTAGTTCCATCTCGTAACGTACAGAATACAAAATTTGGTTGAAGTCCAATGGATAACATGGACGTTACATGCAGTTAAACATTGGATCTAACAGCGTGCGTAAAATCATGTTGGCAACAATGACATACATGTATTGGTCAGAAATAATCTGAAATAATATGATCTATTGTTGTGTCAATTTTTAATGAAATCCATTAGTTAATATAGAAGTTACATGAATTTTAAAATTGGACCTATCAGCAGGCTTAGTATCATGTTGGCAAAACTGGCGTAGGCCTATATTAGTTACTCCAAATTAATCTAGAATGCCAGGTACTATACGTGTGCAAAGTTTAGAGCTATTGGCTTGCATACTTTTTGATATACTGATACTAGGGTAACAAAAATAGAGACAGTATTTATTAACAGTTGGCAGCCCTGGTTACTATTAAGAATCGGCATAGTCATATCTATTATGGCACACATAGCACTCAAGAAATTTGGTTGAAATCCAAATGATAGTATAGAAGTTATATGTATTTAAAGTTGGACCTCTCAGCAGGCTTAGAATCATGTTGGTAGCACTGACGTACATAAGTTACTCCAAATTAATATAGAATGTCAGGTACTATACGTGTGCATAGTTTAAAACTGTCGGCTTGCATACTTTCTGATATATGGGTATTTGGATAAAAAATATTGGGAGCATTTATTAACAGTTGGCAGCCCTGGTGGCTCTTAAGAATACGCTCAGCCATAGCAGTTTATGTACATATAGCTCATACGAAATTTGGTTAAAATCCAATTGATAGTGAAGAACTTATATGCATTTGAAATTTGGACGTATCAGCAGGTTTATAATCATTTTGGCAACACTGCCATGTATGGCCTCCTGAAAATTAAACTGCAATATTATTATCTATACGTGTGCCAATTTTGAAATAGCTCCCATTCATACCTTCCAGGATATCCAACATGGAGCTCAAATTTCAATTGCGATTTTTCAGCACTTGGTAGCACTGACATCATTTTCAAATATGGCCGTGAGATATTCAGGTATAGATCTTTACTCCTACCAAATTTTGTTTCGATTGATGCAGCCGTTTAGGAGTTGATAGGGGGGGACACACACACAGCCAGACAGACAGACAGAAGGACAGACAGACAGACAGACAGACACACATTTGCCCGATCTCATAAGTCTACTTTTTCCTCATTTTTTCAAAATGTGAAAAGTAGGCTAAAAATCCAACAAGGCGACCATACGAAATATTTTGACGGTTCTCAATATCTGCGTCGCCTCCGTAGCGTAGCGGTCAGCATGGTTAGCTGCCGCCCCGGAGGTCCTGGGTTTGATTCCCGGCTCTGCCTCGAAATTTGGAAAAGTGGTACGAGGACTGGAACGGGGTCTACTCAGCCTCGGGTGGCCCAAATGAGTAGAGGGGGTTCGATTCCCCCTCAGCCATCCTCGAAGTGGTTTTCCGTGGTTTCCCACTTCGTCTTCGGGCAAATGCCGGGATGGTACCTTCTTCAAGGCCACGGCCGCCTCCTTCCCTCTTCCTTGCCTATCCATCCTCACCATCCCTTACCTTCCCTCATGAGGCCCCTGTTCGCTTTGCAGGTGAGGACGCCTGGGCGAGTGCCAATCCCACCTCACCAGTTGTATCCCTTCCGATTCGATGTTCCCAGCTCTAGGATACTGCCCGTGGAGGCGGTAGTGGTGAGTTCCCTCGCTGAGTCCGTGGGTTCCACCAACCTGGAGGGTAAACGGCAAAAAAAAACCACCTCAATATCTACCAATCTATTACAGCAATCAAACTGAAAATTTGTATTTTGATAGAGGCAATTAATAGACTATAACTAGGATATATGAAAATAGGCTATTTATTTCTTCACGGAACTACCTGGTTTTTCTTTTATGACACTCTACAAATCTACAGGTCAAGAGCTTTCTTCAGAATGCTTTACGATGGCAATCGGTTCAACCGTTCTCTCAATCTCGTGGTAACAAACATCACTTTAGTGTTTTAAATATATAGATAAGGAAACTTACTTTCTGGATGCAACTTGTCTATCATTTTATATTGAATATTATTCACATATATTTTAAAATACCATGCGATGACGTCATGTTGTATACTGGTGGTGCTATGCTGTGCAGGACTCCACTCACATCGGTCGAGTAAATTTATAGGTCACCCTAATGGTACAGTATTTCTTTCCCTTCATGTGTTTCATCGCAGATGTAAAGAAACTCGAGGTTAGATTTGAATACCGGTTACATTAAATTTTAACGACCAGGATTATTGAAAGGTGTCATATAAATGTGTTCCCTTATGTAGGTAAATAGAGAAAACCGGTACTATTAAATACTTTAAGTAAATAATGTCGCCTCCGTGGTGTAGTGGTCAGCGTACTTAGCAGCCACCCCGGAGGTCCGGGGTGCGGTTCCTGGTTCTGCCACGAAATTTGAAAAGTGGCATGAGGACTGGAACGGGGTCTACTTAGCCTCGGGTGGTCCAAATGAGTGGAGGGTGTTCGATTCCCACCTCAGCTAACCTCGAAGTGGTTTTCCGTGGTTTCCCACTTCGTCTTCAGGCAAATGCCGGTATGATACCTACCGTCAGGCCATATCCGCCTCCTTCCCTCTTCCTTGTCTATCCCTCCCATTCTTTCCAACCCGTCCCATCCCTCATTAGCCCCCTGTTCGCTTTGCAGGTGAGGCCGCCTTGGCGAGGAGCTAGTTCCGCCTTCCCAGTTGTATCCCCCGACTCGATGTCAAGCTCCAGGATACTGCCCGCAGATGCGATAAAGGTGGGATCCCTCACTGAGTCCGTGGAAAAGCCTACCTGGAGGGTAAACTGACTACGAAAAAGAAGTAAATGATTAGCATATAGGCCTACTGTAGTTACGACAACTGAGATCTAATTAATTCTACAGTTTGGAATAATTGTATATTTTCATTAGCGTACTAGTCCTAAAAATTCACTTGCTGAACGTTTTTAATCAGAGGAAGTGTTGCTTAAAAAGGACGAAGTTATAAATGCTTGAAACCTCAGAAACATTTCTTCTAGTTGGTGCAAAATTCGAAGATTTATTGCGAGTGTTTACTGAATGTATCACTGGCTCAATGTGTGCGAAATGAACGAATGAGAAATTTTCCATTTTTTAGATTTTTTAGCCTACTTTTCACATTTTGCAAAAATGAGGAAAAAGTAGACTTATGAGATCGATCCGGGAAAATGTGTGTCTGTCTGTCTGTCTGTCTGTCCTTCTGTCTGTCTGTCTGTCCTTCTGTCTGTCTGGCTGTGTGTGTGTCCCCCCCCTATCAACTCCTAAACGGCTGCAGAAATCAAAACCAAATTTAGTATGAGTAAAGATGTGCTCCGGAATAGCTCACGTCCATATTTGAAAATGATGTCAGTGATACCAACTGCTGAAAAAACGCACTAGAAATTTGAGCTCCATGTTGGATATCTTGCAAGGTATGCATGGGAGCTATTCCAAAATTGACACACATGTAGATAATACTATTTCAGTTTAATTTCCAGGAGGCCAACCATGACAGTGTTGCCAAAATAATTTTAAGTCTTCTGATAGGTCCAATGTTTAAATGCATATAACTTCTACACTATCAATTGGATTTCAACCAAATTTTGTATGTAATATCTGTACATAAACAGATATGACTGAGCGTATTCTTAAGAGCCACCAGGGCTGCCAACTGTTAATAATTGCTCTCTCTATTTTTTTAAATCCAAATACCAATATATCAGAAAGTATGCAAGCCAACAGCTTTAAACTATGCACACGTATATTCTGACATTTTAGATTAATTTGGAGTAACTTATATACGTCAGTTCTACCAACATGATTATAAGCCTGCTGATAGTACCAATTTTTAAATACATGTAACTTCTATACTATCAGTTGGATTTCAACCAAATTTCGTATGAGATATGTGTACCATAACAGTTATGACTATAAGTATTGTTAAGAGCAATCAGGGCTGCCAACTGTTAATAAATGCTGTCTATATTCTTTTTACCCTAATATCAATATATCAGAAAGTATGCAAGCCAACAGCTCTATATTTTGCACACGTATAGCACCTGACATTCTAGATTAATTTGGAGTAATTAATACAAGGCAGTGCTGCCAACATGATTCTATGCCTGCTGATATGTCCAATTTTAAAATACATGTAACTTCTATACTAACAAATGGATTTCATCCAAAATTGGCACAACAAGATATCATAATAATTCAGATTATTTCTGACCAGTACACGCATGGTATTGTTGGCAACATGCTTTTACGCGTGCTGATAGATCCAGTGTCTAACTGCATGTAACGTCCATTGGACTTCAACCAAATTTTGTATTCTGTACCTTAAGAAGTGGAACTAAGAATATATTCAGTCACCAGGGCTGCCAACTGTAGTGCTCTATTAGGCTACATTATACCAGGTATATTTTGAACTAATTAGATATTTCGATATTACCAACTTAATTTCGTCATTATTCTAGATAGGTTCATATACTGTAGAATAATCATTGGCATGAAAAGTAGGCTGTATAGTTCTTCACGGAACTTCTTGTTAAAATTAATATGAATAGGCTCTCGAATCTTCCATTAAAGTTTCTTTATTTCCTCTCGGCTTACATTGTATGTGATAGACGTTACAATTTCAGAATTAGTCTACTTTAGTGTAATATTATAAATGAAATCTATACTAATATAATAAAGCTGCAGAGTTTGTGTGTTTTTGTGTTTAAACGCGCTAATCTCTGGAACTAGACTACCTGTCGGATTCGAAAAATTCTCTTTTTTAATATTAAAGCCAGATTGAAGAGGAATAGTTTAGGCTATGTTAAATTTCGGACAGACCACTCCATTCCCTGCATTTAGGCCCTTTGGCACAAATCTACACCGTTTCACCTATCTGAACCAAAATTTGTATACTTACCCTTTGGAACACTGCGGGTAACACTGTCCACTTTAAATTTCGGACAGACCACTCCAATCCCTGCATTTAGGCCCTTTGACACAAATCTACACCGTTTGGAACCCTGCGAGTAACACTATTTACATGAAATTTCGGACAGACTACTCCATTCCCTGCATTTATGCCCTTTGGCACAAATCTACACCGTTTCACCGATCTAAATCAAAATTTGTATACTTACCCTTTGGAACTCTACGAGGAACATTGTCTGCATGAAATTTCGGACAGACCACTCCATTCCCTGCATTTAGGCCCTTTGGCACAAATCTACACCGTGTCACCAATCTGGACCAACATTTGTACTCTTAGCCTTTGGAACCCTGAGGGTGACACTGTTCACTTTAAATTTCGGACAGACCACTCCATTCCGTGCATTTAGGCCCGGTATCACAAATCTACACCGTTGCTCCCAATTGCACCAAATTATACATACACTTTGAAACCCTGCTGGTAACACTCTCCGCTTGATATTTTGGACAACGCTCTTTATTCCCTACATTTAGAATAACGAACAAACTGAACTTGAAAACCATGTATTAAGGCCCTAGAAACATTCATGTCCGTAGTAGTGTAACTGTAAGAGTATTTTAATAAGTCTATTGTTGACTGGCGATTCGGGCTGCATCACGTCGCCCCTACCAGTGTTCTGGTGCAGAATTGCGAAAATACAGTAGTTAAATCTTGCGCTGCTTATAAATTGCAGTCACGGGGAGTAAATAGTGCAAAAAGATTTCTTTTTCTCCTTAAAACAGTTATCATCATGAACATATTTTGCCTCTGTTTAAGTGCAATTGTTTTGGTGCAGTACACTGAGGTTACCAGCTGCAATAAGCGTTGGTGCTTTCAAATTTGCCTTCATTTATTCCGAACCTTATCGTTGAGCGATATGTGGCGATAAATGATACTATTGCTACCTCAGTAGCCTGGGACAGCCGAAGTTTTCCAAAGTGTTCTGATTATTTTCCTACGACACTATGCGACTAAACACGACACTATTTGTCTCTACATTTCTAACAGCCAATGAGATATAGGTCCTAGGCAGTGTCTTTTATTTCACTTACTCCTCTTTCTAATCAATTTTAGAATTTTGTTTGTAAATTACATGTGTCAGTGCTGTAGTTAGTAAATAGCCGTTTCCCTATTCATTATTACCATTATTATCATTAGGGGAAAATGATATAAATGTTCCGTCCAATATACTGTACTATTTATCACCCCCACTACAACCACCACCACCACCACCACCACCACCAGCACCACTACCACCACAATCAGTTATATATTTTTTTCTTCTGGTAGTTTAAGTATCATGTGCCAGTTCTGTAGTAGTATTCATTATCATCCATAAAACAAATAAATCCACCGGGCGAAGCCGGGCACTACTGCTATTATTTATACATACAGTATGTTACATTACATGTATGCTCACATTATTATATCCAGTGAGAGGAAGTTTTGTTGTTGTTGTTTCATGTAAAGGGCTTGGAAATTGTGGTCATTCAGCCCTGTGTACCTTGGTGTGTGTGTAGAATTTGTCTGATAATCTGTGTTATTGTGTGGTTGTATTGGTGTGTGTACTTGTAATTCAGACGAGGAATGGGAAGGAGGCGGCCATGTCCTAAGTTACGGACCATCCCAGGATTTGCCTGGATTAAAAATAGGAAACCACGGAAATCAACTTCCAGGAATGCTGAGGTGGAAATCGAACGGACCTTTTCTCAGATTTGTCGCACGAGACCCAGTGTACCCCATTGCAGCTCGCAGACCAGAATTAAATTTCTTAGCAGATACTGAAATCAAACCTTGACCTCTAGGGTGACAGCAAAGAATGTTAGCCACTACACCAGGAGGTGGATGGTTTACATACTAATGGAGCATTCACCCAAGTACACAAGGCTGATGACCAACATGTCCCAAGCCCGTAAAAGGAATTATTAACTTCAACAACAAGTATACAGAAGAAGTGAACTGAGTTGCGTTCTGTGACAGCTGTGCCATCTATTTCACACTAAAGCACATGCTCGGAGAAGGCTGGACCATATAAGTCATATCTTGATTCTGTCAATCCAGAAGTTAAATGATTGAGTGTGAGAACTGCCAGTTTGATTCTCGTTTCCGTTCTGGACTAGTCTCATGTGAGTCAGTCACGAGTCACGACTCAGCACTGCCGCTGACAAGGACAGGGAACTAAATAAAATCTAAGAGGTGAAAGTATGTGTCTATTTATGTAAATATAGATAGAATTAGTGTGATTACCTGTGTTATTGTGATGGCTGAATTAGCGTGTGTATTCTTAGGGTAAGGATTGGGTAATAATGTTAGGCCTATTGGTTTTTCGTCCCTTTTAACTACTGAGGCTTTTAGAGACGCCGGGGAGCCGGAATTTTGCCCCGAAGAGGATCTTTAACGTGCCAGTAACTCTACTGACACGGCTCCCTCACATTTGCGCACCCTCAAATGCTAGCTGACTGTGCCAGGATACGAACCTGCAACTTTGGGCCCAGCAAGCGAGAACGTTACCGCTGAGCCACGCAGCCGTGGTCTTATGTTAGGAACCATCCCAGCATTTGCCTGGAGTGGAAGTGGGAAATCATTGAATTCACTTCCAGGATAGATGGCTTCGGTGGCGTAGTTGGTAGTATGCTGAGCTTCCATGTCCAAGATCGCGGGTTCAAACCCGTCTGAAGTCGTCGGATTTCTTAAGAGCGTTAAAGTCCCTCAGTATGCCTTCCTTCGGAGGGGAAATAAAGCCGGTGGGCCCATGTCATAGGGTTATGGCATGTAAAAGAACCTTCCACTAACTACAATTGCGCGAAGCTTAAACTTGTAGGTTAGATTTGATTAACGCTATGTTAGTTCAACGTTCTTCGGAAGGTGTAGCCATGTTCGCTGCTAGGTTGTCGTTGATGGTAGCATTTGGTGGCAAAAGTAGGAACTACTTGAAATTGATCGTCTGAAGTCCTTACCTGGGCCGATAACCTAGATGTTAGGCCTCTTAAAACAACAATTATCATTATCATCATCCTTACCTGAATCACAGATTACACACACTAATACAGCCGTCACAATTAACACTGTTCATCAGTCAGATTCTACACACACCCAAAGTACACGGGGCTACATGACTAAGGAACCAACCAACACATCCAGAATGGCTGAGGTGGGAATCCAATTCACCTCTTCTCAATTGTGCCTCACGAGACTGAGTGTACCCCGTTAAAGTTATCAGAATCAGACCTGAATTACATTTCTTCGAAAAGCCATGAATCGAACCTGGACCTCCGGGGCGATAGCAGAGAATGATAGCCGCTACAGCAAGTGGTGGTCTAGCCTGTAGGATGTCTCTTCGTAATCATGGGGCTCAGTATACAATATTGTATGATTCAACCTTTAGGTATCAATGCATCGCACCCTCATCAGTCATGACTCATGAGGAACATTCAACACACAAAGCATCAAAGCTTGATCAAAGACAATCTGCGCACAATACCTTACCATTGAGCAGTTAATTGCAATGAAGACTATGCAATAGCACCACCCGGGTATCCACTGAACATGCCGCGCAGAGTGTAATAGCTTCCCCCTCCCATCGGATGCGGGGACATCAGTCAGCTGTTATATAGGCCTATATGTTAGCCTATATGAACCAATCAATATTACTCGTACTTTCACAATTTCTTTTATATTATTAAAGTTTGTTATTATGGAATAATAGATTCCATTAACTCATCGAGACAAGGTAATTTATGACAACTTGCAGGTCATATCCCCATGAAGAACTAAATAGCTTATTTTCATATATTCCGCAAGCAACTGCTCTGCAGAAGTTTGGCTGGGAGCTGTTTGATCATCCACCGTACAGTCCTCATCTTTCTCCCAGTGATTTTCACCTTTCCTTGCGCCTAAAGAAATTTCAGTTCTCCGGTCAGCATTTTCACACTGACTAACAGCAGAAGACGATTATCACACGCAGGTTCCATTCGCAGGCAGTAGACTTCTATGCATGGCCGCCCGCAGGATTTTCTCCAGGGGGGTGCCAAATAATATATTTCTTTTCATTACCTACCTGTCACTAGGTGATGATGAGACGTTCCCCTCCCCCGCAATTTTCGTTTCATTTCTTAATTGCTTCGTGATATTCATTATTTGGCTGCTCTGAAACCGTTGGGTGCATTATCTTTATGGCATGAATGGGAGGAATAGTTCTTTTTTTATTTCAGAGTTTTTGTCCATAGAAGTTCGCTTTTCTTTGCGAATCATCGTCATAATGTTAATTCCTTAAAAACAGGTAAAAGGTAGTTGTATCACCATGTATCGACAAAAATCATTCAGTTCATTAAGTTGGTAATGTTAACCCAGTCCGACGATTTTCTAAATAACTGGACATATTTTCAAATAATCCCAAATTACTAAGTGAAATAAAACTGTGGAATTATCCCTATATCTAAATCAGTTAACTATCAGTACCAGTAACTTCAATTTATTAAATAAACTGGTGTGACAATGAACAATCCAAATATTCTCGGGATTCCAGAGGGGGATCACGGCCCCTCCTTGCCCCCCCCCCCCCTTCTGTGGGCGCCCATGCTTCTATGACACAGGACTACAAAAGTTGATACCACGCTATAACAAGGCCTATGTCGAAAAATAGCTGACACTTTGCTGTACCAGTTGCCAATATAGTTCAGAACACAACTACTTTCTCTTTTTTAAAGAGATGCTCCTCGTACGTTAGACCAGTGATATCATTTGCTCCATCATGAAAACGTAACGTGCATTTCGTTACTTCGTTACTGTTAAAATTAGTGACGTTGCAGGTCCCGCGATATTCCCCCAACCCTGATTTAGGCCTATCTTTATATTATTTTCTAGTTTATTAAATGGGCTATGTGAGAAATCTCGCATGAGTTTAACCACCCACCCGGCTTTTCTGTTATGCGGGCTGGAAGTGACACAGTTCTGGCAGGGGATATCGTTTTGGTTATTTATTTATTTATTTATTTATTTATTTAAACGCACTTTATAAACAAATACATATATTTCCGTTGACCTTTCAAGAAATGCAAAATTTTTCCTGTGCTAATGATAAGATTTGGAAGATTTTGGTACAAACCGCACCTTCTAACGCTTTCTCTGGTTTAAGAGCTTGAGTTTTGTGAATCATACACCTTAGCGTTGCATATACAGTACGTAGGCCTATATGATAATATTTACACATTTATTTGAAGGCCAACAGAGCCTCCGTGGCTTGGACGGCAGCACGCCGGTCTCTCACCGCTGGGTGTGTGGTTCAAATCCCGGTTACTCTATGTGAGTTTTGTGCTGGACAAAGCGGACGCACACAGGTTTTTCTCCGGGTACTCCAGTTTTCCCTGTCAACAATTTAGTTCCAGCAACACACTCCACTATCATTTCATCTGCCATTCATTTAACCATTGCCCCAGGGGAGTGCGACATGCTTCGGCAGCCGGCATAGTTCATATCCTTGCCGCTAGATGGGGGCTTCATTCATTCCATTACTGACCCGGTTGGTCGACTGGAGGCAGGCTGTGGATTTTCATTCTAACTTGAAGGCCAACAGAATAATAGGCTTGCAAATAAATCGGTAGCTATATTTCTTTAGCAAAGTATGAAAGGCAGACTGAAAGAAAGAATTGAAGTGTTAGAAAGTTTTTTTTCATTTTGCTATTGTACAAGGGGGGATCAGAAACTAAGGTTAGATGGCCGATATTCCTGAGGTTTCATCTGTTATAGAAAGCTTGCCACGGTAGGTGAGTGGTTGACGTGTCGGGCTAGCAACCTCAAGCTTGCAGGTTCGCTCCTGGCCGTGGTAAGTAATTTTTGAAAGGCGGCAAAAATTCCGACACAAATGTCATACGATGTTGGCATGTCAAAGAACCCATTTGAATTCAGTAGGCCGTGTTCATAATGGCAAAAATAATCTCGGGAGTTTCCGCCAACACATTTCTCATTTCTCTACAACTCATTTCTCTACTAGAAAGCGCTATAGTGTTCAAGGAGTTTAGATATCCAACCTCCTTGACTTAAATAGTGCTTCAAGGAACAACGAAATTCGACATGCAAGCTACCCTCTGGGTGTCAAATAACAAAGCTTGCACCCGGCACCAAGGCCATACGATATTATTATTATTATCTGTTATAGACAATATGGGTAATTCGAATACATGCGGTATGGTTGGTACCTGTGCAGGATTTCAGCGAGAGAAGAACCGCTCAGTTATTCGATTTCTGTGGGCGAAACAAGTAACCGCGTCCAGGACGTTTCACCGAGGGTGTCATCTTCCTTCATCAAAACGCGCGACCTCATACACACCAGAAGACCACTACCTTGTTGAAGCGGTATCGCTGGGACATCATTGACCATCCTCCCTACAGCCCCGACCTTGCTCCAAGTGACTTTCACCTGTTTTCTCACTTGAAGGAGCACCTAGGAGGTCAACGATTCGCTTCAGACGTGGGATGAAATACTTCGCGACAACGTGGCTGAACACGCAAGGATAGAATTTTTATCAAGAGGGAATATTCAAACACATCTCACGGAGCGACAAGAGTCAAACCCGATATGGAGACAGTGTCGAAAAATAACCTAAAGTATGTACAATCAGTTGGCTGTATTGGTTGTAAAAAATAAATTGTACTCGTTTCACTCCAGGCTTTGTAAACTTAGTTCCTGATCACCCCTCGTAACTATAATAATAATAATAATAATGAAATGAAAATCCACAGCCTGCTTCCAGTCTCCGACCGGGTCAGGAATGGAATGAATGAAGCCCCCCATCTAGCGGCGAGGATATGAACTGTGCCGGCTGCCGAGGCCTGACGCACTCCTCTGGGGCAATGATTAAATGAATGACAGATGAAATGAAATGATAGTGGAGAGTGTTGCTGGAATGAAATTTTGACAGGGAAAACCGGAGTACCCGGAGAAAACCTGTCTGCCTCCGTTTTGTCCAGCACAGATCTCACATGGAGTGACCAGGATTTGAACCACGGACCCAGCGGTGAGAGGCCGGCGTGCTGCCGCCTAAGCCACGGAGGCTTAATAATAATAATAATAATAATAATAATAATAGTAGTAATAATAATAATAATAATAATAATAATAATAATAATAGTCTAATAATAATAATAATAATAATAATAATAATAATAATAATAATAATACAAATGGCCTCGGGT
The DNA here is from genome assembly GCA_946902985.2 of Meconema thalassinum. Classification (NCBI taxonomy): domain Eukaryota; kingdom Metazoa; phylum Arthropoda; class Insecta; order Orthoptera; family Tettigoniidae; genus Meconema; species Meconema thalassinum. Next base: position 1,105,625,260 of record OX336389.2, on the reverse strand, counting down.
GCCAGGTGCAAGCTTTGTGATTTGATGCCCAGATGGCAGCCTGCATGTCAAATTTTGTTGTTCCTTGGAGCGCTATTAAAGTCAAGGAGGTTAGATATCTAAGCTCCTTGGCACTATAGCGCTTTCTAGTAGAGAAAGGAGGAACTTCTTTTTGTGTTGGGGGAAAATCGCGAGATTTAATTTTGCCATTATGAACATGGCCTACTGAATTCAAATGGGTTCTTTAACATGCCAGCAACGTATGACATGCGTGTCGTGATTTTTATCGCCTTAAAAAGAAAAAAAACCACTTACCATAGCCAGGAGCGAACCTGCAAGTTTGGGGTGGCAGTCTGACACGATAACCACTCATCCACCGTGGCAAATTACCCCTCGTAACTTAATAGCAGAATTAATTTTCAGTTGGTCATTACGAGCGTGCGCAATGGGGTGTGGAGTAACAATAATGTTATCTTCCTACTACCTGAAAGAAATATTGCATGAATTGTTTGTACACATATACATTTGTTCAGCAAATAGGGGGCGGGGGTATTTAATTGGGTGACATGTTCGTCTGGTGAACATCATCAGATCCTGCTCACTTAGGCCTAATTTAGGTTCGGTGGATATGTATATAACACTTCCCAGGAAATGCCAACGAGTGAAATATCATGTCCTGTGGTTTGGAATCCACGTACAAATAAAGGTCGCGTGGCTCATGATCGCGAGAATAAAGTTCATGTAAAATTACAACCTTAGGCGTTCGCACAACAATATTTACAATTATTAAAGTAACAAACGTTTTTCTTCTGTAACGACGTAATTACCCGCGCGCAGTGAAACTTAGCACGGTAAAATTTTCACACTAGGTTTAATATACTGGCATCAGATTGAATTCCATTTCTAAGAGAACTTAAAAATGACAGCTGTGTTAATTTTCTTTAAACATGTTTCTATTTCACATGTCCTAACCAAGTGATAGAAATGTTCGTTGGTATAATTCTATATCATATATTTAAAACAATCCATGCCATATATTCATCAGTTCGCAATGTCACCAAATCTATTTAAGCAATCAAACTGACAATTTGTATGATGTTAGAGGACTGGTATACGGTATAAGGAAATATATGGACTTTCCAAATCCTGAGAAACACAAAAACAACATGGCGACCAAGTTATTATCAAATATAAATAACATTTTTGCCGATCTAATTACCAGAGTGCAATGAAACTTGGCAGAGCGAAACATTATTCTGAGCTTAGTATAGACACATCTTATAATTTTTAATTGTAAAAAAAACAAGATGGAATCACTTGGAAGTTTTAAAACCTGATTTCTTTCATTTCTTTCATCATATTCAGAAGATTTCAGAGAAGATTCGTATTGTGGGCTAAACCAGTGCATATTTCCTTAGCGTTAAAACCCTCATCGTGTGGCTTTGGACACATAATTTCCAGTGCTAGTGGGTGTTGAAGCGAATTATCTTGACGAATGAAGATAGCTTTAATTTAAGACAGTGCATGCACTAAGGGTAGTACCATAGTTAGACTATTATTATTTCTTTATGTTTCTTGTATATGACTACAAAGTATGACTATTGAATTTTGATTTTCTTATTCTATACTTTATCACAACGTAGGACGTGTAATAAAAGCTATTTTTTACATCACATGGAAAATGCTTTCATTGGGAGGAATAGTTTATAATGGAAAGTACCAGTAAAATAAATGAAAACAGGCTATTTATTTCTTTACGGAACTACTTGTTTTTTATTTCTCATATCTTATTCAGGCGATTGAAAAAGATGATCATATGATGGGCTATGATAACAATCCTTATCTATCAGCACTAAATTCTTTAGCTTACATTTCGTAAATTATAGAAGCCGTGCATTGGACTTTTCTAAAAAATAATTCCCTTTGTTCGTTACAGAAAAATGCCATCTCGCGGGAAGAGTCCTAATCACCGATAATGAAAGCTATATATTCGAGCACATACTTTATCAATGTAATGGTGTTGATGAAGACATAGGTCGTGAACTAGAAGTTGTTTAGTATAGACATATCACATGGAAAATGTTTTAATTGAAGAGACTATTTGGGTATATGAAAATAGCCTGTTTAGTTCTACTCGGAACTATTTTTTATATCGATTATCCCCCAGCTTGGCTTTATCCACGGAATATGCGAAGGATCATTCCTCTACCGTCCCAAGGATGGTGTCCAGGAGCTGAACACACTTTGTCAGCAGATACATGTTGGGACTGATAGCCCTGGCGACCGCTTTCTAGTGTCTAATTAAGGAAGGGTCAGGGAAAGGATTCTGGAGGAACATCGGCCGTGAACCCGTTGAAAGGAACAGTCCTGGCATTCGCCTGATGGTGAAAATGGGATTCCACTAAAACCATTTTCAGAACGGCCGAGGTCGGATTCAAACCCAATGTCAGCGAAGCGGGTTAGTGCTTCTGGCCACCATGGTCGGTCAGTCTATAGCACTTCTATAAATGCTACATTTCTTAGTGTTGGAACTATCTACTGTATGTGGTATACACTTTGATTCGTCATCTTCTACCTACAGCAATTCTGTTATTAGAATATAGACAGACATATATGAGATAGACTTACGTTTCAAAGTTGTTATGCACTTGGATAACTATGAGAATTTTTAAAAGCTATTTTTTATATAAATATTGGGACATAACGGTGCCCGTGACCAGCTCATTTAATAATATAGGTCATTTTACCACTGGCACCGCGCAGGTTTGTATGACACAAGGAAAGCCAGGCGACTTGCCTGCTACACCAGCGAATGATTAAGCACTACACGACCATCTTAATTAGAGCTGTAATCTCAATTTCCACTTGGTGTTACTAAGGCAAGATACACTTTCAAGAGAAATTGCGTTAATGTTATCTTGTATTTTGTTTTGGCTTGTGTCGAGGTAAAACAAGGTAACTGTGGGATTTAGAACAATAGAATAACTAAGTGCAGACTGTCACGATAAAGAGCACAGTGTGGGTGAGGGCGTATGAGTAGCTATTGTTTGCAAGCGCTTGCCTATATTAGTTTGGACCGATCTTACTGCTAGCTCCTCCTCATTTATCACGAGAGGGAACTTGCTAATGACCCCCCACCTCCCTTCTGCTCATCCCTCACATCAATGTAACAGATATGCAATATTAGGCAATTAAATGAGATGTTATGAAATCGCTCGTGAGTAAATGGTAAAACAAGCACTCGTTACATGCTACCTTATACCAAGGATTTTCAGCTTCAGAACACCGCTATTCAGGCCAGATCCAAAATCCAGGAAATAACAGATTGATACTTAACTATCGCGACATTACTACATTAATGATGATAAATACTTTATTTAATAAAAGGGAATTATATTCATCAATTGTTTAAATTAGTTAATAATATGTAATTGTTTTCACGTCCCTTTTAACTGCTGCGGCTTTTAGAGACGTCGGGTTGCCGAAATTTTGCCCCGAAGGGTATAACTGCGAATCAAAATATAAACGCCAATATTCATTATTATTATTATTATTATTATTATTATTATTATTATTATTATTATTATTATTATTAATAATAATAATATTGATATTATTAGACTAAAGTCGAACATGGTGAATTTGAAGTTAAAAGGAATGGAATCAAAGACGATCGAATTAACACAATTCGCCTGTATTATTTTTATTATTATATTTCAAGAGCGTCATGGCAATACTATCAAGGGTTAAGTATTTCTTGAATGACTTCCTTTTATAAGAAATGCATTGCATGGATAGTCTATACTTGAACACTATTGCTACTCTAAGGGCATCAAAAGATTGCACTTTTGACGTTGTACAGGGCACCCGAGAATGTTCTCCGCAGTGGGTACGTGCAGCTGTGAGTGGTTGAGTCATGAGTCTTAGTTGGCTGCACTGCACTGTGTCCTTCAAAGCGGGACTTCCCCGTGTGAGCTGTCGATGTGTATCGCGATAAGCGCGCGAGCCTGCATGTCTTCAGCGTGTATTACAGTCAGCGAGCGTTCAGATAGATTATTATTGGATGAGTGCAACAGTATATAGGCGGTAATGTTTACTACTGAAGAGAGAGTTTTTTTTTTTTTGGTGGAATACGATCGGTTTACAGAAAATGTAAAATTAAGATTTCAGGCGCGGTTTCCTAATTCAAAGTGTCCAAACCGTGATACCGTTCGGGATTTGGTAAGTACATTTCGTGTGACTGGCTCAGTTCACGATGTACCGGGAACAGGCAGGCCTACGCTTTTAACAGACGAAGAACTTGATGAAATCTCCGATATAATGCTGCGTAGTCCAAGTAAATAAACACGAAAATTAGCTCAACAAACAGGAATCTCTAAGTCGACAGCACATAGAGCTGTAAGAGACAAGCTTCAGTTGTTCCCTTATAGTGAGCGAAGTATGGAAGATAGACATATGCTCTCGCGGACTTTTTTGTAGAACTTTTCATGCTGAACAATTCTTACACTCATAGTATTTAGATATTTTGAACGGTTTGTCCAGCGTAAGCTTACAATGCGCTCGACGCCAGGTATTTTATCGACTTTTCCACTAAAATCGTTACTGCCCGGCTTCCTTTGATCATAAATAAATTATTTTCTACAGGAATCATACTCGATATATCCTTTACAGAATGGTGAAAACCGCATCAAAGTCCATCCAGTGGTTCTCGAGTTTACCCGTAACATTCAAGAATCGGGGACTTCGTTTTATACTAAGTAGAGATGTAGCAAGCGGCAGCCGTGCTACCAACGTAACTGCTGTAGCTAGCTCTCCCAGACGCATGCAGGCGCTGCGGAGAACATTCCCGGACTCACTGTATAAATGGTCACGCCTGAATACTGTTTAATTTTTTAAAGAAATATTTATGTGTTGTGCGAGTATCAGGTTTTAAAATTTACTCGAAAATTGGAAACCAAAATTATCTGTTTTTATGTGTTCAAATAGACGAAATCCTAGACAATGCGCATATTATGACTGACACTTGTATAATTCACACTTGACATAGGCTGAACATTTATATTAACATTATTATGTTTTAAGAATTGTATATTGTGCCCGTAAGACAAGGTCGCAAGGAGATCATCTGCCGCAGATGACCTTACTGATTTCCTTATCCTCCGAACCCACGCACTGAGATCGGGTATGTCCTTAGACTAGCTAAGGCATGAGACTGATAGCTCAGGGCGTGTCAGGTAAGTGAGAGGAAAATGTCATAGACATGCCTGAGAAATCACACCCCACAAAAAATAAAGCTAGAAATGAATAGTCCAGATTTAGGTAAAAATCGTTGATCATTTATTTAAGGATCACGAACCCCTAACCTACTTCGGCGGGTTAAAAATCTCGGCTAGTCCGCAAGTCTAAAAAGCAATAAAAAAATAAAATTCCCCTAAACAGAATTTAATTGAACCCCCACGAAAGTCCTTCTTACACGAAATATCAATAAACAGTAATCAAGCTAAGAATGTGACATGTAAATTGTTCCCTAAGCAAATACAAACATTGTTAAGAATACGAATAGTAACACCTAGCAAATTTACGGCAAAGCAAAAATACTAATCGTCCACATGCCACAAAATTGGAATTTAAATTTACTGCACCAATAGAGATAAGCTAAGTTATGGTGGTGTCAGTTAAAACATTTAATTTTACGCTAAGTAATTAGCTAATCCCTAATTTAGGTTACTTCCAGATGAGATGCATCTGTGATGAGAAAAATCAAATCTAAATAGCAACCAAACACTGTCCAAAAAGTTAAACTAATACACCCAGGATACGAGGTAAAAAATAATACACTCTTAAAGTACACACATGAATTATTTACATTCCTGCCTACGCTAATCAGATCGTTGTTTGCGTCCAATCGTCACCTATGTGCACGAAATTAGGGTGGTGACGGCACAGTTAAAACTGTGACTTCAGTTACATAGTCACTTGATGTCCACGGCTTACAGGGTTTCTGTGGCATTATCAACATCGTCGACTCACAGATAGTGTCAGCTTGGTCTTAAGTATTGTTCATAAATATCAGCTGTTCCATAGTGTCGGTCATTCAAAAAAATATCATCTCAAATTTAGAATCATTCATCACCTTATTTAACGGTTCGTTTTAGAAAAACGATGTTTAGAATAATTACGTTAATGATATAATTTCAGTTTAATTTCACTTGCAGAGTAGTTTAATATCCCTAATGACCATAGTGACACTCGACAACAACAGCAAAAGTACTGCTATGTGGATATCCACTCAAACGTGAAAAGTGCCTTCAACGGATAACACAATCACACTCACTAAAGATAGCGTAAACGTGTGGCTCTCCAGGCTCGCCAAACCTTCGGCTGACGAGTTGAACACAATCTGCATCACCGGTTATACCATAAATAATGTAGGTGATCAAAGTCCATCCCATCATCCAATCGTCTCAAAGACACAACTATAACATCATTACTAAATGTATACTTGGTGTGGTATATCAAACTCATTAAAACGGGATCTCTCAGATCTAACGCTAATAGTTACGAAGTTCACACAAAATGTGCAACAGAAACGGCTAAACCTAGCCCCAAATATGACGTGGATGTCTAGTGATAACCATAACAATAATAATGCTTATTAGCGACCTTAGCTTCGTATCAAAATTTCGCATGGAAAGCTTGTATTCTGAAATTCTTAGTTCAATGTCGTTTATAGTCGTCTCATCATGTTGCATGCTGGGAGAAAACAAGCGAATGTCGCGCTCACAGCTGGGCGACCGTTGCATTCCTCTTTAACGTAGTCAGGCACAATCACATTGCCAAGTTACTTTACCTTGCAGTTCAGATCGGATACAATTAGCTGTACAATAATTCTACTTTCCTATCTGAAAGTTCACGTTTCATTTAATTCACACCTAATGTCTCAATAAGAACCTGCAGAGATAATCTCTGTCACATTCGTAGAAATAAAAGTTTTTGGCAAAGGAAACAAAACGAAAACTATTCCATGCCTCTCAAGCTCTTTGCATGGAATCAGATGCTACAGGGCTGTCTGTGCTCTCTCAAATAAAGGCTACTGAACTTTGTACCATTGACTCAGGTACACTCGAAGTATTTTAGGAAAACAGTGTGCTCCCTGGGCACTCAAAATAATATTAGCCACCAGCACTCACACCTTATGTGGTGCAAATGATACGAAAAGCGTGTTATTCAAATGCTTGGCTCTTGGAGTCTGTGTTTCCTAACAGTTGTTCCAAAGTCACTCGAAAAGCAAGAAAAGCAAGAGCGCACTAAATATTCCATTCCTAAAGCGACAGTGTAGTCCTCACATCTGTCAAATTATACGCTAGTGTTGTTCAGCAGAATAATCAAAGATAATGAAATTGCAGACATGCTGCATCGTGGAAAGAAAAATATATACAATAATGTGTATGTAGGAGTCTAGCAACATCTCCTCCTGATATCAGGTGTTCTAGCGTACAGGTGGTGTTTGTCGTCATATTTATGAGTGTCATTCAAACAGTAATTTGACCAGAATAAATCGAAAATCTCAAAGCAGTAAAGCTGGAAGACATCTTAAATAATATAGCATAATCCTACCTAGGCTGGTTGCTATGACATTGTGGCATTAATCCTAGTCGAAATGAAATTGTACCCTTGAGATGTTGTAATCTTGTATAAAGACTCACATCATCGGCGGGCTGAAATCATCTTTGTCCTTGAGCTGTGGCCATAGACCTGAGGTCGATCCTCGGCTCCACAATAATGAATCGCCTTCGTCTCCTCATTATGTGGGCTTTAATTATGGCTGCTCCTTCACCATGGGTGGATTTTACTGCATCACCTCCATCTCCTCAAGACAGGTAAAAATCTTCTCCACGTGTTCGTTTCAGATTTAACATGACGGTCTTGGCGTCTATTCACTGGCTCTAAATTAATATTTTAAAAGCAATCACTGGATTTACACCATTGCAGACAAGAGGCAATTGCCCATACCTGTCTTCCACTGATTCTACTGACACGCGGGTGGTGTCTACTCACATAAATTATGACTATAAAAAAATCGTCCACAATCGCTATAATCGATGATACTTTTCATTTCAAAAATACTCAGAAATTTAGTGTGTAGATTATGTTACTGAGCATGAACAGTTAATAGCAACTCACTGGTTAATAAGGTAACTGTGTCTACCTCGTAGTCCATGTGGTCATGTCGACTACTTTCACAGTTTCTATAATGACAAAATATCACTTTTCTCGCAATTTAGTGCACAATCGCATACACAGCGTGCAAAAGCGCGTTATAACAATCACGTTGAACTCTCCTACTACAATTCTAAACCATTTCACCATGCAATTTATAATAATTTTCGGCACTCATAGCAAACGTGCCTCCATGTACGAGTAGCCTACAAACGTAGTAGTTGTGGTGTCTCCGAGAGGACAGATGTCGGGTTCGGAAGTACAACCCTAGTCGTGTAGTGACTAACGTCCATAATTCGCATTTCTGCGATGTAAAATATACGTCTGAGACCATTAAAATCCAGTATTTAATCCACGTGAGTGTTGAAATACCCATCGAGTTCAATAATATTGTCTGCTTGATTTTTGAAGTCGAAAATATAACCTCGTGGTTCGGAATGTTGGAATGCCATCCACCGCTCAAGTCAAGATAGGCAAGTGAGTCAGTTTCGATGTCATGACGGCTCATCCTGGCCTGTGCTGGTCGCAATATACATTCCTAGGAAATTACGGTATCACAGCCATGAGCCTTACGGGCTCAATATTTTAGTCAGACATTAGTTAAGCGTGCATCGTTTCTTTCTTTTAAGCTAGATAATTCCATCATTCTCTTCCCCCAGTGCCTGACATCTAGTGGGATGTGGTTTGGATACCACGGATTCAAGCTGAATCTCGCATTGCTTCCACGTACTTGTGCCAGGCTCCTCAATTTTAGCTTTCCTGTCGACCTCCCTTCATTGAGCCTTGTTCTCATCCAACCTCAACGGTATTAGGACAGCTTACTTAGGACCTAGAGTTTCTTTCATTTTTCCACCCTAATTGTCACTTGTCTCAAATGATATTCACATTTTCTCGAGGAGCAAGACCTCTTCTTTTTTCTTCCTACTGCAATAAGCCTTAACGGAGGCACAGTGCTTGTAACCCAATCACGTATGGTGCACCTGGGATTGCGCTATGTAATCAACAGCGTATGGCTGGGTCCGTCTCATTACGCAGTGGCTAGTACTCTTGGTTTCACCGCGGAGGCCCGGGTTCAATTCCCGGCTCTGGCAAGAAGTCTAATTCTGCTCTGAGGGCTAGAACGGGGTACACTCAGCCTCGTGTGTCAAAATTAAGAAGAGGCGAGTTCGATTCCCACCTCAGCCATCCTGGAAATGGTTTTCCCTGGTGTCCCACTTCTACTCCAGGCGAATGCCGGGATGGTCCCTGAATTAAGGCCACGGCCGCCTCCTTCACAATCCTCATCTAAATTACAAATACACACACCAATACAGCCATCACAATAACACAGGTTATCAGACAAATTACTCACGCACACACACTCCCAAGTACAAGAGGTTTCATGACGACGATGTCGCAAAACCCCCAAATGAATCAACAACAGCAACGCTTATGGCTGGTAAGCTCGGGTGTTGGCGACTCCGGGAGGTTTCTGAGTCGAGTCTCTTTTCATCCCTTTTTCCATTAACTTTGCGGCTGACTCGTTTCTATTTCCCTTTCCTATCTCCCTTCAAAGAATCTGCTTTTTCGTTAGTCCCTCAATCCTTACTTTAAAGAAAACTGTCCAGGTTATACGGAGTTTGTAGCTCCAATGCAAGAAATGTTAAAGAAAAATAACAAATGGTCATGGAACGCGGAATGTGAGAAGGCATTCCAAGCAACAAAACAGCTATTGGAAAACTGCATTAAATTAGGCTATCCAGATGTCAAGCACAAATTTATAATCCAAGCGGATGCTTCACTAATTGGGATAGGTGCTATGCTCTACCAAGAGGATCCAGCTAACCTGCAGCACAAAACATATTTGGCATTTGTCAGCCGAAAATTGCGTAAGCACGAGCGAAATTATACTGTAACCGAGCTAGAATTGTTGGCCATCCTTCATGCGCTCCAACAATGGAAACGAATAATCTATGGTTACCCTATTGTTGTCAGAACTGACCACAAGGCGTTAACATTCTTGTTTAAGACGTCAATGGCAAGCGAACGTGTGACACGTTGGTCTATATACATTCAGCAGTTCAGCATTGAAATTGAACATTGTCCAGGGAAGATGAACGTGATACCGGATGCACTCAGCAGGAACCCAGAGCCTGATAATGAAGAAACAGCGATGGTACAACACTTGGAATTAACACCGAAGGACCGGGAATTCTTGGAGGAGTTACGTGAGATACAGCGAGAACAGGAAGCGGAACCATGGATGATGCTATTAATTAAATACTTCAAAAAGCAACTACCTACAGGAACACCTGCATTTCGAGAAGCAAAAGCCAAAGAAGGAAGATATGTTTATGTCAACAATTTGCTGCACAAATGGGTAGATAATGACCACACCAAGTTACGCATCTTAGTACCTGCATCGTTACAACGAGGATTGACATGGCATACGCACGAAAGTTACGGTCACGTGGGCTTAGACAAGTGCGAAGCAACAATAGGAGAGACATTTACATGGCCACGTATGAGAACAACTATATGTGACGTCATTACAACTTGTGACCCGTGTCAGAGAACAAAGCCAAATAATTATTTACTGAGGCAATATCCTAGACCATTGCTACCTCAGAAACCATGTGAGCTACTGGCGATCGACTGTCTTGGTCCAATTCCGAAGGGAAGGAGAGGTTGCCGTCATTTGCTAGTGTGCATTGATGTATTTTCTAAGTTTGTAGTACTATGCCCTATTCAGAAAACCACATCGAAGCAGGTACTCAGTCGCATTCGTAATAGAGTTATTCCAACCCTTGGAAAACCAGAGTTTATATTATCAGATCACGGCAGTTATTTCACAAGCGCCGAATTCAAGAAAGGAATGGAAGACATGGGTATAAAACATGTTTTAAGCAGTATCCGACTTGCCCAAGCAAATCCAAGTGAGAGAGTAATTAAATGTGTAACTGCATATTTGAGAATCTTCATTCCGAACGAACACCACAAATGGGTCGATAAAATTAAGGACGTAGAGACATGCATGAATTCTACCAGGCACGAGTCAACAGGACAAATCCCTATGGTCCTACACAAGAACGAGTATCCAGTAAGAACGTGGAAAAGCATCATTAACTGTCCACAAGATCCCATGATAGCACCAGAATTGAGAATTGAAAGAACGAGAGAATACATGAGAAAGCAAGCAGACCGCAGATTACGGCGAGTAAGAAATAAGAGGTTTCACGGTGATCTTGAAGTCAACCAGCTCGTTTTGGTAAAACGACCTGCTACATCGGACCCAGAAAAGAAAATCTTTAGTAAGTTCTGCGAGAAATTCATAGGACCCTATTCTATCGTAAGAAACCTTGGAAATAATGCTTACAGAGTAAAAGAATTGAGCACAGGAACAATGTCGGTTTACAACACTGCCAACCTAAAAAAATATCGTCGAAGTGAACCATGGTAGCGCCGAAATAATGACGCTGTTTGAATATACGGACGTCCTACTATCAACAAAGTCAACGGGGAGCAGTTGACTACGGCACGTGATGAAGGAGGAAGTAGACTTGTTGTTGACAAACATTAACGAGGCGAGTAAGGTATTGCCGCAGGCAGCAGAGCGTCACGCAAGATTGGAAGGGGAGATACAAGCAGGAAAGGAAAACGAGTAAATGCCATTGAAGACAGGAGCGCCTAGACCAAGTAAGAAAAAGGGGTGATTCTGGAATTAAAACAAATTGGCCTACGGAAGTATTGTAAAATTGTCGACTTTATTCCTAAGTTCGAAATTTTGTGAGTGGGAGAGTTGTGAACCCTTTACCCTATGTTGGTTAAATGATTCTACTTTTTATTTCTTCAATTAATAAATATTTCCACCAGCATCATGAAAGTAGCCAGACAGTGATGAGGAAATTTCAAGCATTTGTTGGAGACAGTAGGGACATACCTGCATCAGTTTAACAAAAGGCTAAGTACTTGAGCTATGAAAAGAAATAGCAGAGCGATGTATCATAAGGACAGGTGTGGCTGCCTCAATTTTAGAAGCGACGCGCGGTGAGACATGGTTCTGGTATGTTCATTGTGATATTCGCGCCTAGAAGAAATATGATGCAGTGACGTGAATGGCTGATGAAGAAAATAGACACTCCCAAGACGCCAAGATCTACTAGAAACCGCCAATTTACAGAAAATGGAGAACCAATGAGAAGAGAATGCCTACTTGCGCGCCAACTCCGGCTGGGGTACGCGGTGGCTAGTATTCACGCGGGAAATCGCCTAGACAAAATCTCTACGATCGATTCTAGGATTAATGGGCATATTCTTGACCTGTGCAATATTACGAGTTCAGTGATATCTATTTCATTCCTGTATCACAATTATTTCGAATTTTTTTTACATAAAATCCCCCTCCATCTAGACCCAAGGGCCAGTTCATTTATAAGTGTGTCGAAGAGCCAAGACATTGACTTTCATTCCGTGTGTCGTGGACACATGACTTTCATTCCGTGTGTCGTGGACACATGACTTTTATTCCGTGTGTCGTGGACACATGACTTTTATTCCGTGTGTTGAGGACACATTACTATTATTCTGTGCGTCTACGGACGTAGACTTTGATTCTGTTTATCAGAAGAGATAGACTTGTATTTTTGTGTCGAGGACACAAGATATTCATTGTAAAGTGTTAAATTCAGTGATAGATAGTCATAGTACTATAGTTATAGGGACAGTAGCGTCGATAATTCGCCAACGAACAGTGACAGGGAATTTAGTACCTGAACAAGCGAATTTAGTAGTCAGACATAAAGTGTATAATAACCTAATTTTTGTATCAGCGCAAGGATGACATCGATGAATGCAGAGGAAGTGTGGAATTCTCAACAGTCCGTCCAGATGGCTGCTATGAGATAAAGAAGCATCCAGTTGGGGAATGGCGTCTGATGTTCTTTGACGGGTGACTACAAAAAGAGATGAGTACCTAATAATATTTTATTATTTGTTAAATTAACGTATGGTTTATGGGACATATTTTTGTAAATACTTTGCTTGTGTGATTAATGTAGTATATTTAGTTTTGATCTGACACACTTTTGTTTGGAAGCAGCTCGCACAATTGTAGTTATTGGAAGGTTCTTTTCTTTGTGTTGTGTTAACTAACGTATCTATGTGAACGGCCGTGTTCGCCTATGTTACGAAGTGCGGTTAATAACGTCTATCGGAGATATGTCGTGTTTCAGAAGTAGGACTGAATTAATATAACTATATAGTAGATTGGAGGGTAATTAAAATGTTGTTGAGATTTATTATTGATCAGATTCAGTGTGATTATTGCCTTTTGGAGCAATGTAATTTGTGACGAAGAGTATTCAGCTCTATCGTAGGTTTTAATTATTGTGTTAAATGTTTGCGAGCTCTAATTCAGCAGACCCGTGTGAAAGGTGTTATGTCAGTCCCAGATGTGTGTATTGTGAGTATATATTTTATGGTATTACAAGCGGGAATTTCAGCAGAGACTGATTTCTGTCAGCTTGGTACCAGTTTCATATTGTATCCTTGCGAGGACAATTATGGATATGTGATTATTGTCTGACCATATGTTGAGTTGGAGGAGATGTTAATTGCTGTTGATTCCTTGAGATAACAGTTCAGCTGGTCGGCTATTTATATACACTGGAAGGGGGACATGACTGGTATTATGGAAAGGGTGAGTTGTTGTCACAAGGGCTGGCTGAGTTTCGCAAGCAAGCTCATTAAAGTGGAGTGCACGTCTGGCTCCCAATTACTTGAAAATAAATATAAATGTGAGAAACTGATCAATGGTAAAATTGTTTAAATAAATGGGAGTTGCCTACGAAACACGATAACCTTCGAAGCGTTTCCTTAACATGCAATTTTGTTAATATAAAGTAATCTTAACCACTCAGGTTGTTTGTTGTTGTTGGTTTATTCTATGTTTATTTTCCATGTCAGTGACCCGTGAGTCACGTGCGGCGCTGTTTTTCCTTGTTGTTGAGTGTCTGGCCATTGTGGCAGCTCATTTGGTTAAGTGTGTCACCACACTAATAAGGGTCTCAGAGAGATGCCTGTAAATAGTAGAGTTATAATATGTGTGTCAGAATTAGATTTAAGGATTTTTATTAATGTTATGCCCATATCCATAAACGTTGATTTACGAGATGATTGTTCGTGAGCACCGTGGCTGTTAACCCGTTGTGAACGAATGATCATCCAAGTACTCATTTCTCGTAGATAGTCACCACGCGAACATAAATTCACATGCAAGATAGTGGAACTTGGATCCACATTTTATTAGAAAAGGGGAGATCCATCTGACTCCTCAAAGTGATAAATATTCACGTCAGGGAAAAATTCAGGGAGGATTTTGTTTATTATTGTTTGTTTTATTCTTTTATGCACAAATTAGTTATTAAATCTTGTTATTATCTTACGCTTTGTCTCCTTACTTTCTTAGTTATAGTTATTATCCTATAACCCTTGCCTCAGAAAAGCACGTAGTTTGGCGGACGTAAACACCACACTATGAACTGAACGCGACCCCTTGATCTAAGATTCTTGCATAAAACACTGCTATTCTGAAGGGTTCATTAGTTAGTTTCATTTGGAATTTTCAATTCATTTTTACTTTTACCATCACTCAAATCATTAGGGGCATATGACCTTGATGTTTCGTCCCTTAAAACAGCAATCACCACTACCCTCATCCATCAATTCATGACGGGTAATCTAGAGAAAAAAATATTAATTTTCTTCTATTTAAGGCAAACACCACGACACGTCTCAAAAGATTGGATTTATTGTCTCTCAATTAAGATACGGGTACCATACTTTGGCGTGGATTATCCAGACGATAAAGAGAACAGGTTGGTTTGATGATGGAGCTACTCACCCGGATGTGTGAATGCGTCGCATGGATGAACACAACTCTAACTGCTAGCACTCGCTCAAGCTGCAATTTTGCATTAATATGCGTACATACATTACAAGCCCAGAACGGGTAATTAAACTTAAGAGAGTTATTGGCTCTTTTTATACCTCGTAAACACCATAAAAAAGGAAGGTGGTACCGGAAGAAAGGAGTTTTAGAAAATCGAAGGAATATATCAAGCAAAAGACTTGCAGAACTACAACTGGATTGCTACATCTGCTATAGTTTATATTCTGATTAGTTCTATAGCATTGAAAGTATCTAACAATTCGGAAAATGGAAGCATAGATCAATATTAGCTCACCCCAATATTTCGCATCACTTTTAGGTGAAGCATCGCGTGTGCAGTAATTAACTGTGCTTCCTTTTCTTCACATTATCCTATTCCTTCAACACTCGTGACGTCAAAACATCAACTCTTCGAAATTCCGTTTGAATTGATTCTAAGAAGTAATTTTGGCTTATAAGCCTAGTTTCATCACATAAAAGTAGCCTTATGACATCACCTTTTTTTCGTGTGTGCCTCCACACCTCCCAGTAATTAAATCTAAATGGCTTGAGTGATTTCAATGAAACTCGTTAAGGACATACTACTATTTTGTACCACAGAGACAGTGTCTATCAAAATTAAATACGTTTCATCAATCCAACATGGCAGCCGCGTGAAATATGTCACCGGGATTCTATATCTACGAAACTGTTACCGATATCACCCTGAAATTTTGTAGGGTGATTGAGAACACTAAGGTAAGCTCAGGTATGTGAAGCGTTATGTAAAAAACCAACATGGTGGCCAAGCGAAGTTGAAACATGAAAATGGAATTTTCTCGAGATTTAATCAGCCGAACGCAGTGAAACTTTGTACGGTACAAGATTTAATCTACCAGCGTCTAATTTAACTCAATTGTTCCAATATACTCAAAATGGAAGCTGTGCGAAATGTTAAAATTACTTTTTTTTATGTGTCTTAATCTTGCGATCGAAGTGAACGTTTGAGTAATGAACCCAAGCAATAATCTCCATCTAATGATGCATAACTCGACGGCTTACATATAAATCAATCCATCATGGCGACCATCAGAAATAATTAGACGCTTCTCAGTATCTACAACTCTATTAAAACAATCAAACTGAAATGTTGTATGTTGATAGAGACTATTAACGTAAGTTCACTTATGGGATGAGCAAAAACCGAACATGGCGTTGACGCGAAATTTAAATATTTATATGGATTTTCTTGCGACTTAATTATTCGAACGGAATTAAACTCATTATTTTTATGAGAACTTAACAATGGCGGTTGTGTCAAATTTTTAAATGTACGTTTTTACCCAGTATATCTCGTGTCCTAAACAAGCGATATAAATGTAGATTGGTTTAGTGAGACATGATTATAATATTCATCTACTGGCATATAATCCTAAAGCATTTACATAAAACAATCCTATATGGCTCGCAAGCCTTATATTCCACCAGTTGTCTATATTTCTGAAACAAGTTAAGCATAAAACTGAAAGTTTGTATAGTGTTAGAGGACTATTATGTATATATATTTGACTTACCAAATCCTGAGAATCACAAACGAAAAATGGCGGCTAAGTGTATTTCAAATAATAAAATTACTTTTTCTGACGATCTAAGCATCCGTGTGCAATGAAATTTGGCACAGCGAGTCTTTATTCTGAGGTTAGAAAAGAGACTAGATGTTCAATTGCTTTTGAAATGATCAAGATGGAAAGGAAGAAAGGAAGCTTGTAGGTAAACGTGACCGTTAATCTCGCGATCATGAGCCACGGGATCTCATTTTAACGTGGAATCCGAACCACAGGACATGGCGTTTCACTTCGAAAATCTCAACTGCATTGACAGGGAATCGAACCCGGTCCTCCTTGGTGAGAGGCAAAGAGCTTGACCAAAGAATTCAAGATGGCATTAGTTCGAAATTTTAGAACCTTTTTTTTTAGCCTATTTTCATTTTATGAAAAAAAAAAGTCTTATGAGATCACCTTTTGACCGTGTATGTATGTGTGTGTGTGTGTGCATATGTGTGAGGTTTGTTTGTGTGTGTCCCCTCTAATTACTTCTAAACGGCTAGAGCGATTTCAATGAAACTCGGTAAGGTCATAGTACTATTTTGGCCGACCCCGATCGGGCTCTTCAAATTTTATTACGTCTCACCATTCCAACATGGCGGCTGTGCGAAATATTTCACAGGCATTCTATATCTCCGACACTATTACTGATATCACCCTGAAATTTTGTACGGTGACAAAGGCACCACTATAAATTCATCTATGCAACTTTCAAAAACCTGTTAACTACAAAACGAACATGGCGGCCAAAAGAAGTTGAAACGTTTAAATAGACCTTTCTCGCGACTTAACCATCCAATCGCAATGAAACTTGGTACAGCAAATGTTCATATAGGCTACTTCGTAAAGCACTGGCATCTAATTTAGTTCAATTGTTTACATAACCTCAAGATGGCAGCTGTTCGAAATATTTAACTTACATTCTATATCTCCGAAAATATTACTGATAACTTCCAGAAATTTAGTTCGGTGATAAAGGGCTCTACTAAAAGTTTACTTATGAGATTTTCAAAAACCTGTTAACTACAAAACGAACATGGCGGCAAAGCGAATTTGAAACTTTTACATAGACTTTTCTCATGATTTAACCTTCCAAACTCAATGAAACTTGGTACAGCAAATGTTTATACACATTGTATTGCACTGGCATCTAATTTAGTTCAATTGTTAACGTAACATCAAGATGGCGGCTGTGCGAAATATTTCACCGGCATTCTATATCTCCGAAACTATTACTGATATCACCCTGAAATTTTGTACGGTGATAAAGGGTTCTATTAGTAGAAGTTCAGCTATGAGACTTCCAAAAACCAATAAAATACAAAACGAACATGGCAGCCAAGCGAAGGTGAAACATTTTAATATAATTTTCTTGGGATTTAACCATGTGAGCGCAGTGAAATATGGCACAGTAAATGTTTATAAGCTACATTGTAATGCACTGGTATCTGATTTACTTCAATTGTTCACATAACCTCAAGATGGCGGCTTTGCGCAATTATTTTATCTTTTATTTCTTGTGTATAAATCATGTGATCGAATTGAACGTATGAATAATGAACCTACGCAAAAATCATCATCTAATAGTACATAACCCTATGGTCTACATATATAAATATCCAACATGGCGACCATCCGAAATATTTAGACGGTATTCAACACATATTAATCTATGATAGCAATCAAACGGAAATGTTGGATGTTGATAGAGGCAACTAACTTAAGTAGGATATATGAGAATAGGCTGTATAGTTCTTCACGGAACTACTTGTTTTATTTCTCGTATCTCATTTATGCGATTGAAGAGAAGATTCATATGATAGGCTATTATAATAATCATAATCTATTAGTTCTAAATTCTTTAGCTTCCTTTTCGTAAATCGTAGAAGCCGTGCACTGACTTTTCTTCAATTAAACTACTCTTACTCGTCACAGAAAAATGCCATCTCGCGGGAGGTGTCTTAATCACCGATACTGAAAATTATATATTGTAGCACATACTTCCTCAAAGTAATGGTGTTGGTGAAGACATAGGTTGTGTATCAAAATCTATTTAGTATACATCACATCTCAAAATACTTTTAAAAGTCTAGAGAGTTATAAATGAATAAGACCAGCAGTATACAGGGTGTTTCAGGAGGAATAGTAAATATTTTTGGAGACGGTAGTATAGATGAATTACAATTAAAAAAATCCATATAACATGTTTCCCATTTGTATTGCATACCGAGACACAGATGTTGGTATGTAACCAGGGCAGTTATCGTTTCGTGTGTTGGCACATAGGTTGCTATGGGCAAGTGACTTGGCCTCCAAGGTCGCCGGACCTTACTCCTTTGGAATTTTGCCTGTTGGGATGGTTGAAAGGCGAAGTTTACAAGGAGAAAGTTAACACACGAGCCGAGTTGGTCGTTCGAATTATGCTTAGTGCAGGCCTCGTCAAAGAACGCCAAGATGCCCTCCGAAGAGCTACACGGGGTGTTATCAAGAGAAGTACAGAATGCATTGAAGTTGGTGCTGGAATTTTTGAAAATCAACTTTGAGCGTCCTCATTTGCCTTGGCTGTGCATTTATTTGGGTTAAATACTACCAGCCGTATCTCTGTACGCAATACAAATGGGACACATGTTATATGATTTTTTTAAATTAAAATTCATCTATACTACATCCTTCTAAAATATTTACTGTTCCTCCTGAAACACCCTGTATATGAAAATAGGCTAATTAGTTCTTCATGAACAACTTCTTATTACCATGTTTATCGGCTGGAATAAGCATTGCGCTGACCACACACCTCCCATATGTCCTCGACCACATCAAAGAAGCCATCCCGGATCTAAACTATCGAGTTGTTATTGTTAATTCAATTTTGGGGCTTGGGACATCTCGGTCATTTTACATACATAGAACGTATTATTTCAGATTAATTTTGAGCTACCCATACATGACATGGAGACATCAAGGATTCCAACAATGTTGAATCCTAGTCTCAAAATATGCCGGCAAACAGTTGAAAATTTGGCACATGTCTATAGAGGATAATTTTATATATTTACTAGCAACCCGCCTGGGAACAGTTATGAATGCATTACGTGATAAGCGCTTTTTTTTCCAATGTCAATGAACAACCACCAATATCCGTTTTACGTCTCGGCATGATGGGTTAAAATCACTGACTGGACTAATAATTATATTATCATGGAGATGCATGTGCAACAAATTCTTGTCAGACGTAATTTAAGAATGGCGAGGTGCATGAAACACAAATCCCCCATCCGTCCAATCTTAACTTGACTGTGAATTTTACGGAACGAACAGTTCACAGGCGAACTGAAGAAAAGCCGAGTTGCACTTCCAGGGAAACTACAAACACAACCACACTTCTCTAAAGTTTTTAACTCAACACGACTCGACAGTTTGCTGCTGGTTGTATCTGGGGCAATATGCTCGTCCACTAGCTAAACTGTAATTGGGGTGATAAACTCGCCCCTAGCTAGCTCGTAAATTGTCGCCTCAGTAACTGAATGGAGATTCTTGGAAGAAATGAAAACGTAAAAACACTTATAGTAGGCGATGTATTGAATATAGAGATATGCTCTCCCAGGCGTTTTTGTAGAACGTTTCATGCTGAACAATTCTTATACTCATAGTATATAGATATTTTTAACGGTTTGCGCAGCCTAAGCTTAAAAAGCGCACGGACGCCAGTTTTTTTTCGACCTTTTCACTGAAATCGTTAGTGCTTGACTTCCTTTGATCATAAAGAAATAATTTTCTACAGAGACCTTCCTCGAGATATCCTTTACAGAATGGTAAAAAACGCATCAAAATCCATTCAGTGGTTCTCGAGATTTCCCGTGACATCCAAGAATCGGGGACTTTGTTTTATACTATATACGCCAATCAGTATAATTTAGGCTAATATAATATAATCCCCTTCCGTCCAATCTTAAACTGACTGTAAATTTTGCGGAACGAAAAGTTCACAGGCAAAATGAGAGTTGCACTTCTAGTGAATGGCGAAGTGAATGAAACTCACATCCCCCTTCCGTCCAATCTTAACTTGACTGTGTATCACAGCGAAATGAAGAAAACCCGAGTTGCACTTCCAGGGAAACTCCAAACACAACCACCCTCCTCAAAAGTCTTAACTCAACACGACTCAACGGTTTGCTGCTAGCTGTAAATGGGGCAATAGGTTCGCCCGCTAGCTGGGCTGTAACAGTGATGATAGACTCGCTTTTAGCTAGCTCGTAAACTGTCGCCTCAGTAGTTGAATGGACATGGTTGGAAGAAATTAAAACGCAAAAACACGTGGGCGATGTATTGAAGATAGACATATGCTCTCGCGGACTTTTTTTGTGGAAACTTTCATGCTGAACAATTCTTACACTCATAGTATTTAGATATTTTAACGGTTTGCCCAACGTAAGCTTACAAAACGCTCGGAAGCCTGTTTTTTTCCGACTTTTCCACTGAAATCATTACTGCTCGGCTTCCTTTGATCATAAATAAATTATTTTCTACAGAAATCATCCTCGAGATATCCTTTACAGAATGGTGAAAACCGAATCAAAATCCATCCAGTGGTTCTCGAGTTTACCCGTAACATTTAAGAATCGGGGACTTTGTTTTATACTAAGTAGAGATTTTGAGCTACCCATACATGACAGTATTGCCAACATTCCAACGCGTGTTGATAAGTTCAATGTTTAACTGCATGTAATGTCCATACTATCTATTGATCTTCAACCAAATTTTGTATGTTCATTCCATACCTTAGGAGATGCAACTAAGAAGATACGCAGAGTCCCCAGGGATGTGAACTGTTAATACACTCTGTAATAGTGAAGTCTCGGAGAACCAGAAAGTATGCAGTCCTACAGATCTAATTTTTGCAAACTTATAGAACATAATATTCCAGATAACTTTGAGTAACCCAGACATAACAATGTTGCCAACATGATTCTAAGCGTGCTGATAAGTCCACTGTCAGCGGCATCGTTCTCGCTTGCAGGGCCCTAGGTTGCAGGTTCGTATCCTGGCGCAGTCAGCTGGCATTTGAGGGTGCGCAAATGCGAGGGAGCCGTGTCAGTAGATTTACTGGCACGTTAAGGATCCCCTACGGGGAAACATTCCGGCACACCGGCGTCTCTAAAAGCCACAGTATTTAAAATGGACGTAAAACCAATAACCTGATTATTATTATTATAAGTCCACTGTGTATCTGCACCAAATTTTCATACTAACGAATGGATTTCGTCCACACAATACAGTACTTACAATTATATCGTATACGTGCAATGTATGCTTTAGGACATATAATCGTGCTTATTATGAGAGTCAACAGGGCTACCAACCTTGCATAACTGTCTATATTAACATCAAGTCTTATGAAATTTAGATTCAATATCTCGGAACATGTGAACGAAACACACTTCAAATTTACCAAACTGTATCCAAGATATTTTAGACATATTTAGTGTAAATTTTGGAAGTCAGAGCTATCAGCATAATTCTCTGCTAGCTAATAGGATACACGTTCAGCTGCTAGTAATTTCTGTACTTACAAATGAATTTCAGCAAAATTTCTTATGTATGTCTCGAGAAATATAACTTGGCTAATTTTTGGAATCATCAAGGATTCCAACTGTTGATAAATGCCCTCCACAATGTTGAATCCTAGTCTGAAAATATGCCGGCAAACAGTTGACAATTTGGCATATGTCTATAGAGGATAATTTTATATATTTATTTGGAGCAACTCATACGTGGCAGCGTTGCCAACATAATTCTACGCCTACTGATAGGTTCAATGATTAATGGTATCTAACCTCCATAACATGTAATGGATAAGTAACAAATTTTATTTATTGTTTGTGTGCCGTAAGGGATATATTTGTGCGCCTTTTTAGAGGCAGCAGACCTACCTTATAGGCTACCTTATAACTCTCTCTGAGCCTTTGAGCCGTGGACTCTCAGTATCTCAGAATTCATGGAAGGAATCTATTTCTAACAAACTGTAGTGTTGCATTAGGCTACAATATTTTAGGTATATTTCTTACAAATCATAAATGCCAGTACTGCCAACTTCATTTCCTCATTATTCTAGATAGATCTATATAGGTCGATCATTGTTATGAATCATACATTTTATGAAAAGTAGGCCCTTACTTTCGTCAAGAAACTACTTGTTTTTAGTTTATGAGATAACTCCGTTTGCTATAATCAATAATAAACTTTAAACTCTTGTCTTTTTTAATGACGGCGATGGTTAGTTTTCATCGATAATACGGAGCCTATTGTATTTCTATAGGATTAGAGATGATTTAGGTGAGTTATCTATGTGGAGGATGGCTCTTATGGTTGGATGGCCATCCTGATGCTAACGTCACCAGATGGGCTAATGAGGTATGAAGTGAGTGGCGATGAATGACACTTGGCAAGGAGTTTTAAGGAAGTGGTTTGGGCCTACTAGGAGGTACTGTCCAAGCATTTGCCTGGGAATCCACGGAAAACCATTTAAAGTTCGAAGAGCTTGGCTCTATGGCGCTGTGCCTTAGCGCTCGCAGTACTTACAAAATATAATGTAAATGTTTTCAAGCCAAAGTCGAGTATTTATGTGTGCCCATTGTTATTCACGCTTCTTCAGGCTCGGTGATAAGTCGAGGTGAGTTTTCTATGTGTTGAATGGTTTTTACAGCTGGATATCCTTCCGAAGGAAATTGGGCAGTGAGTTGGAAGAAAGTAGACATGGACTATTAGAAGGTAATATCTTGGCATTTCCCTGGAGTTGAAGATGAGAAATCTAAGAATACAATCTCATGGATGACGACGATGTGGTTCGAACATATTCACCAACTGAATCCGAAGGTAACCTTGAGCCCCAGTGCCCGTAGCAACACAAGTCAGTGGAAAAGGTACACCAAATACTACAGTAAATTAATCTAGCATTATTTATAACAATAAACACGGTGATAAAATAGCATGCTGGTTCCTTCATAATAATAGGGCCATCTTTGTTCTCTGTTGGATGAAATATTCTGATAACCTTTGTTAATTTTGTGATTATAGCCGCGAGAATTAGATGTTTAAAATCAGGTAAGATATTCTACAGTTGAATCAGCCATGTAAGAAAGGGCTCATCTAAATAGATCCTATTTTTTTAGACGAAGTCTATTATTTGAACAATTAGTTACATAAATTGGAATGTTAGGCCTATATGTTTCTTGGACAGAGACTAGTTGCTTGCACAAACACATTTATTAACCCATTTTTTCTATATAAATATATGTAATTGAGCCCTTTCTTAAATGTTGTGGTCAACATTCACCATAAATCACCATCAAGATTATTGAAAGAGATATATTAAAAAATGACATCTTAATATTATTATTCAAATTATAATATTAAATATTCATACATATTTGCAAACATAAAGTAAAGATGGAAAGATTCCTTTTCAGTCCTTAGTGTCTGTTGTGCAAGTAGGGCATGCAAGAAATTCTTTGTAAAAGGTATGTTCTTCATAGATGTATTACATCAGCTTAAATGACTCATTTATTTTATTAAGGTTAAGAGGAACTGTGCATCAAATTGGCGGTAGTTAATGTGGGTATTCGCAGCTATTCCTTCCAGGTGTTTCAGTACAGTATGTACAACGTTTCATGCCAACAAGTGGATTTTGAACATAAATGTCATTGAGCCCTTTCTAAAAAGAGTGATTCATTTGTGATGTTCTTTCTAAAAACGTAGGCCTATTTATTGTAATTTTATCTATCACCTGTCTTAAGTACTCAATGGATGTTCGGAAGTTAAATAGTATATTGTGACACATATAATTATTGAGAATTAAACTTATTACGCTAGACAACAAATCGAGGGCGTGGTGGCACAGCGGTCGAGCTGTTTGCCTCTCACCAAGGCGGAATGATTTTGACTGGCGGTCAATGCATGTAAGGTTTTCAGAGTGAAATGCCATGTCCTTTCGTTCGGATTCCACGTAAAAATAGAGGTCCCGTGGCTCATGATCACGGGAATAACGGTCAAGAAAGAAACTACAAGCAAACAAGACCACAAGCAGATGAAAGGGAAATGATGTGAATGATTTTCTCTGAAACGACACTAAAGTTTAATTTACACAGGGAAAACTAAATTCAATTCATACCAAAGCAAACGGACCTGATGACCCCAATCTCCCAAGCTCCTAAAATGAGTTAGCATCAACAACATCACGTCCTCTGCCAGTATTTTCTCTATGATTGGTCGCGCCCCCAGCCATATGTGTATATACAGTATAACCCTGTAAAACAATTTCGCAAGGTTCATTTTCCTATATTCAAAGAAAGAGAAACAAGAAGTTCCGTGACGAACTAAAGAGCCTACTTTTCTTAAAATTTAAGATTCATGCCAATCTATATAGACCTATCTAGAAAAATAGCGAAATTAAGTTGGTAATATCGAAATTTCTAATTAGTTCGAAATATACCTGTAGCCTAATAGAACACTACTGTTGGTAGCCCTGGTGACTGAATATATTCTTAGTTCCATCTCTTAAGATACAGAATACAATATTTGGTTGAAGTCCAATGGGTAGCATGGACGTTACATGCAGTTAGACATTGGATCTATCAGCGTGCGTAAAATCATGTTGGCAGCAATGTCACGCATGCGTTGGTCAGAAATAATCTGAAATATTATATCTTGCTGTGCCAATTTTGGATGAAATCCATTTGTTAGTATAGAAGTTACATGTATTTGAAAATTGGACATATCAACAGGCTTAGAGTCATGTTGGCAGCACTGACGTATATTAGTTTCTCATGATTAATCTAGAATGTTAGGTACTATACTTGTGCAAAGTTTGAAGCTGTTGGCTTACATACTTTCTGATATATTAATATTTGGGTAAAAAATTGAGACAGTATTTATTAACAGTTGGCAGCCCTGGTTGCTCTTAAGAATAAGCATAGTCACATCTGTTATGGTACACATAGCACATAGGAAATTTGGTTGAAATCCAATTGATATTATAGAAGTTACATGTATTTAAAAACTAGTCTTATCAGCAGTCTTAGAATCATGTTGGTAGCACTGATGTACATAAGTTACTCGAAATTAATTTAGAATGTCAGGTACTATACGTGTGCATAGTTTAAAGCTGTCGGCTTGCATACTTTCTGATATATTGGTATTTGGATAAAAGAATAGAGATAACATTTATTGACAGTTGGCAGCCCTGGTGGCTCGTACGAATACGCCCAGTCATATCTGTTTATGTACGCATATTACATACAAAATTTGGTTGAAATCCAATTGATAGTATAGAAGTTATATGCATTTAAAATTAGACTTATCAGCAGGCTTAGAATCATTTTGGCAACACTGCCATGCACGGCCTCCTGGAAATTTAACTGAAATATTATTATCTATACGTATGCCAATTTTGAAATAGCTCCCATTCATACCTTCCAAGATATCCAACATGGAGCTCAAATTTCGATTGCGATTTTTCAGCAGTTGGTAGCACTGACATCATTTTCAAATATGGCCGTGAGATATTCAGGTATAGATCTTTACTCCTACCAAATTTCGTTTGGATTACTGCAGCCGTTTAGGAGTTGATAGGGGGACACACACACACACAGCCAGACAGACAGACAGACAGAAGGACAGACAGACAGACAGACACACATTTGCCCGATCTCATAAGAATACTTTTTCCTCATTTTTGCAAAATGTGAAAAGTAGGCTAAAAATACCTTACGTGAAGTGGGCCTTTTGGGTGTGACTGTTTTACGGAATAGATTGGCTGAGAGCAATATTCTCACGTGTTTTATTTTGTAGGCAAAAATAGGATATTTTACTTAGTATATTATTACTATCCAACCAGTTTAATTAGGCTCCTATTAACAATGTTGACCGACTGAAAAACAACATTAAACAAACTATTAGCTAGGCAATACTGAAAAAGCATGGCTTCTAATAAGTAATGTCGAGAACGCGTAACACTTGTTTGAATATTGATGGTCAGATATGGTTCTTCCTGCTGTATCTAGTACGAGATTCCTGCGCGGAGTTCAACAATACAAGCACTGGATGTTACCGCGAGCTCAGCCTGGTACACTGAAGACGTGCGCGAAGAAAGAGGTCAATGCAGGCACGTCGTAGCCGAACCCGGGGCTTTCAAAAGCTTCTGCATCACATCGATCCGTCGTGATTCACGCGTTTCAAGGGCGTGAAAATAAGTGAAGCATTCAACACGGTCGTTCGTTTGGTCGTTCGACGGTCAGAGCAAAACCGTGCAGTGCAGTACTCCGTAGGTATCGGCCTGTACTGGCTAACGGGACAGAGCTGCGCAGGAATGCGCGGCCCCCTCCAGTTCCATTCATATACAACTTCCGTAAAAACAGAAATTAAGAAAAACTCAAGTGCTGTGGTGCTTGAAATAGGGGCCTCCCGGGTCGATGCTCCTGGCCACTGAGAGGCTGACTCATTGTGAGCAGACATTGCTGTTGGACGAATCCTTATCAGTCATCATCCTTTTCCAATAAAATGTCATATTATTTCATTGATCAGCTCGGGTATAGACTATTAATGAGTAATATTTTACTCATCTTGTGTTATTGAGAAAATGTATTCTGAAACAAGAGTTATTAAAATCCCAGATGTTATGCCTGGTTTACCCGTGATATTATTCAAATCATACATATTCACCAGTGGTGTAACTAGGATTTGCTTCTGGGGTGAGATGGGAAGATGAGCGGAGTCAAATATGAACTAATAACTAATGAAGAGCGATTTATGGTTTTGTGTATTTTTTTTCAGTTTGTTTTTAGTTTTGTGTTTATTTTTGCTTGTCATTTGCTTTTATTTTTTTGTTTTTGCTTTGTGATTTTGGTTTTGAGTTTTTGTTTCCTACTATTGAGTTTCTTATTTTTGATTTGTGTTTCCTGTTTTGTTCTTGTTTTCTGCTTTTTATTTTTTATTTTTGCTTTGAGTTTTCTCTTTTGTGTTTCTTGTTTTCTGGGGTGCCTTTGTTTTTTTAATTTTTGCTTTGTGTTTTCTATTTTGTGTTTCTTGTTTTCTGCTTTTGCCTTTGTTTGTAATTTTTACGTTGTATTTTCTGTTTTGAGTTCCTCGTTTTCTGCCTTTCCGTTGGTTTTTCTATTTTTGCTTGGTATTTTTCTGTTTTGTGTTTCTTGTTTTCTGCTTTTGCATTTGTTTTATTTTTATTTTTGCTTGATGTTTTCTGTTTGTGATTCTTGTTTTCTGCTTTTGTTTTTGAATTTTGCTTTTTCTTTGTGTTTTCCATTTTTATTTTTTATTTTTTTGCTTTGTGTGGGGGTGGGGCGAGGAGGCTTGGGCAAGATGAAACATAATCAATGAAAGCAGACCTACACGTTTTCGTTTTGATATTTGATTTCGATAGAAGTTGATAAGTGCTGATAAAGCACCTATCCGTAATTAGCAAAATCTCGAATTGAACATTTTTACTTAAATAAGTATTAAGTTTAGGTAAAGCGAAATGTTCCAGCATTAGTAAGTATAAGCTTACATAATCGTCAATCCTGAGATTGGTTTTATTTAAAATGAAAACCTCATTGAATTACATATTTTTAATTTTTTTATTAGTTGGCTCTAGGAAGGGATTGATCCCCCTAATCAATAGTAACGCCACTGATATTCAGGAAGAAATTACTAAAAAGAGAAAACCTTCTACATGATTATTATAGAAAGCTGTTCAGTCGGTCAACACAAATTGTTACATTAGGTAGGAAAATGATCTGTAAACGTGGGGTCCTTTGTACACAACAGTGTGTTATTTTGTGATAAATATCCCATGACATATTCCTTTCAGGTTAGAGCATTTAAATACTTGTTTCCCGCCTGATGTAATTGGGCACAATTTATGTCGACCGACTGGAAAGCTTTATTTAATAGAACCAGGCAACACTGAATAAATGGGTTCCAGTATGACAAGGGATATACTCTAGGCAACTTTGAATAAAATTAACAATGAAAATACTCATGCTTACAGACTTACATTAGTTATGGTGGCTCAAGATATCGAAATTCATTGCCCAGATTCATGGACAGCCTCGTTTGTAAAGGGTTAGCATTCTTGGCTGTCACTGCGGAGGCCCTGGTTCGATTCCCAGCTCTTGCCAAGAATTTTAATTTTAGTCTGAGGGCTGGAACGGGATACACTGAATCTCGTGAGTGAGAACTGAGAAGAGCTGGATTTAGTACCTATGTCAGTCATCCTGGAAGTGGTTTTCCCTATTTCTACTTCAGGAAAATGCTGGGATGGTACCTAACTTAGGCCACGGCCGCTTCCTACTCAAATCTTACCTCAATTACAAATGCATGTACTGGCACAGACATCACAGTTTTTTTTAAGCGTATGGCTTTTAGTGCCGGGAGTGTCCGAGGACATGTTCGGCTCGCCAGTTTTTGAAGCTGCTTCGAGACGGACACCCAATGGGTGAGCTACAAGTACCGTTAGGGAGGAAAGTTGGGATGTTAAGTACGAGGAGTTGGAAGGTAGCGGCTGTGGCCTATAGTTAGGGACCAACCCCGACATTTGCCTGGAAGGAAGATGGGAAACCACAGAAGACCATCTTCAAGGTTGCCGGCGGGGAGATTCGAACCTTCGAACCTCCTCACCTCCCGGATGTGAGCGACTGCCAGCAGTCATGCCGTAACGACCACGGCTATCTCACCCGGTGACATTTCAGTGATACAGGTTATCAGACAAATACTACGCATGTCCAAGTACATGGGGCTACATAACCCTAAAATAATCGACAACAAAAATCAATCATAACAATGAGAATTTTAAGGGCACTACATAAGATCAGCTCAAGAAGTGTGCTTCTTCATCTAACTCGGATTAATGTCCATTATTTGGTGTGGAGGGTGGTGGCGTAGCGGTCAAGTTGTTGCCCTCTTATCAAGGCTGACCGGGTTCGATTACCGGTCAATGCATGTGAGATTTTCGAAGTCTCTGGTTCAGATTCCACATTAAAAGGAGGTCCCGTGGCTCATAATTGCGAGATTGACGGTTACGTTAAACTTCAAGCTTCCTTCCTTCATTCCTTCCTTCCATTATCTTGTAAGAGAGTTTCGCTTGTTCTTTT
Source organism: Meconema thalassinum (assembly GCA_946902985.2). Taxonomy (NCBI): domain Eukaryota; kingdom Metazoa; phylum Arthropoda; class Insecta; order Orthoptera; family Tettigoniidae; genus Meconema; species Meconema thalassinum. The sequence goes on along the minus strand of OX336389.2, from coordinate 1,105,595,408 downwards.
CCTTTAACCCTTTATGGGATAGTGGTCTCTATATTAAACACCTATTATAAGGACAGTTTATGATTTCAAAGATGCTGATTGTAGAATCTTTCAGCCAAATTTTGGAGAATTTTCATGCCGAAGTGCTAGTATTTCTAAAAATCAAATATTATATACTGTACGTATCTACCTGACGTAATGTGTTTGATAACATTTAAAAAGAAAAGAAACTAAAGACATTAACAATTAAAGTGTAAAAATAAAATATTGATATAGAAATAAAAATCATTAAAATAAAATTACAATAATAAAAGAAATATAAAAATTAATAAACAACTATAAAAAATTATGAAAATTATTGTAAAAATCAATTCGAAATTAGTTAATTAATTAAATCAATAAAAACATCAAAATTAAATCTATAAGAACATAAATTGAAAATTAAAAATATACATATAAACATTAAAATTAGAGAAACAAAAAATAACATTATTTATAATTATTATTATTATTTTTTTAGTCGTTTACCCTCCAGGTTGGTGGATCCCACGGACTCAGCGAGGGAACTCACCACTACCGCCTCTACGGGCAGTGTCCTAGAGCTGGGAACATCGAATCGGAAGGGATACAACTGGTGAGGTGGGATTGGCACTCGCCCAGGCGTCCTCACCTGCAAAGCGAACAGGGGCCTCATGAGGGAAGGTAAGGGATGGTGAGGATGGATAGGCAAGGAAGAGGGAAGGAGGCGGCCGTGGCCTTGAAGACGAAGTGGGAAACCACGGAAAACCACTTCGAGGATGGCTGAGGGGGAATCGAACCCCCTCTACTCATTTGGGCCACCCGAGGCTGAGTAGACCCCGTTCCAGTCCTCGTACTACTTTTCAAATTTCGTGGCAGAGCCGGGAATCGAACCCGGGCCTCCGGGGCGGCAGCTAACCATGCTGACCGCTACGCTACGGATGCGACCTATTTATAATTATAATAATTAAAATGAATTAAAATGTAGAAACACATAAAAGTAAAAGAAATAGTTTTGCCCTATAAAGGATTAAAGCAACCTGTGATGGAACCCAATGTATTTATAATCACAATAATTGAATTCTGCTATAGTAAGACTTGCAGGATCCTTCAGTGAATAGTTGAAAGGATATATGTTACGGGCACCGTCAGATAACAGCCAGAACAATTGAACCAGTTAAACTAGCCTACCTTTGTCTCGCTTAGTGATGCATTAAGCATCTTCTCGATATCTTGGTATAGGTCAGGTACAAGAAATAGAAGTCACGTTGACTTAGCAAGAAATCAAGTGGATAGATGCATTGCAAAGAAAGTGTTCCATTAAAGTGGAATGATACAAACGTCCAATATCCTTCCCCATACCATGGTTTTATGGTGTACTAGCTCAGCATACTCGTCGTTAACGGTTTCACACTGTATGGTGAGAAGAAGGGAGAACGGCAGTTATTATTCTATTTAATGGCTAGCTAAAGAAAAGAAGCTGTTGACACCATGTGACTGTTGATTCTTTTAGTTGCTTCGCGACATCGTGGTCGTGTAGCCCTGTGTACTTGAGTGTATGTAGAATTTGTCTGATAACCTGTGTCACTGTGATGTCTGTAGAAATGTGTGTATTTGTGATTGAGGTGGGATTTGTGTAGGAAGCTGCTGAGGCCTTAAGTTAGGTACCATCCCGGCATTTGCCTGGAGTAGAAGTGAGAAACCACGGAAAACCACCTCCAGAATGGCTGAGGTAGCAATCGAACCCGCCTCTAGTAAGTTTTTATCACGAGGCTGAGTGTACCCCATTCCAGCTCTCAGACCCGAATTAAATTTCTTGCAGAGACGGAAATCCAACCCGGGCCCCCGCGGTGACAGCCAAGAATGCCAGCCATTACTCAACGAGGCGGACGACACCATGTGACGACCCTATGTTTCCTCATGATATAATTTGGCTTAGAAGGGAAGTATTAGTTAAAACAGGTCGAAACCTACCTTGAAACATTGTGGACGCAATCGTTGTACTACAAGAGGACAACGTGGGGAAAATCAGCCGCCAGATTGAACTGCAAGGCTCTGAAATCGTACCTGAGATCCTGGTACGCAGGCTGGCGGAGCTGAACATCCCTGCGGAACTCGCTATTGCTGTTGCATGTTATTGCTGGACGCAGTGCAACACGCCTCAGATGACTGGAGCGTGCGGCTGCTTCCCACCGGCCTTGAGTGCCTGGACCGTCAGGGCTGTCCCTTCCAACATGTAAGGTACTCGCTACTTCCCATTGATTTATATGAGAGAATCGTCACATAATTTTCGAGCCTTGCAGTTCAATATGGCGGTTTAATTTCCGTACGTTGTCTTCTTATAGTACAGCGATTTCGTCCACAAAGTTTCAAGATAGGTTTCGACCTTACTTACCCGATATTTCCCTTGTTAGACTTATACTGTAGATTAAGATGATATAGGGGACACGCGAGGCTAATCCTAATTTTATTTCATTTAAATACAGTATTTCTTGAGAATAGGAAGGAAATGTAACACGGATTAGGGTGAAAGAACTATAGGTGACAGCATCAAGTAGTCTACTAGTGTTTAAATATACAAACGTTGCTCTGTATTTTCAGCTCGCGCTTTTCCAGGTACGGAAGACTCCCAAATACTCTCCCTTTAACATATTGTTAGCTCAATTAGGTAACCTATTCCTCAATTATTCTATTCAATAGTTAATTTCCCATTGATGTTCTCCTGCATATTTCTTAACAACAAAACATCAAAAGATGGTTTTGGTTACGATTGTTGTTTTTAAAAGCATAGCATTTGGATCATCTGCACCTCATCTACTGAAATACGCTTAAAGTTTTAAAACAAATACCGTACTTGGTAAACATTTATATCGGTATTTACTTCTCATTTCTCAAATACCTATTTCTATGCTTTTATATTCAGTAATGTAAAGTTATGAAGCCATTATTACAGTGTTGCCCATACAAACTGTCAGTTGTAACTCTTCAGTCAGTCAACACGAATTTGCCTAAGGAATGGGTGGGGTACAAAGTATAGTAACTTATATAATACTAGCAACCTGCCCTGGCTTCGCCCGGTATCTTTAGTGCTTTACCCTGCGATAGCTTAAAAGGCGCACGGACGGCAAGTCCCAGTAGCAATTCAGAAAAGCCGAGGTGAACTTCGAAACTCCAAACACATATACTCTTATCTGAAGTCTTAACTCGACACTACTCAACAGTTTGATGCTGGCCGAAGATGGGCTAATAGACTCACTCACTAGCTCATAAACTCGCTCAGAACCTAGTTGTTTCAATTTCCACTGGACATTGTTGGAAGATATGAAAACATAAAAATACTTAAAGTGGGCGATGTATTAAAGATGCTGTCTGGGACTATTTTGTAGAACATTTCATGCTGAACAATTCTTACACTCATAGTATTTAGATATTTTAACGGTTTACCCAGCGTAAGCTCAAAAGGCACACGAATGCCAGTCTTTTCTTCGACTCGATTTACTGAAATCGTTATTGCTCAGCTACCTTGGGTAATAAATGAAACGGTCTGGCTGCGTGGCTCAGGGGTAACGTTCTCGCTTGCTGAGCCCAAGGTTGCAGGTTCGAAACCTGGCGCAGTCAGCTGGCATTTGAGGGTGCGCAAATGCGAGGGAGCCGTGTCAGTACATTTACTGGCACGTTAAAGATCCCCTTCGGGGCAAAATTCCGGCACCCCGGCGTCTCTAAAAGCCAGTGTAGTTAAAAGGGACGTAAAACCAATAACATTATTATTATTATTAATAAATGAAACGGGCCGATAACCTAGATGTTAGGCCCCTTAAAACAACATTTATCATCATCATCATCATCATCATCATAAATTAATGTTTTTCTACAGCAACCTTCCTCGAGAAACCCGTTACAGAATGGTGAAAACCGCATGAAAATCCATGCAGTGGTTCTCGAGATTACCCGTTACATCCAAGAATTGGGGACTATGTTTTATACTATGAGAAGATATAAATAATAAATAAATGGCAGTCCTGTAGGAAAATACAATATTAGTTATGATCACAATTATAATGATGCAATTGCCCCGGGAGTGTTATTTATTATTCATATAATTTATACATTTTACACTACCCCCCCCCCCCCCCTGTCTTTGGGAAAATTCATGTTGACCGACTGAAGAGTTACAACTGGTAGATTGTATAGGCATTACCGAAAAAATGGCTTCATAACTTTGCATTACAGATTTGAAAGGCATAGAAATGGGCTTTTGAGAAATTAGCATTTAAATACCAATATCAATTTCGTGTTGATCAATTGAAGAGTTTCAACTGACAGTTTCAAATCAGTAACTTCGGCGTGATCCTATAACAATCCGTTAAATATGAATCTGAAGGTGATTTTGGGTCATTATTGGAATTTATCGTTAGTTAATATATACTCCAGCTTGAGCACACTGGGCTACAATAGATTTCCTCCCGAGAGAACACATGGGGAGAAAATCTAATAATGTTGAGTGGCCACTCCCATTTTCTGTAGCATGTTATATTGTTCATTTTATTTGATAATTGAGCTTCTATATTCAATTGGGTTCGAATTCCCCCTGGGGCATACATGACTGTGTAAGTTGCTACTTTGAAAGTGATATTCAAGTATACATGATTTACTGGTTGAGTTAATATTAACTAGCCCACCAACCTATATTTTAAAACCGATATTCCCACATGCATACATTGAGAGGAATAATTTATGTACCTCATTATCAAACTTCGAAATTTTTAAAAATGTCTCTATTATATTTGCAACCAGAATTGATTAACTGAAGAGAGCTTATTTTTAAAACGAGGAACTGATATCGTTAGATAGGCGTAATGTATTACTCTCTTTTTTACGTTTATTGGTGTTGATAGGCTGATATCATCTTTGATTTGAAAGTTGTGTACTTGTTAATCTGTTTAGAATACTTGAAAATTTGAATATTATAATTAAGTGCTATAGTGAAAAATGAAAATCCACAGCCTGATTCCAGTCTCCGACCAGGTCAGGAATGGAATGAATGAAGCCCCCATCTAGCGACGAGGATATGAAATGTGCCGGCTGCCGAGGCCTGACGCACTCCTCTGGGGCAATGATTAAATGAATGACAGATGAAATGAAATGATAGTGGAGAGTGTTGCTGGAATGAAAATTTGACAGGGAAAACCGGAGTACCCGGAGAAAAACCTGTCTGCCTCCGTTTTGTCCAGCACAGATCTCACATGGAGTGACCGGGATTTGACCCACGGATCCAGCGGTGAGAGGCCGGCGTGCTGCCGCCTAAGCCACGGAGGCTTAATTAAGTGCTATAGTAAATACACACATATTTAATTGCTTCTTAGAGAGTATATTGTAAGACCTGGTGAAACCTATGACTCTTCATCTTGAGGTCTGGTCATGTTGAGACACGTACTCCATCTCGTGAGATCAGCAAGTACGGTTTCTTTGGTCATTGCATGGTCATAGTAGATTTTAGAAGAATTGTCTCTTTAGATCCTACTGAAAGTAGTATGTAGCTCAGGATCGGTATTCTAGTAGACGGGAGAATAATAAAACTTATGCCTTGAGTTAGTCACGAGATGATTAAAATGACCTAAGCCGGTTGTTGGGTGTTTTTAGGGTAGGTGCTCACTGGAACTAAAAGTTGAGGAATTGAGATCCAGCAACCTCAAACGGCATTTAAGTTTCCTTAACTGAAAGAGATTCGTGTTAGTAGATTTACTGGAATTTTGAAGTCTATTCTCAGATAATATACTGTATATCTGTTATCTGTCATCACTCAAAATTACTAATTTTTAAAGGAAACGTTAAAGGTGTAGGCTATCAGTGGAGAATACAACTTTCTGTCTTATTTATTGCAATCAAGTCCTTAGTGGTTATTTCGTTGCAAGAATTATTCGCTTTGAAGTTTACAAGAGTTAGATGGATACAAATGTTAAGGGCATTTCATAATTTTGTAAGAATTCTTATATTTTTTGATTATCAGTCTATTATTATCTGTTATTTATAATAGGTTTATTTCACGTTCAGGGCTACACTTATCATCCCAGATGTTAACCCGATTGTTCCCTGATATACGAAAGAATTTGCCGTTGGAATAGGAAGGAGACTGAGGCACATCAAAAACAATTCCGTAACAAACACACAGCCACGCGTACCGATGTGCACGTGATCAAGCAGCAATATGACACCGAGTTAGTCTCTGTTAGAAAAAGAAACGGTTCACCATCAGTGGTTATGAATATGATTCATGCTTCATTTAAGTGGAGTGGGAGTCGAACCGCTCAGGAAATCCGATATCACGTCCTGTTTGGGTGAAGTGGCAAAAAAGTCAATTTTAATGACCTTATATTAGATTGGCCAAATAGCAGACCGTAAGCGGTGAGATCTACTTCCTCTGCAAAGAGAACAACCCTGAACTAATATACTGTAGAGAAATATGGCACTCCAATTGAACCGAGTGGGCTGATGAGATTTTGATACTGACAAACACAAGTAGCCTATTTAAATTGTTATAACTATGTCTTCAGGGCCATTTTGTGATATTATCGTCCATCTGATATGTACATCCATTATACGCTTTACAAAACACACATATTTTGCTTTGCTATTGAATAGTAACGATATTGTTTTTGACTTTCACCTCGGAGTGATTTCATTTTTGTTTCAACTTACAGTGTTTTGATTGCAAATTACTCTATCTCGTGCTTTTATTTTGAAAGGTTGATTGTTTCACATGTATCCACTATGTATTCATTGTAATTTTTTAGTACTTTAATTTAAAGGTTTGTATTGTATTTGTTTGTAATTTGTTAGTTTATATTTTTAGTGTTATAATTGTATTTCACACATCTTAGTGCTCAATTTTTAGATGCGTTAGTTTTATTATACATTTGTGTTGTGTTTTGTGCTTCATTTCAAAGAAATTTAATTTCTACGTTACGCATTTGATTTGGTCGTAAATTTCACTTTAATAATTTTGGGAACATACACAGTTATAATACTAGCGTTTTTCTATCAAAGATCGGTTTGCTTGTATTTTCTAATTGAGATTCTCGCTACTAATCTTCGTGTTACTGTCCTCAAATCACAGTTCAATCAATTGATCACTAACTTAACAATCAATTTGTACATGGATCAAGGATGATATTTACATATCAGTTTCACTATCATTTATTTCCAAAAATTATTCGACAACCAATACCCATCGTTGGCACTAATTACAACATCTTCGAATGTACATTGCTTCAAGAGGGATAAAGCATTCTATCTTCAATAGTAAAATTTTCTACAGTCTAGGAAGTAAGAACTGGAGTCCTACGTGTGTGACTAATGTTCTTCACGCTTGCTTTGAGTCACTGCCCTCTCTTTTCGTGCTTGGTGGTTTCCAACGTTGCAGGCAATACATCTCACTCCACATTCATCATTATATTCTATGGATTGATTCTTCCCCGCGCACGTGCATTAGATGAAAAATGCTAGGGTTAGAAAACTCAAATATGAATATTCGTTGAGCTGATCTGTGTAGCGCATAGGTTCATGTTTCATTAATTTCTTGTTGATGTTTCATTTTTGGACTAGATACAGCATGTTCACCAGCCCTGTGTATTCACAGACAAGGGAACATAACCAAATCGACCTCATATTGAAAGGTGTAAAATCGCTCACTTGCATTGTATCACGTGAAGTAATAGGACCTGCGTGAAAATTTGGGCCATAATTCAGTGACAACGCAGTTAGGACCCTCTGAATGTAGGGATTATGAAAGTGCGTGGGCGCTGCTTTTATATCACTTCAGTCCGCATCGTTGCGTAATGCCTAGTATTCTTGGCTGTCACAGTGGAGGCCCTGGTTCGATTGCCGGCTCTGCCAAGATATCTAATTCTGGCCTGAGGGCTAGAACAGGGTACACTCAGCCTCTTGATGCAAAACTGAGAAAAAGTGGGTTTGATTCCTACTTCAGCCATACTGGAAATGGTGTTCCGTGGTTTCCCACTGGTTTGTTGCTCTCCATGCCTCCCTGTCCTGAGCTAATCGTTTCATACCGGGATGGTACCTAACTTAGAGCCACCAAATCCTACCTCGATTACAAATACACAAACAAGTACATTCATCACACACAGGCTATCAAACAAATTTTATACACACTTAAGTTAACGGGGCTACAAGACAAGATTTCGCAAAGCCCCTGAAGAATCAACAACAAGAAATTTATGCTACTCGCGCCGCTTGATTTCCGAGTACTAAGAACTGTATAACAACGTTTTTTTTTGTCGTGTGACCACCTGAGAGGCCGAGTGCAGGTCTTTCTAGTCGACGCCCGTGGGCGACCTGCGCATCGGGATGAAATGGGTGAAGATGAATGAATTTGGACAAGGATGTGGAAGGAAGCGGCCGTGGCCTATCAGAAGGTACCGTACCAGCATTTGCCTGGTGTTGAAAATGGGAAACCACGGAAAAACATTCAAGGACGGCCGACGGTGGGGCTCGAACGCACGCGTCTACCGAGTCAGCAGAGAGCTTGGTTCCATGACCTAACGCTGCGCTTTTATAACAAAGTGACACCCAGGAAACAAACGAAAGCTGCGGGGAGAGGGGCGAGAGGGAAGGGACTTTGGCGTATGGGGCAGGTCCGCCCAGATTATTTTAAAGTCTCATTTGCCCATACGAGTTATTTTACGCGAAAAGAACTACATTGTAGGTGATGTAATTATGTTGTAGCTCAACCACGTGCTTACATATGTCCACTTTGTTTCTTGCAACATAGTGATATTCTACAGCGGCTATATTTACTCAAAATACAAATGTTCAAGCGAAAGAGACTAAACTACTAATATGAAGTAAAGGTAATGATTTTCGATTGAATAATTTAACCATACTGAAATATCAGAAGCCATTTTTCAGTGTTGCTAGTAGAAGCTTTTCAGTCGGTCAACACAAGTGTGCCCAATTAGCTTGCGCGAGGAACTACAGTTAATATCCTATGTTGTGTTTGAGTCTTCAGTTCTTTGACTGGATTATTGTTGCTCTCCATGCCTCCCTGTCCTCAGCTAATCGTTTCATCTCTACATAGGTCTAGCTACCACACCCTACATCCGACGCAATCTGTTTGACATATTCTAATCTTAGTCTACCCCTACAGTTCTTGTCCTCGACCCTTCCTTCCACAACTAAATTTGCCATTCCTGGGTGTCTTAGTAAGTGTCAAACCAAACTATCTCTTCTCTTCATTAGCAGTCGCCAGAAAGCTCTCTCCTCTCCCACTCGTCTTAATGCCACTTCATTTGTAACCTATTAACCCATCTGATATTCATCATTCTCCTGTAGCACCACATTTCAAACGCTTCAATTTTCCTCTATTCGGCTGATCAACAGTCCAAGTTTCACTTCCATAAAATTCCACGCTCCAGAAAAATGCTTTCAAAAATGACTCCCTAATATCTAAATCTATATTCGATAGTAGTGTGTTTTGGACAGTTCTAAATCCACCGCCACCGCCACCGCTGGAATACTAAAATGGCAATATCTCGCGAACCAATCAGGCTAGAGACTTGTACGAGGTGTCAAATTACTCAGGCGAACACTCCCTTTCCATTGGACAACAAATCTCCACCCTAAAATAAAACCTACCCTACTGGGGGTTGAAATTGAATTTTTTAGAGAATCTCTCTTTCCAATTGCAACATGTGAGAGTTTGAATGTCGATATGGATGTAACGTTGTTCTGCAAACCAATAATCAAAGAGGGGCATGTTAGGCCTTGAGGTGAGAGCCCCTGTTATTGTTGACGAGCCCCCTGCTGTCGGGCCCGTGTTGATGGGTTATGGTTGACAGGTCCTTGTGGACGAGTCCTTGTGGACAAGTCCTTGTGGACGAGTCCTTGTGAACAAGTCTGTGTGGACAGGTCCTTGTGGACAAGTCCTTGTGGACGAGTCCTCGTCCCTTTGGACTGATCCCTTTGGACGGGTCCCTTTGGCCTGGTTCCTACGGACTAGTCCATGAATTTATTTAAATTATGTCAAAGGGCCTAACTACATTTGTGTGTGTGTTGAATTGACGTTGTTCACCACTACTATAATGGAATAGCGATATGAAAGGAAAGTGACGAAATACATGTGAACACGTGTGAAATGACCTTATTACCGTCCTCCTTGTGAAACAAGTCACATCCTGTTTTGCTTCATACGTGAGAAAATGTGAGTTCGAACCCGTGGTCGGATTTTGACGAATGAGGTGTCATTGAACTCGGGCTGATACCCCCTTTCCAATGAACAACATATTTCCACCCCAAAATAAAACCTACCACTACTAGGGGGTGAAATTGTAATTTTTTTAGAGAATCTCTCTTTCCAATTGCAACATGTGAGAGTTTGAATGCCGATATGGAATAAAACGTTGTTCCACACAAGAGACATGTGTTTGGTGGATAGCCACTATGAATTAACATGCTTGTTTTTTGTTTTTTACGCATGCCCACTCATAGCTTTTGTAAGAGGGCAGGCTTTTTAAAAGATGGCGGTTGTAGTGTAACCTAACCTAATCCAACCCACGAATGGTGATCAAAAAGTATTTTAAGTGACGCTTGTCGATTGGCAAACCAATAATCAAAGAGGGATATGTCAGGCCTTGAGGTGATAGCCCCTTTTGATTGATCCCTGTTGATTGATCTCTGTTGATTTGTCCCTTTGGACTGGTCTCTGTTGACTAGCCCCTTTTGGACGGGCCCTTTTTGACAGGGGGTCATTTTTGATGGATCCTTTTTGACAGGTGCTTTTCGACGGGTCCCTGTTGACGAGTCATTGCTGACGGGTCCTTGTTGATGAGTCCCTGTGGACGGGTCATTGTTGACGGGTCCCTATTGACAGGTCATTGTTGACAGGTCATTGATGACAGGTCATTGTTGACGGGTCATTGTTGATGGGTCCTTGCTGACAAGTCCCTGTTGATGGGTCCCTGTGGAAGGGTCCCTTTAGACCGGCCCCTTTGGACTGGTCCCTATGGACCGGCCCATGAAATTTATCCAAATTATGTCAAAGGGCCTAACTACATTTGTGTGTAAAGCAGTGTGTTGAACTGACGTTGTTCACCAGTCCTCACTACTACAATTGGATAACGATATGAAAGGAATTGATTAACTAGACATGAGTTAACTACCAACGAAACACTTTGGCGACTCTGCTTGTTATTGACCAATGAGTAGGGTTTTAGAAAAACTGTTTGCTATTTTGGGTTATATACAAAAAATGCTTAGACCTTTTGAGTGACTATGTTTGCTAAACAAGACATTATACCAGACACGATTAGGATTCTTATGTAGCTCAGACAAGGAAAGAATTTCTACAGAATCTGTTGACATTGAATATAGATTTAGGTATTAGGAAGTCATTTTGAAGGCCTTTGTCTGGAGCGTGGCACTCTATGAAAGTAAAACTTAGACAATTGGGTAGCAGAAAAGTGGAGAATAGAAGTGCTTGAAATGTGGTGTTACAGGAGAATGATGAAGATTAGATGGGTAAATAGGGTTACTAACAAAGAGGTATTAAGACGAGTGGGGGAGAAGAGATGTATCTGGCGACTGTTAATGAAGTAAAGAGATAGGTTGGTAGAACACGTACTAAGACATCCAAGAATAGCAAACTTAGTTAAGGAAGAAAGGTTCGAGGACGAGAACTGTAGGGGTAGACCAAGTTTAGAATATGTTAAACAGATAGCCGTGGTAGCTATATAGAGATGAAACGATTAGCTCGGGACAGATAGGCGCTGAGATCTGCATCAAACCAGTCAAAGGACTAAAGACTCAAACAACAACATGTAAGTTCACTAAAATAATGTTGTGTAACGGTATATGTTAGTCAACGAACAGTAATGCATTACTAAAACCCATGACACGATACCTAAGAGCTTTTCTAAAATGATTTTAAAATGCCTTTAACCCTATATTGAACACCCAGTTCACAAGACTCATAACTGCAATGTTATGGTAAAACAAAACAAAATCTATATTTCAAAACAAGCAAGTGGTTTAGTCAATGTATACTGGATTTTTTTTTTAAACACTCAAGTCCTCAAGACTAATTAAATTAGTAACTGTCAGGTTGACCGAGTGGTTAAGGTGTTTGACTTAAGATCAAATTTTCTGTATAAGGAAGCAAGGGTTCGAATCCCTTACCTGACATAACTATTGCCTTGACATGGCTTGGCCACACTGCATTATTATGACACTCGGTACACAAACCATAGATATAGTGTATTGTTTAAGGCCACTCTCTTTCTGAACATAGTCAGAGACTGTTGATGGTTAACAATTGTATTAATAGTGGGACATGGGGATAGTAATTAAGAAAAACAGACAATACCCATACAATATTTTTATTAAATTCATTTTATAATAGTTACACACTGAATTCAACTCTATCTATTTACCATTGTTCTATATAGATTTTTAAACACAACGCTTGTTGTAGATCCTTTTACAACTTTCTCCAGGTACTCTTGCTCTTAAAAACTGGGGAAGCCGCAATGGTTTTATAAACATAAAACCCTCATCCTCTTCTTTTTCATAATTATCATCATCATCATCATCATTATGAATATTATCATCAAAATTATTATAGTCATTGTCACCATCATTATCATCATCATCATCATCATTCTCAACATCACTAGAACTATCCAATTCCTCTTGTTTGTTTTCCACAGGAACCTCTTGTAGAGTCTGCGTTGCTTTTGATAGTGTTAAGGGTTTTTTGAACGATGGTATTTGTCCTAACATGTCTTTTTGAGGTGATGATGAATGCTTTTTAACAAACAATGCACTATCTTGAGCAGCAATATATTTTTCTTGGACTTGCTTTTTTACCTGGGTTAGAGTATCTTGCGTATTTAAATGTGTATTAATTTGAGATTCACAATGATGTTCTTTTGAAGTAAGTACGTTGGAGTCTTTTGTTTTAATCATTCCTCGACACTTTTTGGATCGTTGTTTTGAACATCGCCAAATAACAGTTCCATCTTTATTGGTTGTTTTTACAATATATGTATATCCTTTATAGAAGACACATGGCTTGCCATGACTGGTTGTTGAGACTTCCATATCAACTAATACATATGAATTAAATTTTAGTAAAGTCACATGAACAATCTTTAGATTACAAGTGATTTACACATACACACACACACACACACACACTTTCCTAAATGTCAAGATTTATGGATGTTGTTTTCCGCCAACAGCTCCTTACTGCGTATGACAAGGCTGGAGACTGGTAGGTGAGACGGTCTTTCACGATGTGAACACTGTAACAGGCAGTAGTCAACTGACAATATTCTTATACCCTAGTCAAGGTTAACAGGTACTTACTGCGTATGACAAGACCGTACACTCGTAGGTTAGACCGTATTTTTTGTTTGTTGCTAAGGATCCCATATATACCCTAGACATGTTAGTTCTGAACACTTAGTGGTTAATTGTATATATTGAATTTAAATACACAGCTCATACAAGCACGTTTTGCGGATGGGAGGGGTGAGAGGCTGGCAAAAAAGGAAATGTTTTAGTTTAATGAAACGTCATGTCCTAGTAGGCGTGATGTAGACGCAATTGATAGTAGACGTAATTGATAGTAGGTGTAATCGATACTAGACGTGATTAATAGTAGACGCAATTGATACTAGGCGTGATTGATAGTAGGCGTGATTTGTAGTAAGCGCGATTTATAGTAGACGCAAATGATAGTAGGCGCGATTGATAGTAGGCGTGATTGATAGTAGGCGCAATTTGACATGGGCGCGACTCAGATCATTTTTGATATCATAAAGTTACAGTGTCAATGTTTATACAAAGTACAAGGTAGAGGGTATTTTAAGACATAACCTCAGCTCACTTAACATAACCTAACTTTACCTAACCTAACTTTGTCACGTGACATGTTCTACAAGTTTAGACTTGCTTTAATACTGATTATGACGTCATAGATTGATGGGAGGGGTGAGAGACTGACAAAAAAGGAAATGTTCTGGTTTAATGAAACGTCATGTCCTAGTAGGCGCGATTTATAGTAGACGCAATTGATAGTAGGCGCGATTAATAGTAGACGCAATTGATAGTAGACGTGATTGATAGTAGGCGCGATTTGATATGAGCGCGATTTATAGTAGACGCGAAAGATAGTAGGCGCGATTGATAGTAGGCGTAATTAGACATGGGCGAGATTTATAGTAGACGCAATTGATAGTAGGCGCGATTGATAGTAGGTGTAATTGGTAGTAGGCGCGATTTGACATGAGCGCGATTTATAGTAGACGCAAATGATAGTAGGCGTGATTGATAGTAGACGCAATTGATACTAGGCGTGATTGATAGTAGGCGTGATTTGTAGTAAGCGCATTTCATAGTAGGCTCAATTGATAGTAGATGCAATTGATAGTAGACGTGATTGATAGTAGGCGCGATTGATAGTAGACGTGATTGATATGGACGCGACTTAGATCATTTTTGATATTACAAAGTTACAGTGTCAATGTTTATACAAAGTACAAGGCAGAGAGGGGGTATTTTAAGACTTAACCTCAGCTCACCTAACATAACCTAACTTTACCTAACCTAACTTTGTCACGTGACATGTTCTACAAGTTTAGACTTGCTTTAAGGCTGACTATGACTATGACGTCATAGATTGATGAGAGGGGTGGGAGGCTGACAAAAAAGGAAATGTTTTGGTTTAATGAAAAGTCATGTCCTAGCAAGCGCGATTGGTAGTAGACGCAATTGATAGTAGACGCGATTAATGGTAGGCGCAATTGATAGTAGGTGTGATCAGGTACTTACTGCATATCAAAAGGCTGTACACTCGTGTGTTAGACACTCTATCTTGTTAAGGACCCCTATATATTCCCTATACAAGGCTATACATGTTAGTTCTAAACACTTAGTGGTTATTTGTATTTTAAATTTATATATACAGGTTATACAAGCACGTTTTTTCACACAGTAAAACTTTGTCAAATAGCCACATGCGACACGCAAAGTATGTTTCCGCTATCTAGCGGTGACTATGGAAACTACCTGAACATATCCTAATCTAATCCTAGCTAACTTCACCTGACGTGACCATACCGGTTTGTAAGCAACAACAACAACACACTAAGATTCCATGAATTCCAGAGTACTTTTAGATTAATTATCGACTCTCAACTCTTATAACTATGTCTATCCCACTCTGTCAAAAACACGATTTTTTTTTTTAAATTTTTGCTTGATGTCAATACTAAAGTGATAATGGGTTTTCCGATCCTATCACTATAAATTCATTACCCCCACTCTTATCTCGGTCTCGACAACAACCATGCCTATTTTTATTATGTCAGATGATGTAATGTTCGAGTGCAAAGTGGGTGTAAAAGTGAGTGCAAAGTGAGTGCAAAAGTGAGTGCAAAGTAAGTGTAAAAGTAGTTGTAAAAGTGAGTGCAAAGTGAGTGCAAAAGTGAGTGCAAAAGTGGGGTGTAAAAGTGGTACCCTATTTGTAATGGCTTATTTGACAAGTTATTTTGTGGTACCCTATTCGTAATGGCTTATTTCACAAGTTGTTTTTGTCAATGTATTTAGAGGATATTTCTCTTGTTCATGGAAAGTATCTCAGCCCTTTTTATGATAGCATAATGCTTACCGTCATGTTTGTAAGCAACAACAACACACTAAAATTCCAAGAATCCAAACTACTCTAAGGTTAATGATGGTCTCTCAACTCCATTCCACGCCTAGTCAAAAACATTATACATTTCAAATTTTTCAAAAAAGGTAAATTGAGAAAGTAGGCTATATATTTAAATTAAAAAATCATATGCTAACTCCAACACCTACGTCTATCCCATTCTCAGTCAAAAAAAAAATATATATATACAGTATATTCTTTAAATTTTTCCAAAAATTATTTGGAAAGTAGGCTATAATTTGAAAACTAATCATCCTAAAAAGTCATATATCGACTCATACCAATGGCTTTTATGTCCTTAATCGTTAGAACAAAACATGGAATTTGACATTTTTCCAAATATTGATCATTTTTAAAAATGGGCTATATTTTGTAAACTATGAATTACACAAAAAATGTGTTTGACATAAAAATGACAGGTATTTACCCCCTCTACCCACAAACCAAGTCCCAGGTCTCTGAGACAAAATCCAAAAAGGTTCAATTTTGAAAGTAGACGATATATTGAAAACTAATCATTCTAAAAAGTCATATATAGACTCAAACAAATGTCCTTTAAGTCCCTTAACGTTAGAACAAAACTTAACATTTTTTTCATTAAAAAAAAAGTCCAATTTTCAAAATTGCCTATATTTTGGAAACTAAGAATTAGTTCCAAAATGGCGGTCGTAGCTTAACTCAACCTAACCTAACCCTACGAGGTGTGATCAAAAAGTTCCAAAATGGCTGCAGTAAGATGGCGGTCGTAGCTTAACTCAACCTAACCTAACCCTACGAGGTGTGATCAAAAAGTTCCAAAAATGGCTGCCGTAGCTTAACTTAACCTTTGAGTCATTTTTTTTAACGGGTCCCGGAGGACGGGTCCTTGTTGACGGGTCCCTGTGGTGGGTCCCCTTTGACATAATTTGGATAAAATGCAAGGGCCAGTCCATAGGGATCAGTCCAAAGGACCCGCCCACAGGGACCCGTCAACAAGGACCCGTCCTCCGGGACCCGTTAAAAAAAATGACTCAAAGGTTAAGTTAAGCTACGGCAGCCATTTTTGGAACTTTTTGATCACACCTCGTAGGGTTAGGTTAGGTTGAGTTAAGCTACGACCGCCATCTTACGGCAGCCATTTTGGAACTTTTTGATCACACCTCGTAGGGTTAGGTTAGGGTGAGTTAAGCTACGACCGCCATTTTGGAACTAATTCTTAGTTTCCAAAATATAGGCAATTTTGAAAATTGGACTTTTTTTTTGAAAAAATGAAAAAAATGTTAAGTTTTGTTCTAACGTTAAGGGACTTAAAGGACATTTGTTTGAGTCTATATATGACTTTTTGGAATGATTAGTTTTCAAAATATCGTCTACTTTCAAAATTGAACCTTTTGGATTTTGTCTCAGAGACCTGGGACTTGGTTTGTGGGTAGAGGGGGTAAATACCTGTCATTTTTATGTCAAACACATTTTGTGTGTAATTCATAGTTTACAAAATATAGCCCATTTTTTAAAATGATCAATATTTGGAAAAATGTCAAATTCCATGTTTTGTTCTAACGATTAAGGACATAAAAGCCATTGGTTTGAGTCGATATATGACTTTTTAGGATGATTAGTTTTCAAATTATAGCCTACTTTCCAAATATTTTTTGGAAAAATTTAAAGAATATATATATATATTTTTTTTGACTGAGAATGGGATAGACGTAGGTGTTGGAGTTAGCATATGATTTTTCAGTTTAAATATATAGCCTACTTTCTCAATTTACCTTTTTTGAAAAATTTGAAATGTATAATGTTTTTGACTAGGCGTGGAATGGAGTTGAGAGACCATCATTAACCTTAGAGTAGTTTGGATTCTTGGAATTTTAGTGTGTTGTTGTTGTTTACAAACATGACGGTAAGCATTATGCTATCATAAAATGGGCTGAGATACTTTCCATGAACAAGAGAAATATCCTCTAAATACATTGACAAAAACAACTTGTGAAATAAGCCATTACGAATAGGGTACCACAAAATAACTTGTCAAATAAGCCATTACAAATAGGGTACCACTTTTACACCCCACGTTTGCACTCACTTTTGCACTCACTTTGCACTCACTTTTACAACTACTTTTACACTTACTTTGCACTCACTTTTGCACTCACTTTGCACTCACTTTTACACCCACTTTGCACTCGAACATTACATCATCTGACATAATAAAAATAGGCATGGTTGTTGTCGAGACCGAGATAAGAGTGGGGGTAATGAATTTATAGTGATAGGATCGGAAAACCCATTATCACTTTAGTATTGACATCAAGCAAAAATTTTAAAAAAAATATATCGTGTTTTTGACAGAGTGGGATAGACATAGTTATAAGAGTTGAGAGTCGATAATTAATCTAAAAGTACTCTGGAATTCATGGAATCTTAGTGTGTTGTTGTTGTTGCTTACAAACCGGTAAGGTCACGTCAGGTGAAGTTAGCTAGGATTAGATTAGGATATGTTCAGGTAGTTTCCATAGTCACCGCTAGATAGCGGAAACATACTTTGCGTGTCGCATGTGGCTATTTGACAAAGTTTTACTGTGTGAAAAAACGTGCTTGTATAACCTGTGTATATAAATTTAAAATACAAATAACCACTAAGTGTTTAGAACTAACATGTATAGCCTTGTATAGGGAATATATAGGGGTCCTTAACAAGATAGAGTGTCTAACACACGATTGTACAGCCTTTTGATATGCAGTAAGTACCTGATCACACCTACTATCAATTGCGCCTACTATTAATCGCGTCTACTATCAATTGCGTCTACTACCAATCGCGCCTGCTAGGACATGACTTTTCATTAAACCAAAACATTTCCTTTTTTGTCAGCCTCCCATCCCTCTCATCAATCTATGACGTCATAGTCATAGTCAGCCTTAAAGCAAGTCTAAACTTGTAGAACATGTCACGTGACAAAGTTAGGTTAGGTAAAGTTAGGTTATGTTAGGTGAGCTGAGGTTATGTCTTAAAATACCCTCTACCTTGTACTTTGTATAAACATTGACACTGTAACTTTATGATATCAAAAATGATCTGAGTCGCGCCCATGTCAAATTGCGCCTACTATCAATCGCGTCTTCTATAAATCACGCCTACTATCAATCGCGCCTACTATCATTTGCGTCTACTATAAATCGCGCTTACTACAAATCACGCCTACTATCAATCACGCCTAGTATCAATTGCGTCTACTATTAATCACGTCTAGTATCGATTACACCTACTATCAATTACGTCTACTATCAATTGCGTCTACATCACGCCTACTAGGACATGACGTTTCATTAAACTAAAACATTTCTTTTTTGCCAGCCTCTCACCCCTCCCATCCGCAAAACGTGCTTGTATGAGCTGTGTATTTAAATTCAATATATACAATTAACCACTAAGTGTTCAGAACTAACATGTCTAGGGTATATATGGGATCCTTAGCAACAAACAAAAAATACGGTCTAACCTACGAGTGTACGGTCTTGTCATACGCAGTAAGTACCTGTTAACCTTGACTAGGGTATAAGAATATTGTCAGTTGACTACTGCCTGTTACAGTGTTCACATCGTGAAAGACCGTCTCACCTACCAGTCTCCAGCCTTGTCATACGCAGTAAGCAGCTGTTGGCGGAAAACAACATCCATAAATCTCGACATTTAGGAAAGTGTGTGTGTGTGTGTGTGTGTGTATGTGTAAATCACTTGTAATCTAAAGATTGTTCATGTGACTTTCCTAAAATTTAATTCATATGTATTAGTTGATAAGGAAGTCTCAACAACCAGTCATGGCAAGCCATGTGTCTTCTATAAAGGATATACATATATTGTAAAAACAACCAATAAAGATGGAACTGTTATTTGGCGATGTTCAAAACAACGATCCAAAAAGTGTCGAGGAATGATTAAAACAAAAGACTCCAACGTACTTACTTCAAAAGAACATCATTGTGAATCTCAAATTAATACACATTTAAATACGCAAAATACTCTAACCCAGGTAAAAAAGCAAGTCCAAGAAAAATATATTGCTGCTCAAGATAGTGCATTGTTTGTTAAAAAGCATTCATCATCACCTCAAAAAGACATGTTAGGACAAATACCATCGTTCAAAAAACCCTTAACACTATCAAAAGCAACGCAGACTCTACAAGAGGTCCCTGTGGAAAACAAACAAGAGGAATTGGATAGTTCTAGTGATGTTGAGAATGATGATGATGATGATGATGATAATGATGGTGACAATGACTATAATAATTTTGATGATAATATTCATAATGATGATGATGATGATGATAATTATGAAAAAGAAGAGGATGAGGGTTTTATGTTTATAAAACCATTGCGGCTTCCCCAGTTTTTAAGAGCAAGAGTACCTGGAGAAAGTTGTAAAAGGATCTACAACAAGCGTTGTGTTTAAAAATCTATATAGAACAATGGTAAATAGATAGAGTTGAATTCAGTGTGTAACTATTATAAAATGAATTTAATAAAAATATTGTATGGGTATTGTCTGTTTTTCTTAATTACTATCCCCATGTCCCACTATTAATACAATTGTTAACCATCAACAGTCTCTGACTATGTTCAGAAAGAGAGTGGCCTTAAACAATACACTATATCTATGGTTTGTGTACCGAGTGTCATAATAATGCAGTGTGGCCAAGCCATGTCAAGGCAATAGTTATGTCAGGTAAGGGATTCGAACCCTTGCTTCCTTATACAGAAAATTTGATCTTAAGTCAAACACCTTAACCACTCGGTCAACCTGACAGTTACTAATTTAATTAGTCTTGAGGACTTGAGTGTTTAAATTTTTTTTTCCAGTATACATTGACTAAACCACTTGCTTGTTTTGAAATATAGATTTTGTTTTGTTTTACCATAACATTGCAGTTATGAGTCTTGTGAACTGGGTGTTCAATATAGGGTTAAAGGCATTTTAAAATCATTTTAGAAAAGCTCTTAGGTATCGTGTCATGGGTTTTAGTAATGCATTACTGTTCGTTGACTAACATATACCGTTACACAACATTATTTTAGTGAACTTACATGTTGTTGTTTGAGTCTTTAGTCCTTTGACTGGTTTGATGCAGATCTCAGCGCCTATCTGTCCCGAGCTAATCGTTTCATCTCTATATAGCTACCACGGCTATCTGTTTAACATATTCTAAACTTGGTCTACCCCTACAGTTCTCGTCCTCGAACCTTTCTTCCTTAACTAAGTTTGCTATTCTTGGATGTCTTAGTACGTGTTCTACCAACCTATCTCTTTACTTCATTAACAGTCGCCAGATTCATCTCTTCTCCCCCACTCGTCTTAATACCTCTTTGTTAGTAACCCTATTTACCCATCTAATCTTCATCATTCTCCTGTAACACCACATTTCAAACACTTCAATTCTCCACTTTTCTTCTACACCAATTGTCTAAGTTTTACTTTCATAGAGTGCCACGCTCCAGACAAAGGCCTTCAAAATGACTTCCTAATACCTAAATCTATATTCAATGTCAACAGATTCTGTAGAAATTCTTTCCTTGTCTGAGCTACATAAGAATCCTAATCGTGTCTGGTATAATGTCTTGTTTAGCAAACATAGTCACTCAAAAGGTCTAAGCATTTTTTGTATATAACCCAAAATAGCAAACAGTTTTTCTAAAACCCTACTCATTGGTCAATAACAAGCAGAGTCGCCAAAGTGTTTCGTTGGTAGTTAACTCATGTCTAGTTAATCAATTCCTTTCATATCGTTATCCAATTGTAGTAGTAAGGACTGGTGAACAACGTCAGTTCAACACACTGCTTTACACACAAATGTAGTTAGGCCCTTTGACATAATTTGGATAAATTTCATGGGCCGGTCCATAGGGACCAGTCCAATTCCACAGGGACCCATCAACAGGGACTTGTCAGCAAGGACCCATCAACAATGACCCGTCAACAATGACCTGTCATCAATGACCTGTCAACAATGACCTGTCAATAGGGACCCGTCAACAATGACCCGTCCACAGGGACTCATCAACAAGGACCCGTCAGCAATGACTCGTCAACAGGGACCCGTCGAAAAGCACCTGTCAAAAAGGATCCATCAAAAATGACCCCCTGTCAAAAAGGGCCCGTCCAAAAGGGGCTAGTCAACAGAGACCAGTCCAAAGGGACAAATCAACAGAGATCAATCAACAGGGATCAATCAAAAGGGGCTATCACCTCAAGGCCTGACATATCCCTCTTTGATTATTGGTTTGCCAATCGACAAGCGTCACTTAAAATACTTTTTGATCACCTTTCGTGGGTTGGGTTAGGTTAGGTTACACTACAACCGCCATCTTTTAAAAAGCCTGCCCTCTTACAAAAGCTATGAGTGGGCATGCGTAAAAAACAAAAAAACAAGCATGTTAATTCATAGTGGCTATCCACCAAACACATGTCTCTTGTGTGGAACAACGTTTTATTCCATATCGGCATTCAAACTCTCACATGTTGCAATTGGAAGGAGAGATTCTCTAAGAAAATTACAATTTCACCCCCTAGTAGGGGTAGGTTTTATTTTGGGGTGGAAATATGTTGTTCATTGGAAAGGGGGTATCAGCCCGAGTTCAATGACACCTCATTCGTCAAAATCCGACCACGGGTTCGAACTCACATTTTCTCACGTATGAAGCAAAACAGGATGTGACTTGTTTCACAAGGAGGACGGTAATAAGGTCATTTCACACGTGTTCACATGTATTTCGTCACTTTCCTTTCATATCGTTATTCCATTATAGTAGTGGTGAACAACGTCAATTCAACACACACACAAATGTAGTTAGGCCCTTTGACATAATTTAAATAAATTCATGGACTAGTCCGTAGGAACCAGGCCAAAGGGACCCGTCCAAAGGGATCAGTCCAAAGGGACGAGGACTCGTCCACAAGGACTTGTCCACAAGGACCTGTCCACACAGACTTGTCCACACAGACTTGTCCACAAGGACTCGTCCACAAGGACCTGTCCACAAGGACTTGTCCACAAGGACTTGTCCACAAGGACTCGTCCACAAGGACCTGTCAACCATAACCCATCAACACGGGCCCGACAGCAGGGGGCTCGTCAACAATAACAGGGGCTCTCACCTCAAGGCCTAACATGCCCCTCTTTGATTATTGGTTTGCAGAACAACGTTACATCCATATCGACATTCAAACTCTCACATGTTGCAATTGGAAAGAGAGATTCTCTAAAAAATTCAATTTCACCCCCTAGTAGGGTAGGTTTTATTTTAGGGTGGAGATATGTTGTCCAATGGAAAGGGAGTGTTCGCCTGAGTAATTTGACACCTCGTACAAGTCTCTAGCCTGATTGGTTCGCGAGATATTGCCATTTTAGTATTCCAGCGGTGGCGGTGGCGGTGGATTTAGAACTGTCCAAAACACACTACTTTCGATGTTAACAGATCCCTTCTCTGTCGAAATTCTTTCCTTGCCTCTGCCAACCTACCTTTTATATCCCCTTTTCTTCGTCCACCACTGGTTATTTTGCTTCCTATGTTACAGAAGTCTCCTAGTTCCTTTAGTTTTTCACCTGCTAAATCGACATCCACAGGGGTTTCTGATTTATTTCGGCTGCACTCCATTAGCCTATATTTGTTTTACAGTAGTTTCTTTTTAATTTCCTAGTCCCAGAAATAAATTGCATGGGTTACTTAAACAAACAATAAGATACTTCTCACAAAATGGGACAGTCCACAGTGAGACGCGTAGTGAAGTAGACATCAGTACAGGAACAGCCGCAAATCAGCCAAGTCTACAAAACCACAATGTCAACTTGGTTACATTTAAATGTTTGTTTAAGTGTTCAACGTTACTAACGAACTACAAGGCTCACCAGGTAAATAAGAAATTTGCAATGTAATGGTGAATAACAAAACAATCTAACACGTTAACGATTCAAAGAGGTTGCACTCATGTAACAAAAGGCGCAATACTATAGAAGTGGAATAGACTAACGGAATAACAAATATAATTGGTTAAAAATTCTGACTCGTTACAAAGTTTAGTTAAAAGTGTATGCAGCGTTATAAATGTAGTCCGAGGTGAATAGTCAACGGACCCCATAGGACTCAGGTTCCGAACAATAGATAAGTTTTAATAACCGTATTCCATTATAGTGCGGTGTATAATTTGTGTACAGTTTAAATTGGAACGGTCAATTTCTAATATCACTAACAACATCATTCACGAAGTCATTCAAAATAACATTTCAATGGATCACAGGCAACATACTTACACAACATTATTATTAATTTTAATAATAGTAACGCAACAACCATAAAAGTGAACAATACTGGCTGTAAATAAGCTTGATGCGTTACGCAAGTTGTTAAAAATTCATGTGAACTAAACATTGTATATATACAGTGATTGTACATAAGGGTAATACACAAATATCTTACACTAATTTAGCCTAAGTGAACAGATCTGAAGATGAACGCTTACGTTCAAAACATGTCATCCAATTAATCACCCTCTACCGTTGTACATAAAAGCGTGTCATTTTGTGTTAAATATCTTAAGTAATATTTTTCATGTAAGGGCCACCTGATGTAATTGGACACAATTTGTGTTGACGATTGGAAAGCTTTTTTAATAGAACTAAGCGACACTGAAAAAATGGCTTCTATCACTTCAATAATAAATGTAATGTAAATGCTGTTGTACGTATTGTACCCATGTGAGTAATCTCCATGGAAAATATGCTTCCGCCTCCAGCTAGCGTCAGGTCTCAGGCGTGTACCGTTCCCCCATTGAGCAATTGCATATTTTGGATTTGAGACTAAAATGTATCAACTCTACAATGATAAGGCACAACTCTATTCTAAGACTTTAATTCAGTACTAAAATCATGGCTTCAAACATAAAAAAAACAATCCCAACAAATATAAAACAAAATCAAACAAAATTACTTCCACAATCCGCTAATATTAACATAATATTATCGTAATAAACTCATATCATTACTCAAACCTTTACCCTTATATTGACTTCACAATTCACTCTAGTGCGCTGATGCACATACAACTTTCATAAACAAAACTGTACTTTTATTCTTCTGTCATCTAGTGTGACTTCTTTAATTTCACAAAATTACTTGTTTCTTAAACCTCGTCTTACTTTGACAATTATGTGTACCGTGTGTGTTTGGTCTCTCTCTTCCCACCAAATGCTTTTCATGCATTGGCCTATTCAGGTGTAGCACAACAAATCTACGTGCAACTCCATAATTATGTAAATATACCCCTACACTTCTCTATTTATAGTTCCACTGCATGCCGTTGTAATTTCATCTTCAAAACTTTCGTTATCGCTGTGTCGGATGGTATTATTAAGCTACCCTTGCGAGCGTAGCCTGTGGCATCAAGTGCCCAACTTCTGAAATTCGTGTCAGTGTCAGTAAAAAATGCAACTTCCAACCATTCGTAAGATTGCTAAAATTTTTACTCATCAGGATTATCTATGATTACCAGTGTGATTTTAAACCACACACATTCATTACACAATATAACAATGCTTCCGTTCATTACAAGCAAGGTCTCAAATCTGTCCTTTCAAAACGCTAGCCTTCACGGTTCGTTTTATAACTCAGCCCCCTTCAGAGCGGCTTGTATAAAATGGAATGGAGTGGGGTGGTCACAGCAGTAAACCTTCCCTCGCCTCCTGCCTCTTGGCTTATATCTCCCCAAGCAGTAGTAAGATTCTAAAGGCAATACTGTGGTCACAATGACGCACATATCCCAATGGATTTAAACTGAATGTTATGCAAATAGGTTCTGAACGAGCTTAAACATTTATCCCTAACATGAGGATATGATAATAACTGGCCTCAATAGGTCCATTTCAACATGAAGGCACGAGATTCATAAAAACATTGGTCGATCTGGATAACCGGTATCTTAATAAATGCTGCGGTCAGTCACATGCTGCCGTCAATAAGATTCGCTTCACAACAGCCGAATCACTCAATAACTTAGTTCGCGGTCGATCAGGTATGGTGCAGAGGTTTCCAATGTTCTCCCCTCACCTACCACAGGATTCGAACCCGGAACATTCCATATCCATCATCGGAGTTAGGGTACGCACTAAATACACTCCGGCATAAATAAATATCTCTGTACGCCCACGGCTATACGAGATTTCATACGTCGAATAGATTACCTGGCTCCATGACCTGATATTATGATCTCGTCCTTTGATTATTAAGAGAAATCTATCAATTACTCTATAAGCTTTTACACAAGCTGCAAATTCAATTCACTCTTAAGCTCTTCCACTTCCTTGCATAATTATATTCCCATTAACACAATATATTCTGATATTAAACTCTTTTCTCATCCCTTACTGTATAATCTTACTGCTTGGATCGATAAATCTTCCAATTAGCGTAAATATTTCTTGCTTACAACATTTTACCTGATGTATTCATTATACCTTTTATTATTTATTATTATTATTATTATTCTTACCGACATAAATTACCATAATCCGACACAACGTAACCATTTTAATAATCGAACATCCGTGTTCGTTACGTTAAGTTTACATAACTGATTTGCCATTTTATTAATAGTGGTAACGATTAATCCACTCACTGATGTATAACAACATCTCAACTCTACAAAAATCAACACAACAATAAACACTGGAGAGTCAATCTCCTAATACTGATTCTTACTGGCGTTATTTTTATAATTCTGAAATCACATTACATGCAGTGGGCTATAGTTCTATATAATCATAATTTGTGGGGTACTCACATATAGGCTTATCCTGGTGGCTCCAAACACCCATATCTTCCAGTGTCGCCTGCCATTTGCAGAGTTAGCGCGACATTTGCATACTGAATATACTGAATCCTTTATCCTCTGATGGATAAATGATTCGATGTTTTATTTCTTCAATTAATTAATATTTCCACCAGCGTCATAAAATAGCCAGACGAAGATGAGGAAACTTCAAGCATTTTTTGGAGACAGTTGGGACATACATGCAGCAGTTTGACAAAAGGCTAGATACTTAAGGATTGTGAAAAGAAATAGCATAGCAATGATTCAGAAGGACAGGTGGTGGCCACCTCAATATAGAAGGGACGCGTGGTGAGACACGCTTATGGCATGTGCATTGTACTATTCGCGCCTAGAAAAAATATAATGCAGTAACGTGAGTGGTTGATGGTACCACTGGACACTCCTACGAGGTCGAGGTCTGATAAAACCGCGAAGTTAACAGAAAATGTGGAACCCATGAGAGATGAATGCTTACGAGCGCGCCAAGTCTAGCTTGGGCACGCGATATCTAGCATTAACGCGGGAGATCGGCTAGACAACACCTCTACGATCGATTCTTGAATTAATGGGCATATTCTTGACCTGCGCAATTTTACGAGTTCAGTGATATTTGTTTCATTCCTGTACCACTATTATTTTGAGAAATTTTTATATAATTTCCCCCCTCTATCGATACCTAGGGCCAGTTCATTTATAAGTGGCGTGAAGAGCCAAGACCGGACTACTACTGATTATATTGTGTGTGTCGGAGGACACAGGTTACTTCTACTGATTACGTTTGTGCGTCTAAGGACGTAACTGCTAACTTATACATTGTGTGTCGGAAGACACAGGTTATACTACATTTTGCGCGTCCAAGGACGTAGGCACTTGTACTTTGCGTGTCATGAGGACACAGATTTTTATTAATACTAAACTGTGTTAAAATCAGTGTGATAGATGGTCACTGTACTATTTTTGTAGGGACAGTATCTTCGACAATTCGCCAACAGACTGTTTTCTGGGGAACTAAGTACCTAGAACGGCGAATTTAGTAGTCAGATATCGAGTGTATAATAATCTATAACTTTTTTACATCAGCACGAGAGATGACATCACTGACCATGGAAGAAGTTTGGAACCGACAACACTCCGTCGAAATGTTTGAGACGAGCTAAGCAGCATTAAGTTGGGAAATGGTTGCTGATGTCCGTTGACGGTGATTGGCTGAGGATGAGTACTGAATAATATTCTTATTATCTGATAAATTAACTTATGGTATATGGGACAAATAGTTTTTGTAAATATCTTGCTTGTGTTGATTAACGTAGTGTATTTAGTTTTGGTCTGACACACCTTTTGCATGGAAACAGCTCGCACAATTTTATTTAGTGATTGTTTCTTGTTTTTTTTAAAACTAACGTGACTATGTGGACGACCGTGTTCGCATATGTTTACGTAATGCGATTGAGAAACGTCTCTCGGAGATATGTTGTGTTTCAGAAGTAGGACTGAATTAGTATAATCATGCAGTAGATTGGAGGGTAAAGTAATCTTTGTAATGTTTATTATTGATCAGATTCAGTGAGTTTATTGTCGTTGGAGCAATGTGATTTGTGGCGAGGAGCAGTCAGCTCTCTCGTAGGTTTTAATATTTTCTTAATTAGTTTGTGAGAATCTTATTCAACCGACCTGTGTGAAAAGTGTTATGTCATTCCCAGCAGTGTGTGTGTGTGATTTTATTGGTCATTACAAGCGGGAATTTCAGCGTAGACTGATTTCTGTCAGCTTGATGCCAAGCCCATATCGTTACCTTGCGAGGACGTATGTGGCTATTTCGATTAATGTCTTACCATGTGTTTATGTGGTTGAGATTTGTTGCTGTTGATTCTACGAGATAACGGGACAGTTGGTCTGGTTATTTTTACACACCGGGCTGGACGATGACAGGTGTTGAGGTAGGGGGAAGATGTTTCACAAGGCGGGCTGAAAGGATTGCAGCAAGGTCATTAGGGAGTGCTTTGGCTCCGTAAAGTTACTTGAAATACAGAATAAGAACTGATCAATGGTAAAAATTGTTTAAATAAATGGGAGTTGCCTACAAATCACTATAATCTCCGAAGCGTTAGCTTAACGTGCATGTTTGTTCATATAAGGTAATCTCGGCCGTTGAGGCCTTTGTTGTTGTTGGTTTAAGTCCAAGTTTATGTTTCATATTTGTGACCCGTGTAGTCACGTGCGATGCTGTCTTTCCTTGTTTGTGTATTGAGCAATTGGCCGGGTTGGCAGCTCATTTGTCAGATGCGTCACCGCATTGAAGGAGGGTCTCGTGGGAGATTCCTGTAAATACTAGATTTAGATTGTGTGTCAGCATTAATTTTTAAAGGTTTCTATTAGTGTTGTGTCCCATAACCGTAAACGTTGATTTACGAGATGATTGATCGTAAGCATCGTGGCTGTTACCCGATGCAAACGAACAGTCATCCAAGTACTCATCTCTCGAAGTTAGTCATTACGCGTACATAAAATCCAATGCAAGTTAGTGGAACTTGGATCCACAATTTTTTATAAGGGGGAGATCCGTCTGACTCCTCAACATTGATAGATATTTTTTGTCATGGGAAGATTCAGGGAGGAATAATATTAATGTTATTGTTTATATTTCAATTTGCACAAATAGTCATTAAATTATGTTATTATTTTACGTCTTGTCACTTCTTTCTTAATTATAGTTTTAATCCTATGACCCTTGCCTCAGTAGAGCATGTTGTTTGGCGAACGTAAACATCACACTATGAACTGAGCGCGACCCCTTGATTAAGATTTCTTACATATAAACACTGCAATACTAAAGGGTTCAATACACATTTTATAATATATTTCTTTCACCAAGCACACGGCACTTTCCATTTCTATGATGAAGCTATTGCTTCCAAAACACATGACACTTTATAACACTTGTTATACCATTAATTTAAAAGATATTTTACATATAATTTCTACAAAACACACGTCACTTTTTACACTCTTCATTGGTTGAAATTTCCTGGCAAGATATCAGAATTGCAGGTTGATGACGGCCTCCTCCCTGCTCCTACCAACTCCTGACTGAAAGTCTCGATCATCTGCCTACGGATTCACCAACTGTCTATCATTTATCCTTCGATAACCTTCCTGCTGTGCATAAAGATGCTTACTTTTCGTCCTGAGCGTTACTATTTGGTTTTCTTAAGACATTTCACCAAATGCATCATACAGTTTCTCCCAGCGCAGTCCGGCGGACTAATACATGTATAACCAATCAATATATTATACACTGCGCTCGACATTGTACATAGTATTTACACAAATTATTACTTTCAATAGTTCTGCAAGTTATATCACACGGTACTTCCTACGTGAACATTGACAATTGCTCGTACTGCCGCCTATACACATGCAGCACGACTGTCCTTAATAAAAGCCTTCTAAATGTTTTACTGCACGGCTTCCCAAGCTGAAGTCCGAGCCTCCTCCCTTGACTTTGGTAACGCACATTTCACATTATAAAGTTCGTTGATTACCGTACTTCTTGTTACTTCATGACTAACCATGATTATATTATCACTTGGTGCATTACACTGCACGACGAAGATAATGATTAACACTAAAAGGTTCAAGTCTTTGTGTGAGCGTCCTTTCCTGAGCCAGAGCGACATACGTTCCGCACTCGAGTCTGTTCCAACTGACCCCTTCAGACTGGGTCCACACCCTTATATCCGTTTCACACGAAAAAGTAGACCTAGAATTCCCGTGCTGTATCATCTCCTCTCCCAGGATGATTCTGGTCTCGAAACAATGCTCATAGGGTTCCTTTTTCTTCGCTGGTCCCAAAACTATCTGCGTGCTGAAGGATCGATCGGCCAATTAATTAATAATAATTGCCTTTGCCATAGCGTGGGTACTCGGTTTCAAGTGGAAATCCCCGGTGACATAGTCAGGTCACGCCGCGAACATCCATAGTCCTGTGTTTTTGCGCACTCCATTAAATATGCCTTGATTTCACAGATTAAAGGCTTGGTAATTAGCCTCCTGGCTAAAGATTTACATGTGTGCAACTCTCATGTCATTGCGTTGCTTCAATCACGAGTAATCAATGATTTTCACTGGGATCTTCCCATTCCATTCTCAACTCCATTCTCAAACGGGGAAGAACAGTGTCATTATTCAACCCCCCCCCCCCCCCGACCTCTTGCAGACGACTTAAGTAGGTCAAAAAGATTGACATGGCTCCATGAGTCTCCTCCTACAATTCTGGGGCCATTTGTAAACTGTCCAACTCTCCACTTCTGTGTTCCAAGTCCAGCATAGCCTACTCCATGTAGTCCAATAATGCTGTATTCCGCTCATTTCTCTGCATTATTTTAATAAATAATGTCAGCACCAGTTGATATCACACCAGTGATTAAATATGTACTTTCCTCTAGGGGTTTTTACAACTAAAACTGCCTCAAGAGATCTCGGGTTCGTTCCCTGGTGGAACCTTCATTCTGAGATCACAGTCTCTGAGATCCACTTTCGATACCAGTCAGCCTAATTCCCCTCGGGTTCATATTCCCCTTGCAAAACTTATAGAAGTCAATTTCAAGTGACCTTCTGTAAGTAACCAGCTGACTGTCTACAACTGTCTGTGTTTACATCAGGGGTCCTTCACCTCGTCTGGCTGCGAGTAGGTTTGTCTGGTTTCCCCCTTCCACTCTGCATCAGCTCTAAGCTGTGCATTCTCTTGACGGAGGGTTTCATTTATTGCTTCGGCCTCCCTAGCGGCTTCGACCATGTCTTTGTAAAGTTCTTGCAGGCACCGGCATTCTGTCCGTCCGTTCCTTTCACTGGGTAAACTGCTTGTTTCCCGTTCCTTCTCGCTACGCGAACTTTCAGGTCTGACTGCCTGGCTGACTTTGCCGTCCACGTCTAGTTGGGTGTGCGCTGCTAATACTTTTTCTTGTTCATCAAATTCTTCTGGCGAATAGTAAATTTTTAAATTGGCTGCATTCATAACGACCTCGTTTCCTGTTTCTAAATGCCTTATTCTATATGCATTGTTCTGTAGGTCTCTTATCACCTCGAACGGGCCGTGATAACCGAAAATGAACTTTTTATACTTCCGTGCATCTGGATCTGAACTGGCAGCTTCCGCACTAACACTTTTTCTCCAATGAGAAGCGGTCTGTGATATCGCTTCGCACGATTTCTTCTCTGGCGTCTCTCTGCCTCTGCTTGGAGATATTCGAAGGTTCGTTGGATCCTCAATTCTCGTCCTGGCTGTGCGTCTACTGGTAATGGAATGACACCAGTCCACGGTCTCTCCGGTCTCTGATCCAAATGTAGACTCACGGGCACCTGACCTGTCGCCTCATGCACGGTATTATTTATGCAGTATTCTATTACTTCCAGGAACTCAATCCATCTCCAATTCTCTTCAGAGCAGTAGATCTTCATGTACTTCTGGATCTCTCTCATTACTCTCTCAACTGGACTTGTCTCAGGATGGCGAATGGTAGATAAAATCTGCCTAATTCCTAGATTTTCCAGTTCCCGACGAAATTCTGCGCTAGTGAAGCAGCTTCCATGGTCTGAGAGTAGGTTATCCGGTTTCCCAAGAATCGGAATAACTCTCTCTTTCAGGCGTTTCAATACCTGCTTTGAGCTGGTTTTCTGTATGGGGCATAATACCACCATCTTTGAGAATACATCCATGGCTACAAAAATATGTCTATTGCATCTACGTGCTCTAGGCAGTGGTCCAAAATTGTCTACACTCAGTAGCTGCCTTGGCTTCTCTGGTGACAACGGAATAGGTCGTTGCCTCATTAAAAAGGGATTCGGCTTTACTCTTTGGCACAAATCGCACGTTCTAATAGCATTTCTCACCGTTTCTCTCAACTTTGGCCAAGTGAATGCTTCTTCCAATAGAGCAGTGATTTTGTCTATCCCGGGATGTCCAAATGCTCTGTGCGCTACCCACACCAATCTCCTCTGCAAGGATGCAGGAAAAACGATCCTTTGACGTGTATGATCTACATCATCCCACTTGTGTAGCATCTGATTGTACCATACATAATCTGTTGCCAATGCCTCTGCCTCTCTGTATATTGCAGTTCCCCTTGCTAAGCGTCCCTCGAAGTAATCGATCATCATCTTCAACCACGGGTCTTCGCGTTGTAGGTTGGTAAGATTCCTCAAGTCATCCAAGGTCTTCTGACCTCGATTCTCAATCTGGACATCTAGCGTTTCCTCTTCTCTTGGGTAACGGCTTAATATGTCCGGTATTACATTTTCTTTGCCTGGACAGTATTCTATTTCCACATTGAACTGTTGAATATACAGGGACCATCTTGTTAACCTCTGGCAAGACAAGTCCTTCTTTAACAAAAATGTTAATGCTTTATGGTCTGTTCTGAGGACTATTTGAAAGCCGTACACGAGTTTACGCCAGTATTGCAACGCGTACAAAATTTCAAGTAACTCTATCTCTGTAATCGTGTAATATTTCTCATGGGCTTTCAACCTCCTACTTATAAAGGCAATAAAAACTTTCTTTTCGGGCTTGTCAACATTTTCTTGGAACAGCATCGCTCCTATCCCCACAAGTGATGCATTCGTCTGTATGATGAATTTCTGGGTATAATCAGGGTATCCCAGCTACACATATTCCAAAAGCATTTGTTTTGACCTCACGAATGCTTCTTGACATTGCTCCGTCCAATTCCATCTGCCGCCTTTCTTCAATAGGTCCTGCAGGGGTGCTACAGTCGTAGTATAGTTTGGGCAGTGGTTCGAAAAGAATCCAATTACTCCCAAATACTGTCGGACGTGCTTTACTTTCGTGGGTCGAGGGAAATTTCGAATTACCTCTAATTTCTCTGGATTTGGCTTAACTCCATTTTCATCAATAACATGCCCTAGGAATTTAACTTCCCTCTGACAGAAGTGCGATTTCTTGATATTAACCTTATAATTAGCTTCTCGAAGGTCATCCAGCAACTTCTTCAGGTCTCTCATGTGCTCCTCCAAAGATTCTGATGTGAGTAGAATGTCGTCTACGTATCTGATGGTACTCTCTTTAACATCATCTGATAGATTGCGATCTAACGCTCTTATCAGGGCTGAACCAGCTGTTTTCAAACCAAAAGATAGCCTTAAAAACGTGTATGTATGTTGATCAAACATGAATCCTGTCAACAGACTAGTTTTCTTCTCTAATTCAAGATGGTGGAAACTGGAAGTGATATCTAAATTTGTGAATATGGTCTTCCCTTTGAACTTCCTGAGGATTTCTTTAATAGGTGGCACTTGGTCGAACTCCGGAATTACCTTCAAATTTAAATGTCTCAGGTCCAGGCATATTCTGACAGTCCCGTCTGTCTTAGGTACGATTACCAATGGACTTACATACGGCGTAGGTGTTTTCTCAATAACACCGGCCTCCAACATCTCCTGAATTGCCTCTTTCACCTTAGCATAATGCTTTTCGGCTATAGGGTAGGGTTTCTGCCTAAATGGTGTCCAATCACTGACTTGGAAAGCATACGTGAAGTTCTTTATACGACCGGGTCTCGAGTCAAAGACTTCCTTCTGTTCCAGTAATAATTTCTTTAAATTTTCTTTCCCTTTTGGTCCAATTTTTGCTTCTTCTAGTTTTTCCGAAATATGTTCTTCCAGTTCGGGTTCCAGATCTTTCTCCATGTCTGTGGCTAGTGTTTTCAGTTCTTCTTCAAACTGCTCAATAGCTAACAATTCTTCCTCAGGTACGTCTCTGTATGTATGCCATACTTGTCCATCTGTCCCTGGTTCATTCTGATTGAGTGAGACCTATAAGCCTTCGGCTTCCTCATTCACACGGAACATAACTCTGTCCTGTGATAGGTCTATTACCACTCTGTATTCCCTTATAAATTCTGCCCCCAATAAGTAGGTTAAAAGGCAGTTTGTTTACTAGTAGAAAACACTGTGAAAAAATAGAGCCTCCTACCTGTAAATCTAGGAATACCTGATATTTACATATCATCGTTCGGTCTGGAATTACACCTTTTATTTAGACACTAGAGATCGGTATTTTCAAAACATTCTCTCTCTGGGCTATTTCATTATATAAAGCTTGTGTCATAAGGCACACTGTTGAACCCGTGTCTAACAGACTTCTTATTTTCAACCCTGCCACTCTTACTAATATAATAGGCAATTCTCTCTTGACCATGACCTGTGATCCTCCTGTATCCTCAATTAACTCTTCTGGTTTGGCTATCCAATTGATGATGTTGACCGACTTCCATCCATCATTTTCGAACTCTTCTAATTTTGGAGTTTTTTTTTCTATAGTGCCAGTCCCCTTAGAATTTCTTCTCTCTTGTTCGCTGCGCTGTAACTCCAAACTCTTAGCTCCGTCCCCATATCTGTCTGGCGACGTCCTGTTCTGCATAACTTCTTGCCAGTGGACTTGTTGCTTCTGGGGCTCATCTCCCCTTTCCTCGAGGTATCGCAATGAAGCGTGATATCATTCCTCTACCTCGTCATCGAAGTTACTTCTTCTTTCCTGGGGTCTCCAATTCCTATTGCCGCCTTCTTGGCCATTGTTACCTCCATTGTTTTGGTACGGTCTACCCCTGGTATTCTGCTTATTCCACGAATTTCTGTCTCTTCCTCCTCTACCAGCATTCCCTTTGTACTTCGGCTGCCATCTTCTGGGTTCCTGTTCCCATTGACGTCCGTTGGAATCTAACGTTTCAGTGCAAGTAGCTTTGTTGTTCTTCGGAGCTTGATGCTGGTCAGTCTGCGTGTTGGTCACGTGTACCTGTTCCACGGTTCGATTCTGCCGCATAGTATTTGATGTGGTGAGGTCTAGTTGCCTGAGAACTGCCTCCATTTCCATAGCGGTTTTTGCATTTGCCGAGATTAGCAGTCTTTGGATTTCATACGGAAGCTGCTTGGCAATAGCAATACATGGCTCCAGCTCGCTAGGTTTTTGGTCCAGTTCTTTGAACCGACACATTTGTGAGATGAAGAATTCTGCGTACTTCGTTGGATTGTTGGTGCTGTATCTTTTTGAATACAAATCCAATCGCAAATTCTGTTGGGTCATGGGATCCCAGTACCGCTTCAAAAAGGCCTCCCGAAACTCCTCAACAGTATCGAAAGTATACCGGAAACTGCGAAACCATAACGCACATTCTCCCTCTGTTAGTTTCTCGATGGCTCGTAGCCTGCGCTCTTGTGGTATCCGCGCATCATTCAAATATTCAGACACTTCCTTCAACCAATACTTGGGTGTCATATTACAGTGGCTACCTGAGAATTTCCTTGGTTTCTCTTCGCTTGCCCTGATTACGTTTATCACCTGGGTGTGCATAGCATTTTCATGCGGCGTAGAGGCTGCAACTGGTGCACCAGGCGTCATATAAGTACTTTCGCCTGGGCCTGTAGCATTTCTTATTATAGGCTGGGTTTCTAAGTCTGCCCACCTAGTTTTCCTCATATCTTCCATGCTGCCTTCACTTGACTTAGGATCGTTCATAAGGGTTTCCTCCTGTGCGATTATCCTAGTCTCCATTTGATTGTGGCGCATCTCTGCTCTTTCCAATCGAGTAATTACCTCCTTTTCGATTCTGGTAAGCCTATCTCTATTCTCTTCGGCCACTTGAAATATCTTCTGCTTGTCTTCTTTCAGGCTTTGTTTGATATGGGAGATTTCATCCTCTACATCTTCCTTTATTTGAGCAAGGGTCTTGTCGCTTGCCTCTGTCTTCTGGCCTTCTCTCACTTCGAGTTCTTCTCTCAGCCCTTTAATTTCCTCCTGAATGTGTCCATTGACTTTTGACATTTCATTCCGGACCTTAAACATTTCTCCTCTGTTCTCCTCTTGCCTTTTATTAACAATAATAATGTCACTGTGAATTTGGTCCAATTCTTGATGAACTTTGCTCATCTGACCTTTCATGTTGCCTACCAGCTCTTTACTTTCATTAGCGATAGCCTTAATCTCTGCTATTTCCTGACATTGATCTAATATGTTCTGATCCTGTTTCTTTAAATCACCGTTAATTGCTCTAGCATAGCTTTTCAATTTCTCGTCCCATTTATTGTCGTTCTCTTCTACCTCTGATCTACCGTTCTCGTAAATTCTGAAAACTGTTTCGCTTGGCGTTCGAGATTCGCCTCATTTTGGATTTGAATATCCTTAATGTCATTAGACAGCGCATCTAACCTAGTGTTGGTTTCATCCTGCGCATACTTACACGCCTGTAAATTACTTTCAAGCTTGGCTTCTATAGCCGCGAAACGTTTATCTGTCTTAAACTGCATTTCATATATAATGCTTGCAACAGTTTCTGTTATTTCGGTCTTAATTACCTCTTGCATCTGACCTAACTTATCATTCATTTCATCCTTATTTGCATCTAAACGGTTGTTCAATTCAACCTGATTGGCATCTAACCGATTACTCAATTCAACCTGGTTTGTATCTAAACGAGTGTTTATTCCATCCTGGAAAGCCTTGGCTTCCAGCTTATTCTGTTCATTCACAGCATCAAAATGCTGTCTCAACCCTGCAATCAACTGCACGATCTCCTCTGTACCAGACATTCTCACAACAATACACTTTGAGATGCAGGCAGGCTTCCTGGAAACATGTGTGGATACGTTTTGAAGAGAGACACAAAACACTGTACACATATTGTAAGATTGTACTAAACCTGTGAATTTTATGATAAATTGTGGATTAGGTGTGTAGCGCTCGTACCCTTGGGTAATTCTCTTCTCAATAGAGAGATTCTGCGTTACGTCAAAAGCCTACTGAACTCAAAATCACTCAAACACACTTTGAGGCAAAATAATAATTACTATGGTTTTCCCCATGAAATACCATAAAAAATCTATGGGGTTTCCCTAAATCCCATAAGCCCCACGTTGGGCGTCATGATAATAAGATAGGAGAGTGTCCTCGTTAAGACATCGCAGCAACCATCCAAGGTCTCGGTTGTACTGTCGAATGCCCCACGTTGGGCGCCATGATAATAAGATAGGAGAGTGTCCTTGTTAAGACATCGCAGCAACCATCCAAGGTCTCGGTTGTACTGTCGAATGCCCCACTTGGGTCTCGCCATGATAATTTAATACACCTCTGCGCCTATGGTGACCTGTATTTAAAACTGGCCCACATACCAGCGCCATGATAAATGAAATTAACCATGCCATGATAATTAAATAAGAGCTTGTGCTATATAAAATTAAGGTCAGGTCTTGCAATGCCAAGATACACATATTGCTTTAATGAGGCGATTCCACGATAGAATAATACCGCCCCATGTTACCTGGATCATGGTAATTAAGGTGATTATTCAAAATTTATATTGTTTGTATCGGAGCTTAGCTAAAGATAGGTGCGGTCATCCCCTAATTCATGTTAATTGTTACTTTAATAGAGTTGTGTGCACTAAATCTAGACCGACTTTAGTTGTACCTATAGCTCAAATCACTGTACAGGACATCAATTTCCATGTACCCATGTGAGTAATCTCCATGGAAAATATGCTTCCGCCTCCAGCTAGCGTCAGGTCTCAGGCGTGTACCGTTCCCCCATTGAGCAGTTGCATATTTTGGATTTGAGACTAAAAGGTATCAACTCTACAATGATAAGGCACAACTCTATTCTAAGACTTTAATTCAGTACTAAAATCATGGCTTCAAACATAAAAAACAATCCCAACATACATAAAACAAAATCAAACAAAATTACTTCCACAATCCGCTAATATTAACATAATATTATCGTAATAAACTCATATCATTACTCAAACCTTTACCCTTATATTGACTTCACAATTCACTCTAGTGCGCTGATGCACATACAACTTTCATAAACAAAACTGTACTTTTATTCTTCTGTCATCTAGTGTGACTTCTTTAATTTCACAAAATTACTTGTTTCTTAAACCTCGTCTTACTTTGACAATTATGTGTACCGTGTGTGTTTGGTCTCTCTCTTCCCACCAAATGCTTTTCATGCATTAGCTTATTCAGGTGTTGCACAACAAATCTACGTGCAACTCCATAATTATGTAAATATACCCCTACACTTCTCTATTTATAGTTCCACTGCATGCCGTTGTAATTTCATCTTCAAAACTTTCGTTATCGCTGTGTCGGATGGTATTATTAAGCTACCCTTGCGAGCGTAGCCTGTGGCATCAAGTGCCCAACTTCTGAAATTCGTGTCAGTGTCAGTAAAAAATGCAACTTCCAACCATTCGTAAGATTGCTAAAATTTTTACTCATCAGGATTATCTATGATTACCAGTGTGTTTTTAAACCACACACATTCATTACATAA
The DNA here is from genome assembly GCA_946902985.2 of Meconema thalassinum. Lineage (NCBI taxonomy): Eukaryota > Metazoa > Arthropoda > Insecta > Orthoptera > Tettigoniidae > Meconema > Meconema thalassinum. The sequence goes on along the minus strand of OX336389.2, from coordinate 1,105,556,495 downwards.
TATAACAATGCTTCCTTTCATTACAAGCAAGGTCTCAAATCTGTCCTTTCAAAACGCTAGCCTTCACGGTTCGTTTTATAACTCAGCCCCCTTCAGAGCGGCTTGTATAAAATGGAATGGAGTGGGGTGGTCACAGCAGTAAACCTTCCCTCGCCTCCTGCCTCTTGGCTTATATCTCCCCAAGCAGTAGTAAGATTCTAAAGACAATACTGTGGTCATAATGACGCACATATCCCAATGGATTTAAACTGAATGTTATGCAAATAGGTTCTGAACGAGCTTAAACATTTATCCCTAACCTGTGGATATGATAATAACTGGCCTCAATAGGTCCATTTCAACATGAAGGCACGAGATTCATAAAAACATTGGTCGATCTGGATAACCGGCATCTTAATAAATGCTGGGGTCAGTCACATGCTGCCGTCAATAAGATTCGCTTCACAAGAGCCGAATCACTCAATAACTTAGTTCTCGGTCGATCAGGTATGGTGCAGAGGTTTCCAATGTTCTCCCCTCACCTACCACAGGATTCGAACCTGGAACATTCCATATCCATCATCGGAGATAGGGTACGCACTAAATAAACTCCGGCATAAATAAATATCTCTGTACGCCCACGGCTATACGAGATTTCATACGTCGAATAGATTACCTGGCTCCATGACCTGATATTATGATCTCGTCCTTTGATTATTAAGAGAAATCTATCAATTACTCTATAAGCTTTTACACAAGCTGCAAATTCAATTCACTCTTAAGCTCTTCCACTTCCTTGCATAATAATATTCCCATTAACACAATATATTCTGATATTAAACTCTTTTCTCATCCCTTACTGTATAATCTTACTGCTTAGATCGATAAATCTTCCAATTAGCGTAAATATTTCTTGCTTAGAACATTTTTCCTGATGTATTCATTCATACCTTTTATTATTTATTATTATTATTCTTAATCTTACTGACATAAATTACCATAATCCAACACAACGTAACCATTTTAATAATCGAACATCCGTGTTTGTTACGTTAAGTTTACATAACTGATTTGCCATTTTATTAATAGTGGTAACGATTAATCCACTCACTGATGTATAACAACATCTCAACTCTACAAAAATCAACACAACAATAAACACTGGAGAGTCTATCTCCTAATACTGATTCTTACTGGCATTATTTTTATAATTCTGAAATCACATTACATGCAGTGAGCTATACTTCTATATAATCATAATTTGTGGGGTACTCACATATAGGCTTATCCTGGTGGCTCCAACCACCCATATCTTCCAGTGTCGCATGCCATTTGCAGAGTTAGCGCGACATATGCATACTGAATATACACATTTTATAATACATTTCTTTCACCATGCACACGGCACTTTCCATTTCTATGATGAAGCTATTGCTTCCAAAACACATGACCCTTTATAACACTTGTTATACCATTTATTTAAAAGATATTTTACATATGATTTCTACAAAACACACGTCACTTTTTACACTCTTCATTGGTTGAAATTTCCTGGCAAGATATCAGAATTGCAGGTATTTACGGCATCCTCCATGCTCCTACCAACTCCTGACTGAAAGTCTCGATCATCTGCCTACGGATTCACCAACTGTCTATCAATTATCCTTCGATAACCTTCCTGCTGTGCATAAAGATGCTTACTTTTCGTCCTGAGCGTTACTATTTGGTATTCTTAAGACATTTCACCAAATACATCATACAGTTTCTCCCAGCGCGGACTAATACATGTATAACCAATCAATATATTATACACTGCGCTCAACATTGTACATAGTATTTACACAAATTATTACTTTCAATAGTTCTGCAAGTTATATCACACGGTACTTCCTATGTGAACATTGACAATTGCTCGTACTGCCGCCTATACACATGCAGCACGACTGTCCTTAATAAAAGCCTTCTAAAAGTTTTACTGCACGGCTTTCCAAGCTGAAGTCCGAGCCTCCTCCCTTGACTTTGGTAACGCACATTTCACATTATAAAGTTTGTTGATTACCGTACTTCTTGTTACTTCATGACTAACCATGATTATATTATCACTTGGTGCATTACACTGCACGACGAATATATAATGATTAACACTAAAAGGTTCAAGTCTTTGTGTGAACGTCCTTTCCTGAGCCAGAGTGACATACGTTCCGCGCTCGAGTCTGTTCCAACTGACCCCTTCAGACTGGGTCCACACCCTTATATCCGTTTCACACGAAAAAGTAGACCCAGAATTCCCGCGCTGTATCATCTCCTCTCCCAGGATGATTCTGGTCTCGAAACAATGCTCATAGGGTTCCTTTTTCCTCGCTGGTCCCAAAACTATCTGCGTGCTGAAGGATCGGTCGGCCAATTAATTAATATTAATTGCCTTTGCCATAGCGTGGGTACGCGGTTTCCAGTGGAAATCCCCGGTGACATAGTCAGGCCACGCCGCGAACACCCATAGTCCTGTGTTCTTGCGCACTCCATTAAATATGCCTTGATTTCACAGATTAAAGGCTTGGTAATTAGCCTCCTGGCTAAAGATTTATATGTTTGCAACTCTCATGTCATTGCGTTGCTTCAATCACGAGTAATCAATGATTTTCACTGGGATCTTCTCATTCCATTCTCAACTCCATTCTCAAACGGGGAAGAACAGGGTCATTATTCAACCCCCCCCCCCGACCTCTTGCAGACGACTTAAGTAGGTCAACGAGATTGACATGGCTCCATGAGTCTCCTCCTACAATTCTGGGGCCATTAGTAAACTGTCCAACTCTCCACTTCTGTGTTCCAAGTCCAGCATAGCCTACTCCATGTAGTCCAATAATGCTGTATTCCGCTCATTTCCCTGCATTATTTTAATAAATAATGTCAGCATCAGTTGATATCACACCAGTGATTAAATATGTACTTTCCTCTAGGGGTTTTTACAACTAAAACTCCCTCAACAGATCTCGGGTTCGTTCCCTGGTGGAACCTTCATTCTGAGATCACAGTCTCTGAGATCCACTTTCGATACCAGTCAGCCTAATTCCCCTCGGGTTCAGTATGTGTAATATACATATGCACTGAAGCCCAATTATGTCTAAGTGAGAAGGTTCTGATGATGTTCGCTAGAGGGACGATACTAGTGATTCAAATTAGCTCCCCATTTTTAATAAGTATTCTATTCAGTGCATAATTAATTTTATGTAATTAATTTCAGGCACTCAGAAATTAACTAAAACTCACCAGCCCAATCATATTTGGGCACACTCGAGTTGACCGATTGAAGAGCTCCTAATATTATAATTTATCCATGCCAATCATACTGAAACATAATGCAATTACAGGAAGTTTAGTTCACCTGAACATGCAAATGCAAGAAGGAGAAGAAGAAGAACGTGTAGCAACGAAATTAATAAATAAATAAATTAATGAACAAATAAATAAATAATAATCACAGGGATACAGGATCTACAAAGGGCAGCCAGGTGAAAGAGTGATGAAGAATGTGCCTCACTTGGGTACAGGCTTCATAGTCAACAACAAAATGATCAACTCCATCATCTATTTTCATCTCCAAATGGCAGAACGTCCACTATAGCCTTCAGAACTCTCAACAAAGCATACACAATTGTTAATTTTCATGCACCTACTAATGACACCAATAGGAGAGATATTGAGAGTGTGGAAAACTTCTGGAGGGTACTCGAAGAGACAATAGACCAGATTCCAAAGCACCATGTAACTATTTTAATGGGGGACTTTAATGCTCAGATTGGTAGAGAACGGAAATTTCAGGCCCTAGTTGGAGAATATCCAGCACACAAGAGGAACAACAGGAATGGAGAAAGGCTGATTGACCTGTGCAGAAATTACAACTTAGTCCTCAAATCTACAGCTTTCAAACGCCTTCCTAGAAAAGCTATGACGTGGAGATGTCCTAATCCCATGCTTGGGGAATTCCAACTAGATCATGTAGCCATTAGTAGAAGGAACAGCCAGGAAATATTAAATGTCAAAGTATTGAGAAGTGCGAACATTGACTCGGATCATTATCTTTCTTTGATCAAAACCAATTTCATCCCTCTTAAAACAAGCAGAGGAATCCATTGCATCAAGTCGCGAATTCCAAGGTTCAATCCATCTAAGCTGAGAGACAGTGATGACTTCACCAAGACCCTAGCTAAGAACAAGGAAAAGAAGGACTGGCCCCAACTACAGAAGGCACTAGTAGATGCGGCGACAATAACTATCCCGGCAGTCAGAAAGAATAAACATCCGTGGTGGACAGCTACATGTGACAAGGCAATAGAAGAGAGAAAACAAGCATGGCTGAAATGGAACCGTAATAAAAGTGTGGACAATCATGATAATTTCTTAGAAATTCGGAAAACTACTGCCAAAATTATCAGAACAAGCAAGAGGCAGCATAATAAGGATATCATTGACCAGGCAGAGAGGGATTTCCAGCGGAACAACACTAGAGACTTCTACCAGGCTTTTAAATCACAAATAACACCCTATTCAGCTCCTACACTTCACCTTCGGGGAGCTGACGGAGATCTGAAACTGAACAATGAGGAGTGCACCACAGCCTTAGCAGAGTATTTCAGCGACCTTCTTAACTCCGAGGAACCCATGGAAAAGCTACCTTTTGAACCCAAGAACGTTGCTAAGCCACACTCTTTCCCTCCAACAAAGGAAGAGATCCAGAAAGTCATTTCCGAATTAAAGTCCAATAAAACAGCGGACGAAGATTGGATCATTGCAGAGCTCTGGAAGTATGCTGACGAGGAGTCGATACAGAGTATCCATGATATCATATCTAACGTCTGGTTGACAGAACAATTACCTAGTGACTGGACCTCAGCTATCATTCACCCACTACATAAAAAAGGTGACAAATCAGATCTCAACAACTACAGAGGGATTTCCCTGGTATCAGTGACATACAAGATACTCTCCAAAGTATTGCTCACAAGAGTAGAGGTTCAACTGGATTCCTGCATTGGAGAGTACCAAGCTGGGTTTCGAAAGTCAAGGTCATGCACCGAACAGATTCTGAATCTCAAAACCATTCTCACGTACAAAAATCTAAGTGCCTCACCTATGTTGCAATTTTCGTTGACTTCCAAAAGGCCTACGACTCAGTAGATAGAGAGTCACTCTTTGAGACACTGGCTGAATTGGGGCTAGATAAAAAGACCCTGAATCTAGTGAAAGCGACTCTCACTAACACCACAGTCAAAGTCAAATTCAGAGGGGAACTGTCCAAGAGCTTCGAGGTCAGAACTGGTGTTAGACAAGGGGATGGCTTGTCTCCGATCCTCTTCAATTGCCTACTAGAAAAAGTAATTCGTGAGTGGACGAAAACTCTGAAGGATGATTCTGGATTAAGAATAGGCTACAAGAAAGACAAGTTAACAGTCCCCTGTTTAGCCTTTGCAGACGACCTTGCACTCCTAGCGTCCAGTGTGGAGGAAGCTAACCATCAACTATCCTCTCTGAACTATATAGCAGCTAAAGTAGGCTTAGAGATCGCCATCAACAAAACACAGTTTATCAGCAACATCAGAGATGCGCCCGAGTCAATCCCACTGGGGGACAAAGTAGTACAAAGGACTAACTCCTTCAAATACCTAGGAGAATGGATAACCCCAAACATCAATGAAGACCTGGCCATGAACGACAGATGCATCAAACTGGAGAGAGCCTACCACCTATGCAAGAATATGTACAGATCCAAATCCCTCTCAATGAATTTCAAACTCAGACACTACAGTACTGTAGTGAGACCATCAGTACTACAGGGTGCTTCAAAAAATGTATACACACTTTGAACTTCCATAGAAAATTTATTTACCGTTCTACAAAGTTAAATTTCAGGAAATTAGAAAGCTGAAAGTCCAATGTAAATGAAACATAAATGACAAATGTTAATACTGTTCAAATTGGCGACCTGCAGCATCAATACAATTCTGAGTACGAGTCACCTAACAATGCTTGCTGATTCCATATTTCCTGCCATTCGTGCATTATACGGTAATGATAATTTTTATTTTCAACAAGATGGTTTCCCACCGCATTATCACAGGGACGTACGAGCTTACCTGGATCAAAATTTGCCGGGCCAGTGGATAGGACGCAGGGGGCCAATCGAGTTTCCAGCACGCTCTCCAGACCTTTCACCACTGGATTTCTTCTTATGGGGCACAGTAAAAGATGAGGTGTACAAACGTAAACCACGTAACCTAGACATTCTTTGGAATGAGATTCAAGCCGTGTGTAGAGAAATCTCATTGGGCGTTTTGATACGATGTACAGAATCAGTGGTGACTCGTACTCAGAATTGTATTGATGCTGCAGGTCGCCAATTTGAACAGTATTAACATTTGTTATTTATGTTTCATTTACATTGGACTTTCAGCTTTCTAATTTCCTGAAATTTAACTTCGTAGAACGGTAAATACATTTTCTATGGAAGTTCAAAGTGTGTATACATTTTTTGAAGCACCCTGTATATGCCTCAGAATGCCTAAATATGGTCAGAAAAGGACAACTCCGGAAATTGGAGCTGAAGGACCGGAAGATTCTACGAAAAATCATGGGCCCTATTAAAGAGGAAGGCAAGTATAGAATCAGGCACAACAATGCACTCTATGAACAAGTGGAGAGCATTACAACAGCTATGAGGAAGAGGATGCTGATCTTATATGGTCATATTGTGAGAATGGATAATCAAAGGCTCACCTCCAGAATTTTCAACACTGTCTCTAGAGGGAAAGCAACTAACGCCAAGTGGTCGAAACTAGTCAGAAAGGACCTTGAACAATTGGATATTGACCCCAGTAACATCTATGACAGGAATAAATACAGGACTTTAGTCAGAACATCAGACTCTCTCCAGTCACTAACAGCAAAAGCAGTGCGTCCAGGAGTAGGTGTGAAATGGACTCAGGAGCGGAAGGACATTCACAGTGCCAGAATGAAGGAATACTGGGCTAGGAGGAAAGCTGCCAGAGATAAGAACCACGTGTTCCAAAGCCGGCCCAAACGGAACTAAAAAAATAAGCTTGTAGTTTTTACGTGACCGTTGATCGTGCGATCATGAGTCAAGGGACCTCCTTTTTACGTGGAATCCGAACCACCAGACATGGCATTTCACTTCGAAAATCTCACATGTATTGACATGGAATCGAACCCGGTCCACCTTGGTGAGAGGATAAAATGCTTGACTGCCGCGCCACGCCACCACGCCCCCCCCCCAAAAAAAAGTAATAAATTAATAACACTATGCTACTTCGGGAATAACACATTCATTCGCTTCATTTGTGAATCACAACATAAAAACGATCAAACAAGTTCTCAGGCACCAGCTACAAGTTGAGACACGGGCACATTGACACAAAGAACAAGGCACGTTACCGATGTCGAAACAGTATTTCACTGGATGTGGAAAAGTTTCTGGCTGGTCACTAGTGTAGCCGCTTCAATACCAAGCGTATTGGTAGACCGGACGTGACACTGGTGCACATAATAGCCTATAAAGAAGCGACTGCATTTGAAGTATTTTACTGCATTGGACGATGTTCACACTGGCACCCAAAAGTCATGCAAGAGTTGGTGAACTTGCGAACTAAACCCCTGAATATACGAAAGCTGAATACATATAAAGTTTGAGAGTACCTTTTTCCACTTGTTTTACGTCAGTCTGTACGGAAACTACGATATCTTCTGATCCATTCTCTTCATACGTAAGCAGGCTTTTGGGGCCGGAAAACGAGTCGAAAATTAAAACTTATCTGCTGTCATTCTAGAGGTTTATAGCAAACACCTCATCTCACCATATCCGTTAGTTTTCCTTGTTGACTCTTCCAGAAGACGAAACAAATATTACTAGGGCTCGGATTTTTAGGTAAATACATATTTTTAAATGTAAATACATATTTTAGGCATTTTTTTCATAAATACATAAATTCCTGCTTTTCACTTATTAGCACATAAAATTACATAATATTTACATTTTTAAAATCAGTATGCTAGATCTTTCAGTTCATTGCATTTTTGTTCTGTGTTTCTTCAACGGGGAGGGACCTGTGAGGTATCTAATCTTCATGTAGAGCGTATGTCACCTTGCTGCTGTGTTATTCTTAACTTGTCGCCCCGTGTCACTCAATGTGGAAGCCGGGAATTTCCGTGTAAAAGCAACTACAAGTTATAGTCTGCAGCAGTATGTTTCTGAATTTAAAGATAATTTTACTTCTGATGGGGGCGTTCTGTTAAGCCAACCATGTGGGAAAGAAATCAAGGCTGAGCAGCGATCTCATGTTACACAACGTCTCAAAGGCAAGAAACATATTACCCATTACTGCATATTGTTTATATTCACATTAATAAACTTAATTATAATTAAATATTTTTACTTTTTTGTCACATATTTCAGGCATTTTTAATACATAAAAAATAAATATTTTCCCGATTTTTAGCACCTAAAAATCCGAGCCCTAACTATTACAATACTGCCTGCGTGGAAAGAATGCTTGCTGGACTGGCAGTCTAAACGTCTTGGTCGGCTTTTTTTAATCTACAAACAAGCATAGGAAGTACTTTAAGCTTGTAGTTTTACGTGATCATGAGCCACGGGTCCAGCCAGATATCTTTAGCATCATTGTGTAGCTGCGCATCGCTCGTGTTACTGACGGTCGGCAGGGGTGTGTTGACGTCCTTCGTTCCGTTTTTCGCAAAGGGATCGACCATAATGTGATGTATGGATTAATGCCACTCTGGTCAGTATTGTACACATTATGTCTGCTACCGATTCTATAATAAGTATAATATGTATAATATGTATACCTGTAATGTTTCCTAGCTATTTTGTTGTTGTAGTAAACTGGGTTATCTTTCTTACCGTGAAAGCGAACACCTACCCGACCAAAGCCGGACCGTCATCCAATGCTGCTTGCACAACCCAAGGCTGGGTATTGAACCCGAGGGGAATTAGGCTGACTGGTATCGAAAGTGGATCTCAGAGACTGTGATCTCAGAATGAAGGTTCCACCAGGGAACGAACCTGAGATCTGTTGAGGGAGTTTTAGTTGTAAAAACCCCTAGAGGGAACTACATATTTAATCACTGGTGTGATATCAGTTATACTGGCATTATTTAGTGAAATAATGCAGGGAAATGAACGGAATACTGCATTATTGGACTACATGGAGTAGGCTATGCTGGACTTGGAACACAGAAGTGGAGAGTTGGACAGTTTACTAATGGCCCCAAAATTGTAGGAGGAGACTCATGGAGCCATGTCAATCTCGTTGACCTACTTAAGACGTCTGCAAGAGGTCGGGGGGTTGAATAATGACCCTGTTCTTCCCCGTTTGAGAATGGAGTTGAGAATGGAAGGGGAAGATCCCAGTGAAAAACATTGATTACTCGTGATTGGAGCAACGCAATGACATGGGAGTTGCACACATGTGAATCTTTAGCCAGGAGGCTAATTATAAAGCCTTTAATCTGTGAAATCGAGGCATATTAATGGAGTGCGCAAGAACACAGGACTATGGGTGTTCGCGGCGTGACCTGACTATGTCACCGGGGATTTCCACTGGAAACGGCGTACCCACGCTATGGCAAAGGCAATTAATATTAATTAATTGGCCGATCGATCCTTCAGCACGCAGATAGTTTTGGGACCAGCGAGGAAAAAGGAACCCTATGAGCATTGTTTCGAGACCAGAATCATCCTGGGAGAGGAGATGATATAGCGCGGGAATTCTAGGTCTACTTTTTCGTGTGAAACGGATATAAGGGTGTGGACCCAGTCAGGAGGTCAGTTGGAACTGTCAGTTGGAAGAGACTCGAGCACGGAACGTATGTCGCTTTGGCTCAGGAAAGGAAGCTCACACAAAGACTTGAACATTGTAGTGTTAATCATTATATTCGCCGTGCAGTGTAATGCACCAAGTGATAATATAATCATGCATAGTCATGAAGCAATAATAAGTACGGTAATCAACGAACTTTATTATGCGAAATGCGTATTACCGAAGTCAAGGAAGGAGGCTCGGACTTCAGCTTGGGAAGCCGTGCAGTAAAACTTTTAGAAGGCTTTTATTAAGGACAGTCGTGCTGCATGTGTATAGGCGGCAGTACGAGCAATTGTTTGTGTTCACATAGGAAGTACCGTGTGATATAACTTACAGAGCTATTGAAAGTAATGATTTGTGTAAATACTATGTACAATGTTGAGCCCAGTGTATAATATATTGATTGGTTATACATGTATTAGTCCGCCGGACTGCGCTGGGAGAAACTGTATGAGGCATTTGGTGAATTGTCTTAAGAATACCAAATAGTAACGCTCAGGACGTAAAGTAAGCATCTTTATGCACAGCAGGAAGTTTATCGTAGGATAATTGATAGACAGTTGGTGAATCCGTAGGCAGATGATCGAGACTTTCAGTCAGGAGTTGGTAGGAGCAGGGAGGAGGCCGTCATCAACCTGCAATTCTGATATCTTGCCAGGAAATTTCAACCAATGAAGAGTGTAAAAAGTGACGTGTGTTTTGTAGAAATCATATGTGAAATATCTTTTAAATTAATGGTATAACAAGTGTTATAAAGTGTCATGTGTTATGAAGCGATAGCTTCATCATAGAACTGAAAAGTGCCGTGTGGTTGGTGAAAGAAATGTATTATAAAATGTGTATATTCATTATGGAAATGTCGCGCTAACTCTGCAAATGGCAGGCGACACTGGAAGATATGGGTGGTTGGAGCCACCAGGATAAGCCTATATGTGAGTACCCCACAAATTATGATTTTATAGAAGTTATAGCCCACTGCATGTAATGTGATTTCAGAATTATAAAAATAATGCCAGTAAGAATCAGTATTAGGAGATAGACTCTCCAGTGTTTATTGTTGTGTTGATTTTAGTAGAGTTGAGATGTTGTTATACATCAGTGAGTGGATTAATCGTTACCACTATTAATAAAATGGCAAATCAGTTATGTAAACTTAACGTAACAAACACGGATGTTCGATTATTAAAATGGTTACGTTGTGTTGGATTATGGTAATTTATGTCAGTAAGATTAAGAATAATAATAATAAATAATAAAAGGTATGAATGAATACATCAGGAAAAATGTTCTAAGCAAGAAATATTTACGCTAATTGGAAGATTTATCGATCTAAGCAGTAAGATTATACAGTAAGGGATGAGAAAAGAGTTTAATATCAGAATATATTATGTTAATGGGAATATTATTATGCAAGGAAGTGGAAGAGCTTAAGAGTGAATTGAATTTGCAGCTTGTGTAAAAGCTTATAGAGTAATTGATAGATTTCTCTTAATAATCAAAGGACGAGATCATAATATCAGGTCATGGAGCCAGGTAATCTATTCGAAGTATGAAATCTCGTATAGCCGTGGGCGTACAGAGATATTTATTTATGCCGGAGTTTATTTAGTGCGTACCCTATCTCCGATGATGGATATGGAATGTTCCAGGTTCGAACCTGTGGTAGGTGAGGGGAGAACATTGGAAACCTCTGCACCATACCTGATCGACCGAGAACTAAGTTATTGAGTGATTCGGCTCTTGTGAAGCGAATCTTATTGACGGCAGCATGTGACTGACCGCAGCATTTATTAAGATACCGGTTATCCAGATCGACCAATGTTTTTATGAATCTCGTGCCTTCATGTTGAAATGGACCTATTGAGGCCAGTTATTATCATATCCTCAGGTTAGGGATAAATGTTTAAGCTCGTTCAGAACCTATTTGCATAACATTCAGTTTAAATCCATTGGGATATGTGCGTCATTGTGACCACAGTATTGCCTTTAGAATCTTACTACTGCTTGGGGAGATATAAGCCAAGAGGCAGGAGGTGAGGGAAGGTTTACTGCTGTGACCACCCCACTCCATTCCATTGTATACAAGCCGCTCTGAAGGGGGCTGAGCTGTCAAACGAAACGTGAAGGCTAACGTTTAGAAAAGGGCAGATTTAAGACCCTGTTAGTAATATGAAAGGAAACATGGTTATATTGTGTAATGAAGTTATGTGGTTTAAGAACACATTGGTAATTATAGATCACCCTGATGGTTTATGATTTTAGCAATCTAACGAATGGTTGGAAGTTGCATTTTTACTGTCACAGACACGAATTTACGAAGTTGGTTACTTAACGCCACAGGCTACGCTCGCAAGGGTAGCTTAATAATACCATCCGACACAGCGATAACGAAAGTTTTGAAGATGAAATCACAACGGCATGCAGTGGAACTATAAATAGAGAGAAGTGTAGGTGATATTTACATAATTATGGAGTTGCACGTAGATTTGTTGTGCAACACCTGAATAGGCTAATGCATGAAAAGCATTTGGTGGGAAGAGAGAGACCAAACACACTCGGTACACATAATTGTTAAAGTAAGACGAGGTTTAAGAAACAAGTAATTTTGTGAAATTAAAGAAGTCACACTAGATGACAGAAGAGTAAAAGTACAGTTTTGTTTATGAAAGTTGTATGTGCATCAGCGCACTAGAGTGAATTGTGAAGTCAATATAAGGGTAAAGGTTTGAGTAATGATATGAGTTTATTATGATAATATTATGTTAATATTAGTGGATTGTGGAAGTAAGTTTGTTTGATTTTGTTTTATGTTTGTTGGGATTGTTTTTATATGTTTGAAGCCATGATTTTAGTACTGAATTAAAGTCTTAGAATAGAGTTGTGCCTTATCATTGTAGAGTTCATACCTTTTAGTCTCAAATCCAAAATATGCAACTGCTCAATGGGGGAACGGTACACGCCTGAGACCTGCAGCTAGCTGGAGGCGGAAGCATATTTTCCATGGAGATTACTCACATGGGTACAGTATATCATCAGCTTGTTCCTGTACGCGTCGTTGAATTTATCCAAACATGCATTGGTGACGTTCGAAAGCTTCTGTCGGCACGTCTCGCGGTTTTCGGCGTATACGCAATACTCCGAATGTATAAGTTTTTAGCCTACTTTTCACATTTTGCAAAAATGAGGAAAAAGTAGACTTATGAGATCGGGCAAATGTGTGTCTGTCTGTCTGTCTGTCTGTCTGTCTGTCCTTCTGTCTCTCTGGCTGTCTAGCTGTGTGTGTGTCCCCCCTATCAACTCCTAAACGGCTGGAGCAATCGAAACAAAATTTGGTAGGAGTAAAGATCTATACCTGAATATCTCACGGCGATATTTGAAAATGATGTCAGTGCTACCAACTGCTGAAAAATCGTAATTGAAATTTGAGCTCCATGTTGAATATCTTGGAAGGTATGAATGGGAGCTATTTCAAAATTGGCACACGTATAGATAATAATATTGCAGTTTAATTTCCAGGAGCCCATGCTTGGCAGAGTTGCCAAAATGATTATACGCCTGCTGATAGGTCCAAATTTTAAATGCATATAACTTCTACACTATCAATTGGATTTCAACCAAATTTCGTATGTGCTATGTGTACATAAGCTGATATGACTGAGTGTATTCTTGAGAGCCACCAGGGCTGCCAACTGTTAATAAATGCTCTCAATTTTTTTTAAATCCAAATACCCATAGATCAGAAAGTATGCAAGCCGACAGCTTTAAACTATGCACACGTATAGTACCTGATATTCTATATTAATTTGGAGTAACTTATATACGTCAGTGCTACCAACATGATTCTAAGCCTGCTGAGAGGTCAAACTTTAAATACATGTAACTTCTATACCATCATTTGGATGTCAACCAAATTTCGGGTGTACTATGTGTACCATAACAGATATGACTATGCTTATTCTTAAGAGCAACCAGGGCTGCCAACTGTTAATAAATACTGTCTCTATTTTTGTTACCCTAATATCAATATATCAGAAAGTATGCAAGCCAATAGCTCTAAACTTTGCACACGTGTAGTACCTGGCATTCTAGATTAATTTGGAATAACTAATATAGGCCTACGCCAGTGCTGCCAACATGATTCTAAGCCTGCTGATAGGTCCAATTTTAAAATGCATGTAACTTCTGTACTAACTAATGGATTTCATTCAAAATTGACACAACAATAGATCATATTATTTCAGATTATTTCTGACCAATACATGTATGTCATTGTTGCCAACATGATTTTACGCGCGCTGTTAGATCCAATGTTTAACTGTATGTAACGTCCATGCTATCCATTGGAATTCAACCAAATTTTGTATTCTGTACCTTAAGAGATGGAACTAAGAATATATTCAGTCACCAGGGCTGCCAACTATAGTTCTCTATTAGGCTACATTATGCCAGGTATACAGTATTTCAAACTAATTAGAAATTTCGATATTACCAACTTAATTTCGTCATTATTCTAGATAGATCCATGTAGATTAATCATTGGCATGAATCTTAAATTTTAAGAAAAGTAGGCTCTTTAGTTCGTCACGGAACTTCTTGTTTCTTTTGTTATAGTAATTTAATGTTTTTTACGGTGCTAAAAGACAGATTCCTCTAGTTTCTACTGTTCCTAAAGATGACAGCTCTTTTCATATACGCTTCATCCACCTTCGAAGTAATTATCATCATCGCTGACTTCCTCATCTTTACATCCCTGCCCAATTGGACCTTCGGAACTACTCGGCGTACATGGTGAATGGACAGCCTCATCATTGCAGTCTCGAACTTCAGTCCACTAGATTCTTCTACTTCTAGCACAACTTTATTCATGCAATACTTAATGATATTTCCAACGAAACCAAATGCTACCTTGCGCTTTTGTTTTGTGTAATATTGCATACATATTGGTACATTAGTTCACTATCAGCAAATGATGATTCTTACCAATCATGACTTTCAGGAAATCCCATTCTTTGACATTTAATCGTTGCGATCTCGCTGTCATCCCGTACCGGTCCAGGAGGTGCCTTATTAATGTTCATTAAGTCCCCGTCATTGCCTGTAGCCTGCAGTTCTTAGCGCATGAAAACGAAGCAGTTGTTATCGCCCTGGAGGCCCGGGTTTGATTCCGGACTCTGCCAATACATTTAATTCTGGCCTGAGTGTTGGAACGGGATACACTCAGCTTCGTGAAGCTAAACTCAGAAGAGGCGGGATCGATTTGACCTCAGCCATTCTGGAAATTCTTTTCCGTGGTTTCCCACTTCTACTCGAGGCAAATAACGGGATGGATCTCAACTTAAGGCCACAGCCGCTATCCACCAAAATCCTACCTTAATTAAAAATAAACTTACACTAGTGCATACATCACAGTGACACAGGTTATCAGACAAATTTTACACACACCCAAGTACATGGGGCTACATGACCATGATGTCGCGAAGCCCCTAAATTAATCAACAACGACAAACAACATCAACGCTTATGGCCATTGGCTATCACCATCTCCATGACTCCAATGGTCTCAGGACGCTCTAATTTTTCGAGGTGGCGTGGTGGCGCAGCGGTCAAGCTGTTGGCCTCTCACCAAGGTGGACTGGGTTCGATTTCAAGTCAGTGCCTGTGAGAATTTCGAAGTGAAATGCCATGTCCTGTGGTTCGGATTCCGAGTAAAAAGGAGGTCCCGTGGTACATGATCTTGTGATTAACGGCCACGTAAAACAAAAAGCTTCCTTTCACTAATTGTTCCTGAGATGCTTGTCTTCCCAGCTTGAACCAGAGACCTCGGCGATGGTTAAAACGCGTGGCTGCAGTCGAGGCGAGTCAGACTAGGCTGCACGCTCCACTTGATTTACGTAGGACCGCGCTCGTGTCGATGTAACACCGACCCCAAGATTTGTCACGACAGACAGAAACATGGCCGTCCATTTGTTTCAACTTTTCAAACGGTCTGGCCATACAAGCCCTACTCTTTAACATGCGACTACTCAGTCCTCGCAGACTCACCATGACGCGTCACGCCACGGGATGCTGGGTTGATTGAAATACTCCCTGCTCGCTGCCTGCAAGATACTGTCCAGCTCCGTGGCTAAGTGGGCAGCATGGTGTTTGACTCTCAGCCCAACCATGGGGATTTTCATTTTCTCGGAGACTACATATTTGTCACCTTTACCTTCTTTTCATTGCACCAGGCATTCCCGGAAAACACACATTATTATTATTATTATTATTATTATTATTATTATTATTATTTTTATTATTATTATTACCGGCAGCAGTGGCTACGCTGGCTAAAAGCGCAGCGTTAGGTCATGGGGCTAAGCTCTCTGCTGACTCGGGAGACGTGTGGGTTCGAGCCCCACCGTCGGCCGTCCTTGAAATGGTTTTCCGTGGTTTCCCATTTTCAACACAAGGCAAATGCTGGGACGGTACCTTATGACAGGCCACGGCTGCTTTCTTACACATCCTTGCCCAGTTTCAATCGTTTTCATCCATTCCATCTCTCATTTCGACGCGCAAGTCGCCCACGGGAGTCGACTAGAAAGACCTGCACTCGGCCTCTCCGGAGGCCACACGACAAAAAAAAATTATTGTCCGGCTCCATGGCTGAATGATTAGCGCGCTAGGCTTTGGTCCAAAGTGCTCCGGTGTCTATTCCTGGCCAAGCCATCGGGGATTTTAATCTCCTGGGGTCAATTCCCGTGGCTCGGGGACTGGGTTTATGTGACGTCTTCATCACCGCTTCATCCTCAATACGACGCGCAGGTCGCCATCGGGCGTCAACTAGAAAGACCTGCTCTCAGCCTCTACGGAGGCCACACGATCATTCATTCATTATTATTATTAGACAACCTCGTGGTGTAGTTGCTCGTAATATTGGCTGACACCACAGAGGCATGGTTTCGAATCCCAGCTCTAGCAAGTCATTCAATTTCGGTCTGAGGGTTAGAACAAGGAACGCTTAGCCTCGTGGGGCAAAGCTAAGAACAGGTAGGTTCGATCCACACCTCAGCTTTCCCTAGAATTAGATTTTAATCGTTTACCACTTCTACTCCAAGCAAATGCTGGCTTCCCCCACCACCACCATTTTTAAATTTCTTCTTATGCTTTGTTTAAGTTTTAATATTTTTACTGTTTACTCTTAATTTCATTTTTTTTACATGAAGACACCCAGTACCCGAGCCAGGGGAATTAATCACAGGAAATTAAATTCCACACGGCCCGGCCGGGAATCGAACCCGGGACCCTTCGTGCCAAAGCCTAACACGCTAACCAAATAGCCATCGAGCCAGACAGTTGGCTCCGAACTTAACGCCACGGTCACTTACTTCGCAATCCTCGACTCAATACAAAATATACTTCTACAGACTTTACAATAATACAGGTTAAATCAGAAATTCTCTACAAATACACACACAAGTACATGAGGCTGAAATGACCACAGTGTCCAAGCGCCAAAATAAAGAAAAACTACAAAGAGTTATTATTTTATGTTTTTTATTATAATTGTTATTATTTTTACCGACAGTGGTGGCTACGCCCGCTAAAGCACAGCGTTAGGTCACGGGACCAAGCTCTCTGCTGACTCGGTAGACGCATGGGTTCCAGCCCCACCGTCGGCCATACTTGAAATGGTTTTCCGTGGTTTCCTAATTTTCACTTTCAGACAAATGCTGGGACGGTACCTTCTGACAGGCCACGGCCGCTTCCTTCCATATCCTTGCCCAGTTTCATTCCCCATCATTCATTTCATCTCTCATGAAGTCCTCTCATGTGGTTGGAGTCAGGAACGGCATCCGGCCGTAAAAACCATCCGTCACAAAGCCTTCCATCGCATCTCATCCCCGACCCGTCAGAAAACGGGAATAATAAGGTGTAGACATACAATTATTATATTTAGCCCATATTCATTTATGAAAAAATGTCCGTGTGTGTGTGTGTGACTCATGAAATCTAAACGGCCGAAGCGATTTCAATGAAACTCGGTAAGTGCTTACTACTACATTGCCCGACCTCGATCGTGGCTTTCAAAGTTTGATACGTTTCACCAATCCAACATGGCGGCCACGCGAAATATTTCACTGGCATATTACAGGCAGTAAAATATGTCGCCCTGAAATTTTGTATGGTGATAAAGGGAACTATTAGAAGTTCATCTGTGTGACTTTTATAAACCTATATAGTACAAAACTAACATGGCGGCCAAGCTAATTTGAAACATTTAAATAGATTTTCTCGCGATTTAACTAGCCGAGTGCAGTGAAAATTGGTACAGAAAATGTTTATACACATTGTAATTCACTGACATTTAAGATTAAGTTCAGTTGTTTACATATCCTCAAGATGACGGCTGTGCGAAATTTTAAAGTTAAGTTTTCATTTCTCGCGTTCTAATCATGCGTTCGAAGTCAAAGTTTGAATAATGAACCTACGCAATAATCTTTATCTAATGGTAGAAAGGCTTAACTCTATGGCCTCCATATACTGTATAACAGTCCAACTTGGCGACCATCCGAAATATTTAGATGGCTCTCAATATCTACAAATCTATTGTAGCAATTAAACTCAAATTTTGTATGTTGATGGAGGCTAATATCTTAAGTTCAACTATGGGACTTTTAATAACCTGATGATCACAAAACCAACATGGCGGCAAAGCGAAATTTAAACATTTTCATAGACTTTTCTCGCGATTTAACCATCCGAGCTCAGTGAAACTTCGTACGGTAAATGTTCATATAAAATGTATTCTACTGACATCCAATTAAACTCAATTGTTTTGGTAACCCTAAGATGGCAGCTGTGTGAAATTTGATAGTTAAGTGTTCATTTCTTATGTCCTAATCGTTCGATCGAAGTAAGCGATTGAGTAATGAACCTACTGTACACACTAATCTTCATCTAATGGTACATAACTCTATGGCTTACACATATAAAAATCCAACATGGCGGCCGTCCAAAATATATAGATGGTTCTCAATATCTACGAATCTATTACAGGAATCGAACTGATATTTTGTATGTTGATATAGACTATTAACATAAGTTCACCTGGCACTACAGCCCATGAAGGGCCTAGGCCTACCAAGCGACCGGCGCTTAGCCTATTGGCCCGCAGATATTGAGGTGACGCGTGATCAGCGCATCGTGTGCCCTCGGCCGTTAATCTTGGTTTTCGTGATTGGATTGGGGCGCTGCCTCACTGTCAGACAGACACTCAATTGTCCTCACGAGGCTGAGTGCACCCCGTTCCAGCCCTTACGTCAGTTTCTAAAATCTCTGACGGAACCGGGAATCGAACCCGGGGCCTCCGGGTGAGAGGCAGGCGTGCTACCCCAACACCACGGGGCCGGCACGTTCACCTATGGATCATTTAATAATCTGGTGAGCACAAAACCAACATGACGGTGACGCGAATTTTGAATATCTAAATGGATCTTTCTGGCGACTTTTAATCCGAGCGCTGTGAAACTTGGAACGGTATATCCTCACACAAGCCTTAATATGCTGATGTTTAATTTACTGGAATTTAGGAGGACTTAAAAATGGCGGCTGGGCACTTTTTAAAAATTGCGTTTTCATTTCTCGTGTCGTAAGTAAGACCAGTAGCATATATGAGAATTGGCTATTTAGTTCTTCACGGAACTACTTGTCATTATAATTATCATCTCCAATCACTGAATAAGTTATAATTCCATAGATACACTTATTTTACTTTCTATAACCAAGACGCATTGAGACTTATTTCTTCTCTCACATTACGGACCTTTAGACTCCGTAACGTAGCCGAAAGCATTAAGTCACCCACCACGATTGCATGGGGGAGAGGAATCTGGAGATTGATGGTTTGAATCGCAGGGATGATAGTGTCCATCATGAGTGTAATTATCCTCGTCTTTGTCCTCAATCCCTGTTTGCAAATGTCGATATTTTACCTCATTTCACATTCCGGGGATTTCACCGCAAACGTACAAGTTTTTTTAGCGTATGGGTTTTAGTGCCGGGAGTGTCCGAGAACATGTTCGGCAAGCCAGTTTTTGTAGCTGCTTCGAGGCGGACACCCAATGGGTGAGCTACACGTACCGTCGCACAGTGGTCCTTTTAGCCTATCTGGCCGCGCAAAATTCCTTTGCATATGGAAAAGTCTATAAACCTTAAAATAACTGTTCAAAAGTATGTTAAACATTTTCCTTATTCTTATTTATAAGAATTGAGGTTAAACTTGTCTTAATAATGACAATAATATTAATAATGTTCAACTGGATGAGGGCTTTCCTTAATGCTGCTGAGCGTAAGTGATTTTGTGACTACAGATTTTTGAAAAATACTCCAGATTAAAAGAAATCAGCAACATGCTATGTTGGACTCCTAGCTTCATACAATCCATAGATATTTTAATTGAACTATTACAGATATTATGCCACAATAGGCTAATTTTCATTTGAGAATGCACTACATTACAAAATAGTATTTGATGTGTAGGAATAGTAATAACAATTGAACTCTTTTAGTAACCATAATAAAATAATGCGCATGAATCCACAAAACATATAATCTCCCGTGTCCTCACAATCTCTGTATCTCTGGTCAACACAGTAATAAATTAACTCGTCACTGAAATGCGATTTCATGAATCAGGCGAAAAACATGCCGTTCCTTCCATCTGGTTCTTATCACAGCTAAACGTGTGGTGCAACGAAGCACTTAAAGAAGGGAAGGAATTACTTAACACAATATATGATCTTTCAGGGATGTACAGAATTAAACTGAAGTACCACACATCTATTCAATTAAAAATTAGGACGGCAAAAAACTTGCTTAATGTCTTGTGATTTGCAACCCACTTTTTTCTTAATTGCGCGGAAAAGTGAATAAGTTTTTTTTCTAACAATATCTTTAACAGACTGTCAAGGGGTTTTCAGATTAGTATTTTCTATCAAATAGTTTAGTAAGACATCACTTTCTTTCACTTTCCCACTTGCATGGCGTCAAACATCGAAACGATCTTTCCGCGAATTTCCTTCCGACAGCACTAAAACGAGAGAAAAAAAACAAAGTTGCAAAAAGTTGCAAGCAGTTTTTACCCAGACATCACAATAGGTTATAGGCTATAGTCTAATGAAAAGAATTTCAACAATGGTTGACAATTGCGAATATCCGGGTCTAAAAACCCATAGAAGAAGGATAAAATATATTTTAAAAGTCACTATTTTCAAACGTTTATCACATAAACACAGCAATTTGTATACGATTTTGCAAATTTAATAAAGAAAGAGCATACCTTGCTCTGCCATATCCAGTGGCAAACGATGAAGATAGCTCAACAAACACGTCTTTACAAGCACAAGATTAAAATACAAATAATCAGTTACGCTTCCAGCTTAGGATGCGATAAGGAACATCCTACTTCAGCGGTCTCTCACTCTCCAGGGAGTGAACCAATGTGACATATAGGCACAGTTCTGAGGTCATCGGACATCACTGATACTGAAAACGTCATAAATCATGAAAATGCATAACACTTATTTTTTGCATTTTGAGCGCCCAGATAGTGCAAAAGGACCACTGTGCGTCGCGTGTGGAGTGTTGTCTGGGGAGGAAAGTGTGATTGTAAGGACGAGGAATTGGAAGGTAGCGGCTGTGGCCTATAGTTAAGGACCAACCCCGGCATTTGCCTGGAAGGAAGATGGGAAACCACAAAGACCATCTTCAAGATTGCCGGCGGGGGGATTCGAACCACCTCGCCTCCCGGATGTGAGCGACTGCCAGCAGTCATGCCGTAACGACCACGGCTAACTCACCCGGTACAAGTTAATAATAACAGTTATACGGAGGTCGAGTCATAAGTCGTGGCAACTTTCTTTTTCTCGCGAACAGGAGACAACACGGAAAATCTACGATATGCATTTGGAAACGTACGGTATGTACTTGCGTAGGATGCCACTAGATGGTGTATGTAAACAACACTGTGGGTCTGAGCATGCCCGCAAGTTCAGTGTGTGAGTGAGAGCGTCACAAAATGGAAGTCAACAAGCAGGAGCCTTATTCGCCTGATCTGAGCCTACACGACTATGATCTAATCCCCAAAGTCAAGAAGCCACAACGTGGACGACGGTTTGCTAACAAAGAAGACATCGTAACAGCATTTCGGAGGGAGGTGTTAGCGATACACATGCAGCGAATGGTATTCAGCGCCTACCCCACCGCTGGCAACGCACAGTAAAACACCTTGGCCTTGGGTCTGTAACCAGTGGAGACCTGTCCTTTGTACGTAGTCGTGTGTATTTGCTGTCTATACCATAATAAAACAATATTTGCCAATGGCCTGTGTTTTGTCACTTACCTACGAGCATCTCCTGACGTCAGAATTTATCTTCAGGCACTATGCATACGTAAATGCCCTATATTTCCAAATGCATATAGTAGATTTTCGGTGTTTTCTCCTGTTCGCGAGAAAGAAAATAGTTGCCATGACTTATGACTCGACTCTCGTACATACTTTTGCAGTCAAACACAAGAATACGGGTTATCATACAAATTCTACACTCATCCATCTACATGGGGCTAATAACCAAGATGACTCAAACCCCTACGATGACGTTATGACTAATGGAATTTAGAGATACATACTGAAAGGATGACATAACTCTCAAAGTTCAGTTTTAACTTAACCGTTAAGTGACTTATGGAGAAGAAATGTTGTTGTTATTGTTGTTGATTCATTTAGTGGCTTGTGACATCCTTGTTACCCAGCCCCGTGAGAATCTGTCTGTTAATTTGTGTTATTGTGATGTCTGTAGTAGCGTGTGTATTTGTAACTGAGACTAGGATTTGGAAGAAGGAGGACGTTGCCATAAGTTAGGAAACATATCGGCATTTGCCTGCCGTAGGCGTGAGAAAATCCAAAGAACACTTGTTAGTTGGCTGAGGTGGGAATCGAATCCGGGACTTTTGAGACTTGTGTCTCAATGCATATCCCGATACCACAGGAGGCAGCCTGGAGGAGAGATTAATTCACGGTGTGAATTTGGACATTTTCTCTATTTAATGCAAACAACTTTTGCTTTGAATAGAGATTTCATTCCCACGCTTTCAACCTTCCTACCTCATCCCGCTGCGTAGCCGTGCTTGCTAAATCGTGGGCCACGTCCACGAGGGCAGCTGCAGCAAGTCCGGAGTTCGGAAGTTTGAATCCTGGCGTTGATAGCGGATATCCTGAGTGAGGTTTTACCCCGGATTATCCCACACTTCCTGCAGTCAAATATCAGATAGTACCTTACTTCAAGTCCTGGGGCACCAACTCTATACCTGTCCCTACTACAGCTACACATACCACTAGTTTTATCACAGGAATAGGCCTACAGGTTATCAGGCAAGCTCAACACACACTCAACTGCATGGGGCTGATGACGAAGATATCCAAAGCCCAATAAATGAATTGAGTCGTCCAGTTGCAAAACTCGTTTAATCCACTTGTGAATAAGAATCATTTTCATGAAAAAACGTTTCTCTGGATGCCTGGCGTATCTTTTGTGTTTGTTGTTTTCTTTGTGTTTCTTGTTTTTTGTTTTCTGCTTTTGCTTTTGTTTTTGAATTATTTTTTTTGCTTCGTGTTTTTTGTTTTTTGTTTTATGTTTGTTTTCTGGAAAATCAATATAAAACAAAATAAAATAAACAAAATCAAAATCAAACAAAACATAACAAAATCAAAATAAAATAAAATAAAACAAAGCAAAAAACGAAACAAAAATTAAATAAAACAATTTAAAACAAAATAAATCGAGTTAAAATAAAACAAAAAAAATTAAATTAAATTAAACAAGACAAAACAAAATAAAACAAAATAAAAAATAAAGTAAAATAAAATAAAATAATTTTACGACATGATCCTTATTCACAAGTGGATTAAACGAGTTTTACAACTGGACGACTCAATTAACAACAAAGCTTTCACAAAATGCAGTATCTTACCATAGCCTGGTAATTATCATTTTCCAGCCTAGTGTTCCACTAGTGTTTGTCGAAGTCCACTACCATATGTGACAGTTTACTCTTAGTGGTAATACTGAAAAAAGCTTTCCAGTTGGTCAACTCGAATTGTGCCTAGTTACATTAGGCTGGAAAACAAGTATGTACGAGGGCTGTTTTTTAAGTAATACCCGTTGTGATATTACGCCGTTGCAGCGCTGCGGTTGGCATTCCATGAAGGTGCGCTGTGTACCTGCATCTATTGGCAAGGCTGAGACGCCATTACGGCAACAGACGCCCACGTGTGGGTGTGTTGACAAGCTTTTGAAATGGCATCGCCGATCGCGAGTGCCGCCGACCCGTAAAGAATAGGGAAAACTCCCCTGTAAGATATCCTACCGTTTGGCCACCACTGTCAGGCAAACTGCGTATGTGTTCAGGAGAACTCATAAATATACGCAGTTCTCCTGGTAAGCACGTAATTTGCATGACAGTGGTGGCCAAATGGCAGGATATCTTACAGGGGAGTTTTCTCTCTCGTTTATGGGTCGGCGGCACTCGCGATCGGCGATGCCATTTCAAAAGCTTGTCAACACACCCACACGTGGGCGTCTGTTGCCGTAATGGCGTCTCAGCCTTGCCAATAGATGCAGGTACACAGTGCACCTGCACGGAATGCCGACCGCAGCGCTGCAACGGCGTAATATCACAACGGGTATTACTTAAAAAACAGCCCTCGTATATGCCCTTACATGAAGAAGAAACTACATAAGATATTAACACAAAATAACACGCTTTTATGTACAAACAATAGGGGTTGCTTAATTGGATGACATGTTTCGAAAGTCAAGAGTTCGTCTTCAGACCATGTTCACTTAGGAATAATTATTAGTGTACGTTGTTTATGAATTATACTTATGTACACATATAAACATTAGTGTAATTCATAAACATCGTACACTAATTAATCCTAAGCGAACAGGATCTGAAAATGAACGCTTGACGTTGGAAATATGTCATCCAACTAAGCACCTCCTATTTCTATGTACAGCCTATTCCGATTCAACACGGAAATGTAAAATGGGTTGCCTACCCACCCGCAATCGGCTTGAAATCTGCTCGCAGCGCGCTAGCGACGGGGCTACGTCAGGCCAAGAGTATTTTTAAGATCAACACAAACACCCGAAGAAATTGAGCTCGTCATTACCGAAGTCTTTGCGGAAATTACTCCTCAGATGTTGTCGAACGCAAGAGAGAACTTCATGCGAGTGACCCTCTGCTTGGAAAATGATGGACGCCACTTCGAACAACTTATGTAAATGTCCATTTGCAGTAGATGTAACGTCTGTGATAAATTAACTTTTTTAGTCGCATCGAAGACTGATTACAATTTTGTAACAAATCATTTCTAAATTGTATCTCGTTTTGTGGCAATGAATTAGAAAGCAATAAATTGTGTTGTAAATAAAATACAACACAAAAATACATTTTTCTTTTTTTTAGCGTATGGCTTTTAGTTCCGGGAGTGTCCGAGGACATATTCGGCTCGCCAGGTTTGTAGCTGCTTCGAGACGGACACCCAATGGGTGAGCTACAAGTACCGTTGGGGAGGAAAGTTTGGATGTAAGGACGAGGAGTTGGAAGGTAGCGGCTGTGGCCTATAGTTAGGGACCAACCCCGGCATTTGCCTGGAAGGAAGATGGGAAACCACAGAAGACCATCTTCAAGGTTGCCGGCGGGGGGATTCCAACCTCCTCGCCTCCCGGATGTGAGCGACTGCCAGCAGTCATGCCGTAACGACCACGGCTAACTCACCCGGTACAAAAATACATTGTGTTTTAATAAACTCTATTGTAAAATAAAATTTTATTTCATGGAAATGATCAGCAAAAGCCATTAACAGGAGCGCAAAATAACAAGTCCTGAAACAGAAATCATTCAAACTTATTGTGAAGCCTGCGTAAATATATTTTGAAAGAGCAAAATACTTTGCAATGCTGCTTAAGAAGACGTCAATCAGTGACATCGTACTCAGCCCCTTCACTAGCGCTGCGAGTAGATTTCAAGCCGATTGCGGGTGGGTAGGCAACCCATTTTACAGTTCCGTGTTGAATCAGAACAGGCTGTACATAAAAGCATGGTATTGTGTGTTGAATATCGTATAATATTTTTCATGGGCACAATTTGTGTTGACCGACTCAAAAGCTTTCATTAATTGAACTAGGCAACACTGAATACTGGCTTCTCTCACTTCAATCTTATTGGTGATTCATTTTGTGGATTTGATATTTAAATGTGTGCAAATTCGCGAGGCATGAATCAGTTGATTAAATGACGTGTTAAAGAGCCCCGTGTACATGGGTGCGTGTTGAAAGTTTCTGATAGCCTGTATTTGTGTGGTGACAGCGGTAGTGCCTATAACTATGATAATTGTGGTCGAGGATTGAGTACGTGTAGCTGGATATGAAAAAAAAAACTTGGAGGGAGTGTGGAAAACCTGGGGAATAACACACTCAAGGTTGCTAATGTCAGTGCGGGGATTCGACCCTTTTATCTCAAGACTTTCAGCTCCCCATTGCAGTCGTGGGGAGTGACTTTGCGTGCGCGTCTACTCTGAGGGGGCGTGAGAGTAGTGCAACGTCGATTATCCTCATCCTACGAAAGATTGGTTGGGTGACACACTAATATAGTTCTCGCTTGCAGAACCCAAGATTGCGAGATTGGTGGGTTTCTAAATTAGCTCAAATGCGAGAGGTATGCACCAGGAATGACCTGTTAAAGATCCTCTTAAGGGTGAAATTCTGGCACCTCTTCGTTACTAAAGCCACAGTAATCAAAAGGGGAATTATACCTATAACATTATCATCCTGCGTAACTCACAAAGACAAGAAACTGCTCTGAGGAAGATCTATACTACGGCCCCTTGTAGGCAGAATATATGTAATCTATTACGGGAAGAATTATGCTGAGAATTATATGAAGTAAATGCTAATCCATGAGAATATAGGCCATAGACTTTATGACTTACCATCTGTTAGAAGAGGAATATGAAATGACGGAGTAAATGAGCTGCCGACCTCACAGCGCTGGGCTCATGCACGCTCACAAAGTTATCAATTACCTGCCAGTTGGACGTGGAGAGAATTCAAACGAGAGGGCTAGTAACTAGGAGGATGTAAACACACAAACGTACGATTCCTGTAGAGCTATTGAGTTTGTTCGTGTTCTATTTTCATGATGGTAACGTGTAACATTCTCATTTCAATCACTATGATCTCACGAAGCTGAAGCGCTATAGAGATGTGCATTATTTTCATTTTACCGTTAGAGATACGATAGGAATGGCTCATTGAATTAACTCAAATATATTGGCTTATGGTGGCATAATGAAGAGCTATGCAACACTACGAGTTCATTCACATTGTTATAATTTCGATGCTGGTGATCGTCTGAAAATGAATTTCTTTCGATAAATTGTTTTCTTTTTAGAATTGGATGGTTGACAGTTTTGAAACAAATTGAGAACTTTATGAACGATTACACCATTTTCTATAATGAATTCTTTGACGTGATTGATGGTGATTATTAACAAATACTCACGTCATAAAATATGTGAGTAACAAACAAAACTACATCAAAACACGCCACGCAAAGTGACAACCCTCAGAACAGGGGTTAACAAAAATATAAAATGAGACTAGCATAGCGTATCACCTAACATGAATGACATTCGGTAATCAGAACTCTGATGTAACACAAAAGTCGAAATATATCTAGAAAAATATCAGCTTAACGCAAAAACCACGAAAAAACAAATAAGTTACAAATACAAACATTTACATGAGCCAAATGCTCGAACATAAAACCCTCTCACAGAAGTCGAAACGAAACTCAAACATACTGAAAGTGTGGAAAAGCAACATAACAGCAGGTTCTCAAAAATCAAATAAAACCAAAAGAAGTTAATCTTCAATTCGCCAGGTGATCGCACATATCAGCAGACAATAAATAATCAAAGAAAAATGACAGTGAAAGCTGCCTGCTCTATCTGTATTGCAAGGTCAGAAACTGTCCAAACGAATCATACAGCGAGCAAATACACGACCATCAGCTGATTCACATGTGTGGGTGAAGTATGTCAAATCATCACAGATACAGGGCCCAGAGTGCTCAACATGGCTACTTCCCCAAATTTGGAGATCAGGCACACTTTTTCCATACCAAAATAGAACATCGCTGGCTGGGTGGAATTCAGGTATGTGGAGATCAGGCAAGCAGTCTGGCCTATGCTGATAACCAGGCTGTAATGACAGACTCCGTCGAAAGCTTTCAGGCCTACATGTTACAACTTGAACAGAAATGTACGGAACTTGGGATGGAACTAAGCATTTCAATAACGAAGGTTATGTCGGCAGGGAAGAAACGCAAGAAAATAGAATGCCAGATAACAGGAACTAAATTGGAGCAGGTGGAACAAATTAAGTAGACTACTTAGGCTGTATATTCTCTCAGGAAGGTTGTATGGGGAAATTAATAGAATCGAGGTGCAGGAAAGCCAATGAATTGAATTATCAGTTCCGATCTACAGTATTCTGCAAGGAACAAATTAGTGTAGCGGCGAAAGTCTGCCTACATCGTTCAGTATTTAGACCAACCCTACTGAATGGAAATGAGAGCTGGGCAGATGCAGGATATCTAACTGATATGAGGGTAGAACGAATGATTGCTTGAACAAACAGGTGAGAGCCATGGCTGAAAGGTATTCGTAATGAAAATCTGAAGGTTAAGTTAGAAGTTACTCGTATGAGCCGACTCAGATGTTGGGGTAATGTGCAGAGAATGGGGCAGCAGAGATTACCTAATAGGTTCATGAGTTCGGATGTAGGGGGTAAGAGAATCAGAGGTAGACCTACGAGGTGAAGGTTAGATTCAGTGTTGAACGATTTCAAAATGAGAAGCAGACAAGGCGCAGTGCTAACTGCTATAAGGGCATCATGGAGGCGACTTGTTAGCAAACAGAGGCTTGTAGACTAGACTGGACTAGACTTGCTGAAGTATAGGCGATACATTATACATTCATTTAGGGGATTATCTCTTTTATCAGACATTAGAGTCGTGAAATATTGGATTGCAAATCCAAAGAGACCACCTCGTAGTGAAGCGGTTAGCATTCTTGGCTGTCACCCAGGAGTCCGGGTTCGATTCTCGGCTCTGCGAACAAATGTAATTCTGATATGAGGACTGGAGTGGGGTACACTCAGCCTCGAGAAACAAAACAGAGAAAAGATGGGTTCGATTCCCACATCAGCCATCCTGGTTTTCCAAGGTTTTCCACTTCATCTCCTGGCAAATTCCGGGATGGTTCCATACTAGAAGGACAAGGCCGCTTCCTTTTTCCCAATCCTCACCTCAATTACAAATATACACATTACTACAGACACTCAAATAAGACAGGTTAACAGACGAATTTGTCACACGCCCTATTGGCTGCGTGGACCAGTGGTTACGTTCTCACCTGCTGTTCCCAAGGTTGGAGGAATGAATCGTGGCTCAGTCATCTGGCTTTTGAGGGTACGAAAATGTGCGGGAGCCGTGTCAGTAGATTTGCTGCCACGTTAATGATCCCCTTCGGGGTAAACTTCCAGCACCCCGTCATCTCTAAAAGCCTCAGTAGTTAAACGGAACGTTGAACCAATAACATTACATTTTTTCACACACCAAAGTACACGGGCTAATTGACCACGATGTTCAAGCCCCTCACATGAAACAACAACCACAACAATTCTAAAGGATTAATAAAACTGTCAATTTTAAAATGTAATATTTCAGTTTTAGCTTTTAAGGCTATTAGTTTGGTTAACTTAAATTCTTATATCAATTGCACCACCAATTATTGCATGAAGTATTGATGATGACTGTTCACGGCTCGTAAATGAACACGTCCCACAGTTTGTCCAAAACTATACCTGTAATCAAGCCTAGGACACAACTATTCTCTACGATAATAATTTGTTGTCGTATGCATCCCCGAACTTGTCACTGACTGGTACGAAGGGACTGTCCCATTCTTCTTAGGAGGAAAAATCCCCAATTTCAGTCCAACTGAAACCCTTTGGGATCACCTTGAGCAATAATCAAATAGAAGCAGAATCACCCCTAAACCCTTGCCAAACTTTGGGATTTGTTCAAAGAGTGGATTCAAATCCATGCGCACCTCAGCCGCAGACTCATCCACTCTATGCCACAACAAATTGTTGCTACTATTCGTGCCTAGTACACTAATCACTCAGTAATGTTTTTATTTCGTCCGGTATGCTTATGACCAGTGGCGTAACTAGGGTTTACTTCTGGTAGGAAATCAACTGACTCAAAATTACATTGAGGGGGAGGGACTGAGGTCTACGGCATAATGTAACATAATCAGTAAAAGCAAATACAGTACAGTATACGATCCCGAATTTTCAAAACTTCCTATCATTATTGTTTTCGTGTTTGATTCAATTAACGTTTCATACATTGTATTTTCATTTATAAGAGTCTCCGTCGCTTATGCGGCATCACGCTGGCCTCTCAATGCTGGGTCCGTGGTTCAAATACCGGTCACTCCATGTGAGATTTGTTCTGGACAAAGCCGAAGCAGACAGGTTTTTCTCCGGGTACTCGGGTTTTCCTCTCAAAATTTCATTCCAGCAACACTCTCAACTATCATTTCATTTCATCTGTCTTCATTTAATCATTACCCCAGGGGAATGCGACAGGCTTCGGCAGCCAGCACAGTTCATATCCTCGCCGCTAGATGGGGGCTTCATTCATTCCATTCCCTGACCCGGTCGGCCGACTGGAAGCAGGCTGTGGATTTTCATTTCCATTTATCAATGTAATAATGCTCGAAAATGTACAATTGTGTTGATATTAAATTATAATAACTTTATTAAACACAATGTGTACATTAATTTGACTTTTGATTTTCACCAGTCTTTTGTTAGCATGTTTAATGGTATAGTTCTGGTACTTGGGGCATGGTTTGCTGCATAGTTAACAGACACAGTCCTCCTTGGATTCACGGTATGATTCGTTCTGGCATATCTGCCAATGGAATCTATGTGTGGCAAATCGTGTGTACAGGTGGCGAATATCAAAGTTTGGTCCCTTCCAGGTTTCTGTTTCCAGCACTTCTGTTTCCATTACTTCTCTTGGAATCTCGCTGGCTTTGTTCTGTCTCTCCTCGATGGCGGTTTTGTATGCTTGCGTTTCCGGTAGACCGATATTTAAAATTATAAGGTTTAGTTAACTTCGCGAAATATCTAGTCCTTTGTATTCTCCGTCATTGCACACATATTAATATATAACAGTTCCCAACTTAAATTTATCTTAAAACAGCAATACAGCTTAACACATTATTATTCACTTTCCACAATGACAACAATACTCGGATACAAACAGAAAGACAACTGACAAGTTGTGTATTTTCACAGAAGTTTGGTGCTTTTCAGTCGGTCAACACGACTGTACCCAAACGAGATGGGTTATTCCTTAATCCCGAAAGAAAAACCACTTGGATGACCAGTTTCGATCATCAAGCGATCATCAAGCGATCGTCATCAGATCCATTACACTTAGGCTATAAAATCTATGTCTGATTTTATAGATTTTATAGCCTAAGTGTAATGGATCTGATGACGCTCACTTGACGATTGAAACTGGTCATCCAAGTGTATTTATTAATCGCATGTAATTTTTTCAGGATTAGGGAATAACCAATCTCATTTGGGTACAATCGTGTTGACCGACTGAAAAGCATCAAACTTGTTTACTAATGATTCACTGAAAAATGGCTTCAATCACCATAATTGTGTTTTTTTGGAAAGGCATGAGGAGATATAGTGCCACACCCATCTCAATGCCACCCCTCTGGCTAACTGAACAGCTGTCCAATTTGTTCATTGAATAAGGGTTAAGTTAGGCTAACACTAAGCATTTTACATGAGTGAAAAGAAAAGCTTTCAAATTATTAAATTCAAACTTACACAATTCAATTATTTATCATCAATCCGACGATTGGTATTAAAAATTAGAAACTGCAACAAATTTCATATTTTTAAAATTCGGTTTTGGGGGATGGGGATTACGCCACTGCTTACGACTCCTACTCATTCCACAAATCAGATGTCATTCATAGCGAAAGGATCTTTGAGTAGAATCTTATTTTATGATTTTGAAGCTTAGTGCGGTGACGTGAAAATTCAAATTAGGAATTCAAAATGGAGAAACTGAATCTTTCTGTCCTTAAAAACATGCTTCCATTCTCCATTTGTAGCTCAAGCAAATTCAGTTACTATGAGAGCACCGCGAAGTAATGTTAAGTAATTTGATTCCAGGTCACAGTCCTTTTCGAAGGCCATTTTGTTTTAACTCTTCCTGAATAGCGTATGCTTGGGTAGTAAACAACAGGTTAATAGAGTATTTCATAATACAGTTTTTATCTATGTATCTGAGTTCTTAATATTTTAAATCAGGGCTTATTACATTACTTTTAATCATTCGTAATTAAATTTCATCATACTGGTCCGAACTAATTGGGGCTGGGGCCTGTTAGATAGGTATACATTTGAATTAACGGGGCGAATTCATAATTAATATAATTAGGCTAGATAATTATTATTCTCGTATCAGAAACATACATATTTTACACAGTTATATTATTTTTGCCCAAAACTTGGTCACTTCCAATGCTTCGTGTACAGGAGGCTAGACTAGTCGACATTCAATATACTGTATGTTGCACAGTCTGGTCTCCACAGTCACATTGGATATTATCTTGATCAGTGTAGCCCCATCTTGGTATGATTGGTATCAGTCTGTAGACACATCGAAGGGAAAATAATAGTGTTCAGTATCGTTTGCAGGATATGCTTGCAGTGCATAAGTACCATACGGGTTGTAAGCAGAGAAATATCAACCTCCCTGGTAACACCGCTTGTTGGGCTGCATACGATAATATTATTAGGGGCAGCTGATTCGCCTGGTATGTATTCTAATCCCATGTATTTTCTTTTTCAGGTTATTTTTCGCATGTTCAAGTAATTGGGATTACCGACTAAGAAGGTGTATATTTGATGTTCTAAAACGGTAGTCCATTATGGTCTGAAATTTCTTTGATGATTTTCAATCTTTCTTTAACAATTTTCGGATTTATATTATCCAGGGTTTTGGACTAACGGGATTCAAATTAGCGGAGATTCATTGTATAATTTTTACTATAATTTGACCATTTAATATTTTAATCAGTTTATAATATGGCATTTTTGTACTACGCTACTTACGTATTTAATTCGTTTGGAAATCTGATTGTATATATATAATTTGGAAACTAAGAATTTTATCATCCAATAACCTTAAACTTGAATTTTCAATATTTGTAATTATTGTTTACTAAGGTATGTCCTTTCATTTCAAAATTAATTTGCTTAATATCTGCGTTGTAGTTTAAGAGTTTTTACAATGAATTGCAGAGTTGTTTTTAATCCTTAATATTCTAAATCATTATTTAATATTTCTGCTTCTTACTTCTGTACAGATTAATTTAGATTTTCTCTCGCTTTAATTTGTTCTTTTTATTTCTGTATGAATCCATTTAGAAGTTTTATTTGTTATCAAGCACACCAGTAGTTTGTAAATATCACATGCACCACGGCATAAATATGCAAAGGTTATTTCTTTTCGTGCAGGGATTTTTATGTCAATTAACAATAAAAATATCCCACTATAGATAGACATATCTAATTACTTAATCTATCTATTTATTTAAAATAATGCAATGTTCATATTTTTGTTCCATTATTATTCAAGTGCAGTTATGGCTAAGATATTTCTCTATGTTCACTGCTAGAGGAGTAGAAGTAGGCCAATTTAAATTATATTCCCAAGAAGAGTATTCAATGGATGTGAGAGCTGGAGACACGCCGGATGCGGCCTGAAGGACCCTGTCACGCTGGACGGTCGCGTTAGGCCGCCCACGATAGCCACCTGCACGCCACAAGGTGAACCTCATCACCGCAGAATGAGTGCAGACTATTTAGACACGCACACCTCAAGGAGGAAATGAATGGAAAACAGTAGCCTACTAAACTAGTGAGCTGGAGCGAGTCGTGGGCTCGTGCGAAGTGGGGACCAGGATATATTGTTGAAAGCTTCTTTCCAGACACTGGCATAGCTCTGAGGGTAAGAGCTGCATGTTCTGGAGACCCTAGTGAGTTACAATGAGCAGTAGGATTCATTCCTGAGAATTTTCACTATGCTTTCATGTAAATTTTGGGATAATGTCTAACTAAACAACAAAGGACACTCGGCAATTTTTCTAGGTTTGTGCCGAGTCTTGTGTGGGGTTTCGCCTAGGATACCAAGCTGGTTCATCAGCAGGCTTTTGGTGGCCCCGCCCGGACCCCCACAGGAGTAGCGAACTGCGCTCTACCTCCCTTCTTATGAAGCGCACCTGCGCCTCTTTACTGCGAGAACTTAAAGCTCAAGCAGCCATAACCTCCCTATGAAGACTTCCAAAAAGATGGTATATTGCCTTTCACGGCCAGTGAATTAAAACTCAGCATTTTTTCTAGGATTGTGCCGTGTCTTGTGTGGGGTTTCGCCTAGGATACCAAGCTGGCTCATCAGCGAGCTCTTGGTGGCCCCGCCCCACTGATGAGCCAGCTTGGTGCCCTAGGTGAAACCCCACACAAGTCACGGCACAAACCTGGAAGAAATGCTGAGTTTAAATTCACTGGCCGTGAAACCCCATATACCATCTTTTTAACGAAGGGCACGTTTAAATACATTCGTCAAATAATATCAGGCCAACATTAACAGAAGCCACCGAATACAACAAGGAAGTTATAAGACGAGAAAAAAGTTTAACGTAACATGAACTAAGAAGAACATAAGTAGTCTAATAAATGACAAAATTATCAACAAATCCAACTCGAATCATAGACTTGAAAAATACCAGATCCAATGGACATTAAACCAGGACCACCTCGCAACCTAAATCCAGTTGATTTCCTTTATCATTTTGCATGGAAATACTAGACAGCATTTTTATCTAAAGTAATATTTATATACAAATTCTTTAGTTTAATACCTGAACAACAACTTTCTTAAATGATATTGTAAGGACGTCCATTATAATAGAATTGCAATTCAAATTGTTATTCTTTGAGTTTATCTCTTACTTGATATAATTTTATCGTCTTCTACCCTATATCATATCTATTATGTTAGTAATATAGATCCTTCCTACGGCGCTCATAAGCGACCAATCGTGACATATGAGCATTCAAATGAAAGAGAATAGACATTAGCAGTGACGAATTGCACTCTAATTTCATAAATATCAATAATTTCTTTAAAAAATGTAAGAAGTGAGCGATTTTCTGATACTGTTGCTGTAGGATAAAGCGCTCCATAATTGCTGTCCACATTTTGGCCGCTGTGACGCCTGTTTCATGTCATTTTAACATTCTGAGGTCTTTCCTTTATCATTTTGCATTGATTTCAGAAACAGTAAATCGAAGGAATGAGTATTCAAATCGTATAATTTCATAAATATCGAATAACCGGTGAGTGTTACAGCTAAGCTTTAATCAATGGACTCAGCACTCAAATGACATTAGCAGTGACGAAATGCATTC
Organism: Meconema thalassinum; assembly: GCA_946902985.2. NCBI lineage: Eukaryota > Metazoa > Arthropoda > Insecta > Orthoptera > Tettigoniidae > Meconema > Meconema thalassinum. The sequence goes on along the minus strand of OX336389.2, from coordinate 1,105,520,938 downwards.
TCATTGCGAGATTTCTCGCACGGGTCCGCTAGAAGTTAGAGCAAAGTAACCCATGCTGAAGATGAACCCATTGAGGGTTCAAAAAACATGTTACACTAAATTATATTACACAATAGTATTAACAGGTGTCATCAGAACATTTATAGTACATTATGCAACGAGCCTATAATGGCAATGATTAAGAAACGAGTATGTTTATAAAACGAGCGTAAGCGAGTTATTTCCATACGAGTGTCTTAATTACCATTATAGGCGAGTTGTATACGACTGTTTATGTTCGACGTTAATTATAACTTTATTATATGTTTCAACATAGATATTCATAAATACCTGTTGAGATTCAGTCACTTTAGTTTTGTGATCGAAGTGCAAGCGCTGGGTTTGATATCTCTGTTTTCCAAGTTCTCTGACCGACCGACGCATGCGCTCTGTGTGCTTGGCAATGCCATGATATGTTTATAGCCTGCCGATGTGCACCAGCATTCAGTCAAACCGTCACCAGAGTCGGTTGAAAGCAATGCGCTGTGTAGAAATTGGAGTTGGGGATAGTAAGGTACGGTGCTATTTCTTGTCTCACATTCGCCAGTGTATTTACGCGAACATATGGACGGTGCACTTTCCATGTCGGTGATTTATATAGAAGGATGCTGTGTTCATGTCCGATATGTTGGATTTTGAGCGCATGCGCGAAGGTATCCTTACCTAATTGATCAATGAATGAGCTCTGATTGGCTGGAGAAACTGTACTATAATGACCATCATTATGATACAGTTTTCTGACGTATAATATTCACATTTCGACATCGTCAAACATAAATTATGTTTCACTCTAACATGCTGGGAATTTGCTCCAAATTGCTGTTGTTATTGTTAATCCTTTTAGGGGCTTTGTAACATCATGGTCACGTAGCCCTGTTTACTTGGGTGTGTGTAGAAATTGTGTGACAACATGTGTCACTGTGATATCTGTACTATTGTGTGTATTTATTGAGGAAGGATTTGAGTAGGAAACGGCCATGGCCTTATGCTAGGTACGATCTCGGCATTTGCCTGGAGTAGAAGTGGGAAACCACGACAAACTACTTCCTGGATGGATGAAAGGGGAATCAAACCTACCTCTTCTCAGTTTTGTCTCACGAAGCAGAGATCAGCTCTCAGATCAGAATTAAATTGCTTGGCAGAGCCGGGAATCGGGATAGATGTTAATTTACGACCACGGCCATTTCTTTCCCAATTACAAATGTAGAGATTTGAAGCCATTCTTTTCAGTGTTGTCTATACAAATTTTCTTTTGCAGCTTTTCAGTCGGTCTACACGATTGTGCCCAATGAGTTGGGCGGTGTACAAGTTATGCTAAATATGTAAACACACTCCTGGGAAAAATTACATGTAGGCCTATTAGTTACTTATCACACTTAAATGGGCAAATTTAGGATTACGCGTCCCGACCCTCAAGTGGCAATTATCAGATCCTGATCCTGAGAATTGGCGTGAAAAAATATAACACGAGGACTGGCGCCGGGTCATTTTGACCTATAGACTGTCCTCCCTTTTAGTCGTAGTCGTACGGATTTTAAAGAAGTAATTTTACACCTGGTGTCTTCCTATGAACTATTCCCAAAATAAAATGAGGTTTATTTATATTTTTCCAATTTAACATGCAGAAAAATGACAATAATTTTCGTAACAGTATCATTGGCCTTGATAGGGGCTGAAGACCAAGGTAACCCTAGACTATAAACATGGATCAACAAGAACGTGACCTATGTTGTTGTGCTGCACCAAAATAGTTGGATTATCCCCCTTATTTTTTACAGATTGTCCCGACTAACGTAAGCTGAAAATTATTGTCACGCGGGGACTGACGCCGTGAGTCAATCTGACCCGACCGTTAATAATATAGAAATAACTTCGGTGATTAAAAAGCTATGAACATGTTTGTTTTGCAGGGTGAAGTTCAAGGCTAGGAAATAAGGTACAGTAAGCGACAGGAAATAAGGGCTAACCAAAATGAAAATATAAAGCATTATTTAAGCCTCGGGTGAAAAATACCCATGCGCCAGTTCTCGTGGGTTAAGGTTAATTTTTAGCCTACTTTTCACATTTTGCAAAAATGAGGAAAAAGTAGTCTTATGAGATCGATCCGGGAAAATGTGTGTCTGTCTGCCTGTCTGTCTGTCTGGCTGTGTGTGTGCGTGTCCCCCCCCCCCCTATCAACTCCTAAAAGGCTGCAGCAATCAAAACCAAATTTAGTATGAGTAAAGATGTGCACCGGAATAGCTCACGTCCATATTTGAAAATGATGTCAGTGCTACCAACTGCTGATAAAACGCACTAGAAATTGATCTCCATGTTGGATATCTTGCAAGGTTTGCATGGGAGCTATTCCAAAATTGGCACACATGTAGATAGTACTATTTCAGTTTAATTTCCAGGAGGCCAACCATGACAGTGTTGCCAAAATAATTTTAAGCCTTCTGATAGGTCCAATGTTTAAATGCATATCACTTCTACACTATCAACTGGATTTCAACCAAATTTTGTATGTAATATCTGTACATAAACAGATATGACTGAGCGTATTCTTAAGAGCCACCAGGGCTGCCAACTGTTAATAATTTTCTCTCTATTTTTTTAAATCCAAATACCAATATATCAGAAAGTATGCAAGCCAACAGCTTTAAACTATGCACACGTATATTCTGACATTTTAGATTAATTTGGAGTAACTTATATACGTCAGTTCTACCAACATGATTATAAGCCTGCTGATAGTACCAATTTTTAAATACATGTAACTTCTATACTATCAGTTGGATTTCAACCAAATTTCGTATGTGCAATGTGTACCATAACATATATGACTATAAGTATTGTTAAGAGCAATCAGGGCTGCCAACTGTTAATAAATGCTGTCTATATTCTTTTTACCCTAATATCAATATATCAGAAAGTATGCAAGCCAACAGCTCTATACTTTGCACACGTATAGCACCTGACATTCTAGATTGATTTGGAGTAATTAATACAAGGCGGTGCTGCCAACATGATTCTATGCCTGCTGATATGTCCAATTTTAAAATACATGTAACTTCTATACTAACAAATGGATTTTATCCAAAATTGGCACAACAATATATCATAATAATTCAGATTATTTCTGACCAGCACTCGCATGGTATTGTTGGCAATATGCCTTTACGCGTGCTGATAGATCCAGTGTCTAACTGCATGTAACGTCCATTGTACTTCAACCAAATTTTGTATTCTGTACCTTAAGAGGTGGAACTAAGAATATATTCAGTCACCAGGGCTGCCAACTGTAGTGCTCTATTAGGCTTCATTATACCAGGTATATTTTGAACTAATTAGATATTTCGATATTACCAACTTAATTTCGTCATTATTCTAGATAGGTTCATATACTGTAGAATAATCATTGGCATGAAAAGTAGGCTGTATAGTTCTTCACGGAACTTCTTGTTCACTACTGTAAATTCACTACTGTGGTTCAATAGCACGTCGTTAGATGATTATAGTATGGTTCGCAATTTGAATCCCGTCATACATTAGGTTTGTTTTGTGTTACAAGGTTTTGTGAATTGCGTGAGAAACGGTGTATATGCATGTGTTTACAATTTAGAATATCACACTGTAAAAATAATAAATCAATTTTAAAATTATAGCATGCTCTAGAAAATGTAACTAATCATAATGTACATTTAACTTGTTATTGTTCTCCTCACAGCGATGCTCACTTATGGACCTCCGCAACGATTTAAGTGTGATTGGCTAATTAACTAATACATGTAATTTTTTCAGCAGTGTGTTTACATATTTATAACTTGTACCCCACCTAATTCATTGGGCATAATCGTGTTGACCAATTGAAGAGCTGCAAAGGACAATCTGAATTACAAATACACACACTTAAGCAGACTCCACAAAAACACAAGTTATGAGACAAATTATACACACACTCAAGTGCATGGGGTTGAATGACCACGATGTCCAATCCTTTCAAATGAAGGAACCACAACAACAACGACAATAAAATATGACAAAACCAAAAATATATTACCATGTATTTCTCTACAGTGGGAAGCTTGATGGCGCAGTGGTTTAGCTGCTCGTCGTTCACCCGGACGGCCGTGTTTCGAATCCCGGTGACAGCAGGGTGGAATTTTCACTTGAGATATCATGTGGCGTCAGGAAGGGCATCAGGTCTTAAATCCCACGCCGAAACCAAAATGAGCCTGGTTGGCTCCAGTAACCCCAATTATTTGCGAAAAGCCGAAGAAAGTTAGTTAGTTTTCCTCTGCAGTATTCTACTAGGAGTTTATCGGAGATATTTCCATATGGCCAAAACAATCTGTTTTACGGTTATAACTAAACTGTATCTCATGTAAATGCGGTACACTCCTATCAGATTGGCCTCGGACCATTTGAAATGAAAATCCACAGCCTGCTTCCAGTCTCCGACCGGGTCAGGAATGGAATGAATGAAGCCCCTATCTAGCGGCGAGGATATGAACTGTGCTGGCTGCCGAGGCCTGACGCACTCCTCTGGGGCAATGATTAAATGAATGACAGATGAAATGAAATGATAGTGGAGAGTGTGGCTGGAATGAAATTTTGACAGGGAAAACCGGAGTACCCGGAGAAAAACCTGTCTGCCTCCGTTCTGTCCAGCACAGATCTCACATGGAGTGACCGGGATTTGAACCACGGACTCAGCGGTGAGAGGCCGGCGTGCTGCCGCCTGAGCCACGGAGGCTCCCTCGGACCATTTGCGGTAGTCAATTGTTTAGGGAACACAGACTACTCTAATGTTTGTTCACGTCACTTTAGCACTCTCTTCTATCGTTAAGTTGTTCTGTTTTTTGTAGATCTGAACGTGTGGTTTTGAACTGATTGTGTTAAAACAATTTGGTTCATAGTTGCATTTTCTGAGAAATGCCTTTATTGTAATGTTAGCTGAAATCGCAGCGTGCCTCATAAGTACGTGAGGAAAGCTTACTGAGTAAGACGAATTACTCCATTGCTGACTGAAAAACCGTATGCAATGCTCAGTTAGAAGACAATGATGTTGCTTGGGTACAAAATGGCTTGAATAGGAACCTAATTAAGCGAAGTCAGACAACAGGCTGTAAGAAATTACTATTCCAAGAATGATACTCTTTTATCTCCTCATCCTAATCAACTCATCAGCATTGTGCAAAAAAGGACCTGTCCATGAAATTTGTCTTTTGAGGGGCCCTGGACGTAATAGAGCATGGAATTGTGGCAAGGAAAGATTACACCGAAGACGGGAACTGAACATGACTGCACATATGACTAATACAGTGGCGGTTATTCAGATGTTGTTGGTGTTATATTTGTTTGAGTTTTTAGTCTTTAGACTGTTTTGGTGCAGCTCTCCCTGCCTTCCTGTCCTCAGCTAATCGTTTCATCTTCACATAGCTACCACACCGAGGTAATTTGTTTAGCATATTCTAACCTTGGTCTACCCAAACAGTTCGTGTTCTCGACCATTCCTACAATAACTAAGTTTGTTATTCCTGGGTGTTTTAGTATGTGCCCTACCAACCTATCTCTTCTCTTTATTAGCATTCACCAGAAACATCTCTCCTCTCCCACTCGTCTTAATACCTATTCATTTGTTACTCCATCTAACCATCTAATCTACATCATTAAGCTGTAACACCACATGCTCTTACACTACTTTTGCTGCGCCAATATTTCAAGTTTCACTTCCATAGAGCGCAACGCTCCATACAATGGCTATGAGACTCCAACTCACTTGTTAACGAAGTATTTTTATTTTATTCAGTATTGTATATATACCAGGTGAATCAGCTGCCCCTTATAATTTTGTTTTATGCAGCCCAACTAACGAGTGTTGTCAAGTAGGTCGATATTTCTCTGCTTGCATCCCGTATGTTACTAATGCACTGAAAGCATATCCCGCAAACGATACTGAACACTATTATGTTTCCATCGTATTAGCCTGTAGTCACATCGAGGGAAAATGAATAGGGTTCAATATCGTTTGCAGGATATGCTTGCCGTGCATTAGTATTATAAGGGATATAAGCAGGGAAATATCGACCTTCATGATAACAACGCTAATTGGGCTGCATTAAACAATAATATTAGAGGCAGCTGATTCACCTGGTATAGTTCCGTATTTAGGGGTTCAGCAATACATTTGAAATATGCACCTCTCGACGTTGGAGGATAGTTACTCTAGGCTAGCATGTTAACCAATGAGAATCAGGCGCATTGAACTGATTAGTTCTGTATCAAGGTGTTTCCACAGAACGTAAGCTTGTGGCTGTCAGTGGCATACGGGGTGAATGGCATTACCCGAAGATGATACAAGTGTACTACAAATACGAGGGTCGAGTCATAACTCATGGCAACTGTTTTTTTTTCTCGCGAACAGGAGACAACACGGAAAATATACGATATGCATTTGGAAATATAGAGCATGTACGAATGCATAGTGCCTGAAGATAAATTCTGACGTCAGGAGATGCTCGTAGGTAAGTGACAGAACACAGGCCATTGGCAAATATTTGTATTATGGTATAGACGGCAAATACACAAGACTGCGTACAAAGGACAGGTCTCCACTGGTTACAGACCTTCGAAATAATCACCCAAGGTGTCTACTGTTCGTTGCCAGCGATGGGGCAGGCGCTGAATACCATTCGCTGCATGTGTATCGCTAACGTGTAACACCTCCCTCCGAAATGTTGTTACGATGTCTTCATTATTAGCAAACCGTCGTCCACGTAGTGGCTTTTTGACTTTGGGGATTAGATCATAGTCACATTGGCTCAGATCAGGCCATCGTTGCTCCTGCTTGTTGACTTCCATTGTGTGACGCTCTCACTCGCACACTGAACTTGGGGGCATGCTCAGACTCACACTGTTGTTTACATACACCATCTGGTGGCATCCTACGCAAGTACATACCGTACGTTTCCAAATTCATATCGTAGATTTTCCGTGTTGTCTCCTGTTGATGAGAAAAAGAATAGTTGCCATGACTTATGACTCGACCTCCGTATATTGACTCTGAATGTATAATAATTTACTCTTGTGATACCACATTCCTCCAAATATTTTTTACGTTTATCAGTACTTTGTATTATATCTTCAAAGCATCAGAATGCTCGTTTGCTTGCACTCTCATTTTGTAGAATTATATTGTAACACTTTTTCCTTATTCATGTATTGTGAAACTATAATTTGTCAAAATCATGTCCTCATTTCCATCTTTGTATACTGTAAATGTATCATAATTTAACCTATGTATAGTTAGTCCGCCATCTGTGTAATGAGCTATGTACTGTTCCCCACCACAGAGCTCTACTCTCGGGAATCTTCTTCTAGACAAAATAAATAAATAAATAAATAAATAAATAAATAAATAAATAAATAAATAAATAAATAAATAAATAAATAAATAAATAAATAAATTGCCAATTGGATTACAAATCACGTTTGAAAAAATCAAAATTTATGACTGACATCAAAACCGCATCAAATGAACTTCAAATTGTCAACAACAAAAAACTTTCGAGTAAACGAATTTAAGTATTTAGGTGAATGGATTACAGCAAACTGTAACGAAAGGAAATCAATTGAATGGAGGCTTCAGAAAATGGAAACTGCTTTTCAATCAACAAAAAATATTGATAACAAAATGTGTCTCTCCTGGAACTGCAAAATTCGCCACTATACAACTGTAATCAAACCTGAAACTCTCTATGCTTCAGAGACACTCAATCTCCAACACAACAACAAAGAACAAAGCTACTAGACCAAATTGGTATAAATTTACAGCAAAAGACTTAAAGGAATTAGGATCACCAAACTTACATGACGGGAAGGAAATCAGGAAAATCACTCAGACGCGGGGTTTCGAGGAAGAAGAGAAGAAGACTACACAAGATCAATGATCAGAGCAATGGAAACAGACCCACTCGTTGCGAATGAAGGAATACTGGGCCAACACGAAGGCTAGAAAGTGTTGATTTCGCGTGGTCCTAAGCGACCCATTCGCGAAGAAGAGGAAGAAGAAGAAGAAATAGCCAATGGCTAGACGCTATGGGTATGGCCGTCAGATGTCACTAAGCATCCTGGGGAAGGCTGGGGAAGATTACTGCTGCCGGTGGCATGGAACCTCTGAGAACAGATCTTGGTTTCCATGATATTACTTATTTCTTACATTGTGTTATCCCGATAAATAAAAGGAACACACGCGTGAATACAACCTGTCTTTGAGAGCAGCATTAGATTCTCGACCCAGAATTTAATAAATAGCTCCAACACCCTTGAAGTGCCAGTCTGCACTTCTTCTACCTCCCACTAGAAACACAGAACAATGCTGTGAGTTTCAGGAAACCTAAATAGGGAAAAGATCCAGCAGTATCAGATACCCAAGCATTGCTCCTTGAAAGAACTTCAGTAGTGCATTACATGAAATTAGAGGATTATAATTTGATTCTTTGTAAATTTACAATTCTAGCAGAATTTATAGTATCGACTGATGAACCTTCCCCTACTTTCAATATATTTGAGGTAGGGAAATTTCTTCCCATAAAGTTTAAAATGGCCTAATACAAGCTGAACTGAATCAAATTCTCACAAAAGTTCTAAGTTCCAGGTTATTGTCTGCGTAGAGAAATATTCAGCTGAAGAAGCCCCATCGGCAGAAGTTACCAACACTGTACTTGTGGATTAGTGGAAACTGGATGAGAGAATGCCACAGTCCGATACAGCCCGCCTCTAACGCAAAGTATTAATGAATCGTGATACGAAGCATATTCTAGCTTCAACAACGTTATTGTGCCTGCATAATTAGTTATTAAACTAGAGTTCCATATCCCCTGCAGGGACGTAGGTGACCTGAATTAGAGACCTTGGCTTAGTCAAGGGATCACTAACCAGGCGTCCAGAGCCAGAGTTTGCGTGTGGTAGGGTGGCCAGTTCCTTTCCACTCCTCCTCCTGCTATACCATCCGACAGGTTCCAATTACGCATCACGAGGCTGGGAGACCCCGTACGAGATAATACCAAGACTTTTAAATTCTTGGCAGAGCCGGGGATTGAACCCGGAACCTCGGGGGTGACAGCCAACAATGCTAGACACTGCGTAACGAGGTGATCAATCAGTTATTGATTATTGTAAATGATGAAACATTCTGAAAATAAAATTGTGCGCTCACATATTGGCTTAACTGGTTCGTATTGCCAATTCCCTGCAATATAAATTTACACAGCTCCCACCACGTGTTCACTGACTTACAAAAGCGTCTGAACTCTTCTCACAGAGTGCGTTAGTAAGGCACTGAACTCTGTTCGCTGAGTCGAGATAGTGCGCGTAAATACTTGCACGTGGTCACCTAAATGCCTGGACAGGTAAACACGCCCAGTTCACGCCATCGGCTATGCCGGACAGGGGTAGCCAAGAAGCTCCGAAATCATTACTCATGCCGTAGGCCTAGAAAAGCAAGACTTGCTGCACTTAGTGCTGTGCTGCACCGTATACTGTTGCCTGTCATAATCAGTTAAGAACTAATTAATTAATTAAATACATAAACGAACAATAAATATACCGCGCTGTAGCATGTAACCGATAAGTCAGTCCGCGTCACTTGTAGGCTATACACAGCACAGAAGTTGGCGTACGTTCAACAGGCACAGCTCTATGCACCCCTTGCGGGCAGCCCTGCAATCACGTGTACAACTGTGTTTACTTCCTCTATCTCGAATCGGTGAGCAGACTTTAGTTACAACTGACCAAAATGTTTAGCATCAATTAACGTTGACTCAGGAAATGGCACTGTCCCATATCAGCCCATGAACGGTACTACCTGACTTTCTCTTACTGTTCCTTCTTCTTGTTCCGTATAGACCAACTATGGACAACGATATTCAACTATTTTGCTTGGGGTGGGTCTTGATGTTTGCCCAGTAGTCACGCATCCTCTGGCTGTGTTGTTCTTTTCTCTCCTTTGTCCAGAGGGCACCTGTCTTCTTCCTTGTTTTTTTTCCTGGAACTTGATTTCCTTTAATTTGTTCCTGAGAGACGTTCGATCTTTTATGTCCTTTTCCGTAATTCGGAGTTCCGGCAGATCTTTGTGCACTTCTATCAGCCATGGGGACTTGGTCTTCCTTTTTTTTGCCAGTATATGAGTAGCTGGTTGGTCAGCCTGGTTGGATGCATCCTGGAGACGTGTCCATAAAATGTTAGACGTCTCTTCCTGGCCACGTCTGTAATTCTTTCAGAGTAACTATAGAGCTCCTGGTTGGGCTGTCTTATGTATTTACTCCCTTCCTTGATTGGTCCCAATATATTCCTCATTTATCTTCCTCTCTTCGATTTCTAGTTTGTCCGCGAGTCCTTTCCTGTTTAATATGAGGCATTCAGGGCGGATGACCGTTTGATAGTGCTTCATTTTGGTGTTGCGGGAGAGACACCACTTATTGTAGATGTTCTTAGTCAGTCGGTATGACAGTTCTAGCTTATTTACTCGAGTTGAAAATGCTGTTGATATTATTATTAATGCAGCAGAGCGTCGATAATCCAGACGTCAAAAATCCGGACGCCAAAAATCTGGAACGTCGATAATCCAGATTCAATTCCGGTGAAAAAAAGTTGAAGTGAATACATACATACTGTAGGCCTACATATTTGTCGTTTGTAGCTTTTCGGTCGGTCAACACGAATCTGCCCAATGAATGGGCGGGGTACAAAATACAAATATGTAAATACGCTCCTGGAAAAAATAACATGCATTAGTTAATTTTATCACTATTAATGAGTCAATTTAGGATTACACGTTTCAACCCTTAAGTGGCCATCATCAGATCGCGATCACTGTGTTGAGGTTTAAACTAATATAATTACACTACTATTGTAGTAGCTTATCTTTGGTGTTTTTAATACGATTCGCAATTTGAATCTCGTTATACGTTAGGGTTGTTTTGTCTTAAAGTTTTTGTGCATTACGTGAGTAAGGTTTATATGCACGTGTAAACAATTTAAAATAACACAATGCAATAATAAATAAATAAATTAAACAAAATTAGCATGCACTAGAAAACTCTATTTGTAATGTTTACTTACAAGGGGAAGATACGATGCATGGATCACCGATTCGAACCATCTTTAGTACACGTGTAGGACATGACCAGGCGTATACCAGGTGCAAGTAGTAAGATGCGCTTCTCAGCCGTTTCCGAGTAATTAATTAATTAATTGCAATTACAGTGCGGCGTCTATATGCGTTGTACGCTAGTAAGAAACCAACGAGCACGTAGTGCAGCGGTAAGAGCCTGCTTCGTAAGCACGGGATCGCTGGTTCGAATCCCAACGTTGACCCTTTGCAGTGTCTCGTCTGTTTTTTTTGTAACCATTTTCAATTTCCAACCAATACCCATAGCAAGAGTCACTGCTTACGGGGTGGTCTGATGGTTTACAGACGTGCAATGAACGGAACAGACTGGGCCTTCTACTTATAAATGTATACATATGATAGAATACATCTGACCGTGTATGATACCAATGTATTTGCAATGCCAATACTGTACAGTATGTAATGTCACAATCGTTGACCCCCATACGATGATTTCTGAATCCCTTTTCCCGCTCACAAAACACGTTATTACAATTGACTGCAAAATGAACATTATTCACGACACCTACAGTTGTACGAATTGCCTATGTTAAAAAAAAGAGGGCTCACCGATGGGATTCGATCCGGTGTTCCAACGCTTACGAAGCAGGCCTATTACCACTGCACCACGCGATCCTTGGCTTCCTGTCAACGTACAGCGCACATGAACGCCGTACAGCAATTACGAATAATTTATAATTAATTTCTCGGAATCGGCTGAGAAGCGCACCTTACTACTTGCACCTGGTATACGCCTAGGCATGCCCTACACGTGTACTAAAGATGGTTCGAATCGGTGACCCATGCTTCGTATCCTCCCCTTGTTAGTAGGATGTGGCCGCACTTGTTGCTCGGCCTGTAGTGACTGTCGCCTCATAATAAGCTATAAAAAAAGTATGTCTAAATTTCCACACTATACAGAATAGGAATCCTGCGAAGCCCAATATAACGTTAAATGGTCATCAAATAGAAAATAAATCAGAAACAAAGTTTTTAGGGCTATGGATACAACAAGACTTGAAATGGAATAAACATATACAATATCTGAATACTAAACTGAACTCGATGTGCTTTGCGTTACGTATTTTGAAAACCTGCACTAGCATGCACATATTAAGAAATACTTATTTTGCTTATTTCCATTCATACTTAAGATATGGGATCATATTTTGGGGTATGTCGCCAGATGTACTAAGCACGTTTAGGATACAAAAGAGGGCGATTAGAATTATGACAAATGTAAACTCTAGAGAATCATGTAGACCTCTGTTTAAAGATTCAAACATTCTCCCACTGCCCTGCATATATATCTTTGAAAGTATTATGTTTTTTAAAAAGAATTTAATGAATAAAGATGTTTTTCTTTTAAACAAACAATGATGTTCATAGGCATAACACAAGACAGAATCAAAACATTCATATTTCACACACACACACAAGCATATATGAGGCTATTAGTATCAAAAGGAACAATCTCCACCTCTCTACATTTTACAGTAGGAGTAATTTTTTATCTAATGCATTTGTATCCACTCTATCTGGATGGTTTTTGTCTCATACATAAAGTAAGCGGGTGTATGCGAGTAGCCAAAGAAAACCAAGCATATGATTAATAGTTAATGAGATATTTTACATTTTATTTTGGAGATTGTCCCTTTTGAAACTAACTGTAAGATTTTTGTGGACATTGCTCTATTTGATATCAACATGCATGGAGATTGCTCTTTCTGTTATTGACATAGAAATATGTGATACCTACACTCCTTCTATTAGCATAAATGTCATTTACGGTAACAAAAAAGAGGAGAAATTTTTAAACTAAGGATAACTGTTGTAATGAAGTGCCCTTTAATTTTCAACACAAATTTACCGATTAAACAAAACTCATATGTAAATTAAGAACACAACATTCCTTGATTTGAATTACAGCACCGAAGCTAATGAGAACACTGGACAAAATCACTCCGTGATTGATCTAATAATCCTAATTTCTACTTATTTTAATGTTGAAAATATTTTTAATGACACTAAGGGCACTCAGGCTATTCAGGTCCAGTTTAACAAAAACGTTAAGTTAGGCTAATTTGATAATCGTGCGACAAGTTGAAAAGCTAGAAGACCCGGAAAAGTGTCAAAATGTATTTATTGAATATCTCTATCATTTTGCAAAATTGTGAAAATTACTTCCAGATTAAATGATATTTTTGAGAAACCTTGCTCAAAACGCTTGTCTTTTAAAAGAACTTGTTCTACAGATTCAAATGAAATTAAGGTTAGATTGTTTTAATATATTCTTTAACTTCAAATTGTGGGAAGCAGATTTTCGAATTTCTAAAATCGAAAGTAGATATTTCGATTTTGATTTGACCATGTATGTGTTGACTCAAGCGCTCGTAGTTATGTCTAAGCATTAGACCACATCCTTTGTTGTATGTACTACCCTACCAGTGAATTGTTGCCAGTGGTGGAAATCGGAACTAATGCGCTCCGCACAGCCACACGTCAGCGATCGACGTGCAGCAGTTGTTGCCAGCGAAACCTCATCGCATGTCTTGTGTGTGCATGGTTCGAGCTGGGTCGTGCGCTGTGCGGTGTATTCACATTGTATGACTGTACATGTGTTCCCATTCTTGCCCCGCACCTGCCCGTGGCAGCCGTAACTTGGTGAGCTGACGTAATGTATACACAACAGCCCCGCTCTACGTCTAGGGGTAACAATAATTTCCCTGACAGGGTAGTAGTTCCCGAAATCTTCTTTCACAACAACTGATTTCCATTTCCTTGGATCTCGACTCCGATTCCTCGCTTTTGTGGGTGAGACAGGTGTCACGTTTTGCGGTACCGTATCCATCACAGAACACGTAGAAGAAAGTTACAGTTTGTTTTGATAGCATAATATGTTAGTCCACATTCATATAGTCTTAAAACACAAAAATTCCTGCAATATAACCGCAAAACATGATAAATTGGCACAGGTGAGCAGGACAGTCTCTCTTATCACTCCATTGAACCAACATGGCAGCACTCGTATGACCGGAACGGACGAAGCTGATTGGTGGTAGTGGAGATTGTCCCACTTGATTCCAACAGATGGCGGAGATTGTTCTGTTTGAAAGCAACATTGTATTTTCATGCCCTGAAACGATGGGATTTTGTTCTTTTTGAAAGAAACAAACAGCATAGTGTGGTAGAGGGCTAGTTGCACAATACAACGGTGTCAGTAACTCAATTTCGATGAAATATGGAGATTGTTCCTTTTGATACTAATAGCCTCATATCAAAAAGGAACTTTTCACACTGGAGTTAAATTATACAATAAACTACCCCAGTATATAAAACTGGCCCCAAAAATAAAAACTTTTGATGGAATGTTGAAAGCTTATCTGCAGTGCCATTGTTTTTACTCAGTAGTTGAATATCTTAGCGTATAGGAGCGATGAAATCTATAATTATATTTTACTTTTTTAATTTAATTGTAATACCTAGCTGTATGTTGTATTTATAGAATTAAGTTTTCATATTATGATAAGAGAGTGAGGTGTAAATAGTTGTGCAATAAGATTGTATCTATTAAGATTTGCTATTATAATAAGTTATAAATAGTTATAATATTAGTAATATATACCTGTTAGTTCTTTTATTTTATAGATGTAAATTCTGACGTGTCCTATATCAAAAATGTATTGAATGCATGGAATTAATAAAAATCTATCTATCTATCACTGTCTTCCATCAAAATATATTATAAGTTCATATTATTTAATGGTTTGATTTATCTGCCCCATTTACTGTATATATCCACTAAAGTGAATTATTAATGGTTTTAGCAGGGTTTCTTTTTGTTATGATTTCAAACGACCTTTTTTTGGTTCTTTTCAAAAATATGGAAATGACATGTTGATAATTTGGACAGGGTCCGGTCACAATTAATCCGGATTATCGTCGCTGTACTGTATTATCATTGTTATTATAGGCTATATTTCCCATAGATCACACAATAAATATGCAAGACCTAGTAAAATAGGCATATCCCCCGTACATAATTTATACTTCACTTCCACAATTTACATCTAGATTTCCTTCACAGTATTTAGACTTTTAAATATTTACATATTTATAACATTAATAACCAGATAAATTATGTTTTTATTTTTATTTAGTCAATTCACCCTCAAGGTCGGTGGTTCCCACGGACTCAGCGAGGGAACTCACCTCTACCGCCTCTGTGGGCAGTGTCCTGGAGCTTGGAACATCTGGTCAGGAGGGATACAACTGGGGAGGTGTGATCAGCACTTCGCCCAGGCGGCCTCACCTGCAAAGCGAACAGGGGCCTCATGAGGGATGGGAAGGGATGGAAGATTGGGATGGATAGGCTAGGAAGAGGGAAGGAGGCGGCCGTGGCCTTACAGTAGGTACCATCCCGGCATTTGCCCGAAGACGAAGTGGGAAACCACGGAAAACCACTTCGAGGTTGGCTGAGGTGGGAATCGAACCCCCTCTACTCATTTGGGCCACCCGAGGCTTAGTAGACCTCGTTCCAGTCCTCATACCACTTTTCAAATTTCGTGGCAGAGCCGGGAATCGAACCCAGGACCTCCGGGGCGGCAGCTAACCATGCTGACAGCTACGCTACGGAGGCGACTCAGTTCATTTTATCAAGGGAATAAAATAGTTCGAAGCATGGCATCCTCTTGCTGGCATTGCAAAGAGTCTAGCACTTGGGTTATGGCATTCTTCATGATGTCCTAGTAATAGGTGGTGGGGGCCTTGCCCTATGGAGTTCCATATCTGTATAGATATTCTTATTTAGATAGTCAGTTGTTATAATATGTTTTTTGTTAAGAATGGAAGGAGTAGGCTTGGTTTATGAGAGATAGAGATGTGTTGATATGCTAGGACTATTGAGATTAAAGATGATTGCTTTTGATGAAAAAGAATAGATGAAGTGTTTTATAACTTGTGCAAGTAAAAATGGTACCAGAACAAATATTAAATAAGGAAATTAATGGGTTGCAAATATAAAGGAAATATATACAAGCCAGACCAGGAATTGATTGTGTCTCCTTTGTGTGCAAACACCGAACGATCCCAAAATTAACCCCACTACCCCTTCATAGGTTACAACACATACGCACTTTCATCACCTCAATCACTCCATTCATTGTCCGGCTCTGTGGCTAAATGGTTAGCGCGAAATGCTTTGGCCCCAAGTGCCCCGGGTTCGATTCCCGGCCGAGCCATCAGGGATTTTAATCTCCTGGGGTTAATTCCCGTGGCTCGGGGACTGGGTGTATGTGCTGTCTTCATTATCTCTTCATCCTCATTACGACGTGCAGGTCACCGACGGACGTCAACTAGTAAGACCTGCACTCGGCCTCTCCGGTGGCCACACGATCATTATTTACTCCATTTATTCATCCCTTCATTTAATTCGGCAACTAATTCATTCATCGAGACAATCAATTTTACATATGAGGTAATATAAAAGGAATACATTAAAACTACTATTGACAAACTGACTTTCAACCCCAGTAAGAGGGGTCTAGGTTTTGTTATAAACTAAACAAAATGTAACTGTGAATTAGAAGTAAGAAATTTGGAGAATTATTACTTCACAACCCCTTCAGTATTACGTCTTAAGTCAAGCATGCAGGTAATATGGATTAAAAATTTGAGAGCTCCCTTTAATTTTAAGACTAAATCATCCTCTGGTGGTGTGTGTCTCTCTCTAACTAAAAATCAGCAATAGTCGCCCATCATGTGAGGATCCCATCTACCTTGATATCTCTGCTCCATTTTCTGAATGCTCTTGTGGAATCTTTCACCTTGCTCGTCACTGACAGCACCCAACTTCTCAGAGAAACATTCCAGGTGGGAATAGAGAAAGTGAATTTTCAGAGACATTCTGCATCCCAGTTTTTGGTAACTCTTCAGAATTTCTTGTATCTATTGTCGGTAGTTTTCCGCTTTATTATTTCTCAGAAATCCTTTCACTACTTCAGAAAATGCATTTAAGGCTGCTAGCCCTCTATCATTTAACTTCCTCTCAATGTTATCGAGTAATAGTCTCCAAATTTAGGGACCAATAAATATTCCCTCTTTCACTTTTTCAGCACTAAGCTTTGGAAACTGACTTCTTAGATGCACAAAACCTCCATCCTTGTCCATGACTTTAAAAAAAATTCATCAGGCGCAATTTTTTGCGCAAAGGGGGCAGTAGTACATTCTTAGAATTCACTTTTGGAACGTACTTTACATTCTGTTGTCCTGGTACATACTTTTCTCTGGGAGACCAGTCGTACACAGTATAGTGTGATTCAGTTGCCCTACTGTCCCATAAACAAAGAAAACAACAGTACTTCTTGAAATCCCCTTGCAAACCGACCTCGTAGTATGGCAATGACCTTTAAATCTCCGCAAATTTGCTAGCAATGCTTGTTATATTGAATATCATTTAACAACAAAATTATATTTTCTTATGTTTTCTTCATCTCTACTGAAAGCGCTAGAGGTATTAAAGGTTTCGAGTTTCCATTGTGTAACAATACTTCTTTGAGATTTGCATTTGTCGAATCAATAAACAGTCTCCATTATTGAGGCATATGTTGAAATCCAAGCTCATCCATTAAGCCGTCTATTTTATACATGCACGGAGGGCATTTACCATTATAAGCCACAAAATTGTTAATTTCTCTTCCGGAAAGAATACATTCTAGTGATGAGGGCAAGTAGATTCCATTTTTGAAGTTGGGATCCAAGCACTTCGGTATGCTGCTTCGTTAGATGCATATCCATCCCTAAGTATTTCAGTCTGGGTTGATTAACTAGAAGGAGTTCCTTTTTATGTTGTCGGCTGTAGTTTGGATCTCTACTGAAAGCGCTAGAGGTATTAAAGGTTTCGAGTTTCCATTGTGTAACAATACTTCTTTGAGATTTGCATTTGTCGAATCAATAAACAGTCTCCATTATTGAGGCATATGTTGAAATCCAAGCTCATCCATTAAGCCGTCTATTTTATACATGCACGGAGGGCATTTACCATTATAAGCCACAAAATTGTTAATTTCTCTTCCGGAAAGAATACATTCTAGTGATGAGGGCAAGTAGATTCCATTTTTGAAGTTGGGATCCAAGCACTTCGGTATGCTGCTTCGTTAGATGCATATCCATCCCTAAGTATTTCAGTCTGGATTGATTAACTAGAAGGAGTTCCTTTTTATGTTGTCGGCTGTAGTTTGGATCCAAGGAAGTGGATGGTTTTGGATCTGGTTCTTCTTCTCCTGGAGAGGAATAGGCCTATTCTACCTATGTAGGTGGACTAGGGATTGGGAGTTCAGGTCCAAGTGGAACAGGTCTTACAGCAGATGGAACCTCCGGGTACTTAATAATACAATTTGTCCTTTTGGAATGTCCTCTAATTTTTGACAGGCAAAAATAACAATCTTCTGCATGGATAGTTGGTTCAAGCCAGACCATTGGGACCGCGAAAGACAGAACACGGGTTTTGTCACCATTTTTCCACTTAATTAGATTTGTATAACATGTTAAGCAGCACACGTCCGGGGTCCACACTTTATCTTCATCACCAACACGACATCCAAAATAACTCTAATACCAGCCTGTTTTAATGGCTCTGTTAAAGGTCGTCCTTGACATTTAGGAGTAAACTGTTCACACATATAAGGGTAACTGTTTGGTGAATCAACACAACCATGGTGTCATTTCTTCATTGCAGTGAAAATAAAAACTACACATAACAAAAGTCACTTAAACTCTTTTCAGAGGCACAACCAAGCACATCCCTATGACTCTTCAGACTAGAAAAAATTGACAAATATTTGTGCAACCTAGCTTTAAGAAAGTTAGTTAGTTAGTTATTGTTGTTTTAAGGGGCGGAACTACGAGGTCATCTTCCCCTAAGCTTTCAGAGACATAATAAAAGTCTACACTTCGTAATAATTATGATATTAATTATAATTATAATAATTTTTGTATATTAATTATTACTACTAATTTTTCAAGTTTGCTCATATTTTCAGACATATTTTAGTAGTTTTCTAAACATTTGAGGGTGATGGAACATTTTCATGTTCATATTCGTAAATATTACATAAAAGTTGATAATATGATAAATGTAGTTTCAACCATGTGGCAAAAACCTTGTTAACATTTGCCTGGAGTAGAAGTGAGAAACTACAGAAAACCACTTCCCTGAAGGTCGAGGTAGGAATCGAACTTGCCTTTTCTCGATTTTGCCTCACAATACTGAATATACGCCGTTTCAGCCCTCGAACCAGAATTAATTTTTTGGCAAAGTCGGGAATCGAACCCGGGGTCCACGTTGACAGGAAAGTAATGCTAGCCACTACGCAACGAAGCGGACGTGAAAGTATGAAATGAAGAGAGAAAATGAAATGAAATATTTAGTATATGTATAAGAATGTTCGAGGTATCTCTCCCCTAAAAGTGAATTGGTTAAAGTATCAGGTGAAGAGGTGAAAAAAGTGGTTAGTGGATGTATTGGAATGTTCAAGATATCTCTCCCCTAAAAGTGAAAAGGACGAAGTATCAAGTGAAGAGGATATAAGAACTGGTTAGTTGATGTACAGTATTAGAATGAGAAATAATCTCTCCCATGAAAGGGAATTGACTATGGCTTGAAATGAAGTGATGAAATTAAATGTTTACTGGATGTATTAGAATGCTTGAGATAGCCTATCTCCCCCCTAAAAGAGAAATAGTTAAAGTATCATGTGAAGAGTTGAAATTGAATGGTTAGTGGATGTATTAGAATGCTTGAGATATCTCTCCCCTAAAAGTGAAATAGTTAAAGTATCATGTGAAGAAGTGAAATGGAATGGTTTGTGGATGTATTAGAATGCTTGAGATATCTCTCCCCTAAAAGTGAAATAGTTAAACTATCATGTCTAGAGGTGATATGGAATGGTTAGTGGATGTATTAGAATGCTTGAGATATATCTCCCCTAAAAGTGAAATAGTTAAAGTATCAAGTGAAGAAGTGAAATGGAATGTTTAGTGAATGTATTAGAATGCTTGAGATATCTCTCCGCTAAAAGTGAAATAGTTAAACTATCATGTGTAGAGGTGAAATGGAATCGTTAGTGGATGTATTAGAATGCTTGAGATATCTCTCCCCTAAAAGTGAAATAGTTGAAGTATTAAGTGAAGAAGTGAAATGAAATAGTTGGTGGATGTATTAGAATGAGATATAACCTCTCCCATGAAAGGGAATTGACTATGGCATGAAATTAACTGTTGAAATTAAATGTTTAGTGGATGTATTAGAATGCTTGAGATAACTCCCTAAAAGTGAAAGAGTTAACGTATCATGTGAAGAGGTGAAATGGAATGGTTAGTGGATGTATTAGAAAGCTTGAGATATCTCTCCCCTAAAAGTGAAATAGTTAAACTATCATGTGTAGAGGTGAAATGGAATGGTTGGTGGATGTATTAGAATGCTTGAGATATCTATCCCCTAAAAGTGAAATAGTTAAACTATCATCTGTAGAGGTGAAATGGAATGGTAGTGGATGTATTAGAATGCTTGAGATATCTCTCCCCTAAAAGTGAAATAGTTGAAGTATCAAGTGAAGAAGTGAAATTAAATAGTTGGTGGATGTATTAGAATGAGATATTATCTCCCAGGAATGTGAAATGACCATAGCATGAAATGAAGTGATGAAATGAAATGATTAGTGAATGTATTAGAATGCTAGATAGAGATCCAATCTCTCCCCTAAAAGTGAAAAGCAAGGTGTAGTGAGAGTGAGTGACAAGAAGTGTGGACTGCACTGGCCATCAGCCAGCTGCCATGAGCTAATAACCCTCAGTCATTAGAGTTCTCTCGCCTCCTTTGGGCTCTCGTTCTCACGAAACATGTCATTGGCGAATAGAGCGCACCCTTACAACATGTGTGCCAGCGCGCCATTAAAAACAAGTTAGGACTCAGAGGGCAGCTACAGATGTCAATAACCTTTATGATGACCTCAACAATTTCTTCTAGTGCCTATCTTAAAATACGAGGTGATGTCTTTTTCTCTCATCCACTTCCAAATTGCGCCTGACAGATATTTGAATCCCCAGCTAATGGCACCGTACTGTCTTAGAAGCCGATACCAATAGCAAACTTATGCCACCCTCATAGCCTAGCGTCAGTCGGTGTGCACTATTGTTTGTACCCAAAAATAACAATATTTGTATTCCAGAACTACTGTATGTCAAAACGATTTGCGTAGAATAAATTAGCTTAAATGTGCGTATAGAAAGAAAAGGGCAGGATTCATTACAAACATTCTCCATTAAAGAAAGCTTCCCAGTCAACACATATTTTATCCGATTGGATTAGGCGGGAAAGCAAGAACTTATGTACCCTAACCTGAAAGTAGGGGCAGATCACCTCGTAGTTCCGCCCCTTAAAACAACAATAACTAACTAACTAACCTGAAAGTAATATTACGTACGATATTTATCACAAAATTAACACGCTTTTATGTACACAAATGGGGGATAGTTAATCAGATGACATGTTTCGTTCGTCAAGCGTTCATCTTCGATCCTGTTCACTTAGGCTTAGTTAATTTACAATGTTTATGAAGTACACATATGCACAAATATATTAAATACAATGATTTTACAAGTTTATGTAATTTAAATATTGTATATCAATTTGTACATTAATTATACAGCGCAGAATCTGATTATGATCGCTTGACGATAGAAATATGTCATCCAATTAAGTACCCCCCCATGTTTGTACATGAAAACAACCCAAACCCCGTGGCGCTACAGCCCCTGAAGGTCCTGAGCCTACCAAGCGACCGCTGCCCAGCCATTTGGCCTGCAGATAATGGGGTAACGCGTATCAACGTATCGGGTCTCCTCGGCCGTTAATCTTGGTCTCCGTGACCGGGGCCCTGCCTTACTGTCAGACAGCTACAAATGTTCTCACGAGGCTGAGTGCAGCCCGGTCCAGCCCTCGCGTCAGTCTCTGAAATCCCTGATGGAGACGGGTATCAAACCCGGGGCCTCCGGATGCGAGGCTGGCACGCTACTCTGACACCACGGGGTCGGCTTTGTACAAGTTATTTTGTGATAAATATCTTATGTACTATTTGCTTTAGGTTAGGGTAAAAAAGTACTTGTTTTCCTGCCTAATGTAATTGGGCACAATTTGTGTGGACAGACTGGAAATCATTCTTTAATGGAACTAGGTAACACTTAAAAAATGGCTTCTATCACTTCAAACATCCTCCATACTGACGTGAGTATTGAACTTGGGGAGGTAGGCCGCATCTGCTGAGGTTTCTCCGCTAATAATAATATCGTATGGCCTCGGGTGCCGGGTACAAGCTTTGTAATTTGACACCCAGAGGGTAGCTTGCATGTCGAATTTCGTTGTTTCTTGAATCACTATAAAAGTCAAGGAGGTTAGATATCTAATCTCCTTGAACACTATAGCGCTTTTCAGTAGAAAAATGAGGAACTTTATGTTGGCGGAAACTCCTGAGATTAATTTTGCCAATATGAATACTGCCTACTGAATTCAAATGGGTACTTTGACATGCCAACATCGTATGACATGCGTGTCGTATTTTTGCCGCCTTTCAAAAAATCACCTACCACGGCCAGGAGTGAACCTGCAATCTTGGGGTTAGTAGACCGACACGCTATCCACTCACCCACCGTGGAAAGCTATTTGTATAGTAATCTAATATTGTTCCCCGTATCCATTTTATGATATGTCAGGACGTCTCAGACGACTAAAGAGGCATTTTTGAACCTCAAGAAATCAGCATAGCTCCGTGAGGGCCAATTTGGGCTTCGTAAATCATTTCAAGGAGAGATGGGAAGAAGCAGAAGGGTTAACTGCATATAGAGGATAATGTAGGCATGCCGTTCGTTTATGGTCGTGAATATGAAAGCCAAGTTTATCAACATTGCCAAGTTGATTTATCGGTGCAGTATATAATACTTGTTTGATTCATTCAGGGGTTTGCGACATCGAGGATATTTAACCCCGTGTACTTGCGTGTGTGTGTGTGTGTGGAATCTGTCTAATAATCTGTATAATTTAATGGTTGTACTAGTGTGTGCGTTTGTAATTGAGGTGAGGATATGGGCAGGAGGTGGCCGTGGATATTAGCCTATTTAGGTACCATCCCGCTATTTCCTTGGAGTAGAAGTGAGAAACACAGTAATATCACTTCTAGCATTGCTGAGGTAGGAACCGAGAAAACAATGAATGACCTGTTACCAATGAAATGTATCTTCACAGTTGCCTATTTATTACAGACAACAAATATTTCACATTAAATTATATATACTCGCCAAGACGCAGGACTAGTCCATAGTGTCTCACTAACTATCAGCGGACTCGGAAGACGGGTGAGTTTGGACTCCACCGACGCGACGGCCACCAGTTTCCCATTTTCAACTCCAGGCCAATTCCTGGATGGTACCCTCTATTAAGCCATGGCCATTCCCTTTCAACTCCTCGCCCTGTTTCATACATCTTCATTCATTTCATTTCTCATTAACTCCTCTCATGAGATGGGCATCAAAAGGGCATCCAGCTGTTAAAACCAAACATCACATATAAACCCATCACATCTTACCCCTGATCTCGTAGAAACGGTAATAATAAGGGATAGACGTACACACATTTAAAAAAATCGTTTTTGCTCTCCAGGTTGGTGGCTGCCACGGACTCAGCAAGGACACTCACCTCTACCGCCCCTTCGGGCAGTGTCCTAGAACTGGGAACATCTGATCGGAGTGGATACAACTGGGTAGGTGTGACCAGCACGCTGCCCAGGCGGCCTCACCTGCAAAGCGAGGGGAAGATTAGGAGGGATAGGTAAGGAAGAAGGAAGGAGGCGGCCATGGCCTTACAGGAGGTACCATCCCGTCATTTGCCCGAAGACGAAGTGGGAAACCACGGAAATCCCCCTCTACTCATTTGGACTACCCGAGGCTGAGTTGACCCCGTTCCAGTCCTCATACCACTTTTCAAATTTCGTGGCAGAGCCGGGATTCGAACCCAGGACCTCAGGGGCGGCAGCTAACCACGCTGATCGCTACGCTACGGAGGCGACTTGTACACACATTACATATGATAAATGCTATTAAAAAGAGCGAACCAAGAACTGCTATCGGTGCTAACCAGATTTTCAGTGCACGGCAATCACCACAAGATATGTAGAAATGCCAAATTTCACGAACCAAACAATGCATGTGTATGCGTACTATGCAACGAACATTGTGAAAAATACCACCTAACTAAATATCTTAAGAGGATAAAGTCAACCATTGACTATAGCAAAGATTAGATCTAAATGTATCAAACATTGTACATAGGATATAAATCTTTATGTGTGCACATTTGTGCACATTTTATGTAATAAATAATAAATGCTATTAAAATTAGAACGATATAAAATATGCTAACAACCAACAATATGTTAGAACAGTCACCATATTACGTACAGTTACATATCCTTCCATCAAATACTCGTAGGCCTAGTTTATATTGACTGTTTTAATTTTAAAGGCATTTTTTTCGATCTTAGAGCACAGTAATATGTGTGTGATAAAGACCTATAGATATACAAAATGTCAACACTCATAATTACACTGCATGATTACAATCTACTACACACAGACTTCAAAGATCAATGTCAGAGTATAAGTTCACCAATAGAATACATACTTCTACCGTCTGACATTCTTACCAACGTTCCATCCAACATCCAAACAAAGATCCCATCGTTCATTTAACTCGATTCCATGAGACTGTAGTTTACCATCTTCTGCTGTCGCTGTAAACTACCTTCTAACAGTGTTCAATGCCTAATATAAAGTGGCAGCATTTTCTTATTTATTCTGAAATTTTAGGCGTTAAGTAATTCACAGAGGGAAGTTTCTTGATTAAAAGCAGTCACAAAAACTCTTCTTTTCTTTCATTCTTCGGCTTTTCCCAATTAATTAGGGTCGCCGGAGTCAACCCGGCTCATTTTGGTTTTGGCCGGGGATTTAAGGCCGGATGCCCTTCCTGACGCCACATGATTTTTCAGGTGAAAATTCCACCCCGCTATCACCGGGATTCGAACAGCTAAACCACTGCTCCATCACACTCCCCAGTCACAAAATCCCTTCCTGAAGCAGCAAATTATTCGGACATTCGTATGAGTTGCTCAACCTTTACAGTCTCAAGTGTCTTCAGTGAAACCTTTCCCTAATTGCTTCATAATGTTGTGTATCTGAAAGTTCAAGTTCAGTATTAAATATCTCCACTGGGCAGTTAATCAACTCCCTCCCTCACAACGGTAATTCAACGCACTATTTCGTCACTCTAAGTTGCCATCCTTGTACTTCTGCCTGCAATTATTCATCATGCTACAGTTGTTTGTCTTCTTCTTTTCTTCCTGCCTCATAGTTTTTAGGCATTATTCACACATTCTGTGATGCAAAAAATTCTACATCGTCGGTATGTTCAATTCCATTATTTTCTTGCTTCTCATGCTCAGGATTAACTTCGAGATCACTTTTAAGTTGTCGAATTTGCGTTCAGAATTGGACACATTTTCTGGAGAAATAATTACTTACCATAAGTACGTATTAGGTTCTTACACATTTCATGTTGTTATTCAAGTTAGTTTTCTCAAAGGAGTGTTTGAGTTCTTACCTTCACTTCTGCACTTTAAATTCAAAATATCCAACCTTGATTCTATTTCTGATCCCTATTATGTTGATCATATCTTTGCTCATAAAGTTGTTGCACAATTCCAAACTTTGCTCATCAAGTTACTTCTATAATTTTGATAAACATTTCTATCCCTTCCTGCTCAGCTCCACTCATACTAGGACTAAACAAATCCATCGTCTGCGAACTAATACAATTTACATTATTCCTACGAATCATTTAAAGAACGTCCCCCGTGTCTCTACTGTCCGGAACATTTTACTGACTATCAATAATCGCCAATTTCAATGGTTCAAAAGTTTCTACAGTTTGAGATTTCGCATCCTTGTTTTCCATTCTTACAACCAGTTGCTGTGTTCCTTCTCTGGCGTTACGTCAGTGCAGGTGTCCGCTTCGTGCGTAGTGGCCAGAAATCTTGCCTGCCACTGCGGAGGACCGGGTTTGAGTCCCAACTTTGCCAAGAAATTCCTTCTGGTCTGAGGGCTGGAGTGGGATATAATCAGCCTCATGAGGCAAAACTCAGAAGAGGCGGGTACGATGCCCACCTCAGCCATCCTGGAAGTGGTTTTCCGTGGTTTCCCACTTCGTCTTCGGGCAAATGCCGGGATGGTACCTTCTTCAAGGCCACGGCCGCCTCCTTCCCTCTTCCTTGCCTATCCATCCTGACCATCCATTACCTTCCCTCCTGAGGCCCCTGTTCGCTTTGCAGGTGAGGCCGCCTGGGCGAGTTGCCAATCACACCTCACCAGTTGTATCCACTCCGATTAGATGTTCCCAGCTCTAGGACACTGCCCGTAGAGGCGGTAGTGGTGAGTTCCCTCGCTGGGTCCGTGGGTTCCACCAACCTGGAGGGTAAACGACTTAGAAGAAGAAGAAGAAGAGTTCTCAAAAATAACTTGCCGTCATATCAACTCTGGCAATCATTGTTGATTCTTTAGGGGTTTTGCAAATCATTGTCATGTAAACCCATGTACGTGGGTGTGTGTAGAATTTGTCTGATAAACTGTGGCACTGTGATGTCAGTACTGGTGTGTGTATTTGTAATTCAGGTAGAATTGGGGTTGGAAGCTGCCGTCGCCTTACGTTAAGTACCATCCCGGCATTTGTCTGGAGTGGAAATGGGAAACCACGGAGAACCACTTCCCAGATGGCTTCTCCAATCATTGAATCCTATGATGACTTGAGTCCTTAATGAAACTGTCAGTCAAGGACCAAAGAATACAGGCAAGCAACTTTGACAAATGTTCTGTTTTCCTTTAAGTTAAAATTAAAGTATTTTATTATAAATATGCTACAAATATATTTATTTATAACAATTACAAGAACAATTTCTTATGGCCTGATTCTTAAATACGAAACTCCAGTCCTCTTATTAGGAAGATATGCATTTCAAATAAATAATGACGAATAATAGTTATTTTAGAATTTTTATTTCACAAGTGGTCGCCTCCGGAGGTCCTGGGTTTGATTCCGGGCTCTGCCACGAAATTTGAAAAGTGGTATGAGGACTGGAACGGGGTCTATTCTGCCTCGGGTGGTCCAAATGAGTAGAGGGGGTTCAATTCACGCCTCAGCCATCCTTGAAGTGGTTTTCCGTGGATTCCACCTTCGTCTTCGGGAAAATGCCGGGATGGTTCCTTCTGTAAGGCCGCCTCCTTCCCTCTTCCTTACCTATCCATGCCAATCTTCCCTTCCCTTCCCATCCCTCATGATGCCCCTGTTCGCTTTGCAGGTGAGGCCGCCTGGGCGAAGTGCTGATCACACCTCCCTAGTTGTATCCATCCGACCAAGTGTTCCCAGCTCTAGGCCACTGCCAGGAAAGGCGGTAGTGGTGAGTTACCTCGCTGAGTCCATGGGAACCACCAACCTGGAGAGTGAAATTGACAAAAAAAAAAGGCTATTTCACAAGTGAAACTACAGAATTAAACTTCAGTCAAAGGTGAACATATCAACAAACAGGAAATTTTCTTTACAGTGAAAGTGTAATCTTATATATAAAAGTGAAAGTCTGTATGTGGGTGGGTCTGTTCCGTATTCAAATCTACACCGTTCCACCAATCTCAACCAAATTTTGCATACACATAGTTTAGGACCCAGAAGGAACCGCTGGCTACATGCATTTTCGATAATCTTTCTCATTCTTCTGATTTCGGCCCTTTTGCATTCAAGCACAGGCTAATCAAATCATAAAATTAACTCATGAAGGAATGGCAAGGCAGGACGTTTCCATGGCAACATAGCTCAAGTCGAGACACGGCCGACTGGAAGCGAGTTGCGCTCGTCACTACAGGTATAGAAAATGAGGTTCTTTACTTGAAGTCCAGGTAGTTACTCAACTGCTCACACAGCACTGTCAACCGAGTATAGCATAACAAAGATTTGACACTATCTACTGTATATTTGTCAAATACCACTCACTCACTCACTCACTCACTCACTCACTCATTCATTCATCACGAAATCTCAGAAACTACCGAACGGATTGGAATGAAATTTGGTATGCAGCTTCCTCACGGGCCGCAAACGCCCACTAAGAATGGATTTTTGGATATTCAGGTTCTAAAGGGGTGTTAAGGGGGTAGACCTGCATTTCATTGAATAGCAATATCTCCGGATTGGTTTCATTGGGGGATGTGATAGTCGGCATATAAACTCATCATTAAAGATAAGAAGACATGTGTCTGAGGGTTTTTCGATGTGGTGTATATTATGAGGTGAAAGGGGTGAAAAGTGGGGGTTGAAAGATTGCTAACGGAGCGTGTATCTCTTAAACGACATAGACGAAGAGTTTGAAACTCAGCGGAAAAAAATCAGCATAGAAATAAGTAAATAGGTGTTTGACCGTTTTTTCATAAATCCAATTTAAGAGGCCCATGGGGAGGGGTGAAATTCTGGGGGGGGGGGGACAGGAAAGAAAGTGTCCTAACTGATTGACTGACTGACTCACTCATCAAACTCAGGGGGAAAAACTGCTTTGAAGTAAGTAAGTAAATAGCTGTTCGACAGTTTAGTATTTTTTTTCATAAATCAAATTTAAGGGGTTCATGGGGAAGGGTGAAATTCTGAAAAAAGGAAATTGAAAGAAAATGTCCTGACTCACGCTCTCACTCACTCATCATCGCCCAGCCAAAATTATTGAAGATAGAAACATGACAGTTTGGAGATATATTCCTTGTATGTCAAAACCGTCTACTATGGGAGGATTTTCGGATATTCAGCTTCAAAGGGGTCTTAAGGGGGTTAAACCTGCATTTCATTGAATAACAATATCTCCCGATTGGTTTCATTGGGGGATGTGATACACGCCATATAAACTCATCATTGAAAATAAGAAGACACGTGTCTGAGGGTTATTCGATGTGGTGTATATTATGAGATGAAAGGTGGGGGTAAAAGGATTCCTAACGGAGCGTGTATCTCTTTAACGATATAGCCGAGGAGTTTGAAATTCAGCGGAAAAAAAAAACAACTTAAAAATTAAGTAAATAGGTGTTCGACCGTTTTTCCATAAATCCAATTTAAGGGGCCCATAGGGAGGGGTGAAATTCTGGGGGGAAAAAACAGGATAGAAAGTGTCCTAACCGATTGAGTCACTCACTCTTCAAACTCAGGGGGAAAAACTGCTTAAAAATGTGTTCGACAGTTTTTTTTTGATAAATCAAATTTAAGGGGTTCATCGGGAGGGGTGAAATACTGAAGAAGAAAAATTGAAAGAAAACATCCTGACTCACTCATCATCGCCCAGCCAATTTAAGAGGAAACATGGCATTTTGGGGATATGTTCATTGTATGTCAAAACTGTACACTAAGGGTGGATTTTTGGATATTCAGGTTCTAAAGGGGTCTTAACGGGGTTAAACCTGCATTTCATTAAATAACAATATCTCACGAGTGGTTTCATTTGTGGATGTGATACTCGGCATATAAACTAATCATTAAAAACAAGAAGTTCCCTGACGAACTAAAGAGCCTAATTTTCCTAAAATTTAAGATTCATGCCAATGATTAATCTATATGAATCTATCTAGAACAATGACGAACTTAAGTTGGTAATATCGAAATTTCTAATTAGTTCGAAATACTGTATACCTGGCATAATGTAGCCTAATAGAGAACTACAGTTGGCAGCCCTGGTGACTCAATATATTCTTAGTTCCATCTCTTAAGGTACAGAATACAAAATTTGGTTGAAGTCTAATGGATAGCATGGACGTTACATGCAGTTAAACATTGGATCTAACAGCACGCGTAAAATCATGTTGGCAACAATGATATACATGTATTGGTCAGATATAATCTGAAATAATCTGATCTATTGTTGTGTCAATTTTGAATGTAATCCATTAGTTAGTATAGAAGTTACATGCATTTTAAAATTGGACCTATCAGCAGGCTTAGAATCATGTTGGCAGCACTGGCGTAGGCCTATATTAGTTACTCCAAATTAATCTAGAATGCCAGGTACTATACGTGTGCAAAGTTTAGAGCTATTGGCTTGCATACTTTCTGATATATTGATATTAGGGTAACAAAAATGGAAGCAGTATTTATTAACAGTTGGCAGCCTGGTTACTCTTAAGAATCGGCATAGTCATATCTGTTATGGTACACATAGCACACACGAAATTTGGTTGAAATCCAAATGATAGTATAGAAGTTACATGTATTTAAATTTGGACCTCTCAGCAGGCTTAGAATCATGTTGGTAGCACTGACGTATATAAGTTACTCCAAATTAATATAGAATGTCAGGTACTATACGTGTGCATAGTTTAAAGCTGTCGGCTTGCATACTTTCTGATATATGGGTATTTGGATAAAAACAATTGAGAGCATTTATTAACAGTTGGCAGCCCTGGTGGCTCTTACGAATAGGCTCAGTCATATCTGTTTATGTACACATAGCACATACGAAATTTGGTTGAAATCCAATTGATAGTGTAGAAGTTATATGCATTTAAAATTTGGACCTATCAGCAGGCTTATAATCATTTTGGCAACACTGCCATGTATGGCATCCTGGATATTAAACTGCAATATTATTATCTATACGTGTGCCAATTTTGAAATAGCTCCCATTCATACCTTCCAAGATATACAACATGGAGCTCAAAATTCAATTGCGATTTTTCAGCAGTTGGTAGCACTGACATAATTTTCAAATATGGACGTGAGATATTCAGGTATAGATCTTTACTCCGACCAAATTTTGTTTCGATTGCTGCAGCCGTTTAGGAGTTGATAGGGGGGACACACACACAGCCAGCCAGACAGACAGAAGGACAGAGAGACAGACAGACACACATTTGCCCGATCTCATAAGTCTACTTTTTCCTCATTTTTGCAAAATGTGAAAAGTAGGCTAATAAGCAGACATGTGTCTAAGGGTTTTTCGATGTGGTGTATTATTATGAGGTGAAAGGGGTGAAAAGTTGGGGTTGAAGGATTCCTAACGGAGCGTGTAGGCCGATCTCTTAAACGACATTGGCGATAAATTTGAAACTCAGCGTAAAAAATCAGCTTAAAAAATATGTCAATCGGTGTTCAACCGTTTTTTCATAAATTAATTTAAGGGGCCAATGGGGTGGGGTGAAATTCTGGGCAAAAAGGAGAGAAAGTGTCCTAACTGACTAACTCACTCACTCATCAAACTCAGGGGAAAAATACAGCTTAAAAAATAAGTTAATAGGTGTTCAAGCGTTATTTCATCAATCCAATTGAAGGGGCCCATGAGGAGAGGTGAAATTCTGGTAAAATAATTGAAAGAAAATGTCCTGTCTGATTCACTCGCTCATCACGCCCAGCGAAAACTATTCAAGTTGGAAACATGAAATTTTGGGAATATGTTCGCTGTATGTCGAAAACGTCAACTAATGAATGATTTTTGTTTATTCGGGTTTTAAAGAGGTGTTAAGGGGCTAACGCATATTTCATTGAATAACGATATCTCATGAGTTGTTTCTTTGGGGATGTGATATTCAGTATATAAACTAATCATTAAAAATAATCAGACATATGTCTAAGGGTTTATCGATGTAGTGTATATTATGATGTGAAAGGGCTGAAAATTGGGGGTTGAGGGATTCTTAACGGAGCGTGTATCTCTTAAACGAAATAGGCGAGAAGATGGAAATTCGTCGGGGAAAAACAGCTTAAAATATAAGTAAATAGGTGTTCGACCGTTTTTTCATAAATCCAATTTAAGGGGCCCTTGGAGAGGGGTGAAATTCTGGGGGAAAAAACAGGAAAGAAAGTGTCCTAACTCACTCACTCATCAAACTCAGGGGGGAAGAACAGCTCAAAAATAAGTAAATAGGTGTTCGACCGTTTTTTTTTTCATAAATCCAATTTAAGGGGTTCATAAGAGGGGTGAAATTCTGAAAAATAAATGAAAGAAAATGTCCTGACTTACTCACTTATCATCGTCCAGCCAAAATTATTGAAGTTAGTAACATTACAATTTGGGGCTATGTTCGTTGTATGTCGAAAACGTCCACTAAGGAAGGATTTTTGGATATTCGGGTTCTAAAGGGGTGTTAAAGGGTGTGGACTTGCATTTAATTGAATAACAATATCTCCCAATTGGTTTCCTTGGGGATGGGATACTCGGCATATAAACTCATCATTAAGAATAAGAAGACACATGTCTGAGGGTTTTTCGATGTGGTGTATATTATGAGGTGTATGTGTGAAAAGTGGGGGTTGAAGGATTCCTAACGGAGCAAATATCTCTTAAAAGTTAGAGGCAAAAAGTATGAATCTCATGGAGAAAAATCAGCTAGAAAAAGTAGTAAATAAGTGTTCGATCGTTTTTTCATAAATCCAATTTAAGGGGCCCATGGGGAGGGGTGAAATTCTGGGGAAAGAAGTACACTAAGGAATAATTTTTGCATATTCACTCATCATCCCCCAGCAAACCTATATCAGTTAGAAACTTGAAATTTTGGGGATATGTTCGTTGTATGTCGGAAAAGTCCACTGTGGATGGATTTTTCGATATTCATGTTCTGAAGGGGTGTCAAGGGGGTTAAACTTGCATTTCATTGAATAACAATATCTCTCGATTTGTTTCATTTGGGGATGTGATATTCGGCATATAAACTAATCATTCAAAATAAGCAGACATATGTCTAAGGGTTTATCGATACGGTGTATATTATGAGGGGAGAGGGGTGAAAATTGGGGGTTGAAGGATTCTTAACGGAGCATGTACTGTATCTCTTATTCAACATAGGCGATAAGTTTGAAATTCATCGGAAAAAGCAACTTAAAAAATAAGTAAATAGGTGTTCGACCGTTTCTACATAAATCCAATTTAAGCGGCCCATGGGGAGGGGTGAAATTCTGGGGAAAAAAGGGGGAAAGAAAGTGTCCTAACTGATTGACTCACTTACTCACTCACTCATCAAACTCAGGGGGAAAATCAGCTTAATATAAGTAAATAGGTGTTCGACCGTTTTATTCATTAATCCAATTTAAGGGGTTCATGGGGAGGGGAGAAATTCTCAAAAATAAATGAAAGAAAATGTCCTGACTGACTCACTCACTCATCATCGCCCAGCCAAAATTATTGAAGTTAGAAACATGAAATTTTGGAGATATGATCGTTGTATGTCGATAACGTCCACTAAGGAAAGAGTTTTGGATATTCAGGTTCTAAAGAGGTGTTAAGGGGGTAAACGTGCATTTCATTGATTAACAATATCTCACGAGTGGTTTCATTTGGGGATGTGATACTTGGCATATATACTAATCAATAAAAATAAGCTGACACATGTCTAATGGTTTTTCGATGTGGTGTATATTATGAGGTGAAAGGGATGAAAAGTGGGGCTTGAAAGATTCCTAACGGAGCGTGTATCTCTTAAACGACATAGGCGAGGGGTTTTGAAACTCGGAGGAAATCAATCAGCTTAAAAATAAATAAATAAATGAATAAATAAATTAAAAAATAGGTGTTCGACCGTTTTTTCATAAATCCAATTTAAGGGGCCTATGGGGAGGGGTGAAATTCTGGAAGAAAAACGTCCACTAAGGAAGGATTTTTGGATGTTCACTCTCATCGACGAACCAAATGATATTTTGGGGATATGTTTGTTGTGTGTCGAAAACGTCTACTAAGGAGGGTTTTTTGGAATTTCAGGTTCTAAAGGGGTGTTAACGGGGTTAAACCTGCATTTCATTGAATAACAATATGACACGACTATGACGCGAGCGAAGCGAGGCTAAAAATAAGATGGTGTTTGTCTATGTATTACTCAATCACGCAACTACCACTGGTCCGATTTACATGAATTTTACATGGAAGTAGCTGATTTACCTGGTTAACATATAGACTACTTTTGATTTCAATACTTTGCACTATTTAAAGTTGGTGACCATTTTAGTGACGTCACTACACCCTTTGGTTTCAAACTTTCATATTTCCATTTCAAATAAAAAGAGAACGCTAAGAAATAGCAAACTTTTGATGGCATATACGAGGTTTAAAATTACATTTTCTATCCAAGAGGTATATCCAACGGTTAGCGAGTAAAACCTAAATTTGTGCTACAAAACACGGTCAATGCCGAGCGGTGTAGTTGGACAAAATGTTCCATCCTTAATCTCCCTCTGCGCAGCACCTCGCCTATCCCCTGTTTTAACTGTCACCTCCGCATTTTAATTTATTTATGACGCGTAGCGAAGCACGGGTACTTCAGCTAGTACATTATAAATACATCCATATGATTGGAAATATCTCTCATTGAATCCAAGCAATTTATCTAGTTATAAGTAGAGCCCTGCGTGGATTAACAAAACGTTATCCGCATCCGCCCCACATCCGCACGACTGTTATCCGCATCCGCCCCACATCGCACAACTGTTATCCGCATCCGCCCTACATCCGCACGACTGTTATCCGCATCCGCCCTACATCCGCACGACTGTTATCCGCATCCGCCCCACATCCGCACAACTGTTATCCGCATCCGCGCCACATCCGCACGACTGTTATCCGCATGCGCCCCACATACGCACAACTGTTATCCGCATCTGCACTACATCCGCCCGACTGTTATCCGCATCCGCCCCGCATCCAATCGACTGTTTTCCGCATCCGCCCCGCATCCGCATGATTTTTATCCGCATCCGCACGTTTGTTATCTGTATCTACTGGCATTGCAATAATATTTTCAATTAGAAAATATTAAAGCAACACATTTAGTTTTGACGAGAAATGCGTGTCCTTAGCCTATGTATGTCAAGTTCTATGTTTAAAATGAATGTTACACAGACAGAATTGCAACCCTTTTCAGTTCGGAGTGTTAATTGTGCTTATTGACATAATTTGAATGAGATTAGCGTAAATCATCATCTTACATTCGTCATGAAAAGAAAACTTTACGGAAAAATATGATATGTCATAAACAGCCGAGTCTTAGTAATGATATTCAACAAGTTCAGATTCTATTCTAAGGAAAAGAACTATCCACAAATTTACTCCAAACATTATCCGCAGCTTATCCGCTATCCACACAGTCATGCAAACTATATCCGCATGGCAAAATAAGTTGCGGATGTCCGCAACTGCGCAGGGCTTTAGTTATAAGATAGAGAAAATGCAGATACAGTGGAGTTAATTAATCAACTTCAAGTACTGTAGAACACCAGAAGTATGTATGACCTATGATGATGATGATGATAATTCTGTACTTGGGTGTCTGTAGAATGTGTCTTACAACGTGTGTTATTGTGGTGTCTGTAGTAGCTTGTAAATGTGTAAGGCGGTTGCCCCATTGTTTAGACAAGGCAGCATGGTGATGGCTTCCACTTCCATACGCTGAATCCCTGTTCCACGTCTCCTTCAATCATTTTAAATAAAGGCTTAATGTTAATTTTAGCCGATTTATTTTTACCACCATTATAGATGATGATGATGACGATTGTTGTTTTAAGGGACCTAACATATAGGTTATCGGCCCCTAATGGTCTGGGTGATAGCGAAAATGACAATGAAGTGGAAACCAGAAAGAGAATTAAGTGAGAAGGAAAATACTTACAAAAAGGAACTCGGCTCCAAAAAGGAGAGCGGTAATACTTACAAAAGGGAATTTAGAACGAAAATACACAAAAGGAATAGATTGAAAAATACTCACAAAATGCAGGTTAGGTTCAAAATACGTACAAAATGCAATGTACAGTCGAAATACTTACAAAATGCAAGTGAAATTCAAAATAATTACAAAATGCAAATAAGATTGAAAATACGTTCAAAATGCAATTGAGGTTCAAAATAGTTACGAAATGTAATTGAAATTGAAAATATACAATGCAATTTAGATTGAAAAACGCGCATTTCGGATTCCAAATAATCACAAAGTGCAACTGATATTCAAAATACTTACAAAATGCAATTGAAATTGAAAATGCTTACAAAATGTAATTTAGATTCAAAATATCCACAAAATGCAATTGAGAATCAAAATACTTGCAAACTGCCCACCATACAAAATGCAATTTAGATTGAAAATACTTTCAAAAAGCGGTTTAGGTTGAAAATACAAAATGCAATTGAAATTCGAAATACTCACAAAAGTCCCATCCCCTATATTGAAAGACTTTGACTACTAAAAAGCAATTTACATTGTCAATCCTTACAATATGCAATTGAGGTTGAAAACACTCCCAAAATGAAATTTACTGTAGATCGCAAAGACTTACAAAATGCAACTTAGACTGAAAAAACCTACAAAATGTAGTGTAGATGCAAACATATCGCTAAATGGAATTTAGATAGACGGGGAGCCAATTAACAAAACGGTGCGGGAATCTTAAAGAAGAAAGGAAATATAATGAGAAGAAAACTCGAGGTCTGACCCCTCGATGAAGGAGGGATCAGGAAAGATGAGACAAGGGCCAATTAAGGCGGGGATGTGAAAGACTCCCTAGGCCTCGGATATCCTAATACCGTCGGGGTCGGAAAAGAACAAGAGTTGAACAAGGGAGGTCGACAGGAACGAAGACGGAGAGGAGCCCGGCACAAGTAAGTGGAAGCAATGCCGGACTCAGCTGGGGTCCCGTGGTCGCCAACCCACGTCCCACTAGATGTGAGCCCCTGGAGGAATGTATGACTTATATAGAGGGTCATTTAACATAACTAGAATATATATAAGTCCAACTAGTCGCGTAGTGGCTAGTATTCTTGACTGTCACCGTGGAAGCCATGGTTTGATTCCTGGCTCTGCCAAGAAATTTAATTCTGGACTGAGGGCTGGAACAGCCTTGTGAGGCAAAACTGAGAAGAAGCGGGTGCGACTCCAGCCTCAGCCATCCAGGAAGTGGTTCTCCATGGTTTACCACTTCTTCTCCAGGCCAATGCCGGGATGGTACCCAACGGCATCTTCCTACCTAAGTCCTACCTCAATTGCAAATACACTCGCTGGTACAGACATAACGGTGACACATGATATCAGACAAATTCTACACACACCCAAAGAACACAGGGTATCATGACCGCGTTGTTTCAAAGTTCCTAAACGAAACAACAACATAACATAATATACATTTCTATTTAACCGAATCTGGTAACAATAATAGTAAATGAAATGCGATACAAATAAGTAGATATTTCAATCATAACCTGACAAAGGAACCCTGGTAGCGTCTGCTTCCCAATCAGATTATATTTGGAAGGCCACTCTCTACGATGGTGTTCCCCCCAGGGGTTCACATCTAGTGGGAACTGGGTTGGCGACCACGGGACCCCAGCTGAGTCTGGCATTGCTTCCACTTGTGCCGGGCTCCTCTCCGTCTTCTTTTCTGTCGACCTCTCTTGGTCAACTCTTGTTCTCTTCCAAACCCGACGGTATTAGGACATCCGAGGCCCAGGGAGTCTCTTCCTCTCCCGCCTTAATTGGCCCCTGTCTCATCTTTCCTGATACCCTCCTTCTGCGAGGGGTCAGCCTTCTTTTCCTTTTCATGTTATCTCCTGCCTTCTGCTCACGGCCATTAAGGAGGCAGGGTGTATGTAGCCCCACCACTTCTGCTGCACCCTGGATATTGCTACACCCTCAGAGTGCTCACGGCTGCTGAGTTCGGGAGTTGGCGATCCCGGGGGATTCCTGATCTGGGTTCGTTTGTTTTCCCTTTTTCCACTGACTTTAGGGCGCGCCCTCTCCTCTTTCCCCTTTCCTATCTGCGTTTCATGCCTCTCCTTCCTTCCAAATCTTTCAATCCTCATTCTTCGTGGTTTGAGGGTCATTTCTTTTCTTCCTGTCCTTTATATGCCTTATCCTTTATATGTTTACCATTTCTTCTTCTAGTATGTAAGTCTGTAGTTAGTATTACCGTAGTTATAGTTTTCATTCTCATCTCATCTTTCACTATCATCCAAACCATTAGGGGTCGATAACCTAGATGTTAGGCCCCATAAAACAACAATCATCATCATCATCATCTACGATGGTGTTAAAACTAAATCGGCTAAAATTAACATTAAGCCTTTATTTAAAGTGATTGAAGGAGACGTGGAACAGGGATTCAGCGTATGGAAGTGGAAGCCATCCACATGCTGCCTTGTCTAACCAATGAGGAAACCACCTTACTAATATACAAGCTACTACAGACACCACAATAACACACGTTATAAGACACATTCTACAGACACCCAAGTACACGGAGCTGAATGACGAGGATGTCTAAGCCCCTCAAATGACGCAACAACAACATCTTCCCTAACCTCTGTTATTGTGGTGAGTGTAGTAGTGCGCGGTACTGTAAGTATTAGGGTTCTGGATTAGGGTTGTTGCCCACCAGACTTGAACTAGGATACTGTCGTTGTTGTTTTTGTTTCTTTTAGGGGAACGGACACCGTGGTCATTTCAACCCCGTGTACCTGGAATTGTGTGGAATTTGTTGGACAACCTGTGTCATTGTGGAGTCATTTGTAATTGCGGTTACGATTGGGAATTATGTAGCTGTGGCTGTAAATTAGGAACCATCGCGACACTTGCCCGGGATCAACGTAGATAGCCATAGAAAGCTGAGGTGAGACTCGAACCCACCGCCTTTTTTTTTTACCTCACGAGGCTGAGTAAATCCTTTTTCAACCAGATTTTTTTTCTTTTGGCATAGCCGGGAATTGAGCTCGGGTCTCAAGAGTGACAGCTTGAGAATGCTAGCCTCTACACCACGAGGTCGTGGACTAAGTTACTATCACAGGTTGTTCCTAGTGTTACTGTATTATAAAAATAACCGTGAAAGAACAAAACTCAGATTGACCGCAATGCTGGGATTCCTGCCTTTGATTGCCGAACTTGCAGCACCTCATTGCAGTGGTTAAGTGTGGCTTAGGTCACTTGGTTACAGTTCTTAGTGTTCAATGTGTTGCACCCCGGCCGTGAGGGCTGCTGTAGCAATTGTGGACATCGCAAGTTTGACTCCCAGCGCTGACAGCTTCTACCCTGCGTGTAGGTTTTCCCTGGGTTCTTCCACACTCCCTTAAGGAAAACTACACGGGGCTTATGACCAAGAAGTCCCAAATCCCTAAAATGAATTAACAACAACTTTATGTGTTGCCATTGTCCTTATGTGGTTTGAAGCCATTTTTTCAGTGTTGCCTTAGTAAACAAAAGTTTGGTGCTTTTCAGTCGGTCAACACGAATTTACCCAAAAGAGTTGGGTTATACCCTAATCCTGAAGAGAACAAGTATTTATTAATCTCATGTAATTTTTTTCAGGATTATAGTAGGCTATAACCCAACTCTTTTGGGTAAATTCGTGTTGACCGACTGAAAAGCACCAAACGTTTGTTTTGCCATTGTCTCTCAAATGAAAAAAAAAAAAAAATACTAGCCTTGCAGTAGTCGCATATGATGTGTAACATCTGACACAGAAGAAACCTCACGTGAAATTGTAGATACACCGGTATTTTATACTATTATTAGCACAAATATTAATCTATTGTGAAAGGGAGTGTTTTACAGATATTGTAGTTTATAATACGGAACTCATTTTATTAGATGATTTGTAACTTCCACCCGAGGGCGTGGTGGCCCAGCGGTCTAGCTGTATGCCTCTCACCAAGGCGGTCCGGGTTCGATTCCCGGTCAATGCATGTGAGATTTTCGATGTGAAATGCCATGTCCTGTGGTTCGGATTCCACGTAAAAAGGAGGTCCCGTGGCTTATAATCACAAGATTCCCGGTCACGTAAAACTACAATCTTCCTTCCTTGTAACTTCCACCAGCACTAGCCTAAATAAATAATACGATATGGATCAACTAGATAAATAGACGCGACACCGCTCATAACCTTAAATTCCTTATAACAGGTCCTATTCATTCACAGACCAACACGTAATTTCATATGGATTCTGTTAAAATGAGTCATATTGATATGATAAATATCGTTTAAAATGATAATCTGGTAGCAAAAATATCTGCCCCGTCCGGGATTCGAACCCAAGATCTCTAGATTCACAGTCATAAGCACTAACCCCACGGCTATTTCGACTACGCAAATTTTTGTGCACAAGATGGCGACTTATTTCCACGTTCCAATAATACTGCATTACGGAATTAAGTTTCATTTATATTTTGCTTGTTTCGATAATGTTCCTGCGTGAAATTGAGTTTAAAATGCCTTATGAATAGGCCCTCTTGTGAGTAAAGAGAATGTATTCAGAAATAGTTCAGGAAGGCTTGCTCAATTCTCGTATAAACACAACGATTATATTATATTGATGACTGCATTACCGTTGTGTGGGTTAATATTTGAATAGCCATTGTGCAAAATCATAATACTGGCAATGCCGACTACTTAAAATGTTTGATATTCAGGCATTTTACCATTTAAATACTGATACGGGTCGCCAGCGTAGCGTAGCGGTCAGCGTGGTTAGCTGCCGCCCCGGAGGTCCTGGGTTCGATTCCCGGCTCTGCCACGAAATTTGTAAAAGTGGTATGAGGACTGGAACGGGGTCTACTCTGCCTCGGGTGTTCCAAATGAGCATAGGGGGTTCGATTCCCACCTCAGCCTTCCTCGAAGTGGTTTTCCGTGGTTTCCCACTTCGTCTTCGGGCAAATGCCGGGATGGTACATTCTTCAAGGCCACGGCCGCCTCCTTCCCTTTTCCTTGCCTATCCATCCTGACCTTCCATTACCTTCCCTCATGAGGCCCCTGTTCGCTTTGCAGGTGAGGCCGCCTGGGCGAGGTGTCAATCACACCTCACCAGTTGTATCCCCTCCGATTAGATGTTCCCAGCTCTAGGACACTGCCCGTAGAGGCGGTAGTGGTGAGTTCCCTCGCTGAGTCCGTGGGTTCCACCAACCTGGAGGGTAAACGACTAAGAAGAAGAAATACTGATACGAAGACTTCGAACATGTATCATGTCGTTTGTTTCAATCACTTTACACCAGAGTTCGCATGAGCGTTTTCCGTTCAGTATGTCATATACATTGCACATGGCCGAGAGTACGTCATGGTATCAATCTCCGACACCGCGCACTTATTGTTTCTCGTACCACTGCCAGCTGGGTCGTATCACTGCCCGCTGGATCGATCGATCGAGCGGGCAGTGCATACTTCCGTTTTCCACCACTGCCAGCTAGTACACTTCCGTTCGATCGATCGAGCGGACAGTGCATACTTCCGTTTTCCACCACTGCTAGCTAGTACACTTCCGTTCGATTGATCGAGCGGGCAGTGCATACTTCCGTTTTCCACCACTGCCAGCTAGTACACTTCCGTTCGATCAATCGAGCGGGCAGTGCATACTTCCGTTCGATCCACCACTGCCAGCTCGATCGTTCCGATCCATTTCCGTCCCCAATTTTCAAAATCACTCCCACAAAACTATCCAGCAACCGAGCGAAAAGATGTTACACATAAACAAAAAAGAATTCGTCAACTACAAATCTTATCAAGAACATTTATGGTGGGTAGTTAATTCTACGTAGGCCTATTTTAATCTTTATTACTTGTGTTTTTGTAAGTCGCTTTGCTGTACATAAAGCGAACGTAGATAATGTGTTTCTTGTGTGCTGTTACATTGTTTGTCTATTTCATGTTCGTTTGTAAAATGCCGCAGACTTTACATCATTTATAAATTAAGTGGTAGGTGTTTCAACTATACTCACAACTCTATTGCCCAAGTGCGGCGTATTTTTCCTCTTCGTTTCTCATGATCAACACACATTTTAGAGATGTTTTTCACTACATTTGATGCCTCTTGATCTGAGGAAATATAATCTATATCTGACTGTCTAGTAATGTGCCTAT
Organism: Meconema thalassinum; assembly: GCA_946902985.2. Classification (NCBI taxonomy): domain Eukaryota; kingdom Metazoa; phylum Arthropoda; class Insecta; order Orthoptera; family Tettigoniidae; genus Meconema; species Meconema thalassinum. The sequence goes on along the minus strand of OX336389.2, from coordinate 1,105,478,759 downwards.
TACATCCATCTTGTGTATGAGAGTCTTTCTTAGACATCTCGTGGTGGATAATTTACCCTCATTAGGTGTGCTATATACAATAACTGAGCTTCATGTTCCTTGCGAAGCATATCAAATTAGGCTAGTACAGTACAATTAATTCAGTAACCAGTTAATCCTAAAATAAGGAATCTAGTTAGCATAATTTTGAATGTATAATCAAGAATCGTATGATAGATAGCATGTAGTTTGCATTACACTGCCAAACGCAGACATACTAAATAATTGGCGTAGAAGAATGCGCCATGATGAAACTATTGATAAATATTATCCCACGAAGGTGCCAGTGAAAAGTATACTTTATAATAACACTAAATCTGGTGTCGATAACCTTGGCTACAAAGTACACTCGTGCAGTTATAGAAGTTCCATCAACGCTTAGGTCATTTGTTTGATGAATCAATGCCATGAATATCTTCAGCATCATATGCAATGACTCACAGAATAAGGACTTTTCTACAGAACTTGGATAAGACTTAATTTGTTTTATATGCAGAAGAGTGTACACTATACATCTTTAAATGCAACGTATTACGTAGTATGGGATTATAGAGAAACAATACAATTGCCAGTACCGTCAAGTAGTTGCCCCATGCGCTACTCCGCACTCGATATCAATGTAGGCTAAACATGGTGGAGTTCTACAAGAACGGTGTTGAAGTACTTTAATTTTGAAGAATGATACATGTCTGTCTGTTAGGTAGTCAGCCAGAAGGCTGGTTGGATCCTCAAATAGTACCGCCATTAGGTTATGTGGGTAGATTTCCACAAAAACCCAAGGCAGCGCTATATTTAGGCGTACTAGGCAAGATGAGGAGTGAAGTGGTTTGCCATTGCTTTCCTCACCGAGTCAGAACAGCAGTACTAACCCTATGAGTAAAACCTTTCAAAGCATCCACAGGCACTGACTGCGCCTTGAATGTCATTACTAAGCACCACCCATACCTCAGTAGCTTCCATATAATCACAGCCACGAGTGAGACTGAGACATCGATGAAAAGCCACATTTTACTCTAGCCTGTGCCGACAGACAAATACAAATGTACTGCATTCATCAAGAGATGGTAAACAGACCAAATGATACATGAATGGGCAATAAGTTTTGTCTTGATACTAAATTAGTCCAGAATATAAAGGGGAAAGAAGTTGAGTGTAGAGAAGCCAATGCATTGAGTTCTCAGTAGCGATCTACAGTGTAAAACAAAAAGGAAGTTAGTGAAGTGACAAAATACTCCCTACATCGCTGAATATTCAGACCAACCTTGGAGTATGGCAGTGAGAGCTGGGTAGATTCAGGATATCTCATACATAAGCTATAGACAACTGATATGAGGGTAGAGCGAATGATTGCTGGGACATTCAGATGGGAGCAAGGGTAGGAAGATACTCGTAATGAAGAGATAAAGACTTAAGTTAGTAATGAACACGCTAGATGAAGCTGTTCGTTTGAGCCGACTCAGATAAAGGGGTCATGTGAAGAGAATGGGAGACAAAGGATTACGTAGTATATGAGGTTAATGAGTCCAGATGTAGAGGGTAAGAGAAGCAAGGGTAGGCGATGGTTAGATTGAGTGTTTTTCAAACTGAGAGGTGTATAAGCAGAGTAGGCCTCAGTGCTAACTTCTAATAGGGGATCATGGAGGCGACTTGTTCGCAAACAGAGGCTTGCAGACTAGACTGGACGCCGAAAGGCTAAACAGTCTCAAATCAAAATGTAGGTTTATAATAATAATAATATCATATGGCCTCGGGTGCCGGGTGCAAGCTTTGTAATTTGACACCCAGAGGGAAGCTTGCATGTCAAATTTCGTTGTTCCTTGAATCACTATGAAAGTCAAGGAGGTTAGATACCTAAGCTCCTTGAACACTATAGCGCTTTCTAGTAGAGAAATGAGGAACTTTTTGTTGGCGGAAACTCCCGAGATTAATTTTGCCAATATGAAAAAAGGAAGCTTGTAGTTTAACGTGACCGTTAATCTTGAGATCATGAGCCACGGGACCTCCTTTTTACGTGGAATCCGAACCACAGGACATGGCATTTCACTTCGAAAATCTCACATGCATTGACCGGGAATCGAACCCGGACCGCCTTGGTGAGAGGCATACAGCTAGACCGCTGAACCACCACGCCCCCTAATTGCCAATATGAGCACGGCCTTCTGAATTAAAATGGGTTCTTTGACATGCCAACATCGTATGACATGCGTGTCGTATTTTTGCCACCTTTCAAAAATAACCTACCACGGCCAGGAGCGAACCTGCAATCTTGGGGGTTAGTAGACCGACATGCTATCCACTCACCCACCGTGGCAAGCTATTTGTATAGTAATCTAATATTGTAGGTTTAATACGGGTTAATAAACAGAAAATTATCAAAATAATATAATTTGCTTTTATCATAAAAATCAAAACTTTGAATGTGTTTAATCGAAAGGTTTGTTAATGCTTTTTTAAACTTTTAAGTCACCACAAAATCAAAATAAATTATTGGTTTGATAAAACAATATAGCAACCGGGTGTTTAATACCCCTATCGTGCATTTGTGTTATTTCAACCTCCAGTACATCTCGGGTTTGTTTTTCTCCAAGTTATCAACTGTTTCTAATCATCACTTTCAAAATTCTGATCAAAGACTATACTGTAAACTCTCTTGTCGCATTCTTCAAAATTAAGATGGAGAGTCATGGATTCTTTTGTGATGAATCCTTACTACATTTCATTGAGAGTATCATAAATTACGAAGGAGACAAACTTCCAGCAACGTGCTACGGCTATGGAAGTTTGAGGCTGGCCAAAGAACAAGCTTGCCATCAAGTTTATTGCTCGTTTTGGCGTGGAGAAGCTCATTATAGCTGTAGCTTGGCTGGCTTCAGTTCTCAGAATCGCAGTATTGTGAGGTCGCTCCAGATATGCCGTTATCACAACTGAAGAGCCCTAGGTTCGAGTGGTCATTGCCCACCTTCTCTAACTGCTGGTCATTGGCCACGTCCTAGGCCTACCTCCCTTGACTATTGGCCATTGCCTGTTCTTCGTTTGAGTTGATTTGCCGTTTAGTCTGGGCAGTTTATGCATATAGTAAGGAGAATTCTTGTTCAAGCATTGGACTAAATCCATACGGACCTTTTTAAACAATTCTGGCGTGCAATAAAATAAGTTTAGACAGCTGCAAGAAAAATCGTGTGAAAGACAATATCTACAAAAACATTAAGTTACGGCAAAATTAAAAATAAATGTCTTGACTCACCAACGCTTCATGCACAACCTTTGTATTTTTTTTTCTTTTTGGGTCTTATTGCTTTGTAGTTGAAAAGTCGTCGCCTCCGTAGCGTAGCGGTCAGCATGGTTAGCTGCCGCCCCGTAGGTCCTGGGTTCGATTCCCGGCTCTGCCACGAAATTTGAAAAGTGGTATGAGGACTGGAACGGGGTCTACTCAGCCTCGGGTGGCCCAAATGAGTAGAGGGGGTTCGATTCCCACCTCAGCCATCCTGGAAGTGGTTTTCCGTGGTTTCCCACTTCGTCTTCGGGCAAATGCCGGGATGGTTCCTACTTCAAGGCCACGGCCGCCTCCTTCCCCCTTCCTTGCCTATCCATCCAAACTTCCCCTCCTCCCTTCCCTCACGAGGCCCCTGTTCGCTTTGCAGGTGAGGCCGCCTGGGCGAGGTGCTGATCACACCTCACCAGTTGTATCCCCTCCGACCAGATGTTCCAAGCTCCAGGACACTGCCCAAGAGGCGGTAGTGGTGAGTTCCCTCGCTGAGTCCGTGGGAACCACCAACCTAGAGGGTAAATCGACTAAATTAAAAAAAAAAGTTGAAAAGTCCACATCAACCATTACTTCAAAATAATGTTCTTTTCCAATGAAAACTCACCGTGGTCATGATTTTGTTGTTGTTGTAAAATGTGATCCATGGATATTTGTATTGTATTTCTAGAGTGTATTATTCTCTTTTTATGGTATTAGGGATAAGGTGAGATGTGGCTTCTATGTAGTTGGTGTTATTTAAATGGCCGGACCCTCTTCTTGACGTTGAAGTGATAAAAGCCATTCTTCAGCGTTTCCTAGAAAGCTTTTCAGTCGGTTAACACACATTTTTGTGTCCAATTGCATTAGGCGGGAAAACAAGTATTTATATGCCCTAACATGAAAACACAACATAAGATATTTATCACAATGCAAAACGCTTCTAGGCACAAAAATGGGGGTACTTAAAATGGATGACATGTTTCGAAAGTCGAGCGTTCATCCTCAGGTCCTAAGAGAGAAGGATTGGCATTCTCATAATCAGAGGAGTAAATTAGAGATGGCGTGAATGAAGATATAGGTACTGTTCCAGTATTTACCTGCAACTGATAACCAGTGGACGCTTTTCAGTCGGTCAACTGGAGTTGGGTGGGGATATACAATTAACTTCATATTGCCTGAAGTAAATTGCATGAATTATAATTCAAGTGAGCCTCCGTGGCTTAGGCGGCAGCACTCCGGCCTCTCACCGCTGGGTCCGTGGTTCAAATCCCGGTCACTCCATGTGAGATCTGTGCTGGACAAAACGGTGGCAGACAGGTTTTTCTCCGGGTACTCCGGTTTTCCCTGTCACAATTTCATTCCAGCAACACTCTCCACTCTCATTTCATTTCATCTGTCATTCATTTAATCATTGCCCCAGAGGAGTGCGTCAGGCCTCGGCAGCCGGCACGTTCATATCCTCGCCGCTAGATGGGGGCTTCATTCATTCCATTCCTGACCCGGTCGGAGACTGGAAGCAGGCTGTGGATTTTCATTTTCTATAATTCAAATTTTTGTTCCTCCCTTATCCTATGCAAATGTGCATTTTCCATTCCCCTAATCTATACTGTAAATAATGTAATTATTGCTCGATTCTCACTAATTGCCATCTTGTGTACATATGTAAATATAATCCAGTATATATAGTGGGGGCTCTGATGCATCCCAAATGTGAAGTGGAGCTTTGCTCTTTTCAGAGACTCCCTTCAGTGTACTGTAAATATAGTGTAAGGTACTGATGAATAAATATGAAATGAAATGAGATATGCGAGCATTTAGCTACAGATAAACTGATTATATTTTTCAGTTCCCCCGTATGGGTAGTTACAAAGTCCATATGTAGGTTACGTTTCATCACGTCCAATTAAAACAAAACTTTATTTGAAATTCAAAAAAGATGCCTTAATACTGAAAGTTATATGTAAAAAAAGGAAGCTTGCAGTTTAACGTGACCGTTAATCTCGAGATCATGAGCCACGGGACCTCCTTTTTACGTGGAATCCGAACCACAGGACATGGCATTTGACTTCGAAAGTTATATGTATCTTTATATAAATTATACTATTATTATTGCGTTTAAGTCGGTAATTTACACATAATGGAATCATTAAAATCTTATAAAACAACTGAAGTCAAAAATTATGAACTGAGTATCACTATAATTATTTTTTCTTGCTTAATATTCCAATAAAACTTAAATAAAACCTCAATGCATTTCTACATGTGTATGAATGCCATTCCTGGACACTGGTAGGTGTAAGCCTTAACTGTGTATTCATTTTGTGTGTCATATACCTAGCGAAGTAAATAGTGTTCAGAAAATATTTTTTTTAATGTAGTAGATCTGATGAGGTCAAGTGGTGTCATAAAATACTTCCTGTTCAACCGACAATTTGAACATCTGAATAGCTGCAAGTATTTTGTATTAATATAATTAAAGATTTTATAGTTAATAATCTACACTCGAATTTTATGTGGCGGTGTTAAAACATGTTTTTAAATAATATACCTAATTGGTGTTATTGAAATTCTTGTTAAAATTTTGAAGTTTTTAGTTCTTACTTCTAAAAATTACATAAGACAAAGTCTGATTTCAGACTTGAATTCAACATCCCTCAATACCTGATCAATCATTTCAGGTATATTGTCTTATTAATATACATATATGTATTTTTTAAATCATGAACTTTGTCAATTTTGATGTTCTTTCGAGTTTCTTTTCAAACTTACACAAAAAACCGACGCGATACAGAAAATCTGAACACAGATACGGATTCCGGGCACTTAACTTAACAGGAATCAGTAATATTATCCTATAAATGAAATATATAGCCTAATAGAGATTTAGACGAACAAATCAACACTTCGCACACACATGAGGGATTTAATTGGATGATTAGTTTCGTTCGTCAGGCGAATTTTATCAAATCCTGTTCACTTACGCTTAATGCAGGTTCAGTGAATATGTATATAAAGCTTATGTACAGCAGTATTTACAAATATTAAGTTGCAGAGGTTTTTAATTACACTTTGCAACGAGTCGGATTTATTAGCCAATTATATATTTTTATTCCGTTAGGCTATTCAATTTCTGAAGTGTTGCGTTTTGTGTTACTTATTTTTATTTGTATACGAGTGAAACCCCTCTTTAATCGTTAACATATACCGTAGCGAATTTTTGAAATTTTGGCTGTTTTGATATCAACCAATACTTTTCAAATTTCTTATTCACGTAATGAGCCGTTGTAGTTATTGATTATTCATTTAAGGACAACCACTCTTATTCCCGTTTATCTTAACAGTGAAATTGCTTCTCTAATAATGTTGAAGATTATAATGATAATTATGATAATGATTACTGCATTTATTTGTCTTAGGTGTCTAAATTATATGTTATCAGCCCCGCTCTTGGACTTGATGAAGGAGTATACTGGCAAAACAGTCATGAGGTTTTGTTTTAAACAAAGTTTTCAACATTAATGTGTTGAAACCGTTTCCCTGATATCGCAGTTCACTGTATATTTGGGGGTGAAGCTGATTCGTCTACGTCATGCCCCAGGATTGGTAGCCTACTCGGAGTCGCAAATACTCAACTGGACGTCAGCATACACGTATTGCAGCCTGAGTATCATTCTATGACCTCATGGCAAATTTAAACATGCAGAATCCACCGATTTCATACACTGTTACCAATGGCTCTATTCAGGGCCACATGACAAAGATACTGCAAAATGTTATCAAAATCTGTAAACTTAATGTTGAAGGCATCAGTCGATCTAGATATAAATATCCGTCCAGAGTGCTTCGAAATGCCAACAATGATTTGGTATTCCTCCAGGAAATTCATCTAGGCAGTAAATGAGACTATGTGTGTGAAAAAATTGACGTTTAATCCATTTCTAGCCCAAAACACTGGATTTTCTCAGATTATTCCAGACGATATTATAACATTAAACTGCATGCTTAGGTGCATTAGGTTTTCACGCAAAAGTTTATAAAACTCTTAAATTATTATAATTCTTAACACATATTTAATGCTATCCATCAAATACTTAAACTAAGCCACATTGCTACCCGTGGTACATATTAGATTCTCAACCTATGAGGATATAAGCTGTAAACGATGCGGTCTAACACTTCCTTAGCATATGATGGTGCTTCTAACAGCAGGCAGTCCTGAAGAGCACTCAGAGGAAGCGGAAGTGGTCAGAATTTAATTGCAAAGCCGTCCTCACTCGCAAAATGATTGAAGAAACCATCAAACACTTTCTTTGTGGTCACTAGTCTTGTCACGGACCTTGCGCAAAAGGATACTGGATAACAATTTCGCCGCGATCGTGATAAAAATACTAAATACTGTTACCCTCTAATTCTAACAGAAGGTAAAATTACTGTATCAGAAATAATAGAACATGTAACCTCAACCTTCATTAATTATTGGAATAATGTCTTACAACATCTTACTAAGTGTCCACCCGCATTAGGAAAACATTGTCGTTGCCATAGGGGTATCGGTCCAGGTCTTCTTGTATGATGAAATAAATACGAGGGTCGAGTCATAAGTCACGGCAACTATTCCCCCCCCCCCTCGTGAACAGGAGACAACACGGAAAATTTACGATATGCATTTGGAAATATAGGGCATGTACGTATGTATAGTGCCTGAGATAAATTCTGAGGTCAGGAGATGCTCGTAGGTAAGTGACAGAACACAGGTCATTGGTAAACATTGTTTTATTATAGTATAGAAAGCAAATACACAAGACTACGTACAAAGGACAGGTCTCCACTGGTTACATACCTTCGAAATAATCACCCAAGGTGTCTACTGTGCGTTACCAGCGGTGGGGCAGGTGCTGAATACCATTCGTTGCATGTGTATCGCTAACGTGTAACACCTCCCTCCGAAATGCTGTTACGATGTCTTCTTTGTTAGCAAACCATCGTCCAAGTAGTGGCTTCTTGACTTTGGGGATTAGATCATAGTCACATGGGCTCAGATCAGGCGAATAAGGGGGATGTGGAAGAACCTTCCATCCCCACCGTTGTAAGTGACGCTGAACGATGGCTGCGGTGTGAGCTGTCGCATTATCGTGTAGGATTATGGCGTCGTCCAAACGATCAGGACGTTTGGTTTGCACTGCACGGCGCAATTGGCACAACAAAAAGGAATTGTAATACACTGCATTGACAGTGTTCCCCTCACGCACTGGATGACACACAAGAACAACTTGAACATCGTATGCCAGGATGACCATAACCTTATTGGGCGACGGATTTTGTCGAACCTTGTGTCTCCGTGGTGATCCCTGACGACGCCATTATTTTGACCGTCTCTTCAGTTCAGGTTCATAAGCACGTGCCCATAATTCATCGACTGCAATGATGCGATTCAACATGGCTTGTCCTTCCTCTCCAGATTGATGCGACATGCTTCGTAACGAGTCCACTTCTGTACCTTCGTTAGTGATGTGGCATCCACTTTGCACAAATTTTACGCATCTGTAGGTCCTTGTGTAAAATGTGCCATATTGATGCTGCTGGTATTGCTGTATGTTCTTGCAATTCCGCTATAGTCCAGCGCCTGTCCTCCTGTAAACACTGATTAATCACCATTTTCTGTACTTCTTTGTCCATGGACACTGGACGGCCTGGGCGAGGCAAATCGGCAGTTGATACTCTACTCCGTTTGAACGTCTCCACCCACCTCGCCACTGTTCTGTAGGGCATGGCATGCACACCTAATGCTTCCCGCAGCTCTACATGGCATTGGCGTGCATTTCTGCCGCGGAGAACTGCGATTTTAATATGCGATCGTTGCTCCTGCTTGTTGACTTCCATTGTGTGACGCTCTCACTCACACACTGAACTTGGGGCATGCTCAGACCCACGCTGTTGTTTTACTAACACCATCTAGTGGCATCCTATGCAAGTACATACCGTACGTTTCCAAATGCATATCGTAGATTTTCCGTTTTGTCTCCTGTTCGCGAGAAAAAAATAGTTGCCATGACTTAAGAATTGACCTCCGTATAGAAAATCTTTCCTTTTAAAACCATGGTGGAAAGTCATTGGAAATTATTGACAGAATCGAGAAGAGGTAATAATAACGACGATAGTGACAATTATTTCTTTTCGTTTGTCACATAGTGGCAGTTTGAAACAGAAACGTATGCTCAAAATGAGACCATTGCTTAAATGTATAAAGAAATTATTGCTTCAATTACCTACTTAATGGTAAGAATTATTATGTTTACTTTAAAACTTATTATGCTTGATGTCTAAAAATACCTATTTGTATGTAACACAAAACTGCGTATCCTTTCAATACGCCTTTTCTCTAATTGAGAATTCATAATGAAATACGGAAAAAATGCTAGGCCTATTTGAAGAGAAGCATGCTACTAGTGATAATATTGTCTTGTTTCATTCGAGCCAAACATTCAATAACTTATTTGATTGTGGGTATTTCGGTGAAGACTGCGTTGTTGAAATCGTAAATGTGTCAACCTGGTTTTATTCCAATTCATATTATCAAATACTTGTTTTCCCGTCTGACGTAATTGGGCACAGTTTGTGTTGACCGACTTGAAAGCTTTCTTTAATATATACTGTAGAACTAAGCAACACTGAAAAGTGACTTCTATCGCTTCAATATGATCAACATAAACTGTAATTTACACACAATGTAGTGTATTAAAATATAAATAAAGAGATCAAACCGATTTTTTAACAAGACGAGGAAACCACTGAAATCATGGATGTTGCCAAATGTTGGGAATTATTTCATTATCATATATGTTTCCTTCATTAGGTGCACTAATGTATTTCACAATACACAACATGATCATAGATATTTACAAGCAGGAAATAAAACGCAATATTCGTTGAAAATAATAATAATAAATTATTATTATTTTTATTATATTGGTTTAACATCCCTTTTAACTACCGCGGATTTTAGAGACGCAAGGGTGCCGAAAGTTTGCCTCGAAGGGGAACTTTAAGTTATCAGTAAATCTACTGGCACGGCTCTCTCACATTTTCACACCTTCAAATGCCTACTGCTTGCGCCAGGATTCGATCCTGCAACCTTGGGAACAGCAGGAAAGAACGTTACAACTGCACCACACAAAAAGTCCAATATTCGTTGAAACCAAATAGGAAGACCTCATAGAATTTTGTACCATCGGAGATAATCAACCCTAGTTGTACACACTGCAATAATTCCATGCTGTGTATGGAGTAGAACTAATTTTCACGATGAAGTTTTGTTCAATTTCTAAGTTTAATGCATATTAGCTTTAAACTTACTAATGAAATTACAAGGGAGAAGCTGACTGGATTTGGTAATACTACATCAAGGCATCGTGCTTTCTGTCGACCACCCAATAGAGATTCAACATCGAGGTGCCTCGAGTAAGGAGTTTTCTCATAATGCCTTCTTTCCCTTCACATAAATACCAGATACAATACGCCTTTGTTTTAGAATGGGCTGCACTCCAAAGAATTGTCTAGAGGGAATCGAATTGAATAATGTTCCTTTGTGACTAAATAAATAAATTGAAAAAATATTTCAAAAGGGAAACATAAACTTGTCTTTGAGCTTCCAAACAATTGTTGTCCGGCAGCAATTGGCTATTTTACGGTAAAGGAGGATTCTCTGTTTTGCTACTGATAAATTCCAATAATTAGACAAGTCAGGAAGTTAGCCAGGATACGACATTTACAGAGCACCTGTATCTGCCCAAGAATTCCTCAGTTTATGAAACAAAACTCACCGAAATTACGGTATAGCCTACTCAAGTAAGATAGAAACGTTTCAGCTTTCTTAAGTTAATATTTATTTATTTATTGAATATCCTAACCGTATGAACCCTATTGTACATGAGTGTATTAGGGCTATAGTTTTGATCAGTTAATTATTATTGGTCCTTAATACTAAATTATGAAACTAGATTATTTTAGATGTGGTGAATGAACTTAAGGAACTGTTTGTAACAGCAGGATTTCTTAAACAGGTGGAATAATGGTTTTGAAAATTCCATATTACATTTGTTCAGGTGACACTCAAGATCGAATCTTGTCCTGCCAAACATGGCACAGTCGAACAGTAAATGGTCCACTGTTTTAGAAGAGCCACACAAGCACAAGTAATCGCCTTCAATATTAATTTTAAAACGTTCGAAGTGGCACTTAAACTTTCCATGACCAGAGAGAAACTGCGTAAGGATGAATTTGAATTTCTGAATATAGTCACAAAATATTGCAAAACAAATACGTATTCGTAGGGTGAGACAAGGGCTCTATTTGGATTTAATGACCACCGGTCACCGCAAAGCCGAAAATCTCTCATTTCAATCTTAATTCTATCTTCTGAAATATACAACACTGAAAATTACTTAAATAACACAGAAAGCCAATATATGCAGAAGAAAATGGTGCAAAAACTAACGTCGCAGGCCATCCAGGAATCTATGAGGTTGCATCCTACGGTTAAGCTGATATAACTATATTTGAATTAACACAAGATTACGGGGTCTTCGTTGCTCAGTCTGTCTAGGCCCTGTATATCTACGCCCTAGCAATTGGATTCTATACCACTGTCGGAAATGTAAATGGCATAGGGGTTGACTCGACTAAAACCTGAATGAGTATGAGTGTACGCCTGGCTTATATTATAAGTGCTGATATCTGGAAAATTGGAAGCCTTTTTTGGTTTGTATGGAGTTGGCTTTGTCTATACACCAACACACCTGTGGAACTTTCTTTAAATACACGTACCTAAATACGGTACCATCTTTGGGACCTTGTAGGTACTATATCCGTTGACTCCAATGATAATTTAAGTGTTGTCTTTTTGAAGTGAATTAATACAAATCTACGCAACTATTTCTCTTCGCGTATTGTTGCTTCTGTCGTTTTTTGTTTTTATTTAAATCTGTTGACCATAAACTCAAATATTGCTAGACTGATTTAGACATGAATTTTATAAATATCAAGTCACTCAAGAATGTCATGCATCATCCCGATACTTCTTTAAGAGATTCAGTCGTAATTATACAAGTAAACCAGAGTTGGTTAACTTACTTAAAACAAAAACTTGGCTACAATTACGATCGATTGCCGAATTTAGCAAAGAAGTTACCGTTGCAGTTACTTATTAAAAAAATGCGTTACACTCTCGTTACCATAACTGTAACTAATAACGCCTTAATCCCCAACCCAGATGTAACCCAGTTTGGAATGTAGTGACACAATCTCCTGTAGATAGCAAGATAATTCAGAAGACCATGTAACTTGCATAAAGAGAAAATCACGATGGATTGAATAATGAGCGAATCACTCTAGGTTGAGTAGCACAGTAAAGTGTAAGCTGTTATAAATGGGAATTCTGTAAAATATGGAGCCAATATATAAGATATATGAAGAATTTTAAAGTCCAACAAATGCAATAAATTAAATATTAAAAACCTGCGTATAAGTGACACACGCACACACATTTTTCTTGCATACTTTTAAGACCTACTACTTAGCGGTACATAAACCTTCTGACGGCAAGTATATTGAAAACATACTAAATAAATGCAAATAACTAAGATTTGCATTTCTATCAAGAAATCGTTGCACATTATATTCTACCTAACATTTTGATGTAAAATGCGTATATATTTATTTTAATGTAATTCGCGGCGGAATGCTTTGATTTGTTACCATGAGGCATCAAGTTGAGTTATTTCAAAAATATTACACTGAAAATTATGTTACTTATCCCCACAACTGTCTTCTCCAAACATTTCCCAGAGACAATTTTTTCTTTAGCGGTGTTTTGTATGATGACGCAAAATTATGTTGAATGCTAGATGCAAACCACCAAGGTAAATATGCGTGGCAACCAATTAATGATTCCCGATGTTTCCTATGGACACCAGTGCATGGGGAGTTGTGGAGCAGCTAATAAGAAAGTGAAACAGGATGGCAGATTTAAGTACGTTTATACACAAAATATGCTGCAAGTTGCAACCACCATAGCAATTTCGTGAGTGACGTCACTTGTTCAGTGGTTAACTAGTAAATAAACCTATCCTTATAAGCCTTGTATTCTTTAATCAATCAATAGTTACTAAAATTCATAAAAAATGAAAAATCCAAAATTTTTAAAAATATGGCAAATTATGAAGGAATATTACCTATACAAAATACTCATGCCTATTGGAATCCATGACTTTTGAAACGTAAACATTCTCAGAGCTCAAAATTCTCTGTCTTACGGTATAAATCCTTGAAGGAAGAATTAGGTACTCTAACAACATGAGTCAGATGAATAGAGCTCAAATTATCGAGTAAATATAATACTAGATTTAAAAAGGAATTAACTTAATTTAAAGTACTCGTATGTGGTCGTCGAAGTGAAATAGTTAATATTTGATATTTAGGCCTGCTCAAAACATTCGGATGGACACATACTGGAAGATACAATTGCAGTCAGAAGCAGCCTGTACTCATAAATGAAAGTGTATGCATTTTTCCGTTCTATACCTCTAAACAGTTCCCTTCTCCCAACCAAATTTTGCAGTATACATTGACACATTTAGGACGTTGCGGTTATTAATGGCCGCATGCTGTTTATACAAGGTGGAGACTCAGCAAAAAACTGCAATATTAAGGGATTGATGGTAGACATGATGCATTAAGGGAAAGGGTTTCAAAACTTAACATAGAAATTCAATTACTACATGTTTTTGACATAAATTCGGCTCTTAAAATTTCATCTGGCATGGGTTTTCAAAATCATCCTTTACTTAATATAATAAAAATATAAGGCAGACATCCTCGCAAAAGCAGCCTTCTCATCCAACATAGACATTACACACAAAAAATCACCACTAAGTTATGCCAAAGCCCAAATCAAAAAACATCTAATAAGGCAGTGGAACAACCTCTGGGCATCGAGTACAAAAGGTTCTGTCACAAGAGAATTATTTTTCACCGACATATATAGCCGACTCCAGTGCAATTCCTTAGTGCCCGAATTCATCCTGTCGCAGTTTCTCTCTGGTCATGGAAAGTGTAAGTGCTACTTCGAACGTTTTAAAATTAAGATTGCAGGCGATTACTTGTGCTTCTGTGGCTCTTCTCAAACAGTGGACCATTTACTGTTCGACTGTGCCATGTTTGGCAGGACAAGATTCGGTCTTGAGTGTCACCTGAACAATTAATTGTAATATGGAACTTTCAAAATCATTATTCCACCTGTTTAAGAAATCCTGCTGTTACAAACAGTTCCTTAAGTTCATTCACCACATCTACAATAATCTAGTTTCATAATTTTGTATTAAGGACCAATAATAATTAACTGATCAAAACTATAACCCTAATATACTCATGTACAATAGGGTTCAAACTGTTCGGATATTCAATAAATAAATAAATAATATAACACTTTCAAAGAAATTTCAATTTAGTAACTTTCGGGGGTTTTTTGGTTGATACTTTTGGTACTAGTACTAATTCCGATATACCTCGTCTAAATCAACAATATGATTAGAACAATACTATGCTTCATTAATACCACTACCTCATAAATGCATCATCAAAATACATGAGATTTTATAAATACTTCAGAAACAAAACACATCACAGATTTTCACGAGATTACCACCAGATGGTAGCATAGTTGATTCAACACAGCCGTTAAGATGACCTCGTCTCTTGCGCTGGGGTATCCCTGCAGAAATAGTATATTTCAAGTACTGCGTAATTAGCGGTACTGCGGAGTTAATGAAGTCTTCCCTACCCAAACTCTGTCTCATTATATGAGCCAATAGTTTACTATTGAAAGGAAGGAAGCTTGTAGTTTTACTTGACCGTCAATCACACGATCATTAGCCACGACACTTACGTTTTACGTGGAATCTGAACCATAGGACGGGGCATTTCAAT
Organism: Meconema thalassinum; assembly: GCA_946902985.2. Lineage (NCBI taxonomy): Eukaryota > Metazoa > Arthropoda > Insecta > Orthoptera > Tettigoniidae > Meconema > Meconema thalassinum. The sequence continues at coordinate 1,105,463,494 of OX336389.2, read as the reverse complement.
CAAGAATTACAAATGGGTTAACCGGGAATCGAACCGGGCCCGCCTTGGAGGGAGGCAACCAGCTTGACCGCTGCACCAACACGCTTCCTGCTTGTCATGTAGTGTGTGATGTTGAACAGCGACCTGCGAATCTTGAGAGGAATCTTGTAAATAACTGAGGTGTGAGAATTACGATGACTTGACATGTGTTATTGAACAGAGGCTTTGCATCTAACAGGGGGTTAATCAAGACAGTTATCTATCTCTGATTTATTTTCGTCCGTCAGAATCTATTAAAGCATGCCTCTTCAATTGAACTGCCTGCTTGACGACACGGATCTGACCAGTTGTTAGTGAGGCCTGTGCAAGAGAGTGGATGGGGAGGTGATACAGCCTATCGCTCCTGAAGCAGGGTTTCTCAACTTTTAAGACACTTTTGGCGACACTCCAAGTTTTAACGTTAGAGATTTCATGTGATCAGTCAGTGAAACTAACTTTTGGCAATGCTTGTGCCGACAAATTTTGGATACGTATTAATAAGGAATACCCAGAACAGTCCAGAAGGGCATTAAAAACATTGATGCCTAGTACGCCTCAATATAGGCCTGTCTTGGAATTTTGTGGGTATCTACCCACATAACCTAACGGCAGTACATTTCCAGGATCCAATCAGCCTTCGGGCTGACTACCTAACAGACAGACAGACAGACATACATACAACCGTGAACAAGGATTCTCCATAATGGTGAATTTAAAAACCAAATCAAGAAATCGTTTGACACTGAAAAATCACATTGTTTGGTGTGTTACAAAATCATTCCAGACATTCAAAAATTGGTTAGTTCCAAACAAGTTCAAGTTTCTCATTAATAGAATAATAATAATAATAATAATAATAATAATAATAATAATAATATCGTATGGCCTCGGGTGCCAGGTGCAAGCTTTGTTATTTGACACCCAGAGGGTAGCTTGCATGTCGAATTTCATTGTTCCTTGAATCACTATGAAAGTCAAGGAAGTTAGATATCTAAGCTCATTGAACATTATAGCGAATTCTAGTAGCGAAATGAGGAACTTTGTGTTGGCGGAAACTTCCAAGATTAATGTTGCCATTATGAACACGGCCTACGGAATTCAAATGGGTTATTTAACATGCCAACAACGTATGACATGCGTGTCGTAATTTTTGCCGCCTTTCAAAAATCTCTTACCACGGCCAGGAGCGAACCTTCAAGCTAGGGGTTAGTAGACCGACACGTTAAACACTCACCCACCGTAGAGTTAAGTTCAATATGAGTGTGTTCTTTTTTTTTTAAATAAAAACTAGAGCCATAACAAATTATTTTAAACTTTTTCTCCGTATCTCGCGACCCCCCAAGACACATCCTGCGACCCCCCCAGGGGGTCGAGACCCACCGACTGAGAACCCTTGCTCTTGAAGGATTTCAGAGCAAACCTCGTTCACCTAGTGAGGTGGAATTTAAGGTGGTTGTCACAGTCTGGAGCTCATACTCTAGATTCACTGAGGTTCATGAAATTATCACAAATATTAAATTTGTTGCCGAGGCTCATACTCAATATCTGGAAACGTATTTGTGCATGCTGGGGCAGGTGGACCTTGAGCAGAATATGACTGTTTCTCCTAACCTCTCAATATCCCTTACGAGGTGGAGTACAACCCGTTTCAACCCTCACACTAGAATTAAAATATTGGCAGGGCCAGAAATCGAAATCAGGCCCTTACGGACATTGATTTTCCATATTTACCACTGGACCACCAGGGTGGCAAACACAAGGATGCAAGGTTTGAATCCAGATACAGAAAGAGGTCATCCTGAGTGTGAGTTTTTCACCAGGTATTTCCACACGCAGTCCAGGCAAACACCGTATCAGCGACTTATTTCAAGTTGTTGGGCAATTATTCCAATCCTAGACCATTGAATTAAGATTGTGCCCACTGTAAAATCTATCGCAGTAACACACATAACTACACGTGGCTGGAGATCAAAGATGTCGCAATCTGCTTCTTGAAGCTGCCACAACAACAATTTACAAACACGATAATGGAATGTATCTTCAGCTCTGTATTAGAGAGCCCACTCCTTTCTTACCACTGTCAGTGCCTCCAGGCGCAGTGGCTAGCATTTTTGGCTGTCACCTCTGAGGTCCAGCTTCAATTCCCGGCTTACCCAAGGAATTTAATACCAATCTCAGGAATGGCACTTAGTACACTCTACCTCGTGAGACAAAACTGAAGAGAGGTGGGTTCAATTCCCGCTTAGCCATCCTGAAGGTGTTTTTCCGTAGTTTTCCTACTTCTACTCCAAGCATATGATGGGCTTCTTCCTAATTAAGTGATACTGGGACTGAGTTTTCATATTTCTGCAATTATCAATGGATATTGTTCTAATTTTACACACATCACTCAAATACTAATATACAATATACTACTGATTTTCAGTTTTCTATCTTTAACCGTTTAGGAGATATGATTATTTTATATAGAAATTATGCAAATTTTGAAACTGGTCGTTTTGTTAAACAGATAGAGGTAGCTCATTTATCATGACTTTCCCATATAGATATTTAGTATGGAAGCAATCCTAGTGATTGGTTTTAAGTTCATTTGAATATTTGTTGAGATATAAAATAACACATTTCAAAATTTATTTATCCCATTAATTGCCTTTTGTTTGAGTCTTCAGTCTTTTGACTGGTTTGATGCAGCTCTCCATTCCTCCCTGACCTGAGCTAATCGTTTCATCTCTACATAGCTCCGACACCCTACATCCGAGGCAATCTGTTTAACATATTCTAACCTTGGTCTACCCCTACAGTTTTTGTCCTCGACCCTTCCTTCCATAACTAAGCTTGCTATTCCTGGGTGTCTTAGTATGTGTCCTACCAACCTATCTCTTCTCTTCATTAAGAGTCGCCAGAAACATCTCTCCTCTCCCACTCGTCTTAATACCTCTTTGTTTGTAACCCTATCTACCCATCTGATCTTCAACATTCTCCTATAACACCACATTTCAAATGCTTCAATTCTCCTCTTTTCTGCTGCACCAATAGTCCAAGTTTCACTTCCATAGAGCGCCACGCTCCAGACAAAGGCTTTCAAAAGTGACTTCCTAATACCTAAATCTATATTCGATGTCAGCAGACTCCTTTTTTGTAGAAATGCTTTCTTTGCCTGAGCCAACCTACTTTTTATATCCTCTTTGCTTCGTCCATCACTGGTTATTTTGCTTCCTAAGTAACAGAAGTCTCCTACTTCCTTCAGCTTTTCACCTGCCAATTTGATCTCCATAGAGGTTTCTGATTTATTTCGGCTGCATTCCAGTATTTTTGTTTTACATTTATTAATTTTCATCATGAATTCTTTCCGTAAGACGGAGTCCATACCATTCAAAAACTCATTCAAATCCTCAGGCTTGTCGGCCAAGATGACGATGTCATCAGCAAATCTCAGAGTTGAAATTATTTCTCCTTGAATCTTCACTCCCACTTTAAATTTGTCTCTAATTTCCTTCATTGCTTGTTCAATGTAAAGATTGAAAAGTATGGGTGATAAGTTGCAGCCTTGCCCTACACCTTTCTGAATACCAGCTTCTCTCTCATGGCCTTCAACTCGAATGACTGCTGTCTGGTTTCTGTACAGATTGTATATCACCCTCCTATCCCTGTACTTTATTCCAATCGATTTCAAAATGTCAAACAATTTAGTCCAATCAACATTATCAAAAGCCTTTTCTAAGTCTACAAAAGCCATGAACGTTCTCTTATCTTTCCTTATTCTACTTTCCAAAATCAGCCTAAGACTTAGTACAGCTTCCCTTGTTCCTACATTTCTCCTGAAACCAAACTGGTCTTCTCCCAACTCCGTTTCTATCTGGCTTTCAATCCTCTTGTAAATTATTCTAGACAGGATCTTTGAAGCATGAGTAATCAAGCTGATTGTACGGTAATCTTGACATCTGTCAGCTCCCACTTTCTTTGGTATAGGGATGATTACATTCTTCTTGAAATCAGGGGGTACCTCACCTGTCTCATAAATCCTACACACCAAGTGAAATAACCTGATCAGACCTTCATCTCCTATGCAGCGTATCAACTCAATCGGTATATCATCTATGCCTGGTGCTTTGTTCCAGCTTAAGTCTTCCAAAGCTCTATCAAATTCTGATCTCAATATTAAATCTCCTTTCGCATCCTCATCAATTTCCTCCTCCCTTTCCATTACATGATTCTCAATCTCCTTTCCCTTATACAAACTCGCGATGTAATCTTTCCATCTCTCAACCTTTTCTTCCCTATCTGTTAGAGGCTTTCCATTTGTGTCCTTAATATTACAGCACTTAGTCTTCTTTTCCCCAAAAGTATTCTTAATCCTTCGATAAGCTGTGTCTACTTTTCCTAATTTCAGACAATTTTCTATACCTGCACATTTCTCTTTCAACCATTCTTCTTTCGCTTCCTTGCACTTCTTGTTAACCTCATTTCTCAGACGTCTGTATTCTGCTTTCCCCTTTTCATCTCTTACATTCTTGTGTTTCCGCCTTTCATCCATCAATTCTAGTATATCCTGAGTGATCCACGGTTTTCTCCCTATTCTTTCTTTCCTACCAATGTTTTCTTCTGCGGATTTTGTTATTTCATTCTTCAAAAGTGCCCATTCGTCTGCAATTGAAGTTTTTTTAGGGTTTTTCATTAGTCCTTCCTTTATACTCTTCTTGAATCTTTCGTTTACATCCTTCTCTTTCAGTCTGTCTATTGCCCACCTTTTTGTCTTTTGACTTTTCTTCAGTTTCTTCAACTTTAATCTGCAATTCATTACAACCAGATTGTGGTCAGAGTTTATGTCAGCACCAGGATATGTTTTACAATCCAAAATCTGGTTTCGAAACCTCTGCTTGACCATAATGAAGTCGATTTGGTAACGCCCTGTATCTCCTGGTCTCATCCATGTGTATATTCTTCTATTGTGGTTATTGAATAAAGTGTTAGCTATGACCAATTCATGCTCGGTGCAGAATTCTACCAGCCTGCTTCCTCGATCATTCCTTTCACCTAATCCAAAATCTCCTACTATCTTCCCTTCTCTCCCTTTTCCTACCACAGCATTCCAATCTCCCATTACTATAACATTTTCATCACCCTTGATATACCTCAGAATTTCGTCCATTTCTTCGTAGACCTTTTCAACAACCTCATCATCAGCTTGACTGGTAGGCATATAGACTTGTACCACTGTGGTGCAGGTAGGTTTAGTATTGATTTTTGCTACAATAATCCGTTCACTATATTGCTCATAATATTCCACCCGCTGTCCAAGTTTCCTAGTCAATATGAGGCCAACCCCTGCTTGGCCATTGTTTGATTTAGTGCTAATGACCCTATAGTCTCCTGACCAAAAGTCCTGTTCTTCCTGCCAGCGCATTTCACTAATCCCAACCAAATCCAACCTCAACCTATTCATTTCCCTTTCTAAGTTTTCTAACCTTCCACTTCCTAGCAGACTTCTAACATTCCACGCTCCGATCCGTAGAATGCCAGATTTCCTCTTTGTCACTTCTGTGATGTTAACCCCCTCTCGAGTAGTCCCCACCCGGAGATCTGAACGGGGGACTAGTTTACCTCCGGATTGAAATTTTACAAGGGAGGAGGCCATCATCACATGTAATTATGCATAGAGAGGTGCATATCCTCGGGAATAGCATACGGCTGTAGTTTCCCGTTGCTTTCAGCCGTGCAGCAGGACGCAGTGTAGCCATTATTTGGCTTATATTATCAATATCTTAACCGTCTATAAGACTAGTAAAGAATTGATTTATTCTGGAAGGCTGCTACTCCCTTTCAGAATAAGTAAAGAGCAATTCTACTAACAAAAATACTAACCTTCTACCGTACTAACAATTAAATACCAATATTCTACTAACAAAAAAAATACTAAATTTCCACCAACAACAAATACTACCACTAAAACAGTCCGTCACGAGGCACACTCACATGCACCCTCACACATCACAGTCTACTGAAACAATGAACTATAACTAATAAACAATGCAACTGCTACCACACTCACGCACCACAGTCTAATAGAACAATGACATATATCTAATAGACAAACTAACTACCTACTTACAACTAAAACTAACTACATACTTACTGTACTGTTATTTGAAAATTAAAATATTTGTAATGGCAAAACTAAGAATACTACAGTAAAACTAATCACTGACCTTATTGATGCATTAATATAGAATATGAATACAAATTTGCAATATTATAGCAGCAAATATAATGCGCAAGGACCAAATGTTGTATCAAAAAATGGGAAGTCACGATAAATGGACTTTTACAAAGACATGCATATTTTTGGGTTAGCGGCTTTCAATTTTAGGTAATTATCAATGGATATTGTTCTAATTTTTCACGCAGCACTCTAATACTAATATACACTATACTAATGGTTTACACTTTTCTATCTCTAACCGTTTAGGAGATATGATTATGTTTATGTGAAAATTATTTAAATTTTGGAAATGGTCCTTGCGTTGAAAGGATAGAGGTAGCTCATTTATCATGACTTTACTACATAGATATTTAGTATCAAAGCAAACCTAGTGATCGATTTTAAGTTCATATGAATATTTGTTGAGATATAAATTAACACAATTGACAGTTTTTAAATTCCCATTAATTACCTATTATTCTAAAATTAAAATATTTTTAATGGCAAAACTAAGAATACTACAGTAAAACTAATCACTGTACTTATGGATGCATTAATATAGAATATGTATAAAAATTTGCTACATTATAGCTACAAGTCTGATGCATATGGGGCGAATTTTGTCTCAAAAAATGGGACGCTGAGAAAAATGCACTTTTATAAAGCCATGCATTTTTAGTTATCAGCTTACCTTATCCGCTAAAACTGCCCAGCACCATAAGTAACACCCTCTTTCTTGCTTTTTTGGAGCTTCCTTATTAGGAAAATAAGTACAGAAATACTCGCCTCAATGAAAGTCCATGCATAGGGGGCGTTTAAATACCATTCACTAGACATTTCAAGCATGCGCTGGACCTTTAAATATGGCGGAATTCGGAAAAGACTTTCACTAAATTATCCGCTGGAGTCAAGGGCGTAATTATACCAAAGAATAAAAGATCAATATTTTTGCAATTTCTGACCAAAACTCAGTCCTAGTGTCCCTTAAGGCCACGGCCTGGATCTCAATCCTCACCTGTATTACAAATAAACACACTAATACAGACACTACAATAAAACAGGTTATCAAATAAACTGTCCGTGAATGTGTCTCTCTCTATATACACCAGGTGAATCAGCTGCCCCTAATTATATCGTGTTATGCGGCCCAACTAACGCGTGTTGTCAGGAAGGTCGATATTGCTCTGATTGCTTTCCGTATGGTACAAATGCACTGCAAGCATATGCCCGCAAGCGATACTGAACACTATTAGTTTTCCCTTGTATTAAGCTCTTGGAACATCGAGGGAAAAATAATAGTGCTCAGTATCGCTTGCAAGATATGCATGCAGTGCATTAGTAACATACGGGATGCAAGCAGAGAAATATCCACCATCCTGATAACAACTCTAGTTGGGCTGCATAAAACAATATTATTAGGGGCAGCTGTTTCACCTGGTACATACCTATACATACAGTGTGGTCCACCCGCCCCTTATTATTTAGTTTTATGAAACCCAACTAACACTGCATTTCTCTTGATGGTCGATATTGCTCTGCGCTCTGACTGTGTGACAGCAATGTAATTGGGTCATGGGTCCAGCAAAGAAAAACCGACCTTAAACTTTTCCCCGCCAAATAGTATGGCCCATTCAACTAACATATGACTTATTGCTCCTTGAAATAACACACATACACGTAATACGATCGAATTAATAGCTTACGCCACGTGATCTGTAATAGTAGAAAGTTAAATCAACACCATAAACCGTGATTGAAGACTTTGAGATGGATTTAAACGTTTGAGGTGGCCGGCTACAGTAACAACTGCAAGTGCAGCGCGCGCTTTCTACCATGCACTGGTGGCCGATGCGGTTAAAGCACGGCCGTAGACGGCGGGCGAGAATGGGTAGAATGGTGCATCGAATCCAGAGGTAGGCATACTTCTTTAATGAAAGCCCACGCTCCATTTTAGTTGGGATGTAACTACATTGCCACATTCATTCCATTACATGTATTTTTGTGAAGGGTGGGTTGAATTTTCCTGATTTATAAAGAGAATACGACCGAATTGACAGCTTTTGCCACGTGACCTGTAATGGCAGAAAATTAAAAAAACTGTCATGGATATTAACATAACATATCGACGTGTCGCTCTGGAGGTCCAGGTTCGATTCCCAGTTCTGCCAAGAAATCCAATACTGGTCTGAGGGCTGAAATTGGATACACTCAGCTTCGTGAAGCAAATCTGAGAAGAGGTGGGTTCGATTCCCACCTCAGAACCCTGGAAGTGGTTCTCTGTGGTTTCCCACTTCTGCTCCAGGCTATTGCCGGGACGGTTTCTAACTTACGGCCCCGGCCGCCTCCTTCCCCATCCTCACCTTAATTGCTAATACATACATTATACAGACACCGCTACAGACAGGTTATCATAGGAATTCTACACACACACACCCAAGTACACGGTGCTAAATGATCGCGATGTTCTAGCCCCTCTAATGAAACAAGATTCTGATCGCCGGTATACGTATTCTTTAAAATTTTCCGTGGTATTATTTTGTTTGTCGCCTCCGTAGCGTAGCGGTCAGCATGGTTAGCTGCCGCCCCGGAGGTCCTGGGTTCGATTCCCGGCTCTGCCACGAAAATTGAAAAAGTGGTATGAGGACTGAAACGGGGTCTACTCAGCCTCGGGTGGTCCAAATGAGTAGAGGGGGTTCGATTCCCCCTCAGCCATCCTCGAAGTGGTTTTCCGTGGTTTCCCACTTCGTCTTCGGGCAAATGCCGGGATGGTACCTTCTTAAAGGCCACGGCCGCCTCCTTCCCTCTTCCTTGTCTATCCTTCCTAACCATCCCTTACCTTCCCGCATGAGGCCCCTGTTCGCTTTGCAGGTGAGGCCGCCTGGGCGAGGTGCCAATCCCACCTCACCAGTTGTATCCCTTCCGATTCGATGTTCCCAGCTCTAGGACACTGCCCGTAGAGGCGGTAGTGGTGAGTTCCCTCGCTGAGTCCGTGGGTTCCACCAACCTGGAGGGTAAACGACTAAAAAGAAAAGAAAACAAAAATATTTTGTTCGGGGTCTACTCAGCCACGGGTGATCCAATTGAGCATAGAGGGTTCGATTTCCCCTTCAGTCATCCTCGAAGTGGTTTTCCGTGGTTTCCCACTTCGTCTCCAGGCAAATGCCGGGATACTACCTAACGTAAGGCCACGGCCGCCTCCTTCCCTCCTCCTTGTCTATCCCTCCCAATCTCCCCATCCCTCGTAAGGCCCCTGTTCGCTTTGCAGGTGAGGCGGCCTGGTCGAGGTGTTCGTCCCACCTCCCCAGTAGTATTCCCGTCCTATGTTTCAAGCTCCAGGACTCTGCCCTGGAGGCGGTAAAGGTGCGATCCCTCAGTGGGTCCGAGGGAAAAGCTAACCCTGGAGGGAAAACCAAATAAAAAAATATATTTTGTCATTAAATTCTAGCAAGAAGAAGAAAACTCTATTTGACGTGTACATATTAAGATGTTTCGTGTAATAGCGAATTCGGAAACAACGTACCGTTCATGGAATCCAACCTGAAAATGCATCTGCTCGCTATATTACTAGTGCCCCATCCTCAATAATTAACTGTGACCTCTTGTATCATTTCTGTCGTAAGACATTGGTAAAGTTGTCGACACAGACGATAAAACGTACCGAAAACAAATTATAAATCTTCCCCTCTACTAAGTATCGTACCCCGAATCCTTCAATCCGCAGTCCAACGCGTTACCCTTGCAGCCACGGTCGCTTACACTACATGTGGAGCAGAATACACCAGAAGGATAGAAAGTGAGAAGTGGGATGCCACGGGAAACCACTTCCTAGATGATTTAGGTTGGCCTCGAATAGATGATAAAGATTTGATAATCAATTCCACAAGCATGCCAACACACGTTATTTTGTTTGCACAAAAATAATCCTACCCGAGTTAATTCAGCAGGAAATTAAATATTCATAAATAACTGTCGAGTTTCGTTTACTGAATATTGCGCATTGGACGCTTGTATTCTTTCGTGGCCTCCTCGAATACGCCACTATGACACTTCCCAGGCAGTGAAATTTAAAATAGGAGGCCTTGGAAGTCAGTGCATGTGCGATGCGATCCTTACCTAACTGGTCAATCAGCTGTGTCGTAATGAAAATCTTGAGCTCTGATTTTTGGAGAACCTCTATCATAATGAAACTTGAACTATAATGAGCCTCTTTAAGATGCAGTTTTCTAGCATATCATATTTATATTTCGGCATGGTCGAACATAATAGTGCATTATGCAACGAGCCTATAATGGCAATAATTAAGACACGAGTATGTTTATAAAACGAGCGTATGCGAGTTTTATAATTTCCATACGAGTGTCTTAATTACCATTATAGACGAGTTGCATACGACGGTTTATGTTCGACGATAATTATTATAAGAATTTTATGTTCGAGGTCGCCTCCGTAGCGTAGCGGTCAGCCTGGTTAGCTGCCGCCCCGGAGGTCCTGGGTTCGATTCCCGGCTCTGCCACGAAATTTGAAATGTGGTACGAGGACTGGAACGGGGTCTACTCAGCCTCGGGTGGCCCAAATGAGTAGAGGGATTCGATTCCCCCTCAGCCATCCTCGAAGTGGTTTTCCGTGGTTTCCCACTTCGTCTTCGGGCAAATGCCGGGATGGTACTGTCCCCGTTATCCGGATAGTAGGCTGTCAGATATCCGCCCCATCAATCGGATTGCCAATAATCAAACGCACCGGCACAGCTACATCAATGAAAATGGCACTGACAGATACTATCGAGATTAGAGCACAATAGTTAACAAGAAATTATTGTGGAACACACCAAAATATACGGGGGTTCATACTTACCTTTTACTTACCTCTTAAATTTATCTCGGGGACTGGGTTGTCAACTGGATCACTTAAAGTATGCCCTCACAATAACCTCCACCATGATATTTAAAATGAACCATAACGAAGACGAGAAACTTTAAACTGCACAATAATGTATTTCACATAAAGAATGAATTTAGCAAAATAAACAACAAAATCCACGTGGCAATCAGAAGCCATCGACCACATAACCATGTCCTCCTGTAGGACTTGTATACTCTACATACAATGTTTCAGCTTTCTCAAGCTCAAAGATAACGTAATTATAATAATGCACTTGGAATGGAAACGGGATTTGGGACGAGACACATATAGCAATTGTTTTGCGTGTTTATACACATCACATTTTATTTATAGCCACAAGGCTATTATGGAAACGTCCTTGGCCTCTATCATACAGTTGTCCGGGCCAGCTGCAATGCACCTGCATCGTCAAAGTGGACTCACCCGTCCGTTCAACCCTAGCATATGCGAGTTACATCAGAGCTTAGCTCTCCTTCAAAACACGTTAAATGTCCACATCTCAACTGAAATATTATCACGCAAATCTTTTAAATGCTCCATTCAAACACCAGTGGATTACTCCAACAATCCCAAATCATGTTTAATTGATTAATCCACATGTTTAATTAGCGTTGTTTAGAGTATAATAACAAAACTCTTAATGTTAATAACAAAAGTTCATTAATTATTTATAACAATAATAAATTGTTTATAACAATGTCAAACGACAATTGAAAATTTTATACACGCCTCTATTAATCCCTTTCATTTCAAATTGTTATCAAAGATATTTACAAAATTATTTACAATATTATATTGTTTATATTATTTATACAAGAAATACATTAAACCACACGTTTATCCGGTTGATAATTACTTAAATTGTGTTGATATAATCGACCAATGAAGGTTAGTTATATTTAAATGTCAAATTCAGGTTTAATAAGGTTTAATAATTATTATAAATAATATTTGTGACGGTAACCTCCATTCAAAATCTTCATCTCATATTATTTAACACTCTTGTTAACTTTAACAGTATCTTCACATGAATAACTTTCAAAGAACCAGGACAATACATTCAGCGGAAAAATACTTCGCTCAAAACGCACAAAATTGCACAACAATTGGCCCAGAATTCATCATATATCTCAATATATATGGCATCAAAATCTTCCAAATTACATACAAAAATCCTCCACTTATAAATTCAACAACATCATCCATCTTACTGTGGGAACCTCCTTCACTATTCAAGGGCATTATTCATCAGCGACTTTTACACGTCCACTGAACTAACGATTATACATCCATTGTTCCTCTTTAAAAATTCTTATATTCATCAATTGTATTAATAACTGTTATTATTTAACCTTCGTGGGTTCCATTCATGAATCGATATGAAGTAAAAATTTGCCAATCACAAATAAATTTAATAGCAAATACGATTAGACACTCCTCCCTGGTCTATCAAAATTGAGATTAATATCATCAAAGTAACGCAGTATAAAAATATTATCTTCAATCAAAGTTCATCTAAACTGCATAAATAGTCGAATAGAATACAATTAGATTGTGGAATGAAAACATTATTGTTCCAATCTAGAATCGAGAAAAACTCCTATCAAATGTTCATTACTATAGTGTATTCAATAAATCGTAATCAAAGTTCATATTTCAAAAAATTGTCTATAATGCAATGATAAATGTCTATGTTGCAATCATGTTCATAAGACGACTAGTATTTCAAAGATCGTCGATAACGTAATAGATTTTAACGCTCTAAAAATAATTTAATCATTCTTCTTTCTTGAGGATGACAGAAAATTGGTCAAAGTAATTTACTGAATAGAATTACTTTAATAAAATGACACGCTGTCTGAATTCAACTCTGCCATAGCAAATCATTAACTTTACAGTCAAATCGTGACTACAAAAATATGCAAATTACTGAAAGAATCTTAATTATCAGTCTCAACTGATCCAAAATTATTTAAGTATGCCAATGACATAACAATGTCTCAACAAATCGTAGAAAAAGGCATAAATCATCGAAGTGTACTGAGTACAGAAATATTAATCAAGAAAATGGGGCAAAATATAGGACAGAAAATATGGGAAGAAAGGTTGCTCAGATATCGCTACATGACTCAAATAATACAAGAAACGTTCACGACTACCTTATCTGTTGATTGAAGTTCTAGAGGAAAGTTTTCAAAGAAAACTGCTGTTGGTTCCATTTCACCAGCGTGAAGATGAGCTCCGTCCACGAACCTGGAATCAGCGCCCTCGGAGAATCGAACTGCTTTCTCCTCCGGAAATTGCACTGCTCCGCGTATACGAAAGACATCCTTCTGGCAAAACTCTTCTTTGTGAGCCGGGTCCACCCTGGCCTCTCTTGAAAGTTCCCTGAAGTTCTGGTCGCAATTCGCCATGAAGTTTATTGCAGTTATTTCCGCAGAAATATTCATAATCGTGGAGTATGATGATATTTCCACTGTCATTTGATATAATTCAGCGATGGATTCACGATGCATGAGTGTAGTTGGATGTTCACTACATGCTCGCTTTTGTAGAAAGACGATTAACGAAGTTCCATGCTGTTATTTCACTCCATCGATATATGTCCCAATTGCATTAAAGCCTTAGCCTTCCATCTCAACTTCTGTTATAATCATTGAAAGCACTGCCAGACTATAACGTTCCATAATAGAATGTATCGTTGTATTACCAAACGTATTCTCCAATATCACGGTTGCGATATACGTGTCAGCCGTAGTGTATAATGTAGAATTTTAAAAGTGCTTCTCATGTGGCGAGAAAATCACTTTTGTCTGCAGTCTTAAAATGCCAATATATTTCAAAGCATAACTGTGAAATTGTTCAAATCTTCTACACACCTCAATGTTGTACTGCCCAATTGAATTATAATAAAGGCAGAAGTTAACTCTCGATATATTATCTGGTAGAAACGTTAATGTGAGCGTTTCAACTTCGCCTAGTTTCGAACAGCGTAAAATGGAACTGCTCCGTGTTCGTTCGATGCGCCAGGCTTTAACCACACGCTAAAGATGACTTGCTTCACTTATTCACTCGACAATGACTATCTGACATCTGAAATATATATGCGGTATCAGCGGTATGAGAGATATGAGAGATATGAGCTGTATGAGAGCTCTTCTCTACTGAGCACGACCTTTTATCAACTTCTTAAGGGGCGTATCCATCCCTTCCATAGCCTGTTGCTCCGTCATTGCTAAAAGTTTTAACTTTGGCTATACTTGACGGATTTTCAAATTTCAAAAACTCAAAATTAATTTCTTCAAAATTCCAAATCAATGCCATAACTGAAAATAGTTTTCCACAAATCTGCATGCCAAAAGTAATTAAATATCGTAGTTTCAGCAATCTCCGTCTTCCTTCCAAACTATCGTTCATTGGTTCGAGCCTTTCCTCCAATAGCGTAACTTCTTCCTTAGCACAATACCTTGTTTCCTGCGACTGCGTCGTAAATCTCAGATCTTTCTCGAACAAAATCATGACGTCACCAAGAATCTCAGCTCAACCAGCCTACTTGCATGAAGTCTACGTCATCCGTGCCTACGTCATGAATATCCACGTCACAACTATGACAGCCATAACTTTAATCATATATGCCAATATAGCCATCGTGGTCTCAATATAATTCAATTTACGGGGGCATTCTCCCTTCACCACGTTTTAAAAACAGTTGCAAATTGTTTTTAAACTCTGTGTTATAAATATCTCAATTCACTTGAACACGAAATTGAATTATTATTGGCTTACTCTTGGATAATATTTCTTCAAGTTTCCAGCATTGAACTTGCCATAAACGACATTATTCTCATCATCGTATAGTTCATAACAGTTGTTTCCATAAGCATTCGTAATTCTGAACGGACCCATGAACACTATTCCAAACTTGGGATAGATTTTCTTACTCACGTCAGCCTTGACAGGTCTGCGTAATAATACCAGATTTCCAATTTCTAAGGGAGCACCAAAACGTTTTCCAGCTACTCTTTTCAGTCGTTTTTGAGCTGCTTTCTGGAGTTGTTCTTTCGCTCTGTCTATTCTCTGCTGTCTTCCTAAGTCGGGATCTCTAGGAACGTGGTTGAAAAGATTGTCCCACGGCCTTTCTGGGTTTCTTCCTAGATGAAGTCTCATTGGCACCTCTCCTGTGCTCTCCTGCACTGTAGAATTTAAACATTCCTCAATAAGGGGTACAAATCTCACCCAACCAGAATGATCATTCGGAAAGAAAATTCGACAGAATTTCGAAAATTCAGCCATATATCTTTCTGAAGAATTCGATTCCGGATATCGCACGCTTGAAAATATGTGCTTAATACCAAGCCTTTCCATATCTGCAGCAAATTCTAAGGACGTAAACTGAGCTCCATGATCCGAAAGTAGATATTCTGGTTTACCAGCTTTTGGATATACAGCATGTTCCAGTCTGCTTACAACGTTCCTCGTGTTAGCTTTTTGCATGGGACTCATTGTAACAAATTTTGAGAAGACATCCACGGTAACCAACAGGTACTGATTACCCTGATATCCCTTCGGACAAGGACCAAATATGTCTGTCGCCATGAGTTCATTTGGTTTAGAGGGAATCATAGCCTTAGGTTTTCCTTTTAATAGAGCGGAAGCATACTTTGCTCTTTGACATTTATCACAGGAACGAATGACATTAGCAATGCTGGAACGCATGTTAGTCCAAATAAACCTCTCTTTAAGAGTATCAAGAGTTTTATCTAAACCCGCATGTCTAGTTGCGTGATGAGCTACCCACACTAAATTGACAACAAGTTTAGGTGGCACGACTATTCGGAGCTTTGTATGCGCAGAGTCAGCATACTTACATACGATGTCTCCACTCAAGACAAAGTGTCGTGAATCTCTCTGTGTAGCTGCATAGTCAACATCAGTATTGTCCATGTAACCCTTAAGAAACCTGTACATTTTCCTGATTGGAGCGTGTCTCTTCTGTGACACACCGATTCGGGCTAACCTCCTAACGGTCTCTTGATCTTGCTGCTCCAATTGTACATGGTGTATCTGCACATTTTTGATAGGGTTACGTGATAAAGCATCAGCCAGTAAGTTATCTTTCCCAGGCTGATGGACGATAGTGGCATTAAACTGTTGGGTGAACAAAGCCCAACGTGTCAATCTATCACTAGACATGTCAGTTTGCAGCATAAACTGAAGTGCTTTGTGATCTGTAATAATGATAACCTTGTGTCCCAGCAACATTTTTTTCCAAGCTTGCAAAGCTGTTACAAAAGCTAACGCTTCTAGTTCTGTCGTAAAGTAGTTTTCCTCGTGTTTCTTTAACTTTCGACTAGTGAACGCAATGTAGTGCTTGTTGCCTGCCTCGTCTTTTTGGTATAAGACTGCACTAATGCCTATTCTTGATGCATCAGACTCTATATAGAACACCTTCTCAAAGTCTGGGTACTCCAGTTTAACGTTGTTTCTGAGCATCTCCTTTGCTTTCTCAAAAGCCTCGTCTGCTGCGGTACTCCATTTCCATCTATTATTTTTCTTGAGTAAATCATACAGAGGAGCCATAATTTCAGAGTATCTCGGACAGTGGCTGCTAATGAATTGGCATGCGCCTACAAATTCTCTGACTTGTTTCACCTTAGTTGGCTTTGGGAACCTAGTGATCGCATCTACTTTCTGCATATTTGGATGATATCCATCCTTATCAATGGTATGCCCCAAGTAGTTGATCTCCTTCTTCAAGAATTGACATTTTCCAAAATTGACCTTGATCTGGCCTCCCTTAAATTTTCAAACAACTTTCTCAAATGCACTAAATGTTCTGCGGCGTTGGGTGAAGATACAATTAAATCGTCAATGTAGCAGATTACATTCACCTTTACTTCGTCAGTGAGCTTGCTATCAAGTGCTCGAATAAGTGCTGGTCCACTGTTGACCATTCCAAAAGGCATTCTCACAAAGACCCATGACGTCTGGTCAAATAAGAATCCAGTGTACTGCATACTTTCTTCCTCTAGTTGAACTTGGTAAAACGAAGATGTCAAGTCAAGAACACTGAAACATGCTCTCCCTTTGAACTTTCTAAGCAGATCTCTAATCTTAGGTGGTCGGTCATTTTCTGGAAGAATCTTCAAGTTGATGGTCCGAGCATCGAGACAAAGACGTATCTGACCATTACTTTTCTTCACTACAGTGATGGGGTTTATGTAAGACGACGCCTGTTTTTTAATAATCCCGTCTACCTCCATTTTTCTGATCAACCCTCGTACTTCTTGATAGTATTTCTCAGGTATGGGGTATATTCTCTTTTGGTAAGGGGTTTCATCGGTCAGCCTTATCTTATACTTATAGTCTTTAATCAATCCAGGCTTTTCATCAAAAATATCTTGGAATTCCTTTATCAAATCTTCAAATTCCCCCTGAATTTCTTCAAATCCTTCAGTTTTTCTACTGGGTATTTCTGTTATATTCTCCACTTCATTAATAATGGTATTTAAAATCTCTTCCCTAAGGTCTATCTCCAGACTGTTTTTCACGTCCTGTTCTTCGATCTCTTCTGTGATCATGTACCCATCATTAAAGCTAATACTTCTATTCTTCATATCAATAATGGCTCCAACTTTCGATATAAAATCGATTCCTAGCACAATATCGAAATGGATCCTGTTAACCACAATGAAGATCTGTTCATAATTCCTTCCATTAATTTCAAAGTTCAACAGCACTTGGATCTTGCATTTCACTGCCTTGTCTTGGAAAATTCCTCTCACTTTGACGGTAGAAACAGGTAAAACTGTCATGTTTTCACCTTTTAATAGACTTTGATAGCATTCATCAGAAATGATTGAAATAATTGCGCCGGTATCCATAAGAGCTTTATACTGTTGGCCATCTATCAGTACAGAAATAATAGGTAAGGCACATGGTCTTTCCTCTTTGACGATTCCCCTCTCTTCTAATAAATCTTCATCAGTTACTTCGTAAATTTCATTATTGGTAATTAGGTGTGGTGTGGCAATGTATTCATAGTTTCTCACTGTCGTTGAGAAATCGGCGTTTTTTTTTGTGTTCCCAATCTCAAAGTTCCCCTGCTGACTTGTAGAAGGACCAGGATCGATCACTACATCCTGTCTTTTCTTTTGGTTTTCAGCTTCCTTTTCTCGTAATTCCTTCAGATACTGCTGACTTTCTTTCTCTCTTTCTTGATACTTGTCGGGTGTCATAACCTGACCTTGAGAATTCTGATTCTGATTCTGGTACTGGTTATTTCTATTGTAGTTTCTATTATAACCATTGTTATAGTATCTACCTCTTCCGTTGTTATAATTCCCTCTATTATTATTCCAGCCTCGTCTTTGCTGATATGGACGGTAACCTTGTGATCCGTTGTTGCGGAAATAATTATTCCTGTGAGGACCTACATTTTCAGTTTTTTCTTCATCAGGCTTATCAGTTTGTTGCACTTGATCCATGTAGACTGTATTAACGTCTTTGAATTCGTGCCTCTGACCTTTTTGTACCAAATTTGGCATTGGACTCGTGTAGTCAAGCCTTCTCAATAATTCGTCCATACCGGTCAAATCTCTGATATTTGACGATATGATCAGTCTTCTTACTTCCACAGGCTGCATACGTGAAATCGCATCTATCAACTGCGCTGTTGACAATGGGGGTTGCAAAAATCTCAAGCGTGATAGCTGGCTCGTGAAGAAATCAGCGTACCGTGTTGGAAGAGTACCTGAATACTTCCTCGAGTATACCTCAGCTCTTAGTGAATTCTGAGCTTCTATTGAACAGAATCGTTTTAACAGTGCCTCTGCAAATTCGTCAAAATTGCTGAAAGTGTACCGAAATGCTCTAAACCATTCAAGGGGTCCTCCCGCTAGAAATCTTTCTACGATTCTCATCTCTCTCTCTCTAGGAATGTGGGCTTCTATGAAATAGTCTTTAAGGCTCCTGATATATTCAATCGGTGTGAGACTATCAGTGTTGCTAAATTTTTTAGGTTTGTCTTCAAAGTTACGGATGACTGTCAGATTTCTCGGATATGAATCCATATAATGTTTCCCACTATCACGATACTTCCATTCAGGTTCAATATTCCTATCCTCTTCTTCTTCCCTGAATCTGGATATACGTTCCTCAGGACTAATATCTCTCTCTTCTGTAGCAAAGTTACATCTTCTGACGTAATTTCTATCCTCTTCACCAGTCAATCCTTCTGGATCCTTATCCGTGATTTCCGTGATGACTTTCCTAATCAACTCTTCCTTATAGGTTTCCATCATGCTAGCTTCTCCTAGTTTCAAATTCTGAAGTTTGCTCGTAGTTTCATTAACATCAGAGACAACCTTATGAATTTGTTCCTCTAACGCAGTTTTTAATGCTTGCACGTCCTGACCTATTTGAGTTCTATCCTCTACCTGCTTTTCGGATAGCGAATCCATCCTTACATTCAAGTCTTTCCTAATCTGAACTACTTCATTATTTATGTCTACTTGTGTACTGGCAAGTTTTCTTTCAATTCGCTCCTGAATCTGATCTACATGTTCCCCACTTGACCTGTTCCATTCATCTTTCCAAACCGTTACATTTGCAGTTAACATTTCCGCGATATCTACTTCAATGTCTTCCTTAAGTAAACGATTGTGATCTAATACTTGGGTTCTCATGACCTCTACATCGTATTTTAAACCAGCTAAAGAAGCTGTTGTCCTAACAGACTCGTCAACTAACCGAGTTGTTAATGCACTAATGTTACGAGTACAAAGCGTTTTTGAAGTTTCAATTTCCTCTCTAACTTTGTTAACATCAGTCTGAACTTTAGCAATGTCTACAAAAACAGTATTGACTTCTACTTGTATCTTATTGATATCGCTTTGCATATCATTAACATCTGAATGAATATTATTGATGTCTACTTGAACATTTGACACATCAGTTCGAGCATTTCTAACCTCTTTTTGAACTTCCTCTACTTTGTCTTGTACAGTAGCAACATCATTCCTAACAACAATTACCTCTGCTCTAGCACATGAAATATCACCCCGGACATTAGCAACATCAAGATTCAACATAGTAAGATCTTTCTGTACCTTAGAAACATCAATTTTAACCTCAGAAACATCTTTATGCACATTGGACACGTCTGTGCGCATGTCAGTTACAGCATTCTCGATTCCCTGGGTATTGATCTGTAAACGCGACACATTATTTTCTAGGTTTGCAGAACTGGTCTGAAGAACTTTCAAACTTTCATCCATTCTACTAGCATTCTCCTCCATCATCTGCTTCATACTGCTATTCATGCTAGCTTTCATCTCCCTCGCACTTTCATTCATGCTAGCTTTCATCTCCTCCAACATCATTCTCAGACTCTCATCTGCCATTTCAATAATATTTCAATAATAAACTGCTTTAGGGACATACATCAAACAGAGCAAAATAACAACATCTGAGCAACATTTTTCACCATATATAAATTTGAGCAATTTTCTGGCTTAAATCTAACTTATAATTACCTTATAATTAACCTTCGTAGACACTTCATGTTGAAATAAACTCAAGCACATGTTCAAGTTTCTTTGGTTCATTTTAAAATATCCTAACACAAATAATTTACATTTACAATCCAAATAATTTAATTTAATCTTTAATATGACTAAACATGTCATAAGCCGGTCAAATAAAATAAGATTCCAGATCATAGGCGATTTTTCTAAGTTTCCAGCCTATTTAACCTCTCTCAAGTTGTATAAGATCTGATCTTTTCTGAGTGTAATTTTCCTAATACAACACAACATTTTATTCCTATATAATCACACTCTCAAATTCTACAATTGGCCAAGACATCTAATAAAGAATCAACCTCTTTATTTGAGTCTTCACAATCCCTTTGACATCGATAACTTGGTAATCCAATGTTATTCGAGCACTCCGAATTTCGATTGTGCCAATTCTACTGGCGTTCAACCTGGTAATCCAGTGTTGTCAATCGAGCCCCACACGTTGATTGCGCCAATCCTACTGTCCCCGTTATCCGGGTAGTAGGCTGTCAGATATCCGCCCCCTCAAACGGATTGCCAATAATCAAACGCACCGGCACAGCTACATCAATGAAAATGGCACTGACAGATACTATCGAGATTAGAGCACAATAGTTAACAAGAAATTATTGTGGAACACACCAAAATATACGGGGGTTCATACTTACCTTTTACTTACCTCTTAAATTTATCTCGGGGACTGGGTTGTCAACTGGATCACTTAAAGTATGCCCTCACAATAACCTCCAACATGATATTTAAAATGAACCATAACGAAGACGAGAAACTTTAAACTGCACAATAATTTATTTCACATAAAGAATGAATTTAGCAAAATAAACAACAAAATCCACGTGGCAATCAGAAGCCGTCGACCACATAACCATGTCCTCCTGTAGGACTTGTATACTCTACATACAATGTTTCAGCTTTCTCAAGCTCAAAGATAACGTAATTATAATAATGCACTTGGAATGGAAACGGGATTTGGGACGAGACACATATAGCAATTGTTTTGCGTGTTTATACACATCACATTTTATTTTTAGCCACAAGGCTATTATGGAAACGTCCTTGGCCTCTATCATACAGTTGTCCGGGCCAGCTGCAATGCACCTGCATCGTCAAAGTGGACTCACCCGTCCGTTCAACCCTAGCATATGCGAGTTACATCAGAGCTTAGCTCTCCTTCAAAACACGTTAAATGTCCACATCTCAACTGAAATATTATCACGCAAATCTTTTAAATGCTCCATTCAAACACCAGTGGATTACTCCAACAATCCCAAATCATGTTTAATTGATTAATCCACATGTTTAATTAGCGTTGTTTAGAGTATAATAACAAAACTCTTAATGTTAATAACAAAAGTTCATTAATTATTTATAACAATAATAAATTGTTTATAACAATGTCAAACGACAATTGAAAATTTTATACACGCCTCTATTAATCCCTTTCATTTCAAATTGTTATCAAAGATATTTACAAAATTATTTACAATATTATATTGTTTATATTATTTATACAAGAAATACATTAAACCACACGTTTATCCGGTTGATAATTACTTAAATTGTGTTGATATAATCGACCAATGAAGGTTAGTTATATTTAAATGTCAAATTCAGGTTTAATAAGGTTTAATAATTATTATAAATAATATTTGTGACGGTAACCTCCATTCAAAATCTTCATCTCATATTATTTAACACTCTTGTTAACTTTAACAGTATCTTCACATGAATAACTTTCAAAGAACCAGGACAATACATTCAGCGGAAAAATACTTCGCTCAAAACGCACAAAATTGCACAACAATTGACCCAGAATTCATCATATATCTCAATATATATGGCATCAAAATCTTCCAAATTACATACAAAAATCCTCCACTTATAAATTCAACAACATCATCCATCTTACTGTGGGAACCTCCTTCACTATTCAAGGGCATTATTCATCAGCGACTTTTACACGTCCACTGAACTAACGATTATACATCCATTGTTCCTCTTTAAAAATTCTTATATTCATCAATTGTATTAATAACTGTTATTATTTAACCTTCGTGGGTTCCATTCATGAATCGATATGAAATAAAAATTTGCCAATCACAAATAAATTTAATAGCAAATACGATTAGACACTCCTCCCTGGTCTATCAAAATTGAGATTAATATCATCAAAGTAACGCAGTATAAAAATATTATCTTCAATCAAAGTTCATCTAAACTGCATAAATAGTCGAATAGAATACAATTAGATTGTGGAATGCAAACATTATTGTTCCAATCTAGAATTGAGAAAAACTCCTATCAAATGTTCATTACTATAGTGTATTCAATAAATCGTAATCAAAGTTCATATTTCAAAAAATTGTCTATAATGCAATGATAAATGTCTATGTTGCAATCATGTCCATAAGACGACTAGTATTTCAAAGATCGTCGATAACGTAATAGATTTTAACGCTCTAAAAATCATTTAATCATTCTTCTTTCTTGAGGATGACAGAAAATTGGTCAAAGTAATTTACTGAATAGAATTACTTTAATAAAATGACACGCTGTCTGAATTCAAATCTGCCATAGAAATCATTAACTTTACAGTCAAATCGTGACTACAAAAATATGCAAATTACTGAAAGAATCTTAATTATCAGTCTCAACTGATTCAAAATTATTTAAGTATGCCAATGACATAACAATGTCTCAACAAATCGTAGAAAAAGGCATAAATCATCGAAGTGTACTGAGTACAGAAATATTAATCAAGAAAATGGGGCAAAATATAGGACAGAAAATATGGGAAAAAAGGTTGCTCAGATATCGCTACATGACTCAAATAATACAAAGAAACGTTCACGACTACCTTATCTGTTGATTGAAGTTCTAGAGGAAAGTTTTCAAAGAAAACTGCTGTTGGTTCCATTTCACCAGCGTGAAGATGTGCTCCGTCCTCGAACCTGGAATCAGCGCCCTCGGAGAATCGAACTGCTTCCTCCTCCGGAAATTGCACTGCTCCGCGTATACGAAAGACATCCTTCTGGCAAAACTCTTCTTTGTGAGCCGGGTCCACCCTGGCCTCTCTTGAAAGTTCCCTGAAGTTCTGGTCGCAATTCGCCATGAAGTTTATTGCAGTTATTTCCGCAGAAATATTCATAATCGTGGAGTATGATGATATTTCCACTGTCATTTGATATAATTCAGCGATGGATTCACGATGCATGAGTGTAGTTGGATGTTCACTACATGCTCGCTTTTGTAGAAAGACGATTAACGAAGTTCCATGCTGTTATTTCACTCCATCGATATATGTCCCAATTGCATTAAAGCCTTAGTCTTCCATCTCAACTTCTGTTATAATCATTGAAAGCACTGCCAGACTATAATGTTCCATAATAGAATGTATCGTTGTATTACCAAACGTATTCTCCAATATCACGGTTGCGATATACGTGTCAGCCGTAGTGTATAATGTAGAATTTTAAGTGCTTCTCATGTGGCGAGAAAATCACTTCTGTCTGCAGTCTTAAAATGCCAATATCTTTCAAAGTATAACTGTGAAATTGTTCAAATCTTCTACACACCTCAATGTTGTACTGCCCAATTGAATTATAATAAAGGCAGAAGTTAACTCTCGATATATTATCTGGTAAAAACGTTAATGTGAGCGTTTCAACTTCGCCTAGTTTCGAACAGCGTAAAATGGAACTGCTCCGTGTTCGTTCGATGCGCCAGGCTTTAACCACACGCTAAAGATGACTTGCTTCACTTATTCACTCGACAATGACTATCTGACATCTGAAATATATATGCGGTATCAGCGGTATGAGAGATATGAGAGATATGAGCTGTATGAGAGCTCTTCTCTCCTGAGCACGACCTTTTATCAACTTCTTAAGGGGCGTATCCATCCCTTCCATAGCCTGTTGCTCCGTCATTGCTAGAAGTTTTAACTTTGGCTATACTTGACGGATTTTCAAATTTCAAAAACTCAAAATTAATTTCTTCAAAATTCCAAATCAATGCCATAACTGAAAATAGTTTTCCACAAATCTGCATGCCAAAAGTAATTAAATATCGTAGTTTCAGCAATCTCCGTCTTCCTTCCAAACTATCGTTCATTGGTTCGAGCCTTTCCTCCAATAGCGTAACTTCTTCCTTAGCACAATACCTTGTTTCCTGCGACTGCGTCGTAAATCTCAGATCTTTCTCGAACAAAATCATGACGTCACCAAGAATCTCAGCTCAACCAGCCTACTTGCATGAAGTCTACGTCATCCGTGCCTACGTCATGAATATCCACGTCACAACTATGACAGCCATAACTTTATTCATATATGCCAATATAGCCATCGTGGTCTCAATATAATTCAATTTACGGGGGCAGTACCTTCTTCAAGGCCACGGCCACTTCCTTCCCTCTTCCTTGCCTATCCATCCTCACCATCCCTTACCTTCCCTCATGAGGTCCCTGTTCGCTTTGCAGGCGAGGCCGCCTGGGCGAGGTGCCAATCCCACCTCACCAGTTGTATCCCTTCCGATTCGATGTTCCCAGCTCTAGGACACTGCCCGTAGAGGCGGTAGTGGTGAGTTCCTTCGCTGAGTCCGTGGGTTCCACCAACCTGGAGGGTAAACGACTAAAAAAAAAAAAATGTTCGAACATAAATATTCATACATATCTGTCGAGATTTCGCAAGTTTTATGTACTGTGCCACTGCGCGAGCGATTGCGAATGTGGTGGCAACAGGATGGGGCCCCACCTCACGGATCATTAGTCGTCAGGAACCATCTTCATGATACATATCCAAATAAATGGATAGGAAGAGGAGGACCCTTTCACTGGCCTGCCAGATCACCCGATCTTACGCCACTTGACTTCTTCCTGTGGGGTCACTTAAAGCAGGTAGTATATGCACATGAGCCTGAAGAGCCTGAAGATCCTGACCACCTTCGGCAACTAATCACCGAGGCATGCCAAGCTGTTACACCTCAGATGTTACAGCGTGCGAGACTGTCTGTAATACGTCGTGCTGAAATCTGCATCAACCAAGGTGGTCAACATTTCGAACACTTGCTACACTGAATATGTAGAGTACCTTGCCTTATTCCTACAGGGGGGTGTGGTGGCGCAGTGGTTAAGCTCTTTGCCTCTCACCAACGCCATGTCCTGCGGTTCGAATTCACGTAAAATGGAGATCCCGTGGCTTATGATCGCGAGATTAACGGTCACGCTAAACTACAAGCTTTCTTCCTACATACCATTATGTCATCGTCTAACCTGCCTACGTAGCATCGAATAAAAACGGTCCTTTTCAGGACCAAATAAAAATTCATTTATGGAACAGGTAGATATGTGTCCGTAGTGCAGCTACTGTAAACGGCATTAAGCAAAAAAAAAAACTTATTTGCCTTGGGATCGAACCTGCTACATTGCAGCATGACTGACGTTACGGCAGGGAAGCACGATTTAACCATCTTAGCTACCGTTTTTTTTTTTTTTTTTTTTTTTTTTAAATTAGCTCTTTACAGAATTACAGAATTTTCAGATATGATAAATACCATACTAATACATCACAAGAAATCCAGATAGTGTCCATATTTATCGTACAATTGTCCACTTTCACTAAGCTTCCAACGCTCTTTTTGCAGGTGGTACCTGAGGTCCTGGAACGAGAAATGTTGATCATTGTCCATCACGAAGTGTACATATTGGCCCATTATCCACACAATGGCAGTATGTTTAATTTGGGGGAAGGCGGTCATCGACAAACGAATCAACTTCCTGTCATCAAGGTCATCCGTGGGCACATTTAATAGTTGACATACTTTTCCCTTACACCACAGCCACGTGGAGGCAACTCGCGTGCATGATGTGAAGCGGTGTATCGCCGTATCAGTTTGACCACATATAGTACACCATGGGTAAGCTTCAAGACGGATGGTATATCGCCGTAGAGCGGTTGGGATGAGATCGTTGAGGAAGATAAAAACCTGGGAGTGTACAGCAGAAGAAATGGTCATAGCCCCAAAATTTTTCCAAACAGTGGGCCAATGGACGTAGAGGGTGGTGGCCTCGACTCGCGGTTTGGAGTGTACCACTTGCCGCAACATGTTATAAATACTTTTCGTCGTTGGAACAGTCCCTGAAGGCATTTGGCGAACAGTTTCCAGAAGGTGCTGTTGATGGTCCCTAAATATCTTCGGCAAAGCTCTATCACAACCACGGGCTGTGTTTCGAATATCTTTGTATAGCGCTTTCGTAAAAGTGTCATGTTGGGAAAGAATGGTGATATCGTTCTTGCAGAGGAGTGCACGGCATTTCATGCCATGAGCTGTTAGCCCTAGCCCGCCTTGCCGGGATGGGAGATACAACTGTTCCCGTTGTACTCGGAACAAAAATCCTTGCCATATAAACCAACCTGTATATTTTGCCAATTGGCTCTCAAACATTTTGGGCAGTGGGAAATGTTGTGCAACATACCATATTTTAGAGAGCGCAAACACGTTGAGGATCATGACCCGTTGCACTATATTGAGGTTTCTTTGACCAAATTGGATCAGCACTCCCCTAACTTTGGCAATGACCTTAGTCCAGTTTGCTTGCATTGTGTCCAGAAGCGATTGCTTCCAGGTAATGCCAAGAATTTTCACCTCATTTACTATCTGGAACCAGGGCTGTTGGGTAATCACTGAGTTAGTATTGAGCGGAAGCAAAGCAGTTTTCTGGGGGTTCGATTGTGCTCCAGAGGCGATATGGTAGAGCTGAAGGGCGCTATCGATGTGGGAGATATCTTCATTATTGCGGATCAATTTTGATACGTCATCAGCATAGGCGCACATTCCAAAAACATGTGTGGACAGTTTGTAACCCTGTAGCTTCACCTGGGTAGTCCGAATGAACGGTTCAAGGCCAATGACAAAAAGTAGCATGGAAAGGGGACATCCTTGCCTAACTGATCGTTGTATTGGAATCGGAGGGGAAAGAAAACCGTTGACGAGCACTCGAGACGTAGCATTACAATTTATCATACGAATGTAGTCAATAAGGATTTCAGGAAATTCAAAGTGTTGCAAGACCATGTACAAGTATTCATGACTGATGCGGTCGAAAGCTTTATCAAGATCTAAGGTGAGAAAACTCATTGGCTCAGTGGGGAGCATTTCGGCTTTTAGGTGTAGGTCCCGTAGTATCGCTAAGTTTGTTAACAGAGTTCTTCCAGGAATACTGCAACATTGTTCAATACCAAGGATATCATGTAGAACAGTCTTCAATCGGCATGCAAGTACTTTGGTAAGGACTTTATAATCACTGCAGAGCAGAGTAACTGGTCGGAAGTCACCAACTGCCATGGGAGAGGATGTTTTTGGTATGAGGACTATGGTACCTTCGTGATGTGACTGACAAAGAGCACGACGTTGGAGAATGGTACGCAGGACATGACAAAATTCTTTGCCAATGAGAGGCCAGAAGTGTTTATACATTTCATATGGCAGTCCATCAATGCCAGGTGAGCGGTTGTTTGGGAGTTGCTTAACCACAGAGTGAATCTCTTCATCCGTAATATCCGCGCTGAGCAGAGTTTTGTTGTCCGGAGATAGTTGGGTACTGCAAGATGAAAGCAATAGGGTCACCTGCTGTGGATCAATTTCAGCCTTAGCGTAGAACCGTTGATAAAATAATGATATTTCACTACGTATAGCGTCAGGGGAGGTGACGACACTTCCAGTACTGGTGCGGAGGCGGTGGATATATTTACGTTGCCGCTCCCGTTGTCCTTTGGCGATATGGTATACACTTGCACTTTCGTCCGGGAGCACTGTACGATCTTTTAAAGCCACGTTTATATGAACGAGCGTTCGTTGCTGTAGGGACAGGAGCTTGGTTTTAACTTCCCGAATCTGGTCATATATACGCTCCCCAGCATCAGATCTTTGCTGGAGCTGGCGAAGAACTCGATAGTAAAATTCAACTGTATCCCGTCTTTCCCGACCTCGTTGGTAGGATATGTTCTTAAAGACGCGGCGGATCCCTGGTTTAACTAAAATATCCCACCAGTCTGCGCAGTCGCGAAATTTGCATTTTTGTTGGACCCATCGAGTCCAGTGTTGTCTGAAAATATCTTGGCATTCCTCCTCCAGTAACATCGAGCAATTCAGCTTCCAATAACCTCTTCCTATGTGAAATATGGGATGGGGGTAAGAGATTGTACATACGACAGCATGATGGTTAGTGAAACTGGCAGGTATCACTTCATATCGTTTAGGCTGGATAAGTTCCTGTGAAAAGTATATGCGGTCAATTCGTGATGAGGAGTTGTGACTTATACAGGTGTAATGGGGCAGGGGCATCTTTAAACTATCCACAGCATCAATGAGGTGTAGGGAGTTAAGAAGGGTCCTGAGAGCCGGGTTGATACCTTGGTATGAACTAGTGGAATCCTCTGGGCGTTGAATACAATTGAAATCCCCTGCAAGAATAAGTTTTTCCTTAACGTCGTGCAGATGAGGCAGTATACTCTGTTGAAAGAACATTTTCCGTTCCACACGCTTATTTGACCCGGATGGGGCATATACATTTATCAGGGTGGTATTGTTTATGTGTCCAGATATTATGCGTCCTGATGGATGGCATAGCACACCTTCGAGTGGGATATCATGTCGTATGAGGAATCCGGTCCCTCTTTTCGTATTACCGGTATTATTGTATTGTTTGTAGAAGGCAGATATTGGCAAACAGGGTATAGCAACTTCTTGAATGAAGGCAATGTCAATGTCTGCATCTCGAAGGAATCTCTCCAACAGTTGAAATTTCAGAGGGCATTCTATTACATTGATATTCACAGTGGCCACAGTGAGAAATTGCGCCATTAAGAAAAGTATAAAAGCTGTGCTAGACATACTGGAAGGTGGACTCGAGAAAAAAGAAAAAAAAAGACACAGGTGAGAAATATACTGGTGCACTATGTCAAATTAGGTTGAGATAGTTCCTTATGACTGCCATTCATAGGCCGGCTGTCAGCGTTTGAGAGCGTTCGTGGGTCCCTAGATGACGTAGAATGAAGATTTTGTTTCTTTTTCACAGCTGTGGAAACGTTTGTGGAGCCAGTTTGATTCTTCGGGGCTGGTACGGCAATCGAGGCATTTGTTTTAATCTTCTTAGATACATTCTCGGATCCCCGATCATCCTGCTTAGGTGAGTCGGTAGATACCAGAGAAGGTGGTGGCAGTGAAGACAAAATTTCTATGGCAGCCTGTAGTGACGGCATAGTCGGTTCTAAGGCTGCGATACAGGTTGCCGATATCACAGGGGCACTCTGTGGCTCACTGCTCTGGTCAGGGCAAGGTACCAGTTCTGCGTCATATGTAACCGAGGTCACTTCTGGTGTTGTCCCAGCTGACTGATCAATAAGCATGTTTTCATATGACGTTTGCTGCGTCACAACTTCCGAGTATTGGGCACGTCGTTGTTGTGTAGGAGTTATACCGAGGGGAATCATTTTCTTTGTGCAGTTGATACGTAGATGGGTGGTAGCATTGCACATTAAACAGGTCTGTTTCTGTCCATTATACGTTATATAGCCAGAATGGCCACCAAAAGTCTCAATGGAGGGGATATCTTGTTTGATTTCCATAGTGACGGCACGTATTCCATTATACACCGGGAACAGATAAGCAGAAGACCATTGTTCTTTCCTGACGTCACTCACAGTGCCATATTTCGACAGGACGGATTTGAAAATTTCAGGAGGAACTTCGAGTGGGACATTAAATATCCGCACTGTGGTAAAATTGGAATCCGCTGTGGAGAGCTTAACATTTGTCATTTCGCCTGAGTCATACTGAAATTTAATAGGATCTGCAAAAGTATTTAACAATTTCTGATAAGTAGATATGCTGATTACCTTGATGTACATGGTTTTCTCGTGCGCATTTAACTGGATGGCTTCTACTTGGTCGACAGTCAACCGGAGGGTATCGCCAATCCAGCGGTGAATTTCTCCTGGTGAGGGGCGAGAACTCTGCCTGTCCCATTGGCAGCGTACGGTGTTCTTCCTCTGGTATCCGGACATGATTTTCAGCGGGGTTTTCTGGGTTTCTGGTTTTGTTGTCCTATCTGGAACACTACTTGAAAAAGTATTGTCCGAATGACACACGGAAGGTCAGTACACACGTGGAACTAAGGAAGCACCGGTATTAGGAACCGTACACTCTTCCAATGCAGTCACACAGCGCGCACACACGTACCTCACTCGGCCACGTCTAGTGACCAACATAGTGAGCCATGGTAGGGTGCTGTCACGTATTGAGTCTATTTGTAGTCCTCATAGACACTTCATGTCTTTCGTAAGGCAGTGTTGTTTGGATGTGTCGATTTACACATTCGTTATAGTTGATGGCATTGAAATAACACTGCTGCCAATAATTTCGACTTTAATCGCGAGCATGAACTCAACCGTAAAGCTGTACTAGGCCAAGTACTAATGTTTTTAGGACGACTATGATATACGCGTTAGTTGGGTTGCCTTCCTCCAAAAATATTAAGGGGCTGCTGGACCACACTGTATACAGTGGGTGAGGGCTCTTAGCCAACCTTCAATTTTCGTCAACAATGGAGGTAGACCTATGAAATCAACATGGACCAAATATCCCCCACTTTCAATTCAAACATGTCAAAACCTAATTGAACCAAATTTCGTACGGGGGTCAAGCAATCACAGGGCATCAATGAATAGTGTTCAGTAACTTATCCATGCTTTATATCATCACCATCTTAACCAAAACAAAATGGCGATCACCCAAATGTTCAAAGCTTAAATCAAATTACGACTAGTCTTGCACATCGCCTCTTTACAAGGCGTCCCGGGTTTGATTCCCGGTCAATGCATGTGAGATTTTCGAAGTGAAATGCCATGTCCCATGGTTCCGATTCCAGGTAGAAAGGAGGTCCCGTGGCTCTTAATCGCGAGATAAACGTCCAAGATGAACTGCAAGCTTCCTGAAATTACATGATCATCATCCAATTTAAATATAGGGGCTCTGCGAATCATGCGATCATAATAATCCATAACTTATGATCCAATGAATCAATATTCACAATATTTGGCATTCAGATAGTTTTATAAAAGGACCCTCTATTGTCGACGTGATAACTATATGAAACTGTATGTTACGCACAGCCTCCATCTTGAAATTATAAATGATTAACATAAATACCTCCCAAAACTTAAGATATACAGTAACGGAAATAAGTGACAACGTAGGACTATATATGTGGTCTTGTATGACCAAGGCAAAAGAACACTCCCTTCATACAATCAAGATGGTAACTGTGAAAACTCTTAGAACATTAAAATCGATAATTCCATATGTAATTGGTTAATTGACACGAATTGTGCCGAGTGGTAAGTTGTGTTAGTCAGAAGGTTACCACACTGAATATAGTGAATCTTTTGACCAACGCAATTGAGAACCACTGTATGATACTCGTCTGTTGCTAAGATTCATCCCAATCATACAATAAATTATTAATTTTCGATTTTAATATTCTAATGAATCGCGCAGCTGCCTTCTTCAATGTATGGGGTCTCTGTTCTTTTGCCTTGGCCATACAAGGCCACATAAACTATACGGTCCTACCTTGTCACTAATTTTCATTTGTTTAGCTGTTAAGTGTTGAGCCTTATTTATTTTTATATTTTATAATTTCAAGATGACTCTCATATAGTCATCATGTACTTATAGTGTTCTTGTACAAGCGGCTTCGGTGGCGTAGTCGGTAGCATGCTGAGCTTCTATGCCCAAGATCGCTCGTTCAAACCCGGCCGAAGACGTCGGATTTTTAAGAGCGTTAAAATCCTTCAGTATGCCTTTCTTTGAAGGGAAAGTAAAGCCGGCGGTCCCATGTCATAGATTTATGGCATGTAAAAGAACCTTCCACTATTTAAACTTGTGTGAAGCTAAATTGTAGGTCAGATTTCGTTTAAACGCTTGATCAAAGTTCCAACATTCACCACTAGAAGTCAGTGACGTCTGGTAGCGAAAGTGGGAACTACTTGAAATTGAACGGATCTTGTAGCTCACCCCATGGGTGTCCGCATTGAAGCAGCTACAGCCTCTGGCGAGCCGAACATGTCCTCGGACACTCCCGGCACTAAAAGCCATACGCTAAATGACTATATAAGTGTTCTTATATGAAACTACTTGATTGCCAAGTACTGTGAGCATTGATTCTTTGGAACATAATTTATGGATTATAATACTTGTATGATTCGCGTGACCGCCATGATGAAATTATTCGGCTAATGACGTTGTACGGTAGTTTGTTCGTCAAACGCTTCCAAAAGAAGGTTTGGTTTACAAGAACTTGGTAGAGAATCGATGACCAGTTCAGTCGTAATTCAAATAAATCTTTGAACACACTGATGGCCACCATTTTCTTTTCGTTAAGATGGTGGTAATATAAATATGACATGGAGGTGCTCTTTCCTAGTGCTACCTCTGTACCTAATTTGAATCAATTCGGTTTCATCGTCTCGGAATTGATAGGGGAGGAGGCATGTACATACACATACAAACACACGAACATTTGGCCCGTTTAGATCTCGTAAGTCTACTTACATTTCTTTTTCAGAATGTGAAAGTTAGCTAAAAATAATATTATTATTGTTTGGTTCGCATTTTGGCATTACGGATTTTATTAGGTGTTCTCTGCTTACATGAAGTCAGACATGATCGATATATTAGCAATAACTCCTCCCATTCATTTACTTCGTTACTAGCTTTGACTTTATTATAGAACTCCATTAATGTTCGTGTGGCTGCCGGTATCTCACAGCACACAGGTAATGAGGCACGAATATTGTGGCGTTTAATTGTAGAGCTGCAAAGGCCTCTCTTTCAGATCATTATGGACGGTATTGGTGAATTGGCTGATTTAATCAATAAACTCACATCCTGTGCTGTAAGCAGTTGCGTATAAATATCCTAATTCGAATTATTATCGTCTCATTAAATATGAAAATGTATATTTGAGTAAAAGAACTCCTTCACAGTGTCCAGGAATTTTTGGCAGGAATTTCAAAGAATATGAATTTAAATTTTTAAGCTAAACTTCTGGAGGACACAAAAAGTTCGGTGAAGTGAGCAAGCAGCATGTCATCCACTGTTCTTAAGATGGAAAAATTAATGTAAAAAACATTGTAGAACCATGTAAAAATCAATAGTGTTCGATTCGTATTCCAAATACGAAGTAAGGAATACATTTCAAATTATTTATTCCCATAGCAAGAGTATATTTTCGTTCATCAAAAGAACATGCGTGGGTGAGGTAACATTTTTCTCTTTTGGTTCGAAAACAAAATGGAATGTAAAATTTAAAACTATGACTCATTTATCATCTTTAAACTAATTAGTGCTACGGCCGTCAATAGACGGTACACGAAAACATTCTTTTTTCAAATTTTCCGTTCGCTCTCGGGTGCCGAGTCGATGTCTGGCATTTTCTTCCATCTATTGGGCATTACCTAGTACCACTTGAATTTAAATTTTTGCTTCCGGAAATAACTAACAGACCATTTTGCAGACGTCTGTTCTCTAAAATTGGAGTTCTTATATGATGTAAAAAAAAGCATGGCTGTTATTTTGAATCATTGAATATCAATGTTTGTACTAGTAATGAGCAATATATATTTGTTGCCTAGAAATAATTTTATTTTTGTCACACAACCTGGTATGGAGATGAGCAAGCGTGAGCACAAATATTCTAATTCTGATTCTCTAAAAAAATATATAAACGCAGGATTTTGAATTTGTACTTAGAACAATAAATACCCAAAACCTATTGACACTTTATGCATAATGTTCCCCTGGTCAGCTAAAAATTACAGCGTCTTCAACAATTAGATAGCAAACAGCTAACTGGTAACTCAGCAATTAAAAGGTTAGAGCCCATAGGTCATGATGATGATGATGATGATGATGATGATGATGATGATGATGGTGATGATAATTAATGTTTTGAGGGGCCTAACATCTAGGTTATGGCCCCTAATGGTTTGGGTGATAGCGAAAATGAAAGATGATCAAATTAAACTTACAACTAAAACTAACTACTCTCTTAACAACTAAAAGAGGAAATGGGAAACAATAAGGAGAAGAATGTAAATAAAAGACAGGAGGAAAGGAAATGCCCTCAACCCTCGAAGAATGAGAATTGAGAGACTTGGAAGGAAGGAGAGCCAAGAAAGGCAGAGAGGAAAGAGGAAAGAGCCCGCCCCAATGACAATGGAAGAAGGAGAAATACCGGACCCAGCTCAGGAAGCCCCCGGGGTCGCCAACTCCAGAACTCACCAGCTGTGAGCTCTTGAGGATGTAGCACTATCCAGGGTGCACCAGAAATGTTGGGGCTACAAGCACCCTGCCTCCTTTAGGTCCTTGAGCAGAAGGCAGAAGATACAATGAAAAGGAAACAAGATGTCTGACCCCACGAAGAATGAGGAATCAGGAAAGATGAGACAAGAGCCAATTAATGCGGGAAAGTGAAAGACTCCCAAGGCCTCGGATACCCTAATACCGTCGGGGTTGTCAATTATCAAGAGTTGGCCAAGGGAGGTCGACAGGAAAGATAACAGAGAGGAGCCCAGCACAAATAACTGCAAGCAATGCCAGACTCAGGTTGGGTCCCGTGGTCACCAACCCACGTCCCACAAGTTGTGAGCCCCTAGGGGGAAAGCCCATAGGAAACACTTAATCACCTATTTTAATTTGACAAAACAAGTGTACAGAATCATACATTCATCACATTCATATATTAAATATGGAATTTTATGAATAAAACAGGTCATAATCATTAAAATAAACATGTGTTTTAAAATAATAATGGGAAGGAAACATTTTTTAGCGTATGGCTTTTAGTGCCGGGAGTGTCCGAGGACATGTTCGGCTCGCCAGTTTTGTAGCTGCTTCGAGACGGACACCCAATGGGTGAGCTACAAGTACCGTTGGGGAGGAAAGTTGGAATGGAAGGTCGAGGAGTTGGAAGGTAGCGGCTGTGGCCTATAGTTAGGGACCAAACCCGGCATTTGCCTGGAAGGAAGATGGGAAACCACAGAAGACCATCTTCAAGCTTGCCGGCGGGGGGATTCGAACCTCCTCGCCTCCCGGATGAGAGCGACTGCCAGCAGTCATGCCGTAACGACCACGGCTAACTTACCCGGTAAGGAAACATTGACAAGATGCCATTGATATTTAAATTGTTGTTAATCCGTTTTAGGGGCTTGGGACAACTTGGTCATCAGCACAGTGTACTTGGGTGTGTGTTTCTTTTGTCGTATAACCTGCATTTCTGTGGTGACTATACTAGTGTCTGTATCTGTAATTGTTAAGGCAGAGGTTGGGAAAGATGCCTGGAGTGAGTGTGGAAAATCCACAGTGAGTATAGCTGATGTCAGCGCCGGGATTTGAACCTCCAATCTTCGGGCTTGTTGAGGCTCACCATCGCGGCCGTAATGCACTACGCAGTGGTGTACCGGCGTTTGCAACGTTGTTTGGTATTTGTATGATTCACGTGAACCACGAATAGTTTTAAGAAATTAAGTGTGGTCGTTCACTAAGGCCCGCGGTCTAAAGCGAAAGCAACCTTTCAGCAGGCATAGCACTTGCTCTTAAAGTATCAGGCACGGGTGTTAAACTGCCAGTATCAAATGATTTTAAATGGCAACGAAAGTTTCTTCTGTCAGCATTATACAGTATAGGCAGGAAAAGGGAGAGGTGAGAAATATGATCACTAAACTATCTTCGGCATAGTTTTATGATCACGATCCACTTTGATCTCTTAAAACTAAGCACAGTTCAGAGGGCATTGAATACAGTCAACATAGCTTATGGCAGCGATATAATATCAAATAAAGAAATTTAAAAAATATATCATTACACGTGAATATTCGTCCATCTAGCCACGTAGCGACTAGCATTCTTGGCTATCACTATGCAGGTCCGGGTTCAATTCCCTGCTCTGCTGACATTTCATTCCAATCTGAGTGCTGTAATTGGGTTTATTCTGCTTCCTGAGGCAGAATGTAGAAGAGATGGGTTCGATCCCTAACTCACCCATCGTAGAAGGAGTTTGTCGTAACTTACCACTTCTACTCAAGGAAATTGCTGAGATGGTACTTTACTTAAGACCATGGCCACCTGCTACCCAAACCCTAGTCCCAGTTACAAATACACACACTAGTACAGTCACTGCAATGACACAGGTCATCAGAGAGATTCCACACACACACACACAAGTACGACAGACTGCATGCTTAAGATGTCCTAGATGTTCTAGTGTATGGCGTAGTTGTGTACTTTCAGTATTATGTAAAGTTTTGAAGCCATTATTTCAGTGTTGCCAGTAAAAACAGTCAGTTGTAACTCTTCAGTCGGTCAACACGAATTTACCTAATGACTGGGTCGGGTACAATGTATATAATATATAAACAAAAAGTAAGTAAATAACACTCTTGAAAAATATTACATGTATTAGTTATGATCACTGTTACCATGGGGCAAGTTTAAGGATTACGGGTTTCGACCTTCAAGCGGTCATCATTAGATCCTGATCACTGAGGGTTGAGGTTTAAATTTATCTACAAATAGAATTTAATTACACTTGTTAGTGTACATTCGTCAACGTTCATTGTGCCAAAGACCCAAAATGAATCAACAACAATAAAAACAACATCTGCAACACGTGACTATTCCAATTTTGAATATGGAGTAGAGGATTTTAACGATACTTCACTTATAGGCCTACTTTTGAGTTAGGATCTATTTTATCGCTTATCCTCCACGCTTGGCATCACCCACAGACTCTGCGAGGGATGATTCCTCTATTGCCACAAGGGCAGTGTATTGGAGCTGAACACACTCAGTCAGCAGATGCAACTAAGGATGGTGAAAGGCTGATCGCCCAAGGGACCACTAACTTAGGTCTAATTAAGGAATGCTCAAGGAAGGGAGCAGGAAAGAAGCCGGCCGAGGAATTTTTGAAAGAAACCGTCCCAGCATTTGCCTGGGGGTGTAAATGGGAATCCACGGAAATCCATTTTCAGGACGGCCGAACA
This sequence comes from Meconema thalassinum, assembly GCA_946902985.2. NCBI lineage: Eukaryota > Metazoa > Arthropoda > Insecta > Orthoptera > Tettigoniidae > Meconema > Meconema thalassinum. The sequence continues at coordinate 1,105,425,701 of OX336389.2, read as the reverse complement.
CACGATCTCCCGATACCAGTGAGACACGAGGTAGCGCGTTACCACTCTCCACCTCCGCGGTCGATGTTGTTAATGTGGAAATAAATATATTCGCCTTAATGCTCAAGGTCATAAAGCAAGGACATTTTCAGGCTCGGGTCACGATAGCAAGAGCAATTCAAGGTTTTTCTGCTAAAAACTCACAATGCCAGAGAAAGCTGCCTCAGGAAAAACATATAAACCGATACTTTGAAAGGAAATTGAATTTACGGGAGTATTGGCCAGAAATTTTTGACAGTGGTAGGATTTGAATCTCTATTTAGAAACTTGCGGTAGCACCCTATTGCAGTCTTGGAGTGTGACTCAACGCGCTTGACTAAGTTGCTGGATTTTCAGCCTGTCTATAGAGGAATCAAAGGTAGATGTATTCCAAGTTAGAAATTAGAAGCATATGGTGATATTTATGTGAAGCTTTCGAATGAAATATTATGGTGTTAGGCACCTTGCTACATGGTTCCAATCTTTATGGTCACAGGGTAAATTAATATGCACTATGGCAATACAAACACATGAATTCTGAAGTATTAAATTAATTGAGGACAGTGCGTAGAGGGAAGGGTACATATTCATCAGAACAATAATTCCATGCTATCTCAGAATTTCGGCTTTTATAATGCATAGAGTAAGAGCGTGTGAACATCGCACTTAATGTGGTAGTTAGCTGTGAAGGAAAGTAGTGCATTGACCGCTAATGATGACGTCATAAATTACAAAATCGTGCTGACAACCTTGTGTCTCTCTAATTATATCATGAGATAAGTGGCAAAAGACCTGCAGGTGTTGTAGATTTATTTCACGGTTATACTGGATGATATTCAAGATGGCTAAGTTACCTAACTTAATTGTTCTGAGACAGTTGCCTGGGGCGGCAAATTCTGTTTCACACAAAAGTGCGATTATAAATATAATTACCAATTAAATGGGAACTATATGAGCTTCATGTAAACACCATTACTAACTGAGCTCAGCAGCATGGATTCGGGAGAGTTAATGCTTTAGACCAGGATTGGGGAGTCACGCGTGCGTTACTTGCAACGTAACTTTCACGGTAACGAAGGGGTATGGACGTTACTAATTTACACAGGTGTGCAAAATACTAGACTGATATAATGGATTTAAATCAGGCTATAATTTTTATTCAAAAACATTTTATTTCATTATTGATACCCTATTGAAACCTCCGTGGCTTAGGCGGCAGCACGCCGGCCTCTCACCGCTGGGTCCGTGGTTCAAATCCCGGTCACTCCATGTGAGATCTGTGCTGGACAAAACGGAGGCCGACAGGTTTTTCTCCGGGTACTCCGGTTTTCCCTGTCAAAATTTCATTCCAGCAACACTCTCCACTATCATATCATTTCATCTGTCATTCATTTAATCATTGGCCCAGAGGAGTGCGTCAGGCCTCGGCAGCCGGCACAGTTCATATCCTCGCCGCTAGATGCGGGCTTCATTCATTCCATTCCTGACCCGGTCGGAGACTGGAAGCAGGCTGTGGATTTTCTTTTCATTGATACCCTATTCTATAATGATTTTTTTGGAGGTTTATCGTGTTAAAAGCCATTTTTCAACTTTTGAAGTATTAGTGCCGTTTATAAGTGTTCTATTAAAGAAATCTTTTCAGAAGGTCTACACAAATTGTGCCCAATTACATTAGGTGGGGAAACAGGTATTTATACACCCCAACCTGAAATAAATATTACATGACAGATTTATTACAAAATAACTCGCTCTTGTGTACAAAAGGAGGAATATCTTCTTCAGGAGGAGGCATATCTTCTTTAGGAGTAGGCATATTTCATTGAGGAACAGGTACCTCTTCAACAGGAGTAGGCATATCTCATTGAGGAACAGGTGCCTCTTCAACAGGAGTAGGCATATCTCATTGAGGAACAGGTGCCTCTTCAACAGGAGTAGGCATATCTCATTGAGGAACAGGTACCTCTTCAACAGGAGTAGGCATATCTCATTGAGGAACAGGTACCTCTTCAACAGGAGTAGGCATATCTCATTGAGGAACAGGTGCCTCTTCAACAGGAGTAGGCATATATTCTTCAGGATTAGGGTTATATTTTTCAGGAGCAGGCATATCTTCTACAGGAGCAGGAGGAAGCATATCTTCCTCCGGAGTAGGCATACCTTCTTCAAGAGTAGGCATATATTCTTCAGGATTAGGGATAAATTCTTCAGGAGCAGGCATATCTTCTACAGGAGCAGGAGGAAGCATATTTTCCTCAGGAGTAGGCATACCTTCTTCAAGAGTAGGCATATATTCTTCAGGATTAGGGATAAATTCTTCAGGAGCAGGCATATCTTCTACAGGAGCAGGAGGAAGCATATCTTCCTCAGCAGTAGGTATACCTTCTTCAAGAGTAGGCATATATTCTTCAATATTAGGGTTATATTCTTCAGGAGCAGGAGGAGGTATCTCTTCCTCAGGAGTAGGCGTATCTTCTTCAAGAGTAGGCATATCTTCTTGAAGAGTAGGCATATCTTCTTGAGAAGTAGGCATGTCTTCTTCAGGAGTAGGGATTTCTTCTTCTGGAGTAGGCATATCTTCTTCAGGATTAGAGATATATTCATCAGGAGCAGGCATATGTTTTTCAGAAGGAGACATACCTTCTTCAGGAACAGGAATACCTTCTTCAGGACGAGGCCTATCTTCGCTCCCTTTTTTCCCGTTATTGTAATTGGGCGCAACTTGTGTCGACCGACTGAAAAGTTTTCTTTACTACTTACAACGTTTCCCATAAGAAATTGCTTTTGATTTTTTCAAATTGAAGATTCTGAGGTGAACCAGAGCGTGGTCCGTTCTATCATGTTTTAATGACTTTGGAATGTACCCTCAAAATCAGGTGATCCCAATCCATGGTCCACGATTCTTTGAATAAATCGAGAGTGGACCATCTGCAATAAATGACTTCCAATATCTCTGTTCAAAATACACACTAAAACTAGAATAACGTTATCAAAACAAAACATCTGACATTCTGTATTAACAAGACACCTCTTTTAGTGGAAATAGTAAACATTATTTTACTGTCAGATTCTTAAAATAAAATGTAATTAAGACTATTGATTAACCATTTTGAAACAACTTCATCACCCTATATTAACTCATAAAAAGTAAAAACGAAAAGTGAAACTACTATCTAGTTGGATAATTTCCACACCCTGTAACGCCGCTAATTTGACACTCACGAAATAACGAATATTGCCGTTAGTTTTTCAAGATGGAGCAATCTATGTCACTGGTGATTCCCGTTTATGTTCTTGTTGTTGTTAAGTTTTTATGGACCTGGATTAGCTTGGTCATCAGCCCCATTTAGTTGGGTGTGTGTTGAACTTGATTTGAGGGATGACCTGTATTTATGTCATGCCTATAGTAGTGTCTGTGTAACTAATTAGTGACAGGGATGGGGTAGGTGCCCCGGGTTGAAGTAAGGTGCTATCCTGACATTTATTTGGAGATAGTGTGGAAAAACACGGGGAAAAACAGACCTAGCATAGCCGCTGTCATTGCTTGAATTTGAACCTTCGATTTCCGGACTTGATGCAGCTGTCTTCGCGGCCGTGGTGCATGAATTAACGAGCACGGCTTCATCACGGGGCTGGTGTTTCTCATTTTATATCGAACAGGCCAATTATGCACATTTATTTTCAAATTAAATATTATTATTTTTTCATTTATGAAAAAAAAAAAGGCTTATGAGATCACCTTCTGTCCGTGTGTGTATGTGTGCACGTGTGTGTCCCCCCTCCCCCCTAATCAAATCTAAACGGTCGAAGCGATTTCAATGAAACTCGGTAAGAGCATACTACTACCTCGTCCGTCCTCGACCGTGCCTTTCAAGTTTTATTATGGTTCACCAATCCAACATGGTGGACACGTGAAATATTTCACTAGCATTCTATATCTGCGCAACAGTGACATATATCACTATGAAATTTTGAACGTTGATAAAGGGTTTTATTAGAAGATCACCTAAGTAACTTTCTTGAACCTGTCAAGTACAAAACGAACATGGCGGCAAGCGAATTTGAAAATTTTAAATAGACGTTGCTCGCGATTTAACCTTCGAGCCCAGTTAATCTTGGTACAGCAAATGTTTATACAAATTGTAATGCAATGACATCTTATTTAGTTCAAATGTGTACTTAACCTCAAGATGGCGGTTGCGCGAAACGTTAAATTAAGTTTTTATTTCTAGTGTCCTAATCATGCGATCAAAGTGAAAGTTTGAATAATGAACCTACGAATCTTCATCTAATGGTTCATAACTCTATGGCTTACATATATAACAATCCAACATGGCAACCATCCGAAATATTCAGACGGCTCCCAATATCTACGAATCTACTGCAGCAATAAAACTGAAATTTGTATGTTGATAGAGGCAATTAGCTTAACTTCACTTTTGGGGCTTTACAGAACCTGGTGATCACAAAACCAACATGACGGCCAAGCGATGTTAAAACATTTAAATGGAATTTACTCGCGATTTAATCATCTGAGCGCCGTGAAACTTGTACGGTAAATGTTCATATAAAATGCAATCTACTGACATCCAATTAATGTAAATTGTTCTAGTTAACACCAAGATGGCGGCTGTGCGAAATTTTAAAATTAGGTTTTCATTTCTTGTGTCCTAATGATGCGATAAAAGTGAAAGTTTAAATAATGAACCTACGCAATAGTCGTTATGTAATCGTACGTAACTCTATGGCCTACACACATATAACATTCGAACTGGACGACGATCGAAAATAGTCTATTAAACGGTTCTCAATATCTACGAATCAATTACAGCATTCAAACTGAAAATTTGTATGTTGATAAAGGCAAGGAACGTAAGTTCACCTATGGATCATTTAATAAACTGGTGAACACAATACTAATTTGGCGGCGACGAAAAATTTAAATATTTAATTGAATTTTTCTGGCGTCATTTCATCCGAGCGCTCTGAAACTTTGTACGTTATATCATTATACTAGCCTTCTTATACTGATGTCTAATTTAATGGTATTTTATGAGAACTTAATCTTGGCGGCTGTGCATTAAAAAAAATCGTGTATTAAGTAAGACCAGTAGGATAGGCTATATGAAAATAGGCTATTTAGTTCTTCAGGGACCTACTTGTTTTTATTGAAATCATATTAGCATTTTGCCGAAGGAAACATTAACAAGTACTTTTTGCAATATCAGTTTTACATCGGAATCGGAATCCAGCAAAAGTAACTCATCTTGTGTGTTGTGGCGTACGTGTGATGCTAAATCTATACTAATATACTAAAGCTGAAGAGTTTGTGTGTTTATGTGTTTAAACGCGCTAATCTCTTGAACTACCAGTCGGATTCGAAAAATTCTTTTTGTATATGATAGCCAGATTCAAGAGGAATAGTTTAGGCTATTTTAAATTTCGATCAGACACTCTATTTCCTGCATTTATACCCTGTGACCCAAATCTACACCGTTTCACAGATCTGAACCAAAATTTGTATACTTACCTTTTGGAACCCTGCGAGTAGCACTGTCTGCATGACATTTATGACAGACCAGTCCATTCCCTGCATTTAGGCCCTTTGGCACAAATCCACACCTTTTCACCGATCTGAACCAAAATGTGTATACTTAGCCTTTGGAACCCTGCGAGTAATACTGTTTACATGAAATTTCGGACAGACCACTCCATTCCCAGCATTTATGCCCTTTGGCACAAATCTACACCGTTTCACCGATCTGAACCAAAATTTGTATACTTACCCTTTGGAACCCTGCGAGTAACACAGTCTGCATGAAATTTCGGACAGACCACTCCATTCATTGTATTTAGGCCCTTTGGCACAAATCTACACCATTTCACCGATCTGAACCAAATTTCACATACTTACCCTTTGGAACCTGACGAGTAACACTGTTTGCTTGAATGTTAGGAAAGACTACTCCATTCCCTGCATTTAGGTCCTTTGGCACAAATCTACACCGTTTCACCGATCTGAACCACAATTTGTACACTTATCATTTAGAACCCTGCGGGTGACACTGTCCACTTTAAATTTCGGTCAGACCACTCCATTCCCTGCATTTAGGCTTTTATCACAAATCTACTCCGTTCCTCCTAATTACACCAAATTTTACATATAATTTGAAACCCTGCTGGTAACACTATCCACTTAATATTTTGGACAACGCTCTCCACCCCTACATTTAGAATAACAAACAAACTCAACTTGAAAACCATGTATTAAAATGCCCTAGAACCATTTTTGTCCGTAGTAGTGTAACTGTAAGAGCATTTTAATAAGTATATTGTTGACTGGTAATTCGGGCTGGCATCACGTCGCTCCTACCAGTGTCCTGGTGCAGAATTGCGAAAATTGTTAAATCTTGCGCTGCTTATAAATTGCAGTCACGGGGAGTAATTAGTGAAAAAAGATTTCCTAGGCCCCTTAAATCAGTTATCATCATGAACATATTATACCTCTGTATTGTGCCCTTTTAGCAAGAAATATGCAAATCACAGTATGCCAGCATTGCTCTATTCGGGATTTTTCGGGGCTGCGGTAAGTTCTCCCACTCTGTGACTTACACATTTTGGATTAAATAGAGGATACACTTGCAAAAATAACAACAAAATCAACTCCTATTTTAACACATTTAATTAATCAAAATTATGGCGCTACAAACAATAAAACAAATAAACTACTGACCAATATCATTCTACTTGTCCAAAGTGAACAAGGAATAGCATAAAAATAAAACAAATATTAGATTAAAACACATGGTTTTCTTTAAAACCAACAATTCACGATTATTTTCACTTCCATAAAGTACCTATCTTAAAGTTCCATATAACTACGAGCTCCTTTGGCTCGATATTTTCCCATAATAATGGTGTCATACTTTTGTACACCTCAAGAATTTATTTTTATATTTTCTTATCATCAAAACAAATATATAATTACATTTAAAATTACATGTTAATTATTCACTTCAATATTTGGGCATTTCACATATTCTCATTATTTACTATCTCTCTCAAGTTTTGCAAATTCACTACGGTGATCGGGAAACTATTTGTGTATTCCAGAGTCATAAAGATTACTTGACAAAGTCAAAAACTATGATTACTCCCGAATCTAGTTATCTTCACAAAACTCGTGGATTCCTTATTTTCCATACAACATTACAATAGGGATTTTATTTAATTCATTTGTCTTATAAGACCATTATCACATAAGAAAACTACGATCTGAACTGGCAAGCGATAATATAAATCTACAAGGACCTCGGTTCAACGCCCGGGTCATTAACAACTTTAAACACTCACGGTGTATTTCAATTCTTACAAGACAATCTTTACCCACCCTCGCTCTATGAGGGTCAGGCCATTATACTCGAGCGTGATTTATGACAGGGAGAGCGGCTCCCTGCCTAGCCTACGGTTGGAGCTCTCTTCAATGCTTTTAAAACAAACATTCATTTTATCTTCAGTTCTGTGGAAAGACCTGGCTTTTACTCCACTTATTTTCATTCAACAATATTATTGGTTCATAAACCACTTTCGTAACCTTGGCATTTATTAATTATGAGAGGGTCCTCATTGTTTGGGAAGAGTAATACACATTCTACGACGAATAATAAGGGGCTTTAACAACAAGAGGATTCTAGGTTCGAATCTCTTAACATGCCTCGGGAACCATTTCCGCATTAGAGGACTTATACAAGACGCGATTTAAAGTCGGCCGTGGCCTACATGACATACGCTCAATAATACCATACATTAGCTCCCTTTTCAATATAACACACACATGGCCTCGTGATCCACGTCACAATTTAGAGGACTTACAACATATCTCAATTCACTGCAATCAACTACCCTCCATAAGTAACTTACCAAGTACTTTAACTTTTACGCGTTCCTAGCGTGACTTTTTATTTAATTGCGTTCCATTACGCTACACATTACTTTACGGCCTAATGTCTTCCAAAGAACTGATAAATTTCATAGTAACAATTTATACATTTCTTAATTCTTATATTTATCTTTTCCGTTGACAATAAATCGCTCCAATTTTAAGAACATGCATTCACATCATGTCTTATACATTTGTTAAGGCTTCAACGCTCTATATTTTTATATCATTCAATTTAATCTTTATTTAGATTTCTTTACCGAGTTATTCACATCATGTCTTCATTCCTTACAAAAGCTCAAAAGCTATTTCTTTCATATAATTCAAATTTACCTTTATGTAAATATCTTTGTTATAATTATTATTATTACGCTTGCTTTTATAATATTCATTAAATACACTGACATTTTATTCCATGCATTTCCTCTACAGGATTTCTTATTTCACATAATTATTTATTATTTCTTAAAACTTTATTTTCGTTCAGATCGCGTTCTTATTTAGTTATTATTTATTTAAAAACATCCCTTTTACTCAAAACTCCGGTGGAATTGTACACAAAATTTTTCCCGACACCAAAACATAATGAAAATCTTTACTCACATGTCTAAGGTCGTTTTCTGACCTTTATTCTCGTTTGATGTGACATTTTGGCCCACCTTCTTGACTTACTCCATATTGTACAAACTCATCTCATGTACAGAAATTTCTTGACACATATTCACTACATTTAACACTGACAACATTTTTAATACACGGGTGTATCCGTTTAGAACACACATTAAAACACTAAAAATATTACTCTGGTACATATTATAACACATATCACTTTGCATAAAACGCTTTCACTTTACCTAAAACACTTAAAATGATACTCTTATTTTTTTTCTTACAATATTTACACTTCACTTCTATCACACGGGCGTATCTCAACGATTTTGACGATTTCTGTCGGCTGTTGACGATCCCTGATGTGAATCCTATCGACCTGCATTGGACGTGTGATTTTACTCGTTCAAAGTTTCTCTCTCCTACAATGGAAACTACTGGTTTCAGTCTCTCAAAACCGCTTCTATTGTCTATTTCTCGGCTTCATTTTATCTGCTTTAAATAGGCGATAAATGTCTTTACTTTGCCGTCACCTCTATTTATATATGGTGGTCTATCGCACCCTATAGTTTCTATATCTTGGCCTCCTTTCGAGGACCGTACACTGTCTATCGTACCCTATAGTTTCTATATTTTGGCCTCCTTTCGAGGACCGTACACTGTCTATCGTATATTATTTGACGCTACCTCACTAGAGTACGTTTTCCCTCTGGTTTCGAACCTAAGTTCCTAAGTTCCTTTGGCTAGAACTTCTATCTTTCGCGATCGTAATTACTGTTTATTCTTGTCCTTTACAGGACTTAGTGTCCTTAACAATGTCTTTACTAGACATAACGCCGTTTTATTTGTTGGAGTTCTTATAACTTCGTAACTGTATCGAACTAGTGTTCTTCTGGAACTCGAAGTTCCCTACTGATCGCTGTATCTTACTTTGACGATATGATACTTTTGGTCGTTTACTGAAAGACCTATCGCCTGAATCCTAAGTCCGCAGCCTGCTTTGACAGTATTTTGGAACTTTTATGGTAAACTTTGCCCTGTCGGACCTAAATCCTGTAACTAGGATTTTCCTAATTTTTCAACACGGTGATACTTTAATACTTCTTCTTTGCAACTCCTTATGGAGGCACGCAAGTTACTGATACTTCGACGCCCTTGGCTGTCGGATATTAATTCTGCGGTGTAATACAGCGTTTCTCCCCTCAAGGAGTACTGGTTAACTGCCTTCAATGTCTGATACAGCGTGACGTTCCCCTCACGGGCTCTTGAATACTGCCTATACGAGGTGGTGCAGCACCTCCGCTCACGGAATGCTCGTAGACTGCATGATTGGCTTGGTGAGGCCAGGAGTTTTATACCTTTCAGTCACAAAAAGATAAAATCCTAGTCCTTTTCGTGACCAACTTTTGAACTAATTGTCGCACAATTATAAAAATCATATCTCCAGAAAGCTCGTCTTCCAAACGTAAAATAATCTTCCTGTGCATGGAAATCGATCGTGCATTTCCGAGATATTAATTAATTTCTCGTCCTCAACTGTGTGGGTGGTGCTGTTCATTTTTAATTCTCCCACTCCTTGGGTCCCGGTGAATCCCCAATGACGTATACTTGCGTTTGCAGTTTTTTTCTGTGCAATTATTACAAGGTTTTTCTTTACACAAAAATCTCTAATCCAAAATGATTCACCGTACTGTATCTGTTTACTTATTTTTATATTCGTAAACGGGTTAAATTTAATTATTCCTGTTCTGACTCAGCAGCGATGTTGCCGTTTTCCTGCAACGTAAGAGCAATTTCCGAGTCAAGCTTCTTCGTCTTACAGTCCAAACTTTCCACTCGTTCTAATAATATCCATGACTGGCTCCTTATGAATGTCAAGAGGCATGAGCTCATCTTAGGAACACCTGGTCCCAGCGCTTGCACAATGTTAGGCTATAATCCTGGCTTGAAATCTCTCTCCGTTCCCTTAGAGACTGTATGATTCTTTCATTCCTTTCACAAAATACATGGATTCGACTCCCTTTGAAGCCTATGGTACATGGGTTCAGTATAAGTGCCATGGTGTTGGTGCAATACATTGATGTTATCATTTGCAATAAGCGTTGGTGCTTTCAAATTTACCGTAATTTATTCCGAAACTTATCGTTGAGCGCTATGTGGCCATAAATGACACTATTGCTATCTCAGGAGCTCGGGACAGCCGAAGTTTTTCAAAGTGTTCTGATTATTTTCCTACGGCGCTATGCGACAAAAGACGACACTATTGGTCTCTACATTTCTAACAGACAATTAGATATAGGCCCTAGGCAGTGTCTTTTATTTCACTTACTCCTCTTTCTAATTATTTTTAGAAATTTGTTTGTAAATTATATGTTTCAGTGCTGTAGTGAGTAAATAGCCGTTTCCCTATTCATAATTATCATTATTATCATAACGGGAAAATGATCTAAATGTTACGTCCATTATACTGTGCTTCTTATCAACCCCACTATAACCACCACCACCACCACCACCACCACCAACACAAAAAGTTATATTTTAAAAATATTTATTTTCTGTTAGTTTAAGTATCATGTTCCAGTTCTGTAGTAGTATTCATTATCATCCCTAAAACAAATAAATCCACCGGGCGAAGCCGGGCACTACTGCTAGTCACAGATAAGTCTAGGCTGCTGGACCCAGGTGACTTCTGCACGGTTCTCATTAGCATACGGTTAGACAAGGATTTAGGAAAGAAGTAATCGTGGAGCACCAAAAAATCACGGTAAAATAATTTTAAATATTGTCTGTAAGGAATTCATGTACGAGTCGTAAATGTACCGGGATGAGACAGTCACAATAAGCACTCATTATTAAATATAATTTACACTTTGTCAATTCATTTAGTTCTTCCAAATTACTGGAATCCACATTTGCGTTCAAACCAAGCAAATTGTAGGAGCGAGGAAAGTGTTATTAAGCAGCTTTTTTTAAACCAGAAGTAACGGGAAAGCTATGATGCGTTACTTTAGAAGTAGTAACTGTAACGCAGTTACTCTTCACACACATTTTAAAATATTTGAAAGGATTTTCAGTGTCGCTTAATAAGCAATTAGCATAATCGCTCTCCAGTCAGACAACACGAGTGTACTCAATTAGATTGGGCGGGGAGTAGCAAGTAATATGCTAGAGCCTGAAATAAATAGGCTACATGAATTAATTATTTATACACAATAATTCATGCAGTTATTTCCGACACTAGGGATTATTTTATACACTTAACAGTTCACGCGATTATATCAGGCACAAACAATTAATGTATGATGAAACCGCTAAGTACTGGTTCATGTGATATTTTTTATTGCAATGCATTTTGATGCATCACCTTAGAACGTACCCACTGACCAGCCATGCTGTTGCTACATGCTAACATTCTTTGGAGTTATAAATGGTTGATCTTTTGACTATGCAGAAAACCAATTTTATATAATCTGTGGCTTAATTATGACACTTCCATATTCTACGAAGCTCAGATATTCTCATGTTGTAATTCTATATCATTGAAACATTCTTCAGAATGTCATTTCTACTTTTGGTAAGGTATTAACATCGCAGATACGCGAACCGGAACCAACCAGTCGCTGCACGACTAGTGTATTCACAAGTTCTCGCAGTGCAGGACAGAGCTCCTAGCACATGTGTTTGGTTTTCCATCCAGATTGGATGTGTTTGTGAAGTCCGTCTTAAAGACGAGGAAATAGTCCGCCTGGAAGGCGAGGAAAGTAATCGTTGTGCATCGCATAATATTCTGCAACGAACTGTACACCATTCGAGTGAATATTACAGCCAAAGAAGGCTTGTGCCACGATAATTGCGAATTTTGGAAAAGTGATTATAATCGTGCAACGTGGAACACCATATTTTCAACCACGTGTTGTGGAAATTTCAGCATCGTCAAGCGACGAGAAAATATGTCAATTACTGTGAATTTACAATTAATCGAGTGAATTATTCTAACACTCACTACTACGAATATTGCTATCATCGCAAGAGCGATTAATTTCTGTAACATACAACATCGATGCCACGTGATTTGTGGGCTATTAAAACCTGTGATAGTGAAGCAGATAACAGTGCATGGCCAATTTATAAATCATCTACGCCGTGTAAAATCAGTGAAGTTGTTACCATATTAAAGCTAGCTTCCGTACAACTGTGCTACGCCCATTTTCCGTATTTTCAAGTGGTTACTTCATATATAAACATGTCACTTCCTGATAACCACGTGTACGACGATCTTTATTAAGCATCATCTGTGGAGATGAACTGCTAAACTTCATGATGTGAAGGAGAGGACCGGAGAACTACAGCCGATGACAGGAGAACCATGACTTTAGCATCCGCTAAGCCAAGGAAAATGACGACTTTGGAGAGGAGTCTGGTCGTATCATCACGACAACGACGAAGACGAATCAAGGCCGTGGAAATGGATAGAGCCCATGTGGAGGCCCAGATTGGACAACCCTTGTCCGGAGACCAAAGCCTTATTGTATCCCTCAGGTCGTTGGAACGACTGAGATGTAGACATCCTTTCTTGTGAGTCCGAATAATCTATTCCTTGTGAGGTTCTTTTCTGGTGTAGCTTAGTGTAGTTTATTGTAGTTTATTGTAGAACCAGCTAAACTCCTTGACAAGCCATAGGTAGGTTTTGTACTGATAGAATTAATCCTTGTAGTTCACTTTCAGTGATTTGTTAGTCACCCGTTGTGATTGAATCTTTTTCGATCACGGTGCACTCTGATGGACATCGCTAAGATGTTAGTTCTACCCCTGCTAAGCGTGACTGTAGTCTTTGTTACTACGTTTTGTCCAACCCTAGGTGGGTGATTTTTGTGTATAGTTATTTGGGATGACGATCAGACGTCATGGCCAGTGTTATTTTTATTACACTCCCTTTCTTGTAAATGTTGTCATGCCACTGATTTAGTTAGAACAGTTCGTATCAGTAGGTAGTCGACTGAAACTACCAGTTTTGTAATTCAATGTCATTTTCATTTTGATGTGCTATGAAGCCATCCAGTTCAAGTTGTGAACACATTCAGGGTGTTACATTTTGTATGCAATCTAGCATCGAACCCTGTAATGAATGCCGTATCAATGGCAAACTTAGCAATTGTAAGATTTGCGCCTTTTTGATGTTTATTTTGTGTCAGGTGTTTCGACACAGTTATTATTTTGGTTATAGTTAGACAAAGCAGTTATGGAGTGACATATCTGCAGATTTCAAAGAAGTTCAGAACCAGTTTTATATCTGTATTTTTCTTTTATTTGACTTTTATGAACATGCCACGTATTTGTGTATTGTTTTGAGGCGTGATTTTAAGCTTGATGCTTACGCTACTTTATATTCTATTTGGGACCAGATAACAAGGCCAGTTTTCTGATAGACTTTCTGCGAGAAAGCTGCCTGCCTTCAGTGTTGTTTCATTTTAAACTGTCCGTGTGGATGACTGTGAGTAGCGAGTCTAGCTCAAGTCATGGACAGGTGGTAACAGTTCCCAGCATGCAATGTACTAGAGCACCACTCATTCAGTGAGACATACTTTTTCAGACTTTTTGACAATGCTTATAGCATTACTAACCATTTGTTGTTGTGTCTCATATGTAGGTCAATGTCCAGGCCACCATTTTTTAATAATTAGATGTTTTGCTACTTTGATCTGACTGGCAAGAGCCATGTGTTTACATCGCTATTGGAGCGACTACTTTTCTTCTCCATTTGAGAATGATTACACGTTATGTTAAGGTTTATTTGTTGAGATCGAGAGGCTGGATGAGGCACCTGTGTAGAGGCTATATTTATATGTGTCCAGACTTCGATTCTGTTGACTGTGTTATTGTAGGGAGGTAACCGATGTTCATTCCACACCGACCCAGAGGTAAATTAAGTGAGCCGAGAGCCACTATTAACCTGTGTTATTGATATGTCCGAGCGGGAGAGCTCGTTGATGGTATTTTATAGCAGAGATTGATCTCGCACGAGACTGCTACTGCTGAGCCCAAGGTATTCAGGATTGTCAGCCTATTCGCCATAAACCAACGATAATCTAAACCGACATTCTAATAATCAAACACGTCATTATTATAAACTGATGGTAACTAATTGTTTTTAGCATTTAACCTTGATTTTCTTGCATTTTGGACCTGCTGGCTGACACTTGCTTTGTGCACACTTCTTTTGTGGAAGTAATCTAGGACAGATGACACTAATTTTTATCGACGGAGTGCTTGCTCAACCTTTAGTCAGTAGCTGGTGGAGCGTGAGCCTCATCCAATGTTAGACGTAGTTTTTACTACGCATTTGCGACCGTAAATGACATGCACGTAGATGACACTGGTTTACAAAGAGTAACCCAGGGCGAAGGCAGGAATAATATTGATTGTGATCTTGTTGTTATTTATTTAAGTGTATGATGACCCCATGTTTACCTTTCTTAGCTTGTAAGAGTGCATTATATGTTTGTTTTTTTGACGGCTTGTCATGTAGATTTGTATTAATTGTTTTGCTTTACGGACGTCATCGCCGTAAATTTTGTATTAATTGTTAGGAATTAGCTAGATTATTTAACACTAAATGTAAATGAGGAAATGGTACCATCCTAACATAGATTTGCTATTGCTACCCTGTTAAATGTAAATTCCGTTATTAGCTCATTTTGTAACTTGACTTAGGGATTATTGCCGTACCATTTTCCTAGCGTTTCTGTTGTTGTTTTACTTTGTCAAATAGATCTTTCGCGAGGGTTTATAGTAGTTTACAGGTAGGGTCCTGATCTTTTATTTTTGTTTATTTATTAGTTTGCGGATTAGCCGATAGAAACCCTCCGAACTAGGCTAGGTGTCTGAATATTTTGAATAAATATTTCTACATGTTTTACTTAAGCCTGGAAATTTATTTCTCAGTCTAGCTTTAGGATGTGTATTTTCTTAGGCTGTCTATGACCTTTTTAGCAACCATGTTACCACGGATCCCCTGGATCATGGAATCTCGTGCCGCTATGGCCTCTAAGTAACTCACCTGATCCTCATGGCACATGGGTCCGACAGGTGAGGTGTTAGGGATGTCATTTCGGTTGTTGGCAACCCTGATAGCTCCTCTGACGGGCACAATACACTTAATAGTCCTAATTAATGTGATTATATCAGGCACTAGAATTATATTATACACTTAATAATTAATGCGATTATATCAGGCACTAGGAATTAATATATACACTTAATAATTCATGCGATTATATCAGGCCGTAGGAATTAATATGTACACTTAATAGTTCATGTGATTATATCAGGCACTGGGAATTAATATATACACTTAATAATTCAGGCAATTATATCAGGCACTAGGAATTAATATATACACTTAATAATTCATGCGATTATATCAGGCACTAGGAATTAATATATACACTTAACAATTCATATGATTAAATCAGGCACTAGGAATTAATATATACACTTAACAATTCATGCGATTATATCAGGCACTAGGAATTAATATATACACTTAATAGTTCATGCGATTATATCAGGCACTACTGTACACTTAATAGTTCATGTGATTAAATCAGGCACTAGGAATTAATATATACACTTAATAATTCATGCGATTGTATCAGGCACTAGGAATTAATATATACACTTAACAATTCATATGATTATATCAGGCACTAGGAATTAATATATACACTTAACAATTCATGCGATTATATCAGGCACTAGGAATTAGTATATACACTTAATAGTTCATGCGATTATATCAGGCACTAGGAATTAATATATACACTTAACAATTCATATGATTATATCAGGCACTAGGAATTAATATATACACTTAACAATTCATGCGATTATATCAGGCACTAGGAATTAGTATATACACTTAATAGTTCATGCGATTATATCAGGCACTAGGAATTAATATGTACACTTAATAGTTCATGTGATTATATCAGGCACTAGGAATTAATATATACACTTAATAATTCATGCGATTATATCAGGCACTAGGAATTAATATATACACTTAACAATTCATGCGATTATATCAGGCACTAGGAATTAATATATATGTCGTAGTCAGATAGTGAAATCCGTCATTTCATGAAAATCCTAGGCACTTCCTGAAGAGCCAGCATATGATGTATAAAGGTACAGTTGCACTATCTGACGCGTGGTTTCGTGAAATGACTAAATTTCGCCGTCACATAGTGTAATTCATTTTGTACATCATCTGACGGAAAATCCAGCCCGTCACTTCATGAAGTACCGTGGCGGCAGCGGTGATCACGTGTGAGGGAAGTGAGATTTCCCAAAAAGTGGACACAAAAGGGCTGTTATTTCCTCAGAAAGTGAACACTGTGACATATGGTACAAATGTCTAATGGTCCGGACCTCATTTATCCCCAATTCCCTCCCCGACATCTTGCTTGGCCTTGCGCTTGGAAGGAATATTATGCTGCCGTATTGTGAACGGAAGCAGAACGTCGTTAAGATCCATTGTTTTTAAAACATGAGAGATAGATAACCGATAGTATAATATGACTTGGTTTCGCTCTTCCGCCCTTTAAAACAACAAGAACTAACTCAGTTATGGACGCGCAATAAAGAGATCTTGTACAGCTCTTAACATTTCGCTATCTTAGTGAACTGGTGGTCTCGGGGTATGGTGTTACCTTTCGGAACGAAACATGGCGAGTTCGAACCCCATAGAAGGATGGTATTTTTACCAAGTAATTATTTCAGTATATTTTGTTCAGTCTGCACATTTTAATATACCGTAGTTCAGTTGTTGCCTTGTTTTATAGTTGTTTTCTTGTATATTTATTTTAAGGGCTAGGGACATCTTGGTCATCAGCCCAGTGTATTTGGTTGGTTGTTTTCTGATAACCTGTGTTTGCGTGATGACTGAAGTAGTGTGTGGGTAAAGAATTTGGGAAGGTGTCTCGAGACTTGAAATGTAGTACCATCCCGGCATTTGCCGAGAGTGTGGAAAGACCTGGGGAAAAACGCCAAAGTCAGTGACGGAATTCGAACCAGCATAAAGGCCTACTCGTTAAGTAGACTTATGACATCAACTATGGTTATCACGGATAGGAACATAATTATGGTTTGAGGGTTGAATTGAGGTACACTCAACCTCGGGAGGCAAAACTGAGAAGAGTTCCACTCCTACCTGAGCCATCCTGGAATTGGTTTTCCGTGGTTTCCCCCTTCCCCTCTAGGCAAATGCCGGGTTGGTTCCTAACTTAAGCCACGGCCGCCTCCTTCCCAATCTTAACCTGAACTACAAATACACACACTACTACAAATACCATAAGAATACTGAATATCAGACAGATTCTACACACTCCCATGTACACAGGGCTGAATGACCACGATGTCGAAGTACCTCAAATGAATCAACAGCGTCATACTAGGTCTATTGTCTCTCAACGCGTCACTTTCGCAAGAAGTAAGAGGGGCATACACAAAACCTTTACATTTGATTGCTTTAGTGGAGGGTACACCTTCGAGAAAATCTCGAATTTTAGCCTATTTATTATAGACAGAAATATCTGAAAGAATGATTTTGCATTTTTCTTCATTTTGTGTATCTTACCTGTTAGCGTCCCAGTTTTGTTGTTAATTCATTTGGGGCACTTGGGTCACCTCAATCATCAGCCCAGTGTGATTGGGTGTGAAGTGAACTTATTTTTATATGATGACTGTATGAGTGGGTGGAACTGCATTAGGGAAAGGGATGGGGTAGACGCCCCGAACTTGAAGTGGTACTATCCCGGCATTTGGGTGAAGGGAGTGTGGAAAATCCACGGACCACACTCTGGGTAGCCACTGTCATCGCCGGGTTTAACACCTACCATCTCCCGACTTGCTGCGGCTACCTTTGTGGCCGGGGTGCAAGATTTGTACGTGCAAGGCTACGTCGTGGGACTCATTCCAGTTTCAATGGGCTTGGGGATGATGTTCAATCAATTTCTATGTGGCAGGTGGTTTCTAGGCCAAATGCCCTTCGTGATGCCAACTAATGAAAAGTTAATGAGAGATTGATAGAAACTGGACCAAGAGATGGATGGAAGAGGTCTGTGGCCTATTAGAAGGTACCGTCCCAGCATTTGCCTTAGAGTTTCAAATGGGAAACATCATTTTATTGACCGCTGTAAGTGGGGTTTGAACCACTCGACAAGTCCGTATATAGCTTGGTTTCAAACCCTAGAGTGGCGTTCTCAATTTGTTTTAAGACTGTGACCACCACCATCATGCCATACCAAGTCTCCGAGCACCATTAAGTCTAAAATAATAATAATAATAATAATAATAATAATAATAATAATAATAATAATAATATGTACCCAATCGTCATCATATGGAACATGTGTTCGTATCCCAGCTAACTCACGGTCTTTCGAGGTATGGGACGTTCATTCCCACCATACGATCACATGCTCAGGATTTGAGTCTGTCAGGTGACTACTCTACTTGAAGGAAACAACATATTCCTAAGTATAACATTTAATGATAGAAAATCATGGCAATACAACAAAAACACAAACAAAAGATACTTTACATTTACTTCCCACAACGAAAATCAAAGTTATCTGTGAGTCTCTCCTTAAAATTAGTGCTTCACCGCACTCAAGTCTATTCAAAACATCCTACCATTGATACTCTCTGACATTTGCGAGTGTCCATAGTGTTCTTCACGTGGCACAATTTAACACAAACTGGAATATCACAACACAATAAACACAAATTATCTTTAAATGACATTAAATCTGCAATTATTAAACATTTATCCGTTTTACACGGGGCATTTACTTTCAGAAACATTAATTCATTATCTTATGCCTTAATTAATAAGTGTTGTGTCGTGCAAATCGTATTCTTTTCCCCATCACTTTGAACCGCTGAAGTAGTACACTTTCCCTTCCAAAATACACATGGATAGAGCTGTTTTATAGCTTCACCATACAACGATTTTCTGGGTCAGGTCAAAACATTATCGTTACAAACGTGTCATGTCATTGAAATTACGCTACCCGTATGAATAAATTAGTGCGAACTGGGCAAAATACACTTTACAAAGATGCCTATATTTATTTGGTGCAGTATTCCTCCTCAGAGAATAACTGGGCCAAATATTATCCGATCACAGCGTTCCAACATGGTATGGGTGTGGAAATAAAGCATTTAATTCATTTGGCATCATCACAACAATCATATCTTAATTACTTTTCGAAATATCGAGATTCTTCAGTGTCCCACTACGCTTTTTAAATAAAAGGATCAGGTCAACAGACTTCCTTTCCAAGCGGACAATAAATTAGTTTCGGCTGCCTGAGAAAGATGGCCGCCGGTCTAGTGGCCTTCCTGCCACCCCATCTGGCTCCTTGCAAGGTCAAGTTTATTTACTGGTGCAGTTACACTGGAGGTACCCTGAGTGGGTTGTGTCCCTATTAATTGAGTCATTCTAATTATTTAACACCTACATTTAGAGTATAATGGGCTCAACTCGGCTCCTAATTAATATTCATGGCAGGGGATGGTTCACGGATAGCTTTGCCGTTCTGTGGCGACATTAGTGGCTCTGGCGCGCATCTCAAGTGAGTATCAAAGTTCTCTCACTGGTGCAGCTGCCTATAACAAGAGGAAATCGGCGTTTCCTATACGACGAACCATTAGTCTTACTTCTAAGGGCAGATCAATTAATATATGGGCTCACACAGGGTCTCTAATAGTTATCCCTGGTGGCAACAATTCTGCAAACAGTGGATACAGACAGCCTCTGTCCCACTTCGTTGCGAATAATACAAGTATGCTCCAAGGCGATACTATCTCGTAGATATCGAAGATTTAGCCGACTAGATTCGCCTAACGCGCAAGCTATGTTTGGATGATCCCCGCAACTTATTGACGTAAATCTCTTGATTCTACGTTACATGCTCGCTGTACGCGGCTCAAACAATACTTCTTATAGATGACTCAATTATTAAAGCACTCACGTCCTCTCTGCAATTACTCATAAGCCGAAGCTTTATGTAGCTCCCAAAACAAGTATAAATTTACTGGCTTACATTAACTACCTTAATGGTTCTCAAATACAACCCTGTAGAATTTACCATAATAAACATTCATTCAACAATTCAATGACACTGAAATACTCTCATTACCTCGATATTTTACGTTTCTTTCTTACTGTTTACAATAACACAGTACTCTTACGTTAGACATGACACACTTTGCACGTACTCTAGGCCTGACATGCCGATTATTTATTCATTACTGTTACTGACCCCAGATTATTATTATTATTATTATTATTATTTAACGTTACCGTTACTTTCATCAATGTCTTACGCCGAAATGGCCGTAAACAAATCATCCTCCAAGCAATAATTTACCAAAATACGAGGGATGTGAGCTCGTACATAAATGAATGTTAATTCTTAGTCTTAGAGTGATGCTTCGTTTTATGGTAAGCTATTTAATCATATCAACATATTAAATTTGTACTCACTTTCATTTTTACTGGGTTAGTCCAGCACGCCAGCCACGAGCCTACCATGATGCTTAGCTTAAGCCATCATGATATCTATCACACGACACATGGTATACACTTCACACATGGTAATCATATTTTCCATCACTGGCTTTTCTCACTTTGACACAATACATATTATTTTACCACATACACATGAACACTTTTAAAAATCACTGTAATATAACTTTATATACAATTCCCGCACTATTTCACACATGGATCCTTGATTGGACTCCAACTATCGCCTGACCTCAGAGATGCGATGCAGCTAACTCCTGACAACCGCTGGTCTCCATGAAAGTCTATCTTGCGTGTGTGTGCGTGTTCGACTCCTATCACCTACAGTTTATATCTCCTCTACTGCAATTCTGTTCAATCCTCTGTCACGACTATTTGTGACGCCTTCCAGGCTCCCGTAACTGTAGTGATCCTGACAATAATGTGTCATTTTTAACTATGAGAACACCTCCTGGTATGTTCATTGTCTATAAACATCCTAAAATCTCTCTACGCTATACTGAATTTATACTCGCGTATGTTATTGGTTAAACGTCTGCTGTAGACTAAATCTTACACGATGCATAATTACTGTTGTGAAGCTGCATGATGCGCTTCCATTGTTCTCCAAATACATTTGAGCGTCGATACTTTATAAATTCGCACACTTTCTTGCGTGATCTGGCAGCGTGTGAGTTCACGTGTTGAGTCAAGACGAACTGAAGACGAACTAACTTCCCTGCGAAGCTTCCCCTATATAAGGCTTTCTTGTGAAACATAGTCCACTGGACATTCAGGATCGACTCCCTTCTTGAAATAATACATTTCCAGACAAAGTGAAGTATAATCCTCGTTTGTCTAAGTGTGGAGGTCCCAAAATCACTCGCGTGCAAGCGATTGCTTCGGCCAATTAATTATAATTAATTGCCTTCTTCCATGGCGTCATGACGCTATCCTGGTAATTCCCCCTCTGCTGATCTCCAAAACCTTCCTTCCGAGCGGAAGCAGTTTGTGCAGAGGTTCTTTTACAGATGCAGGCTTTAATTTAGGCGTGAGAACACTCCTAAATTATCTTTCCTAGAATATATTCACCTGGGTGTAAGTTTTATTTCATTTCAATGCTCCAATTGGCCGTAATCAATTAATTTCTGTGGGCGACTGCCCCCTCTCCACTCTTATGCCTTGTGAGACGGTGGATCCCAGAGCCATTAATCTTGAGCTGCTTCTGCGGTCCAGACGAAAATTAGTTCCTTGGCGTCACCTAAAAACGCCCCTTCGCTAACTACGATTTGTCAACTGTCAAGCTGGTTTGCTTTCCTGCATTCAGGCTTCTAAAACGTACATGGGCTTTGTATTTTCTTGCAATGATCCACCTTAAAAGCTATGATATTCCCGTTCTAGCCGTGAAATCCTGTTATTATGATTATGTGCAGATATAACTCATTGCTCTTCGGGTTCCCTCTAGCTGTTCCCCCTCAGAGATCAATGATTCGATTCTGGGCAGAATCATGGGCCTGGTCTTCTTTGATAAGAACCGAGTTCGATGCCAGTCTGCCGTGTCTAATTGGGCACATCATTCCCTCGCTAAGCTCGGAAAATTCATTTTACAAGTGAATTCTTTCGGGCCTCCAGATGGCATCGACTCCGTAGAGAGTGTTTACTTTAGGCGGTCAATGCTCCCGGGCAGTGGGATGTCGCGTTCCCCCCACTCCACTACGTCTGCCGTCTCGTATTTCCCTGTTTTGCGGTTTTAGCTGTTCATTCATTGCTTGGAGCACTACTGCTGCTTCACACAACTGGTTGTAAAGCTCTTCTAACTGACAGCTGCATTTTCAACCCTCGTCTCCCTTGGGTCTACGAACTGGCTGTCTCGCTTCCTTTCTCTGTGGCGTGGGCTTTTCTGAAGACTCTCTGCGTGCATATATAATGACTCCCTGTCCATTTGGGTGTGAATGGCTTGCTCTTCTATGGTTTCATATTCCTCTGGCGGACTATATAATTTTAAGTTAGCAGCGTTTACTACAACTTCTCTGCCTGTTTCTTCATCTTTGATTCTGTAGGCATTATTTTGCAAGTCCCTTATAATCAGGTAGGGTTTATGAACCTTACATTGACTTTCGGGTATCTCCTTCTCCCCGGGTCATAATTGGCTGGTTTTTCTTATGGCTCCATTTCTTGTGGAGTTCTGCTGTCTGTCTTCGCGCTGCTGAAGTTCCAGACTCTTGGCTCCGTCATCATCCTTATAGATGTTGGGTGACCTTCTATTTTTATTCGCTTCATCCCAATGAACTTGCGATTTTCTGTTGTCGTCTCCACGCTCCTCCATATATCTTAGTGATGCGTGATAACGTTCTTCTGCTTCTTCGTCGAACCCGCGACTCTGTTCTTGGGATCTCCATTCTCGGTTATTCCCATTTCGGCCGTAATTTCTCCTGTTATCAGGCTATTTCCTCTTTGGTTGATTGAGATTACAGAGCTAATTCAATCGTTATAATCCAAATAACTTACTATTTATTTAATTTTTGACTACGACATATACACTTAATAATTCATATGATTATATCAGGCACTAGGAAATTAATTAATACACTTAATTAATAATGTATTTATTTCAGGCACTAAGAAATTATTTGTTAATCCCCGCGCTATCTAATTGGGTACGCTTGTGTTGTTCGACTGAAAGCGATTCTACCAATGGATTTTCACATAAAGCGAATGTAACATTAACTCCGTTATTACTTTTCGTTAGTACCGATATCTATAACATAGTCAGATTTTAATAAGTAACTCTCACTACCCTGCTCTAGATGTTTAGGTGCTTCTTGAAGCACAATTCAGAGCAGTTATTATTTTATTCAGGTTCTTCTGATATTTTGGTCAATATACGTGCTCCCGGTTTCATATTTCTTCTTGTTGTTGAGGTTAATTCATATTAGGGGCTAGGGACATCTCTGAACAGCAGCCAAGAGAAATTTGGTGAATGTTGAATTTTTCATATAGCCTGTGTTTTATGTTTTATTTCCAATATCCCTTCCCCGACCCACCCTGAAAAGAAAAGTACATGGACATTGGCTGCATATATACAATTATTATGATACCGGGTGAGTTAGCCGTAGTCGTTACGGCATGACTGCTGGCAGTCGCTCACATCCGGGAGGCGAGGAGGTTCGAATCCCTCCGCCGGCAACCTTGAAGATGGTCTTCTGTGGTTTCCCATCTTCCTTCCAGGCAAATGCCAGGGTTGGTCCCTAACTACAGGCCACAGCCGTTACCTTCCAACTCCTCGCCCTTACATTCCAACTTCCCTCCCCAACGGTACTTGTAACTCACCCATTGGGTGTCCGTCTCGAAGCAGCTACAAAACTGGCGAGCCGAACATGTCCTCGGACACCCCCGGCACTAAAAGCCATACGCTAAAAAAATTTATTATGATGACTCTAGTAGTGCGTGTAGATGTAATATTTAGGGTAGGAGATGGGGTAGGTTTCCCGGGACTTGAAATGAGGTACTATCCCGGCATTTGACTGGAGGGAGTGTGGAGGAAATCGGGGAACCCACGCTCATGATAGCCACTGTCAGTACCGGGATTTGAACCTCCCATCTCCCAACTTGCTGCATCTCCCCATTGCGGTTGTGGTGAGCTATTTTCAACGCACGGCTGCACCGCGAGGTGACTCAAAGTTCGACGTTACGTCTGGAGTGGAGAGCACTGAATGATAATTCCGTAGCTACTTGATGTGCCAAGTAGCGCCCCATTGTTATTAATGTTGTTGATTCATTATAGAGCTGCGGAAATCTCGGCCATCAGCCACTTGTGTTTGAGTGTGTTTTGAATTTGTCTCTTCGCCTACGTTTCTATGATAACCAGGCCCGAAGAGAGGGTGGGGTAAACGGGGTTACGGCCCTGGTGCCCGGAAGATACAAAATCATCTTTTTTTTCTTTTCTTTTTTTCAGCATGAATTCAGTTTTCGCAATTTTACAAATTCCGAAAATTCTATGTAAGACACTTAGACAAGAAAATTTGCTGAATTTTGAAAATGAACAATACACTTGAACTCTTTTATAGGAAATATAAGCTGCCAAAGTAGCTAGACTTTGAAATATTATTTATAATATATGGAGATTTTTGACCAGTTGAAAAGCGGAAATCAAATGTTATCCTTCCCATACTCCCTTCTTTTCCAATTCTCCGTTATTTTTACTAATAAATTGCACTTCCCTTTCCAAGGGAACGTTAAATTTAAATCATTAAAATGTCTCCGAGATTGCCCCGGAGGAGTGCGTCAGGCCTCGGCAGCCGGCACAGTTCATATCCTCGCCGCTAGATGGGGGCTTCATTCATTCCATTCCTGACCCGGTCGGAGACTGGAAGCAGGCTGTGGATTTTCATTTTTCAAAATGTCTCCGAGAATCAATAATGGGGGAAAGCCACAAAATGTTTTAAAGAAGTGAGTAAACCACCAACAATTAAACAAAGAATAACGTGTGTGCAAAATTAATAATTACTATATACTACTTATTTCTCTAAGATTTTGAAGGGTTATAAAAAAGAACAATTCAAACGTGGGGATGTCAATGAAAAAAAACCTGTTGTATCCGCAGGACCCGCGACAGCTCTCCAAGGCATTGATGACAACTTGAGGGCTATTGTGTGGGTAAGATGTAGAGTAGATACACAGAGATTTGAAATAAGATACAGTCCTTCCATTTGCCTGGAGGGAGAGTAGAAAATATACGGGAAATTCACACACAGGATGATCACTGTCATCTCGAGAATTTGAACTATCGATCACTGGACATGATGCAGTTCCCCAGCGTAGCAGCGACACACGATTTTAACGAGCGTAGTTACACTGCACTGTCCTATGGAATAAGACCAAGATAACAAAACCAATCCTTGTTATTCCCATATCCAACAGAGTCGGGGATGAGATGTGATCAAAGTCTATGTGGTAGGTGGCTTTTATGGCCGGGTGCCCTGGCAGACGCCAACATTATTTGAGGAGTTAATGTGAGATGAAATGAATGAAGATGAGTCAAATTGGGCAAGGGGATGAAAGGAAGTGGCCGTGGACTAATCGAAGGTACCGTCCCAGGCTTCGCCTGGAGTTGAAAATGAGAAACCATGGAACACCATTTCAAAGACGACCAACGGTGGGGTTCGAACCAACGTCTACCGCTTCCATACAGTAGATAGCTTGGCTCCATGGCCTAGCCTTGTGGGTTAGCGAGCGTAGATACTACTGTCGATAATGAAAAATGAAAATCCACAGCCTGCTTCCAGTCTCCGACCGGGTCAGGAATGGAATGAATGAAGCCCCCATCTAGCGGCGAGGATATTAACTGTGCCGGCTGCCGAGGCCTGACGCACTCCTCTGGGGCAATGATTAAATGAATGACAGATGAAATGAAATGATAGTGGAGAGTGTTGCTGGAATGAAATTTTGACAGGGAAAACCGGAGTACCCGGAGAAAAACCTGTCTGCCTCCGTTTTGTCCAGCACAGATCTCACATGGAGTGACCGGGATTTGAACCACGGATCCAGCGGTGAGAGGCCGGCGTGCTGCCGCCTAAGCCACGGAGGCTTCACTACTGTCGATAATAATAATTGTATTAATAATAATGTCGCCTCCGTGGTGTAGTGGTCAGCGTGCTTAGCTGCCACCCCGGAGGTCCGCGGTTCGGTTCCCGGCTCTGCCACGAAATTTGAAAAGTGGTGGGAGGACTGGAACGGGGTCTACTCAACCTCGGGTGGTCCAATTGACTAGAGGGGGTTCCATTCCCACCTCAGCCATCCTCGAAGTGGTTTTCCGTGGTTTCCCACTTCATCTTCGGGCAAATGCTGGGAGGATACCTACCGTCAGGCCACGGCCGCCTCCTTCCCTCTTCCTTGTCTATCCCTCCCATTCTTCCCATCCCGTCCCATCCCTCATGAGGCCCCCTGTTCGCTTTGCAGGTGAGGACTTCTGGGCGAGGCGCTAGTCCCGCCTCCCCAGTTGTATCCGACGACCCGATGTCAAGCTCCTGGAACTGCCCGTAGGGCGGTAATGGTGGGATCCCTCGATGAGTCCGTGGGAAAAGCCTACCTGGAGGGTAAGCTGACTAAGAAAAAGCCAATCGAATAATAATAATAATAATAATAATAATAATAATAATAATATTAATAATAATAATAATTAGTACATTTAAGAAAGTCAGTTAGGTATTAACCAATCGCATGTAAAATTAGTATTGCCATGTTGGCAAACTTGACTTATCGATTCCATATGTTTACAAGATATGTGTGTCTGTCCTGTCAGCAGTACACGGCACAGCTTCCTTGCTCTGCTTATCAAATGATTGATTATTGAGTCTGACGGCGCTTCTAAGGCGCGCGTGTTCACTTCGCTATGATATCGGCAACAGGGGTTGGTTGGATGGTTTCAAACCCTCCTTCCGATCATCGATTCTAATGGACTTGAACCACATGATTAGCGTGTTCTGATCAGAGGATGATGTTCAGTCACCACTTCATACATTACGGTTGTTTCATCCAAGGGTCTTGGACATCTTAACCACTCAGTCCCCTAGGTGCGTGGTGGCGCAGCGGTCAAACTGTTGGCCTCTCACCGTGGCGGACCTGGCCCGATTCCCCGTCAATGCATGTGAGACCTTCAAAGTGAAATGACATGTCCTGTGCTTCGGATTCCACGTAAAGAGTAGGTCCCGTGGCTCATGATCGTGAGATTAATGGTCACGTAAATCTACAAACTTCATTCCTTTAGTCTACTTTCTGCATTCAGTCCCGTGTAGAATTTTGTCTGATAACCTGCGTTTTTGCGATTGATTTCGTTTTTCAACTCATATATTGTTGTTATAGCTTCTCTCTTGGTTCAGTAGTGTTTTTACTCCTCCTGTTGCTAAGATCTCAAGTAAGATTTCTGACCATGGAAGCCAGATTTCTGGAGAGCTGGAATAAATCCAGAGCGCTCTTGGTAAAATCTCTCGTACCACATTTCTTAATTAAAGTGAATTAAAATAACTGCCAAAGATTCCCAAATAAATTTCCAGTTTCGCTGTTACGTGGCAGTATAAACGGAACATCGAAATTGTAGGGTGGATGACCTAGATGGCTGAAGCTCAAAACGGATATGGTCATATGGTTACTGATATCCGTAATAACTATTATTATTATTATAACTTTTATTATTATTATTATTATTATTATTATTATTATTATTATAAGCCTCGTCGTCGTTGGACTTGTTCTTGTGCATTAGTTCCTTCAATTAGTTGCTCGGAATATCTTTACTCATCAGCCCCGTTTAGCTGTGTGTTTATAACATGTGTTCAATAGCCTGTGAGTGAGCTGCCTAACTCATGGCGTGGTGACTAACCTTTTTCACAAACACCTCGGAGGTTCGGGCTCAAGTCCCAGCTCTGCCAAGAAATTTAATTTTGGTTTGAGGGTTTGAAAGGGGTTCATTCAGTTGACTAAGAAGAGGTGAATTTGATTCCCAGCTCAGCCATCCTAAAAGTTATTTTCCGTGATTCCCCCCCCCCCCCCCTCTTCTTCTCCAGGCGAACGCTGAGATGGTATCTAAATTAAGTGTGTGTATTTTAAATAATTGTGTCTATCATTTGGGTAGGTGGCGGCCTTAATTGTTAGTTGTAGTAGTAGCTGTTGTTGTTGTTGTTGTTTGTGATGACGTGGTTGAATCATTTAGGGGCTTAGCGACGTCCTGGTCATTTAGCCCCTTGTACTGAACCCATTTGATTCCGTATTTGGGTGTGTTTTTTTGGAATGTGTCACATAACATGTGTTATTGTGATTGCTGTAGTAGTGTCTGTAACTGTAATTATTTGAGTCTAGGATTGCTTTGCACAATTTTCCTCGAGGAAGTCAGATGAACAAGAGGTCATTTAAGTCGCCTCTTGACTGTCCATCAAAAGAGCAGTGTGGATAATTCAAGACAACAGCCCTATGTACTTATAAATGGTCTGAGAAACATTCGGGATTGAACAGCATTCTAACGAGTGACGTTATGGAATTCCATTTGGAAAACCTCGGCGCTGTCTGAATAATGTCGTCCACGACCACATTGCAGCTTAGTGATGTACCATTTCTCGTTCCTAGATTGTTGACCTCGTTGTTTAATGACTGAAAGAAAGTCTGGTGGACATGTGGGTAGGTTCAAGTGTTGAACGTTTCTGTCAGTTTCTTGGTTGACATCGTGCTCATTATGACGAATTTCCACATAAGAAGTTGATTCTAATACAAAGTCATGTAAGATTGATAATTCTGCTGATAATGTTGTTGTGATGGATCTTCAAGTTCTTACATGCAGCGGATGTCTGAAATGCAGTGCGAACGCTGAGTGAGTCAAAGATTATGAGAGCGTATGAGGGTTTTCTGTTTTTGATGAATACGAGGGCTTGAGAAATGGCAACAGCTTCTGCGGTTAAGATCGAGAAATTTGCCGACATGAGCTCCAGACTTGTCCGAGCACTAGACTACTAAGCACAACCCACTGTAGGAGGAGAACTAATCTTTGATCCATCTGTGAATATTTGCAGGGCATTCAGCCACCGAGTTGGTGTACAACCGTCAAAATGTGCTTGAATAGCATTCGAAGAGATCGATGGAGTCGGTAGTAGATGAATCGTTGTGAAGAAAAGTAAGTATGAATCAGTGGCAGCTGGTGAATTTTTGTTCTGGGTGTGCACTGGGGAGGGGGGTAGGTTAAAAGACTGCTTGATATCAGAGAAAACAGTATTCAATTGCGCGGTAAAACGGATGTACCTCATTCATCATTAATGCCACAGCTCAGAGAACATCACATTGTCGTCGAATTAAATGGATTATAAGTTAATCTACATGAAAAACTTTACGAGAACAAACCATGTACAGTAAGTTATATTTGTGGGCGAGAAAGAAACGGCAGTATCACAAGTACGCAAAAATTACATTGCAAGACAACGGCCTAGTATCGGTATTTGACGGAGCATCACGCATTCTCAGTTCGCACCTCGGCTCCCTTGTTGCAATCAGCGGGCAACGACCAGGCGACTTAACCGTTGGGATAGGACTTACTCGGTCTAAGATCTCTGCCATACCCTCCACTATTGAGATCTGGTCGGTGCTTGGGGCTGACAACGACCAAACGGACGAGCACTCCAGACCACTTTGCTTTCTCAGACAGTTCACAGTAACTTACTAGAAGATTTCCTGAATCATTAAAGAACAAAATTATGAATTCCTATACATATATAAGGAAACGTACATGTCTTATTATTAAATATATTATTACGGTATTAATTGTTTTTCTTAAGGAAATCTGGTCGTTGTGCAACACTACAACCTTATTACCGACCACCACTGGTATGAATATGGGATCTCGTACGCTAAACAAGTTCTCTGTCCTCGAGAGAGTGAAGGTATAGTCGTGACGAAGAATACACAGCTTGTGGAGTGCACTATTTGCTCCACCCTGTATCAGATGACCCATCATAGAGTTAATTCCGCATAGTGCTGCAATGCGTCCTGATGTTCGTTGAGGGTCCAACAACACGAAATATAGCCTAGTGTTGGGAGCTCACTTGAATGCTAGGCAGAGGAATGTTGCCGCCAAAAATATGGCGCCTCGTTGTCTGGCTGTGAACGAGCGATATCTGCCTTCCCAAATATATTGCGCCATAACTTCCTACGCGTCCTACTGAACCCGATATACTCTGTCGAGTGGAAAGCAGGTTGCCATAGCAACGAAGGAAAGCCCCTTGCCCTCGGCCACTCGCAAACACGTTAGCTCCCACCAGTAGAGCGCTGCGCGGATAAACAAAACGTTATCCGCATCCGCATGGCTGTTATCCGCATCCGCCCCGCATCCGCACGACTTTTATCCGCATCCGCCCCGCATCCCCATGACTTTTATCCACACGTTTCTTTTCCGAATTAACTGGAATAACAATAATATTTTCAATGTGTTGCTTTATACTTTATCTTTTAGACATTTGAGAAGAAAATCGTTCCCTTAGGCTAGGTATGCCATGTGGTATGTTTAAAATTAATATTATACAGCCAGAATTGCAACCCTTTTCAGTTCGGAGTGTTAATAATTGTGCTTAATGACATAATTTGAATTGGATTAGCGTAAATCATCATCTTACATTTGTCATAAAAATACATAACAAAAAAATTATGATATGTCATAAACATCCAGGCCCTAGTAAGGGAGAGTGGGGGAATTGTGCGCACTTAAGCAAGAATCGTTCATGTAATGATCTCATAATAGATAACACAACGGCAGTTATGAGTAAGGGAGCCTTAGTAACTCTATATTCGATGTGCAGAAACAAATTTAATTCAAAAATTAATTTATTGGACTATAATTCATAATCTCGCAAATATGCATTTGAGCACGATTACCCACCCTGTAGGGTGAGTTGGTAAATTGTGCGTATGGGATGAATGTAAGAAAGCCATAATAATACTATGTGAATTGGCTGAAACTTGCATTCTGCATTAATATTAGAATATCCCAAAGCATTTTTCAATAGCATAACAATGCAATGATACTAACATTCTGCAGTTTTGGATATTAGAATAAAATATCTTCCGTTTCGTCGGCATTAAAGGAGGAAATACTATTTAGGCTTGTTCCTTCAGGTTATCTGAACGTTAATGCAGTTTATCTCTTCAAGAACTCATGCAACCAATCTTTGCCTGCTAGACTTGTAACTTGATTGAAATGATGGGGAATCTTATTCTCCTCTACAAACTTGTATGCTAATCGTCTGAACTCGGTGGGCGTTAAGCCATAAAATAATTTTGTCAATGTCAAAAGGTATTCGGACAATTGTGACTCCATTTCGTTGGGAAAAACAGCTTTACGGACTAGACGAGGTGGAGCAAGCCTATTTTGCAGCAACCGCTTTCGTAGGATTGACACGGGAATGTCGAAACGTCTCCCCACTTCCCTTAT
The DNA here is from genome assembly GCA_946902985.2 of Meconema thalassinum. NCBI lineage: Eukaryota > Metazoa > Arthropoda > Insecta > Orthoptera > Tettigoniidae > Meconema > Meconema thalassinum. Next base: position 1,105,393,601 of record OX336389.2, on the reverse strand, counting down.
TTTCCTCCCATCATCCCTATTTGCACGTAGAACTTTCTGCATATTTTCTGCTGGGTAGGAGTTTTTCTCCGTTTTCCGCGTATAATTTCTTGCCATCTGGAGAACAAACACGAACTATTTTGTCATTAATTTCGCGTTGTATTTACTTGTATCATTATGTTCTGCGCACCATTACCCCACTCTGCTTTTAAAACGTAACTCACTCAATCCTGATATACTAATCTATTATATTGAAAAATAAATACATGCAAAAACATTGTAAAAACTGGCACTTAAAACGCAATTTAATTTCAAATATTTGAATCACAACTGTAGGCTTAACTTCTTAGTTGTTGGCTACAGGAAATAACATGCAACGTGTAAAGTTTCTTCGTCCATGCCTCACGGCTATCATATAGCTAAAGCCCTGCGCGGATGCGGATATCCGCCGATTTATCCGCAAATATTTGCGTCACGCGGATATAGTTTGCATGGCTGTGCGGATAGCGGATACGCTGCGGATAACGTTTCGAGTTAATTTGCGGATAGTTTTTAGAATACAAACTTACGATAATATTAGGCTACATATTTGATATGCCAACCAACTGATTCATGCTTAAAAGAGGAGTACTCCTATAGCCTATGGCGTACGAAATATTCAGGCACGTATTGCACTTATTCACGAAAATATAATTTTACTCTTTATGCTTTCAACTACATTTTATTAAGTACCGTATGTTTGTAGTAGATGGTCTTGACATCTCATCATCAATTCTCACTGCCATTATTACTATACGTACGAGATTTATAATGCTGTCAATAAGCTTGTTAGGTCATCGTGGTGACATCATTAACATTCCTCAAGTCAATTACTTCGCCGTCTAATCTATCCTGGAAGATTTGGTTCCAGGTTTATCTGTATATTTATTTCCAACTTGGTACTGAAGCACGTTGGCTGTGATATGGCAACGGAGAGTTATGACATCAACTATGCGAACATGGATGGGTCAAGAAGCAGAAGGAATTTCCGGCCAAATGTCAATCCCTTTCTCCTAGCGTAAAGAGAATTTCACTCCGTGAGCAGGCCGTGAGCATGAACATCATTTCACCAACATGGATAAACTATCTATTGAAATAAAACGAAGTGAATATTCAATAGCGCGTGAAACAAAGCTCAAGTCAACGATATGGCAGACATTTGGTTACGTTTTCAATGGAAACGAAACGGTGAACAATATAATAGGATGTTTTACCTGTAAAAAGTGTATTCATACTCAGAACACAAATCAGGCACATCAAACTTACTGAGGCACAAGTGCGAAAGTAGCCATTAAAGTATAGCCAGTTTTTTGTCTAAAGCGGAGGTCAAGGAACCAGAAGTGTCATTCTACTTGAAGTCCCTTGCAATGAAGCAAATTCTCAGGAACGACTTTCTCCTCAAATGTCTAAATGTGTTGGTTTAACACTTTATGCTTTATCTAACAAATTAAACATAATATTGAAAATATCAGCGGATTTGGATAAAAGTCACGCGGATGCGGATAACAGTCATGCGGATGCGGTGCGGATGCGGTGCGGATGCGGGGCGGATTCTGATAACAGTCGTGCGGATGCGGGGCGGATGCGGATAACGTTTTGTTTATCCGCGCAGGGCTCTACATATAGCAATTGCCATCATGCTGACTGTCCTTATCTGATAGGTACGATGACAGCTTAAGGGTAGCAGTGAACTGAGTTGCTAGTTGTACTACCAACTCGAAAAACATAGGTACGGATACCCGCTGCGCACAATTACTCAACTTTCCCCATGATATTCAACAAGTTCGGATTGTATTCTAAAAACTATCCGCAAATTTACTCCAAACATTATCCGCAGCTTATCCGCTATCCGCACAGCCATGCAAACTAGATACGCACGGCGAAAAATGTTGCGGATATCCGCGGGTTCATCCGCGGATATCCGCATCCGCACAGGGCTTTACCCATCACTACCTCTCACTTGTCACTCAACAATAGGAAGAGGCAAATGACATCTCTAATATTCAACTGTCAGTTGTTCTATGAGCAGAAACACTTATGAACCGGTAAACATTGTTTTCTTTCTCTCTCAACCCCGCAGTGTACCCAAGCGCGTTAAATTGCGCACCACAACAGCGATGGGAAACTACTGAAAGTTCGCACTGAAAGTGGATTTTTTCTCACTCCAGCCAGTCCAATGTCGAGTTAGTACCTTATTTCAAGTTTTGAGGCAACTACCCCATCCATGTCCCTAATACAGCTACTCACACTACAACAGTTATCACAGAAACACAGGTTATCAGACAAATTCAACAAACTGCCAAGTATACGGGGTTGATGATCAAGAAGACCCAAGCACCTTTAATGAATTAACTTCAAAAATCTCTTCTCTGTCTCAGTTAAAGCGGGGTTACGTTTATTAGATTTAGTCTATTGATATTCAATTTACAAGTGGGGCGGATATAACAATCAGAGATTCAAATATAAACACCCCCAAGATCTCACATCAATGGACTGCATTTATTTACGGCCACTTCGTGGTGAAGCGGCTAGCAGTCTTGGCTGTCGCCCCAGAGGGCCGGGTTCGATTCTCGGCTCTGCCATGAAATTTTCATTCTGGTGTGAACGGCTGAAACGAAGTACACTCAGCCTCGTGATGGAAAACTAAGAACAGAGTGTTCGATTTCCTCCTCAGCCATCCTGGAAGTAGATTTGTATGTTTGCCCACTTCTACTCCTGGCAAATTCCGGATTGGTTCTTAACTTAGGCCACGGCCGCCTCCTTTCCTATCATATCCCCAATTTACAAATACACATATTACAGCCATCACAATAACACAAGTTATCAGCAAATCCCCACTCACACACATAAGTACTTGGGGCCTACATGACCATGATGTCGCAAATCCAGTAAAATAAGCAACAACAACAGCCCTCATTTACAGGATGCGAAATGAATCCATCGTTATACGATCAGCTGCCCCAACCGATATTGTTTTATGTAGTTCGCAGTTTTATATTAGTGCTGAAAACACCTGTCCTTCCAGTACGCACAGTTAACACATTAAACACATGTCTTTGTATTTATGGCCTTTACAATGTCATAATATTATTGAATAATAGAAAACACGAGTGCGCTCTCTTAATGAACCGATAAGTAAGTGACAGGTCTGTAAAACACGAAGTGAACATTGTGACCGTGTTAATGTTATCACATGAGCTGTAGAATATCGACCACCTCGTGATGTAGTGGCTAGCGCAGCAGAGATCCAGGCTCAACTCTCGTTTCTGCCAAGATATTAAATTCTGGTCTGGAGGTTAGAACGGAGTACACTGGGCTTGGTGTTGTAAAACTGAGAAGATTCGGAATTTCGATTAGCAACTCCGTCATTCTGGAAGTGGATTCCCGTGGTTTCCCCATTTCTACTCCAGGCGAATGTCAGGATGGCTCCTAACATAAGGCCACGGCCGATATACCTTCCCAATCCACACCTTAATTACAGATACTTACACTAATACAGCCATCATAATAAAATAGGTTACTAGACAAAATTCCATACGCACCCAAATAGCTTACAAGGGGCTAAATGACCACGATGTCCAAAACCCTCGAATTAAACAACAACAACAACAGCAGCAACCATTTAAATAATCCACAGTTTGGTAACTGTCGTTAAATCTCTAAATACTGTACAACTTCCCACACACCGACGGTATGGCCATTAATAACTGGTGTGTGTTTTTGAGTCTTCAGTTTTTGACTGGTATGATGCACCAATCCATGCCTCCCTGTCCTGAGCTAATTGTTTCATCTCTACATATCTACCACAACCTACTTCGAGGCATTCTCTTTAACTTATTCTTATCTTGTTCTTCCCCTACAGTTCTTGTCCTCGACCCTTCCTTCAATAACTAAGCTTGCTATTCCTGGGTGTCTTAAAATGTGTAGTACCAACCTATCTCTTCTCTTCATTAGCAGTCGCCAGAAACATCTCTCATCTCCCACTCGTCTTAATTCCTCTTCATTTGTAACCCTATATACCCATCTAATGTTCATCACTCTCTTGTAACACCACATTTCAAACGCTTCAAATTTCCTCCTATCTGCTGCACCAATAGTCCAAGTTTCACTTCCATATAGTGCCACGCTTCAGGCAAAGGCTTTCAGAAATGACTTCCTAATATCTAAATATACAGTATTCGATGTCAACAGATATTCCTCTTCTGTAGAAATGCCTTCCTTGCCTGAGCCAACCTACTTTTTACATCCACTTTTCTTCGTCCATCACTGGCTATTTTACTTCCTATGTAACAGAGGTTTCCTACTTTCTTTAGATTTTCACCCTGCCAATTTGAATTCCATTGGGGTTTCTGGTGTATTTCGTCTGCATTCCAATATTTTTGTTTTACATTTATTAATTTTCATCATGAATTCCTTCCTCAAGACGGAGTCCATACCATTCAAAAACTCATTCAAATCCTCAGACGTGTCGGCCAAGATTACGTTGTCATCAGCAAATCTCAGAGTTGAAATTATATCTCCACGAATATTCACTCCCACTTACAAATTTTCTCCAATGTCCTTCATTGCTTGTTCAATTCACTTTTTTTTGTAGCTTTTCAGTGGGTCAACACGATTGTGCCCAATTAACGGGCGGGGCACAATCGTGTTGACCCACTGAAAAGCTACAAAACGTCAATTTGTATAGGCAACACTGAAAATAAGAATGGCTTCAAGTTTCTTCATTGCTTGTTCAATGTAAAGATTGAAAAGTGTGGGTGTCGGGGATCAGATTTGTTGAATGTCCCTGTGACAGATGGCTTTTACGGCCGGATGCCCTTCCTGACACTCATGAGAGGAGTAAGGGAAAAATGAAGTGAATGAAGATGAATGAAACTGGGCAAGGATGTGGAAGGAAGCAGTTGTGTCCTGTAAGAAGATACCGTACCAGCATTTGTTTGGAGTTGAAAATGGGAAACTATATTGAGCGCTGCGCTTTAGCGTCCGCAGTTTCTGCTGTCGGTATTAGAAATAAATGAAATGAAAATCCACAGCCTGCTTCCAGTCTCCGACCGGGTCAGGAGTGGAATGAATGAAGCCCCTATCTAGCGGCGAGGATATGAACTGTGCCGGCTGCCGAGGCCTGACGCACTCCTCTGGGGGCAATGATTAAATGAATGACAGATTAAATGAAATGATAGTGGAGAGTGTTGCTGGAATGAAATTTTGACAGTGAAAAACCTGACTGCCTCCGTTCTGGCCAGCGCAGATCTCACATGGAGTGACCAGGATATGAACCACGGACTCAGCGGTGAGAGGCCGGCGTGCTGCCGCCTAAGCCACGGAGGCCTCTATTAGAAATAAATAAATTAATTAATTAATAGATAAATAAATAAATAAATAAATGCTTCTCAGACAGTCAACAAGTTTTAACCCAATTTGTAAGGGGTGTTATTTCCTACACTTGAAATCAAATCATGAAATTAATGTATACATTATATTAATAATTAATTCATTAATCTCATGTTATTTTTTCAGGTGTTACAATTTGGGTACAATATTGTGTTGACCGACTGAAGAGCAGTTACATTTTTACTAAGGCAATACTAGGTTAAATAAATGGCCGACCCCGTGGTGTTGGGGTAGCGTGACCGCGACGCACCCGGAGGCCCCAGATTCGATTCCCGCTGCCATCAGGGATATAAGAAACTGACATGAGGGCTGGAACGGGATTCTCTCAGCCTCGTGAGGACAATAATTGCGTAGCTGTGCGTCAGTGAGGCAGTGTCCTGGTTACGGAATCCAAGATAAACGGCCGGTGGGACCGGACGCGTTGACCACGCATCGCCCTGTAATATGCAGGGCAAATGATTGGGCAGTGGTCACTCGGTAGGCCTATGCCCTTCATGGGTTGTAGCACCACGGGGTTTGCTTTTGGTTTGATTTTGTAATACAGTACTAAATGAAAATTAAAATTCACAGCCTACTTCCAGTCGACCGACCGCATCAGGGGATGGAATGATTGAAGCCCCCATTTACGGCGAGGATATGAACTGTGCCGGCTGCCAAAGCCTGTCGCACTCCCCTGGGACAATGATTAAATGAAGGACAGATGAAATGAAATGATAGTGGAGAGTGTTGCTGGAATGAAATTGTGACAGGGAAAACCGTAGTACCCGGAGAAAAATCTGACTGTCTCCGCTTTGTCCAGCACAAATCTCACATGGAGTGAACGGGATTTGAACCACGGACTCAGGAGTGAGATGCCGACATGCTGCCTCCTAAGCCACGATGGCTTTTTGGTAATCTCAACTTAGTATAAAACTACGTCCCCAATTCTTGGATGTCACGGGTAATCTCGGCAACCACCGGATGGATTTTGATGCGGTTTTCACCATTCTGTAAAGGATATATCTCAAGGAAGGTTTCTGTAGAAAATAATTCATTTATGATCAAAGGAAGCCAAGCAGTATCAATTTCAGAGAAAAAAAATCGAAAAAATACCTGTCGTCCCTGAGCTTTTTAAGCTTGCGCTGGTCAAACCGTTAAAAATATCTAAATACTATGAATGTAAGAATTGTTCAGCATGAACAGTTCTACAAAATAGTTCCCGAGAGCATATCTCTATCTTGAATACATCGCCCACTATAAGTGTTTTTACTGTACGTTTTCATTTCTTCCAACTATATCCATTACATTACTGAGGTGACAGTATACAAGCTAGCTTTCGTGTTCACTGCTGGAGGGAAAACGACTAATGTCATATACAAGGAAATCTTATAAGACCTCGGTTAAAAGTAGCCTATCACCTTGCATTCATAACTGTTTCCAGGCGAAGCCGGGACGGGTTGCTAGTAATAAATAAATCAATAAATAAATAAATTTAAAAAAGCATTGCTCTCTTGGTTTAGAATTTCAAGATTCACTCAGAGGGTTTGATGTAAACGTCGCGCCGTGGCTCGAGGCAGGTGAGGCCGGATGTTTCCGCTGCGCCGGGTCAGTACGAAGCTCCAGCGAGGGACGAGAGCCATTCGCTTCGCTTTCAAGAACGGACGGAACCAATTGGGAATCCTGCCTCCACAGCTACTGGCTAACGTGTCATATTTGAGACAGAAATTAGGTATATTTTATTAGGGGCCCTTCTCTGAGAGTTGTAATGCAACATTCTCGTCGGGAAAACAAACACTCGCTCTGCTGTCAGGGTAATCAAATGATGATGATGCATGGCCCTCTTCAGACTACAAGAAATTATCGTAACAGAAGGCTCAAAAGAAAGAGGAGCGGGTTTACAAACTAAATGAATGCAATTTAATATCTCACATAATTGTGGAGCAACGCCATTCGTGCCTAGGAAGTGACCAGCACAAATACAGGCGCCCATGCAATGAAGTTAGTAGGCCTATGTGAAGGTTTGAAGACATTTTTTTCCGAGTTTCCTGTAATAACTATCAATATTTCAGTCGGTCAAAACACATTTACCCAATATGATTGGGCGGGATTTGCACGCCTGGCTCACACCTGGCGACCCCGGGTTCGATTCCCGGCTCTGTCAAGGATTTTAGAAACTGATGTGAGGGCTAGAACGGGGTGCACTCAGCTTCGTGAGGTCAATTGAATAGCTGTCTGACAGTGAGCCAACGGTGAGTTAGACGTGGTTGTTACGGCGTGGCTGCAGGCAGTCGCTCACGACTGGGAGGCGAGGAGGTTCCAATCCCCCCGCCGGCAACCTTGAAGATGGTTTTCTGTGGTTTCCCATCTTCCTTCCAGGCAAATGCCGGGGTTGGTCCCAACTATAGGCCACAGCCGCTACCTTCCAATTTCTAGTCCTTACAATCACACTATCCTCCCCCAGACAACACTCCACACGCGACGGTACTTGTAGCTCACCCCATGGGTGTCCGAATAGAAGCAGCTACTAACTCTGGCGAGCCGAACATGTCCTCGGACACTCCCGGCACTAAAAGCCATTCGCTAAAATAAAATGTGAGCCAGCGTCGCGGTCACGGGGACCAAGATTAACGGCCGAGGGGATCCAACGCGCTGACCACGCGTCGCCCCATAATCTGCAGGCCAAATGGCTGGGCAGCGGTCGCTTGGTGGGCCTAAGCCCTTAATGGGCGATAGCGCCACGGCGGTGGGGGGTTCACAATACATATAAAACAAGTCCTGAAAAACACTTGCATGTATTAGTATTATTCCCGGATAATTTAGGGGGATAAGAGGACTACGCGTTTCAACCGTCACGCGATCATTATCAAGTCCTGATCAATAGGGTTGAAGTTTAGATTTATAAAAGTAGCCTAATTAGAATTATGTTATTTGTATACTTTGTATAGTTCTTGCCCGTCATCCCGGAGGTACGGGTTCGATCCCAGGCTCAGTCTGAGGGTCGGAACGGGCTACAATCTGCCTCGTGAGGCAAAACTGAGAAGAGGTGGGTTTGATTCCCACCTCAACCAACATGGAAGTGGTTTTCATTGGTTTCCCACTTCTACTCCAGGTAAATACCGGGATGGATCCAAACCAAGGTCTACAGCCGCCTCCTTCCCAATACTCGCCTGACTTACAATTACACACACTACTTCGTACACGAAAATAATAGAGGATATCAGACAAAATCTACACACACCAAAGTACATGGGGATAAATAACCACGATGTCCAAGCCCCTAAATGAAACAACAAATATGATCTGTGTAACTTGTCTTGTAAATGTTAGGATTCCCAGTGAGTCTCGTGATTTTAAAAGTTTAGTCTATTCTATTCTGTTTTATTAATAATTATATTCTTGCAGCCAATGAATGGCCACTTATTTTACTTTCAGGACGGGTCAAAGAAGGGATTTTGGAAGGAAATCGGGTCTGCCGAGGACCTGTTGAAAGGACTATTTGCCTAATGGTGAAAATGGGAAACCACGAAAACCATTTTAAGGATGACCGAGGTGGGAATCGTAACCACGTTCTCCCGATATTAGCAAAGAACGAGGTAGCACGTTAGCGCTCTCAGCCACCAAGGCCCTTTATGATGTTTTTTTTTTTTTTAAGATTTGCGATCTACTTATGAATGTTATGCATTTGTAAATAGTTAAGCGACACAAAAATATATAATTAAATTAGAGCATGCACACTGATTTCTACTAAGATTCTAAATATGAGTAGGAATCTAAACTTCAACCTTAGATATCAGGATCTGATGATGACTGCGTGACGGTCAAAATGCGTAATCCTAAATTACCCCTTAATTACCAGTGAACAATATTAATACATTTGTTTTTCAGAACTTGTGTTATAGATGCTCTGTATCACCACCCAATCATATTGGGTAAAAAGGGAGTAGTCCGTATGATAAGTAGAATATAAGTAACTCGATGAAATTAAATTCCTCAATTATCAGACAAAGATCGGTAATTCCTCGAATAATTCCATATATGTCCTTAATCAAGATTAAGTTGTTGTTGCATCAAAGGGCTGGGGGAAATGCAACCTGGCCATCAATCTTGTATTTTTAAGAAAACCTTGAAGCTTTTTTTTTCGTGTTGTCTTGTTAGATTCCATGCAAATTATTGCATTTCAATCGGAACACACGCAAACAACTCTTAATACAGTATTATTACAAGAGTTTAGTGCTTTTCAGTCGGTCAACACGAATGTACCCAAAAGAGATGGGTTATGCCCTAATCCTGAAATAAATTACATGAGATTAATAAAACACTAGGATGACCAGTTTCGATCGTCAAGCGATCATCATCAGATCCAATACACTTAGGCTATAAAATCTATGTTTGAAATACAGGTGAAAATATTTACAATATGTACAATTATTTAGTTGCAGTACAATCTCCGGATAGCCATCACCATTTAGCATTTCACCTAACATATATACTGCATTTAGCATACACTGACAGTTGCAGTACCAATACTGCAACTAAATAATTGTACATATTGTAAATATTTTCACCTGTATTTCAAACATAGATTTTATAGCCTAAGTGTATTGGATCTGATGATGATCGCTTGACGATCGAAACTGGTCATCCTAGTGTTTTATTAATCTCATGTAATTTATTTCAGGATTAGGGCATAACCCATCTCTTTTGGGTACATTCGTGTTGACCGACTGAAAAGCACTAAACTCTTGTTTACTAAGGCAACACTGAAAATATGGCTTCAAACACCACAACAGTATTATTAATGTATATATTTCAAAAATTGTAATAAATACTCAATTGATACACCTAAAATTAATAGACTTCATTGAATAAAACAATTGCAGTTACACCATGGCTCCAGGCAAATATGGGAAATGCCTCTTTAAATGTTGCCAAGCGGTATGGCCTTGATGCTCCTGTCTCAGTGCCGCCCAGTGGCAATTTCAGTACACCAGGAGGAAATATTCATCTGTCCGCATGTTACTTAGTGGGTAGTCACCGTCACTTGGCTGGCCCGGGTTTTAATACCGGCTCTACCAAGAAATTTAACTCATTTCAAAGGGCTAGAACTGGTTACACTCAAGCTCACTAGGCAAAACTGGGATGAGGTGGGTTCGATTCTCCCCTCAGCCATCCTGGAATTGATTTTCCATGGTTTCCAACTTCTACTCCAGGCAAATGCCAGGAAGGTACTTAACTTAAGGTAACGGCCGCTTCCTTTTCAAAACCAACCTCGATTACAAATACACACACAAATATAGACATCACAGTAAAACAGGCTATCAGACAGCTTCTAAACACACCCAAGTTCACGGACCTACATGACCACGATGTAGCAAATCCCCTTAAGAAAATGAATGAAAATCCAGAGCCTATTCCAGTCGTCCGACCGGGTCAGGGATGGAATGAATGAAGCCCCCCCCCCCCCATCTAGCATTGAGGGTATGAACTGTACCTTCTGCCGAAGCCTGTCGCACTCCTCAGCGGCAATGATTAAATGAATGACAGATGAAATGAAATGATAGTGGTCAGTGTTGCTGGAATGAAAGTTTGGACAGGTAAAACCGGAGTACGTGGAGAAAAATCTTTCTGCCTCCACTTTGTCCAGCACAAAACTCACATAGAGTGACCGGGGTTATTTGAACCACGGACCCAGCGGTGAGTGGCCGGCGTGCTGCCGTCTAAACTACGGAGGCGCTTAGCAAAACCCCTTAAGAATCAACAATAACTGAACGAAATATTCTTTGACATTTGCCGCAACTTTCGGTAGCCAGTGAATGCCTGATAATGCTGAACGATAGCTGCACATTTAGTCCACTTGGAGTGACGAGCAAGGTTTTAATATGAAATGAACAGCGGTGGCCTGAAATACTCACAGCAAATGAACACTCAAGGAAGGCTCCTCTTCCCACTTCACTTACCACTAGGCAACCCTTTGAGGTGCCAGTTGCTAACCTACAGAGAATATTAATAACACTCTACCTTCAAATAGGGCACGGCCTCTTCCTTCCAACTCGTTACCCAGTTACATTTATCATTATTCGCTTCATGATCCAAAAGGTTGGCGTCAGGAAGAGCATTCAATCGCTAAAACCACCACCACATAGAAATTAGTCATAAGTCTTCCCCAACCCATAAGGAATAATTGTTAAATAAATAATCATTAATATTGAAATATTTTTATGTGGTCAAGTGTATAATTCACTTCATGTGTACATTGTTTTATAGTTCCCGGTACTTGAGCAGCTAGCGTGCCTGCCTCTCACGCGGAGGACCCGGTTTCGAATCCCGGCTACATCAGGGATTTTAGAAACTGACGTGAGGGCTGTAACAGGGTGCTCTCAGACTCGCGAGGACAATTGAGTAGCTGTTGGACAGTAAGGCAGCGCCTCAGTCAGGAAAACTAAGATTAATGGCCAAGGGGACCCGACGTGCTGACCACGCGTCACGCAGCAATCTGTAGGCCAAGTGGCTGGGCAGCAGTCGCTTGGTAGGCCGAGGCATTTTATGGGCTCTGGTGGTACGTTTTTTTTTCTAGTCGGCATAGTAATACAGCATTATAATATTAATTGGGCTCTCATCTGCGTGTCGAACGACTGACAAAAATATTTTCCATAAATTCTTGTGATTTCAGGTGTAAGTGGAATCTATCGACTAATCTGTATTATTGTGTTTCAGTGGTAATGTACTGTGTGTATTGATAACTGGAGTAAGGATTGGCAAGATACCACTCCGATGGTAGAGTTGTTGCGAGAGCCCACTGAAAATATACTTGGAGGTTTGTGCACAATAAATGGTGATACTCGTATATTTATGCACCCCGCGGCGTAGCCGTGCTCATTAAAAAGTGCACCACGGCCGCAAGGGCAGCTGGAGCAAATCCTTAGATCGCAGGTTTGAATCCTGGTCCTGACAGCGGCAGTCCAGAGTGTGGATTACCCCCATTTTTTACACTCCCTCCAAGGAAATGCTGAAATAGTAGACTATCTTACTTCAAGTCCTGGGGCACTCCGTCCCTAACATAGGTAAATACACAACTACTGTCACCACATAAATACAGATTATCAGACAAATTCAACACACAACCAGATACACGAGGCTGATAACCATTATGTCCTAAGCCCCCAAAATTAATTAACAACACACAGGAACGATAGTCGACATTCTTTCACATTGGTGAATGCCGGGCGGTATCTGACACCTTAGCGTTATTTGATTTAATAACCTAATGGTTGCATGAAATTAAGTAACAGGATTAGGCTACAATCATCTGGAATCCCTATTCATGTCCGTATAACTGTAGCAAAATCATAATACACAATAATTACCAATAGGTGTCCGGCTCCATGTCTAACTGGTTAGCGTGCTAGGCTTTGGCCCGAAGGGTCCCGGAATCGATTCCCGGCCGGGCCATTAGGGATTTTAATCTCCTGGGGTTAATTCCCGTAGCCCGGGATCTGGGTGTATGTGGCGTCTTCATCAACACTTCATCCTCATAACGAAGGTCACCCACGGGCGTTAACTAGAAAGACCTACACTCGGCCTCCCAGGAAGCCACACGAAAAGATTAAAAAAAATACCAATAGGTGATAAAATAAAATAAAATAACGTTAAGTACGGTACTGTAAAGTAGGCTAAATTAAATTAAAATAAAATAAAATAAAATAATATTAATATAAAATAAAATAACGTTAAGTTCTGTAAATTTATGTAACATAAACTAAAATAAAATAGAATAAAATAAAGTTAAGTACTGTAAAGAAAAGTAAAGAAACATAAAACAAAATAAAAAAGATAAAAATAAAATCAAATAACGTTAAGTAATGTAAAGTGAAGTAAAGTAAGATAAATTAAAATGAAATAACATACAATAAGATAATAATAAAATAATAGTACATTATGCAACGAGCCTATAATGGCTATAATTAAGACACGTGTATTTTTATAAAACGAGCGTATGCGAGTTTTATAATTTCCATGCGAGTGTCTTAATTACCATTATAGGCGAGTTGCATACGACTGTTTATGTTCGACGATAATTATAACTTTATTATATGTTTTAACATAAATATTCATAAATATCTGTTCAGTCACTAGAATGTTGTGATCGGGTGCTGCGGTGGGTAGTATATCTCTGTTTTCCAAGCTCTCTGGACAACCGACGCATGCGCTCTGTGTGCTTCAATGCCATATGTTCAGATTGTGTATTCAGTAAAACTGTCATCGAAGTCGTTTCAATAAAACGCGCTGTGTAGAAGTTGGATTTGAGGATATTAAGGTACAGTGCTATTTCTTGTCTCATATTCACAAGTTTATTTACGCGAACATATGGACGGTGCACTTTCGGTAGTTTATATAGACATGTTCGATTTTGAGCGCATGCGCGAAGGTAACCTTATCTAATTGGTCACACGAGTGTTTCTTGAGCTCTGATTGGTGGGATAAACTGTTTCATAATGAAAAATAGTGTTATAATGAGCCTCATTATGATACAGTTTTCTGACACATAATAGTTAGGGTCGAACATAAAATGAAATAACGTTAAGTACTGTGCAGTAAAGTATGTCTGTATGTCTACCCCTTATTATTCCCGTTTTTCCAACGGGGTCGGGGATGAGATGCGATGTAAGTCTTAGTGGCGATGGTTTTTACGGTCGGATGCCCTTCCTGACGCCAACCTCATGAGAGGAGTTAATGAGAGATGAAATGAATGATGGTGAATGAAACTGGGCAAGGATGTGGAAGGAAGCGGCCGTGGCCTGTCAGAAGGTACCGTCCCAGCATTTGCCTGGTGTTGAAAATGGGGAAACCACGGAAAACCATTTCAAGGACGGCCGACTGCGCTTTAGCCAGCGTAGCCACTACACTGTGCAGTAAAGTAATGTACTGTGATTCAAAGTAAAATAAAATAAAATAAAATAAAATAAGATAAAATAAAATAAAATAAAATAAAATAAAATAAAGTAAAATAAAATAAAATAAAACAAAATAAAATAAAATAAAATATGAAATACAATAAAATAGAATAAAATAAAATAAAACAATACAAATAAAATAAAATAAATAAAATAAAGTATTTAAATTAATATTAAAATAATACTGGAATGCGTTTAAACCCTCCATTCTTTTTCGTCTCCATACAACGATTGTTCATATTCCTAACTTCGGTATAAGCTCCAGGTTACTAAAACAAAAAAATATGTTTCATATTTGTGAAAATTACGAAAAAAACAATAAAGTAAAGTTCAATAACACCTCATGTACAGATATAAACCCTCAAATAATCTTATTTATTGGTTGAAATGACACCTTAAAATACGATAGCATACGATTTTGAACTGAGACAAACCATAAAAATATGCCCTTATCCTATTCAAGTTACTTCCGAAACTAATCGGCCATGATCGCAGTACTCACTCATAATTTAATCGAGCTCGGTTGAGCCTAAACAGATTCACACCTGTGAATGTGGTTCGCTCCACGATACGAATTCTTACCACGGACATTCATCTCATGGCTGACCAGCTAAGCAGCTGGGGGAGCTAGAAATGGAAAAGAAATGCCAACATTCAAGGGCATTTGGGAACTGTTGGACCGCCTCGCACATAGCACCACGTCGAGGCGGCCTCCCTGTTGGTGGTCCGCAGGCCACAAATTGATTATGACGATCAAGGAGCAAGAGATGGGTAGGGGGAGGGAAGGGGAGGGGGCATATCCCCACATCGCTCTCCCTGTAAAGTGAAAATCAATGCCCTCTAGTTACTGGCAAGAAGTGAAACGGTGTGATAATATCTCCCGATGATAAATCCATGCCCCCTACCCCCCTCCACCCTCTTCACTTCACTACAACAAGGTTAACCACAAATACTATTAGCACTTAATACTGCAATGGAGGTTTTGCTTCTGTACATTCTGGTAAACTTCGTGTTGGCTGTCACCCCAGAGAACCTGGATCGATTTCAGGCTCTGCCAAGAAATGCAATTCTGGTCTGTGTAATGTAACTCAGTCTCGTGAGGCAAAACTGACAATAAGTGGGTTCGGTCCCCACGTCAGATGTTATATAAACGGTATTTCGTGGTTTCCTACTTCTACTCAACCCAAATGCCGGGATCATTACTAACTTAAGTCTGCGGCCGCCCTTTCCTCAAGTCTTACCGGAATTACAAATCCAGTACACACCACTACAGACACCACAATAATACAGGGTATCAGATACACCCACGTATACGGAGCTGAAATGAAAAGGATATCCAAGCCTCTAACTGAAGCAACAAGTCGATATCATAAATACTAAAACAATAAAGAAATTTAAGGCCGCATGCCGAGATTACCTGACTCGTGTGAATGGATTGGTGATGGAGGGTAGGACGTATGAATGCGCTGGGAAAATATTTAGGATATTATAGAAAGGATTATAACATTATTGTTAGTTTTAATATTATTATTCATGTGTCTTATGCGTTAATATTAATATTAACATAATTAATTTACTCTTTATTGTTAATATTCATTATTTGGGCTCGGATCGATATGCTCGAAAACCATGTGTTTTATGCTCGATAGATATGCTCGACAAAAACATTATATGCGGTTAAATATGCAGAATAGGCTCGAAAAACACCGTTAAAAATATAGAAAGGAAAGTGAAACGAAAAAAACAATAACATACCGTTATATACGAATTTTATTTTCTAATTGTATGTATGATACACAGTAATATAGCCTACTCTCATTCAAGTTTTTCAAGTATATAAAAGAGAAATTTTCTTATAAAAGTTACAGTTTAAAAGTTCATTTACAAAATGTTCCGAATTAGGCGAGTCAATGAAGTAGATGTGCATTGGTCTGTACAACAAGAATTTTTTCTATGTTTTCAGTTTTGAATGATTTCCTTCAATCAGTCAATAAAAGTTTCAATGACGAGAATCACCTCACTAAAGGTTAAAAACCTGCGGTTCTATTATTCGCACCAGATAGGCTTTTCAATAATTATTTCTGTTTTCGAACCTTAAGGATGGTCAGGGCCCGAATTCGGGAAGGAATTCGAAGAAATACAAACTACGAGTATTTAGACGAAAACCACAAGAAAATGCATTTATATGCTTCTATTCTGAAAACCGCGGTTTTATGCATTTATATGCTCGATAAATTTCAATTCTGTTGGTCCCAGAGAGGTGAAAATACCACCGAAAGGCTCCTTTGAATGTGTACTATTCAGGAAGAAATATGCAAATATGCTCGAATCCGAGCCCTAATCATTATTATCATCATCATCATCATGAATTTGTATTAATTGTACTCCATAAAATTGTTCCATATGTACCACAATGCGTGGTTAAGTGTAAGAGAAAGCCATGAGCCCCACCATCGCCTCAACCAAACACATTAAATAAATAAATAAATAAATAGATAAATAAATAAACCAAAGGAGGGAATGCAATTTTTTGTATTTGTGATCATACTAACCATTAGGCTACATTTATCTTACGACATTTTTCAAATATTTTCAGAATTTTGTGAGAGGCGAGTTTTCTCCTTAACATTCTATTCCCGCACAACTCCAAGCAAATACAGTACTTTGTATTGGACACTTTCTACCAACTCTTTGTCCGGCTTCAATCTCATTTCACATCTTATGAACAGTTCTGATGGTGTTGGTGTTGGAGAGGGTGCCTGGCCATTGAACCTTTTCACCACATAGACACACATCGTCCCCAATCTCACATTAACGGGAATAATGAGGAGTAGAAAGACATATGAATACATGTATGAACATATTTTTCTCATACCATTCATGGATACAGTTCTCTGTAAAATTGAACCATATATTATTAGGCTTCGTTGAATAATATTCTCCAATATTTTAAACATAACACCTGAATAGCCTACCTGAATATTGAAGATGGAGTAATTAGATAGGGAACACAATTCCTGCATGACGTAGCCTATTATTATTATTATTATTATTATTATTATTGTTAATAATAATAAAAATAACATTATAGAATTTAGAACACAACATTAAGAGAACAAAAACTTTCGCTCGTAATTTTGGGAAGAATACACTAAGGTGCTGAAATAAAATGACTGGCATTTTTGACGAATTTTTATTACTTTGGAAAAGCCCAACAATGCAACAATATAAATTAATATGTTAAAAAATAAATACCAACTAAACAGGTTCGAGAATCTCTGTATTACGAACGTTAAAATGTTCCATAAGTTTTAACGACAGATAGGCCTATTGGGCGAATAAAAAAAGTGAAGAAATTATAATATTTTGAGAAGACAATTCAAGAAAATACAGTAGTTCAGGCATGCTGTATAAGAAAGGATACACAAGGTGGAAAGACTGTGTAGTATTTCAAAGGAAATTTAGAACAAAATTGCTTATCCAAAATTCTCTAAATAAGACTGTATGATACAGTAGTGAAAACTCGTCTCTATGCGAGTGAAAGTCTAGCGTTAAATTATAGATTCTATGAACTTTAAATACTGTATGAGAAAGAAGGATCATAAAAATATCTCTTAGTCCACTGAGAACTGTAGAACTATGAAAATGTAGACGTAATGAGGACATTTGTCAGAACAAGTAAAATGTAATAGAAACAATGAGAAAAATACTGACATTCAAGGGGTAAATGCAGTAAAGAATAGATTACAGCAGATAAACATCAAATATGTTTGGGAGAAGAAAACAACAACAGGCTGGATTCAAGACGTTGGGAAATATTTAGAACGAAGTAATATAAGGAAAGAGGAAATTACAGAGCGGGATTTTGGAAATTATGTTTAATTATGGAGGGATTTGAGGGCAGAAGGGAGAAGAAAACTGGCCTAAATTCTAGAGAAGAATGAAACACAGTGAGAAATGAAGGCATATTGGAAATGAAGGAAGAGAAATCAACACAGACTAAGAAATTAAGAATTACAGGTGGCCCCCAGCATGCCTCACATTTATTAGAATTATTATGATTAATAATGATAATAATATTAATGATAATAATAATAAAATAGGCAAAGAGCAACCAATTCCACAAAATTACTTCATGAATTGGAAGCCAGAATAGGGCTCCGAATTTCGTATGGGAAGACTAAATATATGGAAGTTACTAATTCAGGATTCAATATTCAATAACGTTCTAAGAATTTGGAAAACAAAATTAAAACAACAAAATCATTCACTCGTAATCTCCCAGACAGATCAATTCAAGTATTTAGGTGAAATCATTCAACCAGCAGGGTTAATCAGGAATCCAACAAGAAAAGAATTGAAACGTTACAAAACGTAACTAAAACTACGCAAACTTAAAACACGACAATACTGCCGTTAAACCAGAAGCATTTGGCGCATCTGAAACTTTGATAATTGGGGCAGATCACAAATTAAAACATCGGAAAACTGGAGAGAGAAATCTTCAGAAAAGTCCTAGGATCAAAATATGAAAAAGGAATCTTGATGAAAAAGAAGTCACATGAAATTTAACAATGTCATTGAAAAAAAAAACGCAAGATTCCATGGGAGAAATGAGACTGAATTTATATGGTCACATTTACAGAATGGTTTACAATAGGCTATAAAACCTTGCAGTGTCTCTGAAAAACCACAATAGGCTGGTAAACATTAACCGAGACCTAAAACAAATCAGTATTAACGAAGAAATTATTCCTAACAGAACAAAATTTAGAACCGTAATAAACGGCAACGAATTTACCGAGAAACCTACACTGTGTGGAAGAATAGAAGATGGACCGAAAAACGCAAAATAGAACAGAGTAAACAGATGAAGATATATTGGGAAGAAGAGAGGAAACATTGTGCTAGATACGTTCTAGCGCTCTTCTTTATTGAGCATTGACAACAGAATTACAATAGTAATAATAGTAATAATAATAATAATAATAATGCTATGGTCTTAGCCCCCTGTTTATCTGCTGTGGTTTAGAGACGCTAGGGTGCCGATATTTTGCCCTGGAGTGCCAGTGGATCGACCGTTACAATTAAATGTCATCAAACTGAGCGGGGATCAAACCCTCTATCTAGGGGGGGGGGGGGGTCAAAAGCTCACGCTTAATCAAGCATGCCATTGGCTACAGCCCAACCTTTCATAATTTAAAGTTATAGCTAACTCAAATAAAATCGTTAAATCTCATTAACAGGAACAGTGGTTCAATACTCGCTTTTTCTGTTGCTCCACATTCTTTGATCGAATACTGGCCGATTCGGTTCAAAACCTGAAGGTATAGAGAGTGAAGTTTCACAATTTTTATGAAATCAACTTTTGTCTATTTGTGTGTGCATGTGTCAGTCCGTTGCTCTGTGTGTCTTTCTATCTGTGTGTGTGCCCTCCCCCCCCCCCTCCCCCTCTTATAATGCTTTATTTTCCTGAGCGATTTCAACGGAACATCGTAAAAGTTTACTACTACCCCCAACCGAACCTTTCGAATTCCGATGTCACCAAACAATGTGGCGTCCACGCGAATTATTTCACCAGCATGCAATATCTCAGACCCTATCAAAGCTATCAGCTTAAAATGTTGTACTGTGATAGAGGAATATAAAACAAGTTCACATATATAACTTTAGGAATTCTGACAAGCACAACACTAGTATGAAGACCGTGCAACGTTTCATAATTCAATTGTCATATCATGGGAACTATTACACTTATGAGCCTGACATTTTGTAGCGTGACAGAGGAATATATAACGAGTAAGGTGGCAAAAATTACGAAACGCATGCCATACTATGTTGGCATGTCAAAGAACCCACTTGAATTCAGTAGGCCGTGTTCATAATGGCAAAATTAATCTCGGGATTTTCCGCCAACACATAGTTCCTCATAAAAAAATCTCTATAGTGTTCAAGGACCTTAGATATCTAACCTCCTTGACTTTCATAGTGCTTCAAGGAACAACGAAATTTGACATACAAGCTACCCTCTGGGTGTCAAACAATAAAGCTTGCACAAGGCACCCGAGGCCATACGATATTATTATTATTACGTTCAGTTTTTTTTTAGCGTATGGCTTTTAGTGCCGGGAGTGTCCGAGGACATGTTCGGCTCGCCAGTTTTGTAGCTGCTTCGAGACGGACACCCAATGGGTGAGCTACAAGTACCGTTGGGGAGGAAAGTTGGAAGGGAGGGTCGAGGAGTTGGAAGGTAGCGGCTGTGGCCTATAGTTAGGGACCAACCCCGGCATTTGCCTGGAAGGAAGATGGGAAACCACAGAAGACCATCTTCAAGGTTGCCGGCGGGGGGATTCGAACCTCCTCGCCTCCCGGATGTGAGCGGCTGCCAACAGTCATGCCGCAACGACCTCGGCTAACTCACCCGGTTCAGTGATGAGCAAGAAACCAATATGGCAGCCATGCAACATTTCACACTTTTACTGCCTCTCTCGTTACAAGACTGTAAATGCTGTAAAATGCTACAATGGCAGGAGGCTTCTCGCTTCGCTCGAAGCCAAAGACTCTTGACATTGTTAGATGAACAAGAAACAATCAGAACGCTGGAAAGTTCCAAGTCATGTGGCAGCTGGAGCGCACGGTGAAAGGAGGGAGCTGGCTGGATGACGCCACGCTCGCCGTGTCGTTGCCGTCTCGTAACGCCAGAGCTCACCAGCGAACTCAGTACACATGCACCAAGCGGTACTATGACGTCATACACCTCAGTGCATTCTTGGTACATTTCGTGACGTCGCCGTAACGTAACGACTAAGTCGACTAGAACATTTAAAATGATAAAATCCGTTTGACGGCCGTACAGTCCAGAATCGGTATGTCAAGGTATGTGAAACTCAACCCACCGACACACCGGGTTGATGATCCCCGTGTGGTAAAGCACTGTGTCCTGCTGCGTGAAGACGTCCGTAACCGCCTACTACACGTCCTCGTCCGATAGAATCGT
Source organism: Meconema thalassinum (assembly GCA_946902985.2). Taxonomy (NCBI): domain Eukaryota; kingdom Metazoa; phylum Arthropoda; class Insecta; order Orthoptera; family Tettigoniidae; genus Meconema; species Meconema thalassinum. The sequence goes on along the minus strand of OX336389.2, from coordinate 1,105,372,265 downwards.
TGACCTTCCCAGGCCAATTTTAAGGGACCGAAGGCGTGATAATCACATAGGGATCAGGAACTATAGTCTTTCCATTTGGCCATAATACCCAGAGGATTAAGGGACTTCTCGGAACTCAACCGACGTCACTCATTCACCCTCCCGACACACTCGCCGGACCGGCCGGTGGCGTACAATGACTCATCTACTGGCGCTGTCCCACATGACTAAAACTCTTTTTATTTCAAGTTTAAATTTACAATTTTCAAGTTTTTTGAATTCTACAAAAAAATCTAAAGGAATTGAGTCCAAACTCGACTGAATTGCTTCATATCCACGGTCTGATAGTCGGTCAAAACGTATATGTTTTCCTTATTTGTTTGAAATTTTAAAACTAGTACAGTAGTTGCAATACAATAATAAATGGCATGTAATAAACGACAGTTTAAGAAGTAAATAGTCCCGAGTTTTGACTAATTTTCTTTGCACACCATGATTTTTTAGTTTTTTAGTTACCAAAGGACGTTAAACATATTTACAGTTTATCCATACCATTGTCTCATAGTTATATTTCATTTGTGATGTTGTTATTGATTCTTTGGAGGATTCGCGACATCGTGGTCATCTAGCCCCGTGTACTTGAGTGCGTGTATGGAATTTGTCTGTTACCTGAGTGTGTCACTGTCATGTCTGGCCTAGTGTGTGTTTTTGTAATTGAGGTGGGATTTGGGTAAGAACCGGTCATCTCCATCCCAATCCTTTCTAACTTACAAATACACACATTACTACAGATTCACAGTAACACACGTTATCAGATAAATTCCACACACACCTAAGTATATGGGGCTGAAATGGCAACAATGTCCAAACACCTTAATGAAACAACAAGAAAACATACTGTGTCCATGGAAGTACGTTTTCGTTGTAATCACTATTCTGTGCTTCAAGTTAGATAATATGATATACAGTAGTTTCCACTTCAACACAAATAACTTACAGGCATATGCATCATTTCTGATGAGTATGTTAATAATAATAATAATAAGAAGAAGAAGAAGAATTATAATAATAATAATTTTCCAGAAATTGCGAGTCAACACATTGAACAATTCATATTTATCCAATAGAATTTCGACGATGGATAGAACTTCCAGATTTTAATACATCTTACCGTTTACTTTAAGAATTTCATTTCTAAAGTTTTTATCATAAAATTGTTCATTAAAAATATTGTATAAAAATTACATTGAAATGTACAGAGTACTTTTAAGTCACTAATTATGGTTAAAAAATTGTTAAATTTACGTGCGACACAGGCTGAGGAAGGCATATAACGTGAAACATTAGCGTAGATAATACAGTATATTGAAGATGATGCTGCTAATAGCCATAGCAGGGTATTTCAATTGAACGCCTGTGGGCTCCTAATACGTTCAATTTCAGATAGTTCCAACTTTGGCTACAAGATGCTACTGGCACGAACACCTAGCAGCGAACTTTGGAACTTGATATGGCGTTTCTAACCAGCCAAATATAACCTGCATATTTTACTACACACCACCAATTGCAGTGGAAGGTTCTTTTACATGCCATAAATCTATGATATCCCCTCCCCTCCGAAGAAAGTTATACTGAAGGATTTTTACGGGTTTGAACCCACGATCTGGGGCATAGCAGTTCAGCATGCTATCGACAACCCCACCGATGCCCCAAAGATATCGTATTGAAAAGTGGATCATTTCTTTATTCAAGTGTTATTATCTATCCTTGAATTGAAAAAATAAGAGATTTCAACAGAAAATGTAGACTGAAATTTTATGGACATATAAGTATATCGTCACTGGACTTGCAATACCAATGCTCTTGTTTTTTAATATTTACCTTATGATTTGCCACTCGTCCCAGCCATATGTAGATGTGCCGTCCAACAGAACAATTCAATTTAGGTTCATTTTCTTGTGTTAGGGCATACAGAAATATGTGCTTTAAATCCATTGTACTGTAGAAAAGAATATATCGTGTAGTTATGCACTTCTATGGTACGATCACGCCTGTGGAAAGTCGATGATTCAGGGGAATACCCTCTTCGCCTTGAGCTGCAGGTTGCTCATCCTTGTCCTGTATGATCGATGGCGTCTGACATCTTCAGTGGAAGCGCCCCGACGTGCGTCTGACAGAAAAGGATTAGCGGAGGAGCAGGGGCTAAGGGTGGAGAGGGAGTGGGGTGATTCAGCGAGCCAAGAAGCCACATAGGGGCCACTTTATCACAGAAGGCTCGTTTTTAAAATAAGGAGCTGGAATTGGTGTCTTTGTATTCCGTCAGTGAGAAATGAGAAATAAGAGATACGGCTTGAAGTCAGAATAAATCTAAATTGTTGGATGGGATGTGTGTGTGTTGTGTGTTATCCCTAGGAGAGACAGGATCGAGGACACATCACAAATTGTACACCGTAGGTATAAGTCATGCATTGTTCTCGTTGTCCGCCTCGTTGCGTAGTGGCTAGCATTCTTGACTGTCACCACGGAGGCACGGTTTCGATTCCCGGCTCTGCTAAGGAATTTAATTCTGGTCCGTGGGCTGGAGCGGGGTGCACTCAGTGAGGCAAATCTGAGAAGAGATGGGTTTGATGCCTACCTCAGCCATCCTGGAAGTGGTTTCTCATGGTTTCACACTTCTACTCCGGGAAAATGCCGGGATGGAACCTAACATAGGGCACGGCCACTTCCTACACAATTGCTACCTCAATTATAAATATAAATATAAATATAAATATAAATATAAATATAAATATAAATATAAATATAAATATAAATATAAATATAAATATAAATATAAATATAAATATAAATATAAATATAAATATAAATATAAATATAAATATAAATATAAATATAAATATAAATATAAATATAAATATAAATATAAATATAAATATAAATATAAATATAAATATAAATATAAATATAAATATAAATATAAATATAAATATAAATACCGACACTAGTGCAGACATCACAGTGACACAGGTTATCAGACAAATTCTACACACGTAAGTGCACGGGGCTACATGACCATGATGTCGCAAAGTCCCTTAAAAGAATCAACAACAATTTATTCTCGTTACTACGAGGTTATGGATTAGGTAAAAAAAAATGGTGTAGCGCACTTGCCAAGTGCAAATATTAAACAAGAAGTTCCGTGACGAACTAAAGAGCCTACTTTTCTTAAAATGTAAGATTCATGCCAATGATTAATCTATATGGATCTATCGAGAATAATGACGAAATTAAGTTTGTAATATCGAAATTTCGAAATACTGTATACCTGTCATAATGTAGACTAATAGAGAACTACAGTTGGCAGCCCTGGTGACTGAATATATTCTTAGTTCCATCACTTAAGATACAGAATACAAAATTTGGTTGAAGTCCAATGGATAGCATGGACGTTACATGCAGTTAAACATTGGATCTAACAGCGCGCATAAAATCATGTTGGCATACATATATTGGTCAGAAATAATCTGAAATAATATGATCTATTGTTGTGTCAATTTTGTATGAAATCCATTAGTTAGTATAGAAGTTACATGCATTTTAAAATTGGACCTATCCGCAGGCTAAGAATCATGTTAGCAGCACTGGCGTAGGCCTATATTAGTTACTCCAAATTAATCTAGAATGCCGGGTACTATACGGGTGCAAAGTTTAAAGCTATTGGCTTGCATACTTTCTGCTATATTGATATTAGGATAACAAAAATAGAGACAGTATTTATTAACAGTTGGCAGCCCTGGTTGCTCTTAAGAATCGGCATAGTCGTATCAGTTATGGTACACATAGCACACACGAAATTTGGTTGAAATCCAAATTATAGTATAGAAGTTACATGCATTTAAATTTGGACCTCTCAGCAGGCTTAGAATCATGTTGGTAGCACTGACGTATATAAGTTACTCCAAATCAATATAGAATGTCAGGTACTATACGTGTGCATAGTTTAAAGCAGTCGGCTTGCATACTTTCTGATATATGGGTATTTGGATAAAAAAATGAGAGCATTTATTAACAGTTGGCAGCCCTGGTGGCTCTTAAGAATACGCTCAGTCATATCTGGTTGTGTACACATAGCACATACGAAATTTGGTTGAAATCTAATTGATAGTGTAGAAGTTATATGCATTTAAAATTTGGACATATCAGCAGGCTTATAATCATTTTGGCAACACTGCCATGTATGGCCTCCTGTAAATTAAACTGCAATATTATTATCTATACGTGTGCCAATTTTGAAATAGCTCCCATTCATACCTTCCAAGATATCCAACATGGGGCTCAAATTTCAATTGTGATTTTTCAGCAGTTGGTAGCACTGACATCATTTTCAAATATGGCCGTGAGATATTCAGGTATATATCTTTACTCCTACCAAATTTTGTTTCGATTGCTGCAGCCGTTTAGGAGTTGATAGAGGGACACACACACACAGCCAAACAGACAGACAGACAGAAGGACAGACAGACAGACACACATTTGCCCGATCTCATAAGTCTACTTTTTCCTCATTTTTGCAAAATGTGAAAAGTAGGCTAAAAATGACTTAACTTGGGTAACTTACATGTCCACAGTAACGCTCCAGTAGGCCTACCTCAAACCAGAATTACTTTATTTTTTGGCAGAGAGCCGGGAATCGAATCCTATCGAATCGAAGCATACAATGCACGTCGAATGCAATGCACACCACGAAGAGTACGGGGACGAGGTGATGTTGTTGTTCCCGTCTTCATTGAAGGGCTTGAAACATCATGGGCATTTAGCTCCATGTACTTGGATGTGTGCTTTATCACGTTATTTAAGTTAAATTGAAGAGTACAAGATGCAGACGGGCCTTTATCTAATTTTCCATGACTTGAAGTGATCTGTCATCTTCTTCTGCTTCATTTTCCGTGCTCGAGCATCCGCTACAAAGTTCACAACTACATTCAGTGATGTATGATAACTTAAAATTTGCACTGTAAAAGCGTGAATTATCGAGATTAAGAATCAGTTTAAGTGCCTGGGAAATAATTTAAGCTTCAAGATATCAAAAAAGTCGAGTTATAGTTATTCGAATTAAGATTAAAACTGCATGTAAATTATGGGATGTTATCGAAAATTAATAAAAGTTTGAGATCGAGATTTAGCTGTGTTTTATAGTAGGCTACTTGTTATTGTGTTAAGCTGGTGTTACATATTTTAAAAGAAATTACAGTCGCACGTAAAATTGGAACATACCACCAGTGTGTTTTGTGTGCTATTCTGGAATCAGTAGTATTAAATTAACGATGTACCTCATCCTATATTCCACGGCTGAATAGACTCCAATTGTCATACCTAGTATAATTATGGACGAATCAGTGTAATACTTTCGTTGATTTGATTTATATACTATTTGGTGCCAATGACTGGTACTGTATACAAATACGAAAACACAGCATTGATAAGCAAAAGAAACCTGAAATGTTACCGGTAAACACTTGAGCCAGGGTTACTTCAGCATGCAATAAAGCACTAACTTCCAGTGACAACGTTTTAAATGAAGGTTCAAAGCTTCTTTTAGAGCAAGCCCAAAGCTCATAGCACTAATATACCTACAGTAAAAACTGCTTAAAGTGGAACGCAATCGTTCCGGATTTATTTTTCCGTTTTCACAGGTTTCTGATTTACAAAGGGTTGAGTTTTAATAAGATAAAATACACTTCAAAGAAATACTGTATTATCGCATAGGATTACTATGAAATAATTTGAGTTTTTCCCACTTTAAACAACACAGTTAATTCTTTAGTCGGACGTTTGTTTTTCTCGTGTTCTTCTATAACTATAATTTTCTCCTCCTGTGTGTCTTATGTATAGAAGTCATTGTCTCTGGATTACAGTACGGTACGAAAATAAATGCAGTATTTCTACACAGTAAACAGAACACCTTTAAATATCACTCAAGTTCACTGTTTTCTTCTACTCGTACTTCTACTCACATTTGTCAAAAGGAAACTGTGTGTACTACAAGACGGTTGAAGGTAGTAACGGTACAGGTCTTGTGAAATGTAGCATACCTGCAGCATCCTCGAGGAAAAATTAGAGTTAGAATGTTTCCTTGGACATTGGTGCAAGTATAATCGCACTCAAAATTTAGTACATAGCTTTGTATTACGGTTGAGATAATCCTTCATCGTCAGGTTATTTACACCTACAATTCCGGAATTTCTTTCCGTTTCCACGTTAGCCAGTTCTCCGGTTTATAGTATCATTTTACATAGGAAATACCTCCGCTCCAAATGTTTTCCCGTTTGGCCAGGATTTCGGTATATAAAGGGACCGTTTTAGTCAGGTTTTACTGTAGTTAATGTGAAAACAGGCGCTACGTTTTGAGACAAGGTTCTCTTGGGAGAGAATCATCTAGTATTCTATAACAACACAATCAGACATCAGTGAAATTACAAAAGGAGAATGTTTGAACTCGGAATGTCGATGTAAATAATGATAATTAAATTACTGCATAATAATAACAATAATTTACAATTTTCTCTAATAGAAAAGGAAAAAGGGAGCCGGGTTCAGTGAAATACAAAACGATCTGCACGAGATCGGGATCTCATGTGAAGATATCTATGACCGTGATCAGTTTAAGAGAAGATCCGGATCGCATGTGAAGATATCCTGGAGCGTGACTAGTTTAAGAGAAGATCGGGATCCCATATAAAGATATCGAGGAGCGTGACCAGTTTAAGAGAAGATCGGGTTCTTATATGAAGATATCCAGGAGTATGACCAGTTTAAGAGAATATCGGGATCCCATGTGAAGATATCCAGGAGTGTGACCAGTTTAAGAGAAGATCGGGATCCCATATGAAGATATCCAGGAGTGTGACCAGTTTAAGAGAAGATCGGGATCTCATGTGAAGATATCCAGGAGTGTGACCAGTTTAAGAGAAGATCGGGATCCCATGTGAAGATATCCAGGAGTGTGGCCAGTTTAAGAGAAGATCGGGATCACATGTGAAGATATCCAGGAGCGTGACCAGTTTAAGAGAAGATCGGGATCTCATGTGAAGATATCCAGGAGCGTGACTAGTTTAAGAGAAGATCGGGATCTCATGTGAAGACATCCAGGAGCGTGACCAGTTTAAGAGAAAACTCTTCGAACGTGGGCGTTTTCAACCTAACCCGACGCTGAAAACTGGAAAGACGTGCACTAAAGAGAGAAAGGAACAACGCCGTCTACGAAAGAAGGAATACTGGACTATTTTTAAATCTAAGAGGAAGCAGTTGGATTGGCATGGTCCTTAGTTTGCCGGAACGACTCAAGAAGAAATAATAATAAATAATAACAATAATAAATAATTCCCGACTTGAGGAATGATTGTGCGCAGGCTAATACAGTTGACTTACCTTTCCCGGAAGTAGTGGCGTAGTACAGTGGAAGAATCACAGCGCGAGCATTGCACCAAGATTGAACCTGCGATGATGAGTCAGTCAGTCCGTCAGTAAGTCAATCTAGCAGGCAATCAGTCAGTCATCAATAAATAAATGACATGATTTATTTGGAAAATACTTTGATGTCGTTATTGTTGCTGTTGATTATTTGAGAGTCTTTGTGGCATCCCGGCCATGTAAACTCGTGTACCAACGTGTGTATGGAATCTGTCCGATAACCTGTGTCGTTATAACGGTTGTTCTGGTGTGCGGATTTGTGAGTGGGACGAGGATTTGGGTAGGAGGTGGTCTTTGCCGTAATTTAGGTACCATACTGACATTAGCATTGAATAGGAATGTAATCCACAGAAAACCTCTTATTCGATGGCTGAGATTGACATCAAACCCACCCCTGATCCCTGTTGTGACCGATCCATGGCGTAGTGATTCTACAAAGAAATTTAATTCTGGATTGAGAGCTGGATCGGGGCACACTCAGCCTCGTAAGGCAAAATTGAGAAGAGGTGTGCTCGGTTCCCAAGTCAGACATGCTTAGATGTGATTTTCCGTAGTCTCCTACTTTAACTCTAAGCAAATTGCTGGGATGGCACGTAAATGAAATACACACAGTCACCTCGTGACGTAGCGTCTAGCATTCTTGGCTGTCACCCTGGAGTTCCGGGTTCGATTCCCGGCTCTGCCAAGAAATTTAATTCTGGTCTGAGGGCTGGAACGAGGTTCACTCAGCTAACCTGTAAGTCGTATTCCGTGGTTTCCCACTTCTATAATAACCTCTGGCCCTACAGCCCATGAAGGGCCTAGGCCTACCAAGCGACCGTTCCTCAGCTATTTGGCCTGCAGATATTGGGGTGACGCGTGGTCAGCGCATCGGTTCCCCTCGGCCATTAATCTTGGTATTCGTGACCGGGGTGCTGCCTCACTCTCAGACAGCTACTCAATTGTCCTCACGAGGCTGAGTACACCCTGTTCCAGCCATCACGTCAGTTTCTAAAATCCCTGATGGAGCCGGGAATTGATCCCGGGGCCTCCGAGTGAGAGGCAGGTGCGTTGCCTGAACACCACGGGGCCAGACAGGTTTCCCACTTTCACTCCAGGCGAATTCCAGGGTGCTTCTTAACCTAAGGCCACGGCCGCTTCCTTTCCATTCCTCACATTAATTAAAAATACACGCACTAATACAGTCATCACAATAACACAGGTTATCAGACACAATTCCATACTCACCCAAGTACTTGGGGCTAAATGTTCACGATGTTCAAACCTCTCAAATAAAAAACAACACTGGTACATTCATGAAATTAACACAGGTCATCGGAGGGATTTCCCATATACACCCAAAGTACACGGGGTTACATAACCACAATGTCGATATGACTTTAAATGGAATAATAACAACGAACTACATATTTGTCCTCAGAATAGAATTCTATTTCTTGGCAGACCAGGGAATCGGGCCCGGATCTCAATGGTGACGGCGAATAATATTTTCGAATGCGAATATGGTGTGGCGCCACTCAGGAAACCCAGCCAGTCAATAAACATAATGAGTTGGTTTCCTCAGAAACAGAGAGTACCAGGAAACAGCAATTACTGTGGACTAACGGCATTATTGATTGTGCACAGTCCCCCACCTCCCTGCCCTGGTTGCTACCAACCCTATTAAGCATTGTTGGATGTGGCCACCCAAGACGCCTTTGAATCCAGAATAACTTAAAACAGGTGGAGCTGAAGAAGCTGGGAGTGGGAGAGGGGGAAGGACCACGTATAAGCGCCTCTTGCTATCGGCTTGACGAGTGATCGATATTTCTGTTGCTATCACGCTCACGTAATTAGGGTCCTCTTATTGTTATTAATACGTTTTAGAGCCTTGGGACCATCGTAGTTATCAGCCCCGTGTACTTAAGTGAGCGTTCCCGGTCAATGCATGTGAGATTTTCGAAGTGAAATGCCATGTCCTGTGGTTCGGATTCCACGTAAAAAGGAGGTCCCGTGGCTTATAATCACAAGATTCACGGTCACGTAAAACTACAATCTTCCTTCCTTCTTCCTTTTCAATGTGTCTTTTTTTTTCTCGTGTGGCCTCCTGAGAGGCCAATTGCAGGTCTTTCTATTCGACGCCCGTGGGCGACCTGCGCGTCGGGATGAGAGATGGAATGGATGAAGATGAATGAAACTGGGCAAGGATGTGGGAGGACGTGGCCGTGGCCTGTCAGAAGGTACTGTCCTAGCATTTGCCTGGTGTTGAAAATGGAAAACCACGGAAAACCATTTCAAGGACAGCCGACGGTGGGGCTCGAACCCACGCGTCTACCGAGTCAGCAGAGAGCTTGGCCCCATGGCCTAACGCAGCGCTTTAGCCCGCGTGGCCACTACTGTCGGTAATATGTCTGATAACCTGTGATTTTGTGGTGTTTGTAGTAGTGTTTGTAACTGTAATTATTAGGGTCGGGGATGGTGTATATGCCCTGGGTATTGAATTAAAGTACCACTAGCGGACCCGTGCGAGAAATCTCGCTTGTACACAAACCACACTTTCCCCAATAGGATCATAATGAGAGACTTAAGAGAAAGGTTGTTATGTTTTTATTTCAACCAAATGATTATAGAACACTATTTACATTTCAGTTAGAATTCCAAGTTCTACGTTCTCTAACTTGAGAAGGCAAACACTGAAAATTGGATCACCGGTTATTCGATATTATTTATGAAATTATACGATATGAGTACTCATTCCATTGATTTACTGTTTCTGAAATTCATGCAAAATGATAGAGGAAAGATTTCAGTATGTTAAAATGACATGAAACAGGCGTCACAGCAGTCAAAATGTGAAGTGGACAGCAGTTATGGAGTGTATTTTCTCACAGCAACAGTATCTGCAAATCGCACACTTTGTAAATTTCTTTAAAAGCTATTTATTAAAGAAATTATAGATATTTATGAAAGTAGAGTGAAATTCGTCACAGCTAGTCTATTCTCTTTCATTTGAATGCTCATTTATCTCGATCGGTCGCTTGTGAGCGCCGCAGGAGGGATCTGTACTACAGAAATAATATACAGGGTCTTTCATATAAAGTAAGAACGCCAAGCGGCGGGTGTGTTATCCGCTAGTGTAGTGGCCTTGACCGAGCTTGTGGCGAACCGTGGCCCCCTGCTTTAAGCGTGTGTACAATCCTCTACGAAATATTACCTTATAAAAGTTGCTAGAAGTGTCGTCCTTCCTGGGTTATAGAAGCATTGTATCTGGTAACCACATTTTGGCTGACGCAAGTGAGTCATGCCACTGTATTTTTTCTGATTTTTTTTTTGTGTTTTTTATTGAGCACTGAACCAGTAGTGTCAAACTTATTTACAATTACGTGAATCTGTGCTAGTGAAGGTGGCACTTCATCAGGAAATTGCTTAACAAATGCATCACGTACCCGCCGAGCCGAATCGTAATTAAAATAAATTTTACATACAAAAATACGATGTTGCAATGATAACTGTCTCAACATGTTAGCAGCTGAGGTTAACTGGCGACTGACAACACCTGCACGCTTATTGCAAGGTCAAGTTTGTACTATGCACGCGCTTTCAATACTACAGCAGGGGGCCGTGGCGCGTCATAAGCTCGGTCAAGCCGGCTTCAGCAGCGAATGACAAAACCGCCGCTCGCCGTTCTTACTTTATATGAAAGACCCTGTATACTAGCGGACCCGTGCGAGTAGTCACGCATGTTCATAAGCCACACTTTCCCCAATAGGTTTATAATAAGAGACTTAAGGAGAAAGGTTGTTATGTTTTTATTTGAACCAAATGATTATAGAACACTATTTACGTTTCAGGCGTCCCTACGGCCAAAATGCGAACTGAACAGCATTGGTGTCGCGTATTTTCCTACAGCGACAGTATTTGCAAATCGTACACTTGTTACAAAAATTGATATTTATGAAATTAGAATGCAATTTGTCACTGCTAATGTCATTTAAGTGCTGAGTCCATTGATTGACAGCTTAGCCGTAACACTCACCGGTTATTCGATATTTATGAAATTGTACGATTTGAGTACTCATTCCTCTAAATTACTGTTTCTGAAATCCATGCACAATGATAAAGGAAAGACCTCGGAATGTTACAATGACATGAAACTGGCGTCACAGCGGCCAAAATGTGAAGTGGACAGCAATTATGGAGCGTATCGTCCTGTAGCAACAGTATCTGCAAATCACACACTTCGTACAGTTTTTTAAAAGTCATTTTTTAAAGAAATAATAGATATTTATGAAATTTGAGTGCAATGCGTCACTGGTAGTGTATATTCTCTTTCATTTAAATGTTCATTTTTCACGATCGGTCGCTTGTGAGCGCCGAAGGAGCGATCTATACTACTGAAATAATAAGTTACTAGTTGGAACCCGTCAATACATGACGGCCAATAAGAAAATATTTACTGAAGAATTTTATTATATACTTTCTTTGTACAATTATTTTTTGGCACTATTGAAACTTTAAGGGCGTCAAAAGATTGCACTCTAGACATTGCAACATACTGCTGGCCATGATTGAAAACTTGATGAGGCAAAATGAGACCTATACGTTCCAGAGTTCCCCCTTGAGCTTTATTGATTGTGATAATCAATTGTGATAGTTTTATCCGGTGGTGTTAAATCAAGTCGAAGGATTAGACCTCTCTGCTAATTTTAACTGCACTTATTTCCAAATCCAAGCATTTTCAGGCATATTTCATATAATTAATATGGAATCAAGTCGAAGGGTTAGATCTCTCCGCCTAATTTTAACTGCACTTATTACTTCCAAATTCAAGCAATTTTCGTACATATTTCTTATAATTAATATGGTAGCATTTAGATGCCCTTTGGAAACTTCAGATTTCTAAGGAGCATATCTATGGATCAATCGTTTGGAGTATGTGGAAGCAAATCACTTAATTCCAAGAAATTCAAGAATTCTGAGGAGTCTAATATATACAACTGGCCGCAAGAACCGTCGCTTATAATTTTGGAATATACATTAACGAAGAAATGCGATGATGTGCAATTCCATACATTTTAAAACAATATGGACCGTATGCATGTGGCACAGTGACATTGGCACAAAATGAAACCAAGGACATAGGATTTGTTCTACTGCCGATTATTCTCTCTTAAATTCCTTGAGATATCATTTCCAGTGAAAAATTGTTGCAGTCTGTCAAATATTTTATATTTTGTAAAATTAATTTTGCCATTACAACACCAAAGGTCAAAGTAACCAAGCGTAGATTTCTCGCTACAGAAATACAGTACAGAAAAATGTTTACATTTGTTCGTCAAGGACCATACACTGTACGGCATAATATCTGGAATTGTTTCTGAAATGGCATTTTTATATTAGATTTTAAAAGTGGCTTCGTATTTTTCTACGATTTCCCACTTTTTTGTGGCTAATATTCCTTTTCGTCAAATGGGTATATTTATTGCAGCATTTCTCTCCAAATTAACGTCATATTCAATAACATTATAGTGGCCTGCCTCAACGCAGCCGCCAAATTTTAAATGGCAAATAATACTTCCATTGCCAAAATCAACAGCGTGGTTAGATTCATTGTTATGTACTCTAAACAAATAATCAATAAACAATAATATTCACGTATACAATGAAGTTCAGATACTTTCATTCTCAAGTTTGTTGCTGATGAGAATGCGATGATACTGATCGTCAATAATAAAATCCTTACAATTATTCATGCCAGCAAAATTTTTGCAATTTGCTTGCAAACGCAGCTCAGGATAACGTCCTGCATTTTGGAATAAACACTACGAAACTGCTCTAAATAAGCAATTTCCATCACCTGATGTAGGTACAATCCTTTGCATTTCCATGACAGTAAATTAAGCAAGGGAGCATACTTCGCCAACTACTGGAATGAGCATAGATCACTTCGACAGCCATCGTAATGGAGGGAGTTTAAGAGTTAGAATGTATGTTCAGTGCTTGTCAAAAATCGTACTAACACAGGAAAGCCCAATCTGAAGGCTACAGTACATTCTGAGCTATCGCCCCGGATTCCAGGTTCGATCCCTGGTTTGCCAAGAAATTTACTTCTGGTCTGAGGGCTGGAACGGGGCGCACTCTTGAGCCAAAACTGAGGAGAGCAAGGTTAGATTCCTATCTCAACAATCTGGGATGTGGTTTTCCGTGGTTTGCCACGTCCACTGCAGGTAAATACCGGGATAGTTCGTAACTTAAAGCCTAGGTCGTCAATTCCCTATTCCCCACTTGAATTACAAATGCACACATCAGTACAGCCATCACAATAACACAGGTTGTCAGAGAAAATTTTACACACACACACACACACCAAAGTAGACGGGGCTGAGTGACCACGATGTCTGAGTCCATCAAATGAATTATATTCGTCAATTGTCTCTCATGGCGAAAGCGATTGTGGCCATCTTTTTTTTTTAGTCGTTTATCCTCCAGGTTGGTGGAACCCACGGACCCAGCGAGGGAACTCACCACTACCGCCTCTACGGGCAGTGTCCTAGAGCTGGGAACATCGAATCGGAAGGGATACAACTGGTGAGGTGGGATTGGCACCTCGCCCAGGCGTTCTCGCCTGCAAAGCGAACAGGGGCCTCATGAGGGAAGGTAAGGGATGGTTAGGATGGATAGGCAAGGAAGAGGGAAGGAGGCGGCCGTGGCCTTGAAGAAGGTACCATCCCGGCATTTGCCCGAAGACGAAGTGGGAAACCACGAAAAACCACGTCGAGGATGGCTGAGGGGGAATCGAACCCCCTCTACTCATTTGGGCCACCCGAGGCTGAGTAGACCCCGTTCCAGTCCTCGTACCACTTTTCAAATTTCGTGGCAGAGCCGGGAATCGAACCCAGGACCTCCGGGGCGGCAGCTAACCATGCTGGCCGCTACGCTACGTAGGCGACTCTTCTTTTATTTAATAATTTAAAATTATATGGCAATGTAAATCGTGTAAAATTCCTCACTGTACGGGAATAATAAAAGTAAAATATGTTAAGACAATGAATTACCAATAGCCAGAAAGAATAATTAGGAAATAAAAATACATGTCTGAGGTGGGACTCCTTCGACTATGCAAAATTCATTCCTGGTTAATCAATGTTACCCCTGAGCCACCCAGTCAACAGACTTCTAAACCAATATTAAGTTACTTAAACAACAAACGAACTCAAACGCCTGTTGGAAGTTCTTCAATCCCCTCTTTTTAATTCTCAAAAACAAAGATCACACTACGATACGGTGAATCCTTTATCCGCCATTTCTCTAGAAATGTAATTCTGGTCTGAGGGCTGGAACGGGGCGCACTCTTGAGGCAAAACTAAGAAGGGCAAGGTTCGATTCCCATCTCAACAATCTGGGATTTGGTTTTCCGTGGTTTGCCACTTCCACTGCAGGTGTAATTCTGGTCTGAGGGCTGGAACGGGGCGCACTCTTGAGGCAAAACTAAGTAGGGCAAGGTTCGATTCCCATCTCAACAATCTGGGATGTGGTTTTCCGTGGTTTGCCACTTCCACTGCAGGTAAATACCGGGATAGTTCCTAACTTAAAGCCTCGGTCGCCAATTTCCCATTCCCCACTTTAATTACAAATGCACACATCAGTACAGCCATCACAATAACAGAGGTTGTCAGAGAAAATTTGACACACACACCAAAGTAGACGGGGCTGAGTGACCACGATGTCTGAGTCCAACAAATGAATTATGTTCGTCAATTGTCTCTCATGGCGAAAGCGATTGTGGCCATCTTTTATTTAATAATTTAAAAGTATATGGGAACGTAAATCGTGGCGAATTCATTACTTTATGGGAATAATAAAAGTAAAATATGTTAAGACAATGTATTACCAATAGGCAGAAAGAATAATTGAGAAATAAAATTATATATCGGAGGTGGGATTCGAACTGCTTCCATTGCGCGATGCATAAATTAAGAGTTTTGAACGCTGCCGTCTGAGCTACCGAAACATTGGTAGAAGTGTGCAATATTAAGGTACTTAAATAACATTCACTCTCAACAGTCCGTATAAGTTCTTCTACATTTCCCGTTTTTTATAATATTCTATTCCTGTTTAGATCGTGGAAACTTCATAATCAATATTCCCCTCCTTTATTATAATTCTTATACATAACTATTACATTAAAACGCGGTGGACATCCGCCATGTCTGTCATTAACCAAGGTGATTCTGCGCATGCGCTTGAGCCAACAATTTTGCAGTTTTGTTTATACATTTAAAAATATGTGCTAACATATTTGTTTATTTTTAAGACACTCTGCAAATCTACAGGCCTACAGCTTTCGACAGATTGCTCTACGAAGTGAATCGGTTCTACCGTTCCCTCAATCTCGCGGTAACAAAAATCAGCTTAGTGTTTTAAATATATAGACTAGTTGGAACCCGTCAATACATGACGGCCAATAAGAAAATATTTACTGAAGAATTTTATTATATACTTTCTTTGTACAATTATTTTTTGGCACTATTGAAACTTTAAGGGCGTCAAAAGATTGCACTCTAGACATTGCAACATACTGCTGGCCATGATTGAAAACTTGATGAGGCAAAATGAGACCTATACGTTCCAGAGTTCCCCCTTGAGCTTTATTGATTGTGATAATCAATTGTGATAGTTTTATCCGGTGGTGTTAAATCAAGTCGAAGGATTAGACCTCTCTGCTAATTTTAACTGCACTTATTTCCAAATCCAAGCATTTTCAGGCATATTTCATATAATTAATATGGAATCAAGTCGAAGGGTTAGATCTCTCCGCCTAATTTTAACTGCACTTATTACTTCCAAATTCAAGCAATTTTCGTACATATTTCTTATAATTAATATGGTAGCATTTAGATGCCCTTTGGAAACTTCAGATTTCTAAGGAGCATATCTATGGGTCAATCGTTTGGAGTATGTGGAAGCAAATCACTTAATTCCAAGAAATTCAAGAATTCTGAGGAGTCTAATATATACAACTGGCCGCAAGAACCGTCGCTTATAATTTTGGAATATACATTAACGAAGAAATGCGATGATGTGCAATTCCATACATTTTAAAACAATATGGACCGTATGCATGTGGCACAGTGACATTGGCACAAAATGAAACCAAGGACATAGGATTTGTTCTACTGCCGATTATTCTCTCTTAAATTCCTTGAGATATCATTTCCAGTGAAAAATTGTTGCAGTCTGTCAAATATTTTATATTTTGTAAAATTAATTTTGCCATTACAACACCAAAGGTCAAAGTAACCAAGCGTAGATTTCTCGCTACAGAAATACAGTACAGAAAAATGTTTACATTTGTTCGTCAAGGACCATACACTGTACGGCATAATATCTGGAATTGTTTCTGAAATGGCATTTTTATATTAGATTTTAAAAGTGGCTTCGTATTTTTCTACGATTTCCCACTTTTTTGTGGCTAATATTCCTTTTCGTCAAATGGGTATATTTATTGCAGCATTTCTCTCCAAATTAACGTCATATTCAATAACATTATAGTGGCCTGCCTCAACGCAGCCGCCAAATTTTAAATGGCAAATAATACTTCCATTGCCAAAATCAACAGCGTGGTTAGATTCATTGTTATGTACTCTAAACAAATAATCAATAAACAATAATATTCACGTATACAATGAAGTTCAGATACTTTCATTCTCAAGTTTGTTGCTGATGAGAATGCGATGATACTGATCGTCAATAATAAAATCCTTACAATTATTCATGCCAGCAAAATTTTTGCAATTTGCTTGCAAACGCAGCTCAGGATAACGTCCTGCATTTTGGAATAAACACTACGAAACTGCTCTAAATAAGCAATTTCCATCACCTGATGTAGGTACAATCCTTTGCATTTCCATGACAGTAAATTAAGCAAGGGAGCATACTTCGCCAACTACTGGAATGAGCATAGATCACTTCGACAGCCACCGTAATGGAGGGAGTTTAAGAGTTAGAATGTATGTTCAGTGCTTGTCAAAAATCGTACTAACACAGGAAAGCCCAATCTGAAGGCTACAGTACATTCTGAGCTATCGCCCCGGATTCCAGGTTCGATCCCTGGTTTGCCAAGAAATTTACTTCTGGTCTGAGGGCTGGAACGGGGCGCACTCTTGAGCCAAAACTGAGGAGAGCAAGGTTAGATTCCTATCTCAACAATCTGGGATGTGGTTTTCCGTGGTTTGCCACGTCCACTGCAGGTAAATACCGGGATAGTTCGTAACTTAAAGCCTAGGTCGTCAATTCCCTATTCCCCACTTGAATTACAAATGCACACATCAGTACAGCCATCACAATAACACAGGTTGTCAGAGAAAATTTTACACACACACACACACCAAAGTAGACGGGGCTGAGTGACCACGATGTCTGAGTCCATCAAATGAATTATATTCGTCAATTGTCTCTCATGGCGAAAGCGATTGTGGCCATCTTTTTTTTTTAGTCGTTTATCCTCCAGGTTGGTGGAACCCACGGACCCAGCGAGGGAACTCACCACTACCGCCTCTACGGGCAGTGTCCTAGAGCTGGGAACATCGAATCGGAAGGGATACAACTGGTGAGGTGGGATTGGCACCTCGCCCAGGCGTTCTCGCCTGCAAAGCGAACAGGGGCCTCATGAGGGAAGGTAAGGGATGGTTAGGATGGATAGGCAAGGAAGAGGGAAGGAGGCGGCCGTGGCCTTGAAGAAGGTACCATCCCGGCATTTGCCCGAAGACGAAGTGGGAAACCACGAAAAACCACGTCGAGGATGGCTGAGGGGGAATCGAACCCCCTCTACTCATTTGGGCCACCCGAGGCTGAGTAGACCCCGTTCCAGTCCTCGTACCACTTTTCAAATTTCGTGGCAGAGCCGGGAATCGAACCCAGGACCTCCGGGGCGGCAGCTAACCATGCTGGCCGCTACGCTACGTAGGCGACTCTTCTTTTATTTAATAATTTAAAATTATATGGCAATGTAAATCGTGTAAAATTCCTTACTGTACGGGAATAATAAAAGTAAAATATGTTAAGACAATGAATTACCAATAGCCAGAAAGAATAATTAGGAAATAAAAATACATGTCTGAGGTGAGACTCCTTCGACTATGCAAAATTCATTCCTGGTTAATCAATGTTACCCCTGAGCCACCCAGTCAACAGACTTCTAAACCAATATTAAGTTACTTAAACAACAAACGAACTCAAACGCCTGTTGGAAGTTCTTCAATCCCCTCTTTTTAATTCTCAAAAACAAAGATCACACTACGATACGGTGAATCCTTTATCCGCCATTTCTCTAGAAATGTAATTCTGGTCTGAGGGCTGGAACGGGGCGCACTCTTGAGGCAAAACTAAGAAGGGCAAGGTTCGATTCCCATCTCAACAATCTGGGATTTGGTTTTCCGTGGTTTGCCACTTCCACTGCAGGTGTAATTCTGGTCTGAGGGCTGGAACGGGGCGCACTCTTGAGGCAAAACTAAGTAGGGCAAGGTTCGATTCCCATCTCAACAATCTGGGATGTGGTTTTCCGTGGTTTGCCACTTCCACTGCAGGTAAATACCGGGATAGTTCCTAACTTAAAGCCTCGGTCGCCAATTTCCCATTCCCCACTTTAATTACAAATGCACACATCAGTACAGCCATCACAATAACAGAGGTTGTCAGAGAAAATTTGACACACACACCAAAGTAGACGGGGCTGAGTGACCACGATGTCTGAGTCCAACAAATGAATTATGTTCGTCAATTGTCTCTCATGGCGAAAGCGATTGTGGCCATCTTTTATTTAATAATTTAAAAGTATATGGGAACGTAAATCGTGGCGAATTCATTACTTTATGGGAATAATAAAAGTAAAATATGTTAAGACAATGTATTACCAATAGGCAGAAAGAATAATTGAGAAATAAAAATATATATCGGAGGTGGGATTCGAACTGCTTCCATTGCGCGATGCATAAATTAAGAGTTTTGAACGCTGCCGTCTGAGCTACCGAAACATTGGTAGAAATGTGCAATATTAAGGTACTTAAATAACATTCACTCTCAACAGTCCGTATAAGTTCTTCTACATTTCCCGTTTTTTATAATATTCTATTCCTGTTTAGATCGTGGAAACTTCATAATCAATATTCCCCTCCTTTATTATAATTCTTATACATAACTATTACATTAAAACGCGGTGGACATCCGCCATGTCTGTCATTAACCAAGGTGATTCTGCGCATGCGCTTGAGCCAACAATTTTGCAGTTTTGTTTATACATTTAAAAATATGTGCTAACATATTTGTTTATTTTTAAGACACTCTGCAAATCTACAGGCCTACAGCTTTCGACAGATTGCTCTACGAAGTGAATCGGTTCTACCGTTCCCTCAATCTCGCGGTAACAAAAATCAGCTTAGTGTTTTAAATATATAGATGGCAATGTAAATCGTGTAAAATTCCTTACTGTACGGGAATAATAAAAGTAAAATATGTTAAGACAATGAATTACCAATAGCCAGAAAGAATAATTAGGAAATAAAAATACATGTCTGAGGTGAGACTCCTTCGACTATGCAAAATTCATTCCTGGGTAATCAATGTTACCCCTGAGCCACCCAGTCAACAGACTTCTAAACCAATATTAAGTTACTTAAACAACAAACGAACTCAAACGCCTGTTGGAAGTTCTTCAATCCCCTCTTTTTAATTCTCAAAAACAAAGATCACACTACGATACGGTGAATCCTTTATCCGCCATTTCTCTAGAAATATAATTCTGGTCTGAGGGCTGGAACGGGGCGCACTCTTGAGGCAAAACTAAGAAGGGCAAGGTTCGATTCCCATCTCAACAATCTGGGATTTGGTTTTCCGTGGTTTGCCACTTCCACTGCAGGTGTAATTCTGGTCTGAGGGCTGGAACGGGGCGCACTCTTGAGGCAAAACTAAGTAGGGCAAGGTTCGATTCCCATCTCAACAATCTGGGATGTGGTTTTCCGTGGTTTGCCACTTCCACTGCAGGTAAATACCGGGATAGTTTCTAACTTAAAGCCTCGGTCGCCAATTTCCCATTCCCCACTTTAATTACAAATGCACACATCAGTACAGCCATCACAATAACAGAGGTTGTCAGAGAAAATTTGACACACACACCAAAGTAGACGGGGCTGAGTGACCACGATGTCTGAGTCCAACAAATGAATTATGTTCGTCAATTGTCTCTCATGGCGAAAGCGATTGTGGCCATCTTTTATTTAATAATTTAAAAGTATATGGGAACGTAAATCGTGGCGAATTCATTACTTTATGGGAATAATAAAAGTAAAATATGTTAAGACAATGTATTACCAATAGGCAGAAAGAATAATTGAGAAATAAAAATATATATCGGAGGTGGGATTCGAACTGCTTCCATTGCGCGATGCATAAATTAAGAGTTTTGAACGCTGCCGTCTGAGCTACCGAATCATTGGTAGAAGTGTGCAATATTAAGGTACTTAAATAACATTCACTCTCAACAGTCCGTATAAGTTCTTCTACATTTCCCGTTTTTTATAATATTCTATTCCTGTTTAGATCGTGGAAACTTCATAATCAAAATTCCCCTCCTTTATTATAATTCTTATACATAACTATTACATTAAAACGCGGTGGACATCCGCCATGTCTGTCATTAACCAAGGTGATTCTGCGCATGCGCTTGAGCCAACAATTTTGCAGTTTTGTTTATACATTTAAAAATATGTGGTAACATATTTGTTTATTTTTAAGACACTCTGCAAATCTACAGGCCTACAGCATTCGACAGATTGCTCTACGAAGTGAATCGGTTCTACCGTTCCCTCAATCTCGCGGTAACAAAAATCAGCTTAGTGTTTTAAATATATAGATGGCAATGTAAATCGTGTAAAATTCCTTACTGTACGGGAATAATAAAAGTAAAATATGTTAAGACAATGAATTACCAATAGCCAGAAAGAATAATTAGGAAATAAAAATACATGTCTGAGGTGAGACTCCTTCGACTATGCAAAATTCATTCCTGGGTAATCAATGTTACCCCTGAGCCACCCAGTCAACAGACTTCTAAACCAATATTAAGTTACTTAAACAACAAACGAACTCAAACGCCTGTTGGAAGTTCTTCAATCCCCTCTTTTTAATTCTCAAAAACAAAGATCACACTACGATACGGTGAATCCTTTATCCGCCATTTCTCTAGAAATATAATTCTGGTCTGAGGGCTGGAACGGGGCGCACTCTTGAGGCAAAACTAAGAAGGGCAAGGTTCGATTCCCATCTCAACAATCTGGGATTTGGTTTTCCGTGGTTTGCCACTTCCACTGCAGGTGTAATTCTGGTCTGAGGGCTGGAACGGGGGCGCACTCTTGAGGCAAAACTAAGTAGGGCAAGGTTCGATTCCCATCTCAACAATCTGGGATGTGGTTTTCCGTGGTTTGCCACTTCCACTGCAGGTAAATACCGGGATAGTTTCTAACTTAAAGCCTCGGTCGCCAATTTCCCATTCCCCACTTTAATTACAAATGCACACATCAGTACAGCCATCACAATAACAGAGGTTGTCAGAGAAAATTTGACACACACACCAAAGTAGACGGGGCTGAGTGACCACGATGTCTGAGTCCAACAAATGAATTATGTTCGTCAATTGTCTCTCATGGCGAAAGCGATTGTGGCCATCTTTTATTTAATAATTTAAAAGTATATGGGAACGTAAATCGTGGCGAATTCATTACTTTATGGGAATAATAAAAGTAAAATATGTTAAGACAATGTATTACCAATAGGCAGAAAGAATAATTGAGAAATAAAAATATATATCGGAGGTGGGATTCGAACTGCTTCCATTGCGCGATGCATAAATTAAGAGTTTTGAACGCTGCCGTCTGAGCTACCGAATCATTGGTAGAAGTGTGCAATATTAAGGTACTTAAATAACATTCACTCTCAACAGTCCGTATAAGTTCTTCTACATTTCCCGTTTTTTATAATATTCTATTCCTGTTTAGATCGTGGAAACTTCATAATCAAAATTCCCCTCCTTTATTATAATTCTTATACATAACTATTACATTAAAACGCGGTGGACATCCGCCATGTCTGTCATTAACCAAGGTGATTCTGCGCATGCGCTTGAGCCAACAATTTTGCAGTTTTGTTTATACATTTAAAAATATGTGGTAACATATTTGTTTATTTTTAAGACACTCTGCAAATCTACAGGCCTACAGCATTCGACAGATTGCTCTACGAAGTGAATCGGTTCTACCGTTCCCTCAATCTCGCGGTAACAAAAATCAGCTTAGTGTTTTAAATATATAGATAGATAATATATGTTGATGGTGATCCTACTATTTTCTTGAAGGAGGGTGACAAACAAACCGCGATAGTACCACGCTCTGGATCGTCATTATCAGCACCAGAATTCGATCCCCAATTTCTGGATTTGCAGCGGCACCCCAACACGATCGTGGTGAGCGATTTAATACGCACGGCTTCACCACGGGGTAACTTATTTTCTCTAGTTGTTGTTCTTGTTGTTTTAGATTTATTTAGAGGCTTTGAAAAACCGTGGTCATATAGCCTCAGGACCTACGGGTCTAGAATCTCAATACTTACTCCGAGATCGAGGAAAGCGACGTATATTTAATTTCGATATTGTTTTATTTTAGGGACTTGGATATCGTGGTCATTTAGACACGTGTACTTGGGTGTTCGTAGAATTTGTACGATAATATTTGTTAATCTGGTGTCGCCAACGGTGGCCATGTTAAAACACCGGATCCTATGAGAACTCCGCAGTTAAGCAGCATTGAGCTTGGTTGGACTTTGGATGGAATGCCGGTTCAGTGGGACCACGCGCTGTTGACAAAAGAAAGGAGGAGCGGACATGCCCCGGCCACCCTACAGCATGTAATCTTCGGCTGAGGATAGCCTCTTTGGAGGCATGGACCTGCCTTCGGGCAGAATACAAATATTAAGTAATAATTCTGGGGTCTGTAGTAGTATGTGTATTTGTAATTTAGGTGAGGATTGTGAAGGAGGTGCCCATGAACTAAAGTTTGGACAAATTCCGGCATTTGCCTGGAGTAGAAGTGAGAAAACACAGAAAACCATTTCCAGAATGACTGAGGTGGGACCTCCGGTGCATCAGCCAAGAATGCTAGCCGCTACACCATGAGGTGGTCACTTAACAATACTTTCCCTGCTCCTATGATATTCTTGATTTTAATGGAACAGTGGATTCCAGTTATATGGAAAAGAAAATGAATTTCTAATGTGTAAATCATTTAAATAAGTCATAAATTATTATTGCCGCAAACTATTCTCAGTAGATTTACGGCTCATAAATGGATTCCTTGGGGATAAAATTGAAGATTGTTAAAACATGACTTTCCCGCACCCCACGACTATTTCTTTCTCAAATCCTTGCCTAAGCTTATCCTAATGAGAACCGGTCAGAGGTCATCTGGGTCCAGGCGCCTAGACATATATTTGATACAGAATAACAAGTTCACACCAAGTCATTGTCAGGTTGAAATGTAAAATGAGTTATTCTTTCCGCAGCCAGAGGTTAAAGCCAGACTTGGATAAACGAACATCTTTAAAAAAGTAGCCAACTTAAACACTTGATCGTGTTGGAAGGCAGTCCTCAGTGTTGACTGAGTACACGAAATTTATGCCATTCAGTCGGTCAACACGATTGTACCCAATTGTTATTCCCTAGTCCTGAAAGAAAGTTATATGAGATGAATTCACTTGGATAATTAGTTTCGATCGTCAAGCGATCATAATCAGTTCCCTTGTACTCAAGCTTTTAAATATATGTCCACAAATAAGTGGGTGAAGCTGTTTACAATATACACTATTGTAGTTACGTGAGTTCAATGACAACTTGCGCAACTTGACAAGAACGATTGTTTTGTCTGATTTTGCAATGTTATTGTTAGTGGCTATTGACCTGAAGATTTGCTTGTATAGTGAGGTAGACTATCTGTGATGGTTAAAATCAAGAAGTTCCGTGACGAACTAAAGAGCCTACTTTTCTTAAAATTTAAGATTCATGCCAATGATTAATCTATATGGATCTATCTAGAATAATGACGAAATTAAGTTGCTAATATCGAAATTTCTAATTAGTTCGAAATACTGTATACCTGGCAAAATGTAGCCTAATAGAGCACTACAGTTGGCAGCCCTGGTGACTGAATATATTCTTAGTTCCATCTCTTAAGGTACAGAATACAAAATTTGGTTAAAGTCCAATGAATAGCATGGACGTTACATGCAGTTAAACATTGGATCTAACAGCGCGCGTAAAATCATGTTGGCAACAGTGTCATGCCTGTAATGGTCAGAAATAATCTGAAATAATATGATCTATTGTTGTGCCAATTTTGAATGACATCCATTAGTTAGTATAGAAGTTACATGCATTTTAAAATTGGACCTATCAGCAGGCTTAGAATCATGTTGGCAGCACTGACGTATATTAGTTACTCCAAATTCATCTAGAATGCCAGGTACTATACGTGTGCAAAGTTTAGAGCTATTGGCTTGCATACTTTCTGATATATTGATATTAGGGTAACAAAAATAGAGACAGCACATATTAACAGTTGGCAGCCCTGGTTGCTATTAAGAATACGCATTTAAAAATTGGTATCGTACACATAGCACATACGAAATTTGGTTGAAATCCAAATGATAGTATGGACATTACATGTATTTAAAGTTTGACCTCTCAGCAGGCTTAGAATCATGTTGGTAGCACTGACGTATATATGTTACTCCAAATTAATATAGAATGTCAGGTATTATACGTGTGCATAGTTTAAAGCTGTCGGCTTGCATACTTTCTGATATATTGGTATTTTGGATAAAATAAATTAAGAGCATTTATTAACAGTTGGCAGCCCTGGTGGGTCTTAAGAATACGCTCAGTCATATCTGGTTATATACACATACAATATACGAAATTTGGTTGAATTCCAATTGATAGTGTAGAAGTTATATGCATTAAAAAATTGGACCTATCAGCAGGCTTGTAATCAATTTGGCAACACTGCCATGTATGACCTCCTGGAAATTAAACTGCAATATTATTATCTATACGTGTGCCAATTTTGAAATAGCTCCCATTCATACCTTCCAAGATATCCAACATGGAGCTCAAATTACAATTGCGATTTTTCAGCAGTTGGTAGCACTGACATCATTTTCAAATATGGCCGTGAGATATTCAGGTATAGATCTTTACTCCTACCAAATTTTGTTTCGATTGCTCCAGCCGTTTAGGAGTTGATAGGGGGACACACACACACAGCCAGACAGACAGACAGAAGGACAGACAGACAGACAGACAGACAGACATTTGCCCGATCTCATAAGACTACTTTTTCCTCATTTTTGCAAAATGTGAAAAGTAGGCTACGACCCCGACAGTATTAGGGTATCCGAGGCCTAGGTTATTTTTCACTTTCCCGTCTTGTCTCATCTTTCCTGATCCCTCATTCTTCGAGGGGTCAGACCTCTTGTTTTCTTTTCATTGTATCTTCTGCCTTCTGCTGAAGGCCCTAAAGGAGGCAGGGTGTGTGTAGCCCCAACACTTATGGTGCAACCTGGATAGTGATACATCCTCTTTTATTTACATTCTTCTCCTTTTTGTTTCCCATTCCCCCTTTTAGTTTGTATGTGAGTAGTTAGTTTCATTTGATCATCTTTCATTTCCACTATCACCCAAACCATTAGGGGCCGATAACCTAGACGTTAGGCCCCTTTAAACAAAAATGATCATCATCATCATTTATCAATATACCTAAGGGATCATGAACCTTAAATAAACTGTTGTGTAGGAATGCATAACTACACAAAAATATACTCCTCCACAATACAATGGCTTGAAAGTTAATTTTTCTTATTCCACAACGCAGAAAATGAACCTAATGTGATTTGTTCTCTTGGTCGACACATCCACGTACGGCTGGGAGGCGTGACCAATCACAAGGAAAGTAATGGAGAATAAGATCATTGTCAGATACGCGGTATTGAAAATTCAGTGACGTTATATTTTTTTAAAAATTAGAGGTTGAATGATCTTGTCCCTAACGACTTCTTTATAAAAATAATGATTTATATTTATATTGCTAGGGATATCAAACTACCTGGCCAGATACATATATCTAATGTTAATTTATTCGGGTGACCAGTCGCATGGCTACCACACTGTGCAAGAAATAATCCCGATACAATCAATCGGCATTAGAGGATCGTTTGATGCGAGAGGTACCCGTCTGTAACATTAATTGTATGTTCAATAAGCTCTTCATTGTGAAATTTCGAGATTCCGGTATCTGTAAAGTCACAGCAGTTAAATGAGGCAGTGAAGTGTTATTATTATTATTATTATTATCTTGATGATGATGATCATCATCATAACCAAGCTGTATATCTATGCGTGCTAATACACGAGGGCATGAGATCAGGCTATCTTTGTTCTCTCAAGACGACAGGGTTCTGGCGGCACAGTCAGATATCCTTGACATAATTTTCCGTGGTTTCCCATTATCAATTTTCAATTCCAATTCCTTACTCTGCTTTATTCATCTTAAATCATCCCGTCTTTCATTAACTGGTCTTATGAGGTTGGTGTTGAAAGTGGAATCCAGCCGTAAAAACTACAGTCCCTAGCAAAAGTTAAAGACCATTAACATATTTCCTCGTCATATACTTTTGTCACAAATATTTCTGTGATTATTTAAATAATAACTTGGTCTCTCATGCACCAGCTTTTGTAGTACAAACATTGTGCTCAGACATTTAATTTTTGAATTAATAATTTTTACTGAAAAAATAAAACTTCCTTGGTTAATTTCTCTTTACTTTTCTGAAAGTACGATAGATATTGTAAAATGATGAGGACATTTTTAGGAATGTTATTTTAATGCCAACACGTTCATCGACATAATAAAGTTCTATAAAATAAATAACAAGATGGTTTTGTGTCTACAATTTAATCCGTCGGGAGATAAGCTTCTTTTTTTTAATAGTCTAACAAATTTTCGAATAAAGATTCGTAATTCAAACCGTAAATGTCTGAGCGCGATGGTTTCTACAAAAAAAGCTGCTTGAGAGGCCAAGTTATTTTTAAAATAAACACGGTATCATTTGTGACAATATTGTATGACGAGGAATCTATAAGCTAAAGGTCTTAAACTTTTGTTAGGGACTGTATAAAGCATATTGAAATCATCCTACGTCATCCCCGAACTCATAGAACCGGGAGTAATAACAGGCAGAGTTACATTATTATTATAATTTTTATAATTAATCATCTTATTATTATTATTAGCAATTACTTGAAAAATCTGATCGATGTAAGTTGAAAATAGTAAATGAATATTGGATGCCATGAACGTGTGCTGAAGGCAATGAATCTTCCCACAATTGGAGGACCGTATCTTATTTACACCTCTGCAATGAGGGCAGGCATTGGCCTACTGATCACTAACATATTACATATGATACAGATCTATTTAATTAACCCAAAGTTTGTCACGTCGCTTAATTAAGCAACTATAACATTATTTGAGATTGGACTTCTGCAAGGAATCAGAAACATCAAACTCCATTCAAACGAAAATGTAAATTAATATATTGCACAACTGTCTATATGGAGTGGTGAACAGAATTCTTAAATTGACAAGACATATAGTAACATGAGATGATTGGGAAATTAACACTCGTTGTCGTCATTATAGATTGTTGTTTTGGACTCTCTGTCGTGTGTAGTTAATAGTGGAGGGTTATTCCGTGACTGATATGACTATTAGTTCCAAGCCAATTGTTGTAGTTTGAGTCTTCAGTCTTTTGATGGTTTGATGTAGCTAACTATGCCTTCCTGTCCTGACCTAATCGTTTTATCTCTACATAGCTACCACACCCTACATCCCAGGCAATCTGTTTAACATATTCTAACCTTGGTCTACCCCTACAGTTATTGACCTTGACCCTTCCTTCCATAACTAAGCTTGCTATTCCTGGGTGTCTTATTAAGTGTCTTACCAACCTATCTCTTCTCTTCTTTAGCAGTTGCCAGAAACATCTCTCCTCTCCCACTCGTCTTAATACCTCTTCATTCGTAACCCTATCTACCCATCTGATCATCATCATTCTCCTGTAACACCACATTTCAAATGCTTCAACTCTCTTCTTTTCTGCTGTACCAATAGTCCAAGTTTCACTTCCATAGAGTGCCACGCTCCAGACAAAGGCTTTCAAAAATGACTTCCTAATACCTAAATCTATATTCGATGTCAACAGATTTCTTTTTTGAAGAAATGCTTTCCTTGCCTGAGCCAACTTACATTTTATATCCTCTTTGCTTTGTCCTTCACTGGTTATTTTGCTTCCTATGTGACCAAGGTCTCCTACTTCCTGCCAATTTGATGTCCATAGAGGTTTCTGATTTATTTCGGCTGCATTCTAATAGTTTTGTTATAAAATTATTAATTTTCATCATGAATCCTTTCCTTAACACAGAGTCCATACCATTCAAAAAATCATTCTAATCCTCAGGCGTGTCGGCCAAGATGACGATGTCATCAGCAAATCTCAGAGTTGAAATTATTTCTTACTATCTCAAATTTATGTTAACCCTAGGACAAACATTATTACAAGCACATCTAAGGAGCAGAGAGGGGGAGCAAAATGTATTCGCTATTATTATTATTATTATTATCATCATCTCTAATGCCGTTTTAATATAAAATACATGTAATCTTACATCCTCGTGATCACTTAACAATGATTGAATTCACAAACAACAAAGAGAAGAATGAAATACATGATAACAGTTATGTTACAAACCATAGGAATGTTAAGAATGTTCTTTCATATATATATCTGCTGAACCTTAATTTAGCCTGAGTGAGCAAGATTGAATGAAGTTCGCTTTAAGAAGCAAACTAGTCATCCAATTTAGCCCCCCGCCCCGTATATGTGAAAAATATATTATTAAGTGTACAAATAATTCATGTAATTTATTTCAGGCAATAGGCAAGTAATTGTGATTCCTCGCCCAATCTTATTTGGGCACAATCGTGTTGACCGACTGAAAAACGTCTTATAGTCGATTACTTAGGCAACACTGAGAAATGGCCTTTTAAATGTAAATAGAGCCTCCGTGGCTTAAGCGGCAGCACGCCGGCCTCTCTCCGCTGGGTCCGCGTTTCAAATCCCGGTCACTCCATGTGAGATTTGTGCTGGACAAAGCGTAGGCAGACAGGTGTTTCTCCAGATACTCCAGTTTTCCCTGTCACATTTTCATTCCAGCAACACTCTCCACTCTCATTTCAGTTTGTCTGTCATTCATTTAATCATTGCCCCAGGGGAGTGCGATAGGCTTTGGCAGCCGGCACAGTTCATATCCTCGCCGTTAGATTGGGGCTTCATTCATTCATTCCATTCCCTGACCCAGTCGGTCGACTGGAAGCAGGCTGTGAATATTCATTTTCAAAATATAAATACATTCGTAATGTTCCTATGGTTTTGACGTAACTGTTACCATCATAAAATCATGTGTTTCATTCATATCTTTCTTGTTTGAGAATTCAATCATTGTTATGTGATAACGATGCCGTAAGATTACCGGTGAATTATTATTATTATTATTATTATTGTTTTGTTTGTGTCTTCAGTTTTTGGCTGACTTAATGCAGCGTTCCCTGCCTCCTTATCCTGAGCTAATCGTTTCATCTGTACATAGCTACCATATCCTACATCCGAGGCAATTTGTTTTACATTATGCCTCTCACCAAGGCGGTCCGGGTTCGATTCCCGGTCAATGCATGTGAGATTTTCAAAGTGAAATGCCATGTCCTGTGGTTCGGATTCCACGTAAAAAGGAGGTCCCGTGGCTCATGATCTCACGATTAACGGTCACGTTAAACTAGAAGCTTCCTTTTTTGTTTGTTTTACATATTCTAGCCTTGGTCTACCTCTACACTTCTTGTCCTCGATCCTTCCTTCCATAACTCAGTTTGCTATTCTTAGGTGTCTGATTATGTGACCAACCAACCTATCTCTTCCCTTCATTAGCAGCCGCCAGGAACACCTCTCCTCGCCCACTCGCCTTAATGCCATTTTATTTGTTACTCTATCTACCTATCTCACCTTCATCATTCTCCGGTAACATCACATTTCCAATGCTTCTATTCTCATTTCTACTGCACCAACAGTCAAATTTTCACTTCCATAGAGTACCTCGCTACAGACGAAGGCTTTCAAGAATGACTTTCTGATATCTAAGTAATTGTTATCAGTTATTTGATAAATAAAATTATGAAAGGGTTAAGAATTTATAATGAAAATAAAAGATTAGTGCAGATGTGCAGTGACGTACTATCACCTTTCAATAATCATTCTACTTACGAAATATGTTGCTCATCATAAGACGACAAAGTATGGACAGTCTTTCAGAACGAACACTGTTATACACGAATTGGCTCTATTTCGAATGTCCCGAAGAATGAAGGATTGATATGGTCGATTGAACAACTAGTATAAAAATGAAGCTTCGTTTCCGTTGTGTGTAACCCATGCATTAGTGATTCGTTTGTGGGTAATATGAAGCTAACAAGTGAGCTGAACTGTTAATTATACCCTATTTTTCAAGCAGAATAATTGGAGTTTTTAACCAAGAGTTGATCTCCATAAACGGTTGATGTTATTAACTGTTATTAAAAGTATGAGGCAAAAAACTGCATTTTAAGGTCATTCCATTTGAACTATTTTCATTTGATTGTTAATTATCGTTTCTTCGTCTCCAAAATTATCTTCTATGTTCCGATGTATGACTGAATTAAGTAGAAATGTCTGAGTTTAGACGTAATTTTAGTTGAATATTTAATTCTTTAACTCATTTATCCTCCAAACTAGGCTTCTCCCACGGACTCTGCGAGGGATCATTCCCCTACCGCCACAAGGATCATGTCTTGGAATTGGACACACTTTGTGAGCGGATAAAACTTACTGGGGATGGTGACAGGTCGATCCCACAGGTGACCGGCAAGGAACACCACTTCCAAGATGGCTGACGTGGGAATCGAACTCATTTCATTCATTCATTCATTCATTCATTTATTTGCAATGGGGGGTGTGTCCCCCGGTGGCAAATTGGATATACATAACAAATAAATAATTATACATAACAATTCAATAACAATTATACAACAATTAAACTGGAGTATTTACACAAATAGTCAGTCTTTTCTTAAACACACCTATATGTTTGGGAAAAGGCTCTAAGACTGCGGCAGGTAGAGAGTTCCAGTTATCAATGGCACGGTTTACAAAAGAATATTTACCATAATTTGTTCGCTGTGGTCGGCCCTTAACTTTGAAAGGATGATCGCTCCTACCCATGTAAGTGGGCTTTCCCAATCGTTTGCTAAGCTCACCCCATGCTGGTTGATTTGTATACGTGTTGTACATAGCGCAGAGTCTAGATTTCATCCTCCTAGCCTCCAGTGATTCCCACCCAAGTTTCTTTAACATACGGCTCACACTGCTCCTGGGATTAAAGTCACTGAGCACAAATCTAGCGGCCTTTCTTTGTACCATTTCCAACTCATTGACGAGCCCTACTTGATATGGATCCCAAACCGCCGATGCATATTCCAGAATAGGTCTTACAAGTGACAAATAGCCTAATTCTTTAGCAGAGGTACTACTTCCTTTTAATACCCTCATTACAAAGTGCAGAGATTTGTAAGCTTTTGAAACTACACATCCTACATGACTACTCCATTTCATATCATTTCTTACGTGAACGCCCAAATATTTGCAAGAATCTTCTTCTACAAGTATTTCCGAGCCAATGTTATATTGAAAATCCTGCCTTCGCACTTTCCCTATTTTTAAGAGACTAAATTTTCTTGTGTTTATTTTCATTTTATTTACAATCACCCACTTATAGACCTGGTTCCGGTCCTCTTGAAGCACTGCATTGTCTTGTGAGTCAATTATCTTTCGATATATTACACAATCATCCGCAAACAATCGACAGTCACTGCGAATCCCATTTGGTAAGTCATTTATAAACGCCAAAAATAACAAAGTTCCGATTACGCTGCCCTGAGGGATACCCGACGTTACGGTGATTTCATCAGAGAATATGCCTTCGACTTTCACTTTCTGGGAACGACCCGTCAAAAATTCTTGGATCCATAAAATTACTCTTCTATCAATCTTCGTCGAAGCTAATTTATGGAGTAGCATGTCATGCGGCACGACATCAATTGCCTTCGCAAAATCTATAACCACGGCGTCGACTGAAACTCCATGGTCTAACGATTCGCTAATGTCTTGAAAAAGTGATAGCATCTGACTCTCGCATGAGTAACCTTTCCGAAATCCATGTTGCCTATCATTAAACCATGATAATGTTTCCCACTGTTCCCTCAAGTAGTCGCAAATGAGATGCTCCATCTGTTTACAAACGATGGACGTAAGGCTAACCGGCCTGTAGTTGCCCAATTCAAGTCTGCTCCCTCCCTTAAATATTGGGACTACCGTAGCTCTCTTCCAGTCATCTGGGATTTGCGCATTGTTTATGGACACATTAAACATCACCTCCAAGTATCGTGCCACGGCCCTACCTCCTAGTTTAAGTACTTCACTAACAATATTATCAGGACCCTTTGACACATTGAAACGTAATTTTTGTATTAGCTTTACAATTGCTGACTGGTTTATTTGGAACAGGGGAACCCCTGATTCGTCGTTAAGGTCAAACACACAGCTATTGGATTTATTGAACACACTACCGTAAAAGACATTTAATTCATTAGCAATGGCCTGTTTCTCAGTAATTTCTTCTCTGTTCTGCCTCACGAAACTTAGTGTACCGCGTTCCAGACCTTAGACCAGAATGAAATTTCTTGGCAGAGCCGGGAATCGAACCCGGAGCTCCGGGGCGAAAGCCAAGAATAATAATGTTATTGGTTTTACGTCCCTTTTAACTACTGTGAATTTTAGAGACGCCGGGGTGCCTGAATTCTTCCCCGAAGAGGGTCTTTAACGTGCCAGTAAATCCACTGACACAGCTCCCTCACATTTGCGCACCCTCAAATGCCACCTGACTGCGCCAGGATACGAACCTTGGGGAAGCCAAGAATACTAGCCGGTACACCAGGAGGTGGTTTAAAGGAAAATAAGAAGGGGGTGATACAAATTAGTTTTGAATATTCCACTCACATTAGGAACAGTGCACAGTACTATAATTTATCACCTAATTCAGGCCGGTGCAGAAGCCAGAGAAGTGAGCTCTGGTACTCTCGCTTCCTCACGAGCAGGCTGAGGGACGAGCAGTCCACACTCCTCTCCTTGCCTCCATGGCTAAGGCGGCAGCACGCCGGCCTCTCACCGCTGGATCCGTGTACAAATCCCGGTCACTCCATGTGAGATTTGTGCTGAACAAAGCGGAGGCAGACAGGTTTTTCTCCAGGTACTCCGGTTTTCCCTGTCGCAATTTCATTCCAGCAACACTCTCCACTATTATATCATTTCATCTGCCATTCATTTAATCTTTGCCCCAGGAGAGTGCGACAGGCTTCGGCAGCCGGCACAGTTCATATCCTCGCCGCTCGATTGGGGCTTCATTCATTCCATTCCCTGACCCAGTCGGTCGACTGGAAGCAGGCTGTGGATTCACTTATTTTCATTTCCTCTCCTCTTCCAATTCTCACTGTTTAAGATTTCAAAAAACGTGTACTGTATATGAGATCTCGACTGTCCTTGAATTTCATCTCCCCTCCCAACCTCTGTCTCACCGTTGTGGGCCCGGGAGAATGGGAGGGGAGGCTGCCTTTTCTGCTACAGCAAGCAAGTGCCTAGCTCACGCCGCGACTGTGAACACGAGCAACTCCATTTTTCTTCACGAGGCTGAACGTACCCCATTCCAAACCTCAGACCAGAATTGAATATAATGAGAATTTTGGCGATATAATCAAGAAGATTAACTACTTGAGTAATAAAATAATGACGGGTCGAGTTATTTCACTAGATTCTATTGCCAGGACTCAAGGAATAAAAATAATGATAATAATATTAATAATAGTAATAATAATGTTATTTGTTTTACATCCATTTTAACTAATGCGGTTTTTAGAGACACCAGGGTGCCGGAATTTTGCCCCGAAGCGGATGATTAACGTGCCAGTGAATCAAATAACACGGTTCCCTCAAAAACCAGCTGACTGCTTCAGGATTCGATCCTACAACCTTACGCACAGCAGGCGATAACGTTACCGATGAACCACGCAGCCAGCTAGGAAGAAGGGGTAATTCGGAGAAATTCTGGGGAAGATTATGCAACGTGACCACGCCAAAGTCAGAATTATTAATTGTACGATCAGATTTGATTGAGATACAAAATTTGGAATATGCGTGTCAATATCTACAGGTAGAGGCAGATATAATTTTGATGAGTTACTTCTATCAATATTGTGCAATAAAATATTCATTCGCATTCCGCAGGTAGTGCATGACTTGAAACTTATAAATAAAGCGATCGGATGGTAAAAGTTAGTTCATCTGAGGACGTGGACCTAACGTCTTCTCGCATCGCCGCGTATTGAAAATACGGGCAGTTGACAGAGTAAATTGCACGTGGAAAGTGATATGCTATAAAGGGGAAGGTGGCAGAACTGATCGTATACCCTAATAACTAACAGTAATACTGGGCGCATGATTTGAATAAAAGTGACGGGGCAAAACATAAAATTGAGATGCAAAGATTTGTGACTCCAGAGCTGAAGTATTTTGCATTTGCTGACCAAGGTTCATCAGTGATTCCAGACTTTCCAGGCTATCCAGAGTAGAAAGAAGAAAAAAAGAAATTTGAAGATAGAAAATGAAGTCCGAATTGGAATCGATGTGAAGGTATTCGAAGGCAAAATGGAGGTGTAAAGAAGATGCGTCAGCCGACATTATGTTATGATGGCTGTCAAAAGACAGATAAGTATTCCATAATTTCATTTATTGTTTTAGTTTTAACTGTAACAGTGAAAGAATAAGGGAGCAACAATGAAAAAACGACAATATTGTAAGTATTCATTGAAGGCAGATGATAATGAATTTATTACTGAGTTATTTGTCACTACAACCCGCCCTGGATTCACCCAGTACCATTAACGTTTTACCCAGCTTAAGCTTAAAAGGCGCACAGGTGGCAGGTCCCAGACGCAATTCAGAAATGCCGAGGTGAACAGCGAAACTCCAAACACATATACTCTTCTCTGAAGTCTTAACTCGGCACGACTAGAAAATTTGATGCTGGCCGAAGCTGGGGTGATAGGCTCACTCGCTAGCTTGTAAACTTGCTCCGAAGCTAGTAATATAAATTTCCACTGAATGGAGATTGTTGGAAGAAATGAAAACGTAAAATCACTTTAAGCGGGTGATGTATTAAAAATAGAGATATGCTATCGCGGACTGTTTTGTAGAACATTTCATCGAAATTTGATGTTTTTCATTCGGTCAACATGATTGTACCCAATTGTGATAGGTTATTCCCCAATCCTGATAAAATTTACATGAGATTAATTGCATAAATACACATTTTTTCAGGATTAGGGAATAACCCATCACAATTGGGTACAATCGTGTTGACCGACTGAAAAACATCAAATTTTGATTTTTAAAGCAGCTCTGAAAATGGCTTCAAACACCATAAAGAACATTTCATCCTGAACAATTCTTACACTCATAGTATAGGCTACAGATATTTTGAACGATTTACCCATCGTAAGTTTAAAAGGCGCACGGGCGGCAGGTTTTTCTTCGACTCGATAAACTGAAATCGTTACTGCTCGGCTTCCTTTGGTAATAAATGAATGTATATCTACAGAAACCTTATTCGAGATATCCTTTATGAAATGGTGGAAACCTCATCAAATTCCATCCAGTTGTTCTCAAGATTACCCGTTTCATCCAAGAATCGGGGACTTTGTTTTATACTATGTAGAGATATGACTTTTGTGAGAGATATGATATTCGTTATTTATTGAAGCTCGGTAAGGTATTATAAATAATAATGCTCGTGTTCTCAAATTCATGTAAATAATAAAATAAGTATGAATAGATGCTGCCTGCCGCATATTGTTGAGATATTATAGAGGGAAAAGATTGAGTAATAGAAAGATGGGTAAATATATCACGTGGATAGATATACTGTAAATGTTGCTTAGATTGATGATACGTTTTTTGCTTGGATAACATAGTAGATTGTGTGAAGCACCTTTAGGATATAAGAATGACAAGATAGACATTCCGAGTTTGTCCAATCAAGACAGCTATTGATAATCAGTCGTTGTAAGATGAAATGGCAGCTTTAATGAGTCTCATGACATGACAATATAATAAGTAATAACGGTCATTAGGTACTGATTGTATTAATAATTTAAGCATAATATACAAAGATTGATATTGCACAGCGATCTTGTGGCTGTGATACAGTGTGTTTATGGAGCACGCTTTGGTAAGACGTATTGTGTCGATGTTTATTTTACGGGGTACGAGAGGAGTACGTCCAAATGAATTGATGGAGAAGGGATAATTCCTCCATGTCTACGTCTAGAGTGGGAATGTAAAGAGTGAACTGGTCTCTTACACCCAAATCTTCGATATTATAAGGAGTTAACTGGTCTCCTATGTTGTGTTATGTACACAGAAACGTTGCCATCTTGTTTACGATTCAACTAGTACCAAATTAGGATACATCGACAAGTAATTTAAGGTCACATATGTATGAGGTAAATGATGATCGGCAAAATTCCCTTGTTGCTTATACTTTTATGTGAATTGAAGGTTGTATAATGGTCTATTAATTTAAGGTTGAACGTAATCTCTTTGGGGTGAATTACGTATTTGTTGTACCTCATGAGAGTAAAAGCTGACAAGTATTGAGCTGGAAATATTTGATCGATGGATGAATCACTCTCAGGTGTATGATGGTTGATTGAATAATGTACGCAGATGTCAGAATAAAATGATAATCCGTGATATCTTGGCCAAATTCGTTGATAATTCTTTAAGGTTGATATGAAAACTGAATTTACGTGTTGATATTAGCGCATGAGTGATGATTAATTATGTTGATACTCTACGGTAATGTTGGATGTTGTTCTAGTTGATCTATAATGGTTACAGTTAGTCCTAATTTAAATTATTATTCGTATAATTTTGAAATTAATTAATTAATGGAATATTAATCTGATACATAACTTTGGATGATTACGTCAATAATAGCCCAACCATATGAAATGTTGATCATATTGGTGTAATTTGCATTCGACTTTCATTTCATTAATAATTTGAAAATAATTAATTATATTCAATTATAATCTTGTATAATGGGTTCTATTAGGCTTATTAATTGAATTATTATTATTATTATTTTGAAATCGAGGTTTTCTATTTTTAGTATAATTGTATCATGAATTATTTTTCCTTAATTTAGTTATGAATAATATGTTACCCTTTTATCTCAAGTCATTTATGGAAAGAGTAAGCGTGCCGTACACGCCCTGTTGAATAAGTCTCGTGCAATTTTAAGTTAAACCCGAGAAGAGTCAAGTACATTCAAACACCCTCAGTTAAAAACAAAAGGGTACACTATCTAGGAAATTTCTACTCTACAAGTTTTATTTCCTATTAGTGAAGCACGTTGTAATGATTGTGTCGTCTCCGGAGAGACCGAGTGCAGGTCTTTCTAGTTGACGTCCGTGGGCGACCTGCGCGTCATAATGAGGATGATGTGATGATGGAGACGTCACATACACCCAGTCCCCGAGCCACGGGAATTAACCCTATGAGATTATAATCCCTTATGGCTCGGCCAGGAATCGAACCTGGGGCACTTTGGGCCAAAGCCTAGCGCGCTATCTATTTAGCCACGGAGCCGGACAGTGAAGCACGTTCGGACATAGGCTGAAACTAATATAAACATGTTTAACACCTTTAATACGAGAACAGAGAATATCCTCCTCTGTGTAGCACGTTGACTATTCTTAAACATTTGAGGTTACAGAAACCACAAACCCACTTCCCAAAGTTCATAAGGAGTTGTAAAAACACTGATTTTGTGGGCAATGAAGTAGAAATTCTAGGCGTGATTATAATCCAAACACAGCTAACAAGGACATAAATATGAATATAAAGATTCCTGAGTCAAGCTTCGACGATTTCCTGCGTCCTCATTCACCAGGTGACGGGAACAATTATTATTTCTGACAGAGTTGTTCATTCAGTGAGACCTTATGAGAAACAAATACTGCAGTGCTAGTTAAATATCACTTTAATTGTGAGAAATCAAAGAGATTCATGACATTACTCAAGCTGTTTCAGGAAGCATAGACCATTGTAAATCAGTATTAGAAAATTAAATGTTTCATCTTACACCTCCTTAAATAAATGAATGAATAAATAAATAAATAAATGAATAAGTAAATACCACCCACACATCGCATTCAAACGAACCTGGACGGAGGAGAGCAGAAAGAGCCATTGTGAAATGATGAAGAGATTTTGGAAAGATTAGAAAGCAAGATCAGCTAGATTGGTTCATTGGTGCTTCTTACACGGGCATAACGATGTAAAAGAAATTTAAATAAATAAATGAATAAATAAATACATAAATGAATAAATAAATAAATGGATAAATAAATAAATAAATTAATTAATGAATAAATAAATAAATGAATAAATAAATGAATAAATAAATAAATGAATAAATGAATAAATGAATGAGTAAATAAATAAATAAATAAATAAATAAATGAATAAATAAATAAATAACTGAATAAATAAATGAATAAATAAATAAATGAATAAATGAATAAATGAATAAATGAATAAATGAATAAATGAATAAATAAATGAATAAATAAATAAATGAATAAATGAATAAATGAATAAATGAATAAATAAATGAATAAATAAATGAATAAATAAATAAATTAATAAATGAATAAATGAATGAATAAATGAATACATAAATAAATAAATAAATAAATGAATATGTAAATACATACATGAATAAATAATTGAATAATTAATTAATTAAATAAATAAATAAATAAATGAATAAATAAATGAATAAATAAATAAATCCACCATCCCTTAATGTAAATACGAAGCTGAATTCCCCTAAATGACCTTCTTTTTTCAGTCCCAAAAATAACAAAGGTCTGCAGGCAGCCAAAATACTGGCTGTGGCAACCTGCGTCAATCAAAATCAAAAAGAAATGTTCCTGAACAGAAAAATAAACTTCAGGCTTTACTGAAATTAAGTCATAATGTGAGAGCGAAGGAGTATATCAAAATAAATAATATCTAAAGATAAGGAAGTAGTGGTGATTGTCATTTAAGCATCCAAGCATCTAGGTCATCTGCCCATGAAGGTGTATACATTGATTAAGAAAGTTTTCCAATCGGTCAACACAAGTTTTGTGCCCAATTACATTAGGGAGGAAAACAAGTATTTTATATCCTCTAACATGAGAATCATAACATAAGATATTTATTAAAAAATAACACGCTTTTATGTACAACAAGTAGTTCCGTGAAGAACTAAAGCCTATTTTCATATATCCTACTTAAGTTAATTGCCTCTATCAACATACAACATTTCAGTTTGATTGCTGTAATAGATTCACAGATATTGAGAACCGTCTAAATATTTCGGATGGTCAACCATGTTGGATTCCTATATATGTAGAGTTATGTACTGTTACATGAAGATTATTGTGTATGTGTAGTATTCAAACTTCAATTGCTTGATTAGGACACAAGAAGTAAAAACTAGATTTTATAATTTTGCACAGCTGCCATCTTGTGGTTATGTAAAAGATTGAAATAAATTAGATGCACGTGGATTAACATTAGTATAAGCATTTACTGTACCAAGTTTCACTGCACTCGGATTGTTGAATTTCGAGAAACGTCTATTTAAACATTTATACTTCGCGTCGCCGCCATGTTGGATTTGAGATCACCAGGTTATTGAAAGTCCTATAGGTGAACTTATGTGCATAGCCCCTATGAACATTAAAAAAATCAGTATGAATACTGTAATAGATTCGTAGATCTTGAGAACCGTCTAAATATTTCGGGTGGTCGCCATGTTTTATTGTTGTATGTTTAGGCCATAGAGTTATGTACCATTAAAGGAAAATTATTGCGTAAGTTCATTATTCAAACTTTCACTTCGATCGCATGATTAAGACACAAGAAATAAAATCTTAATATTAAAATTCGCACAACCGCCATATTGAGATTATGTAAACAATTGAACTAAATTAGAAGCCAGTGCATGACAATGTGTAGAAACATTCGCTGTACCAAGTTTCATTGCGGTTTGGATGATTAAATTGCGATAAAAGTCTATTTAAAACTTTCAACTTCGCTTGGCCACCATGTTCGTTTTGTAGTTAACAGGTTGTTGAAAGTCTCATAGATGAACTTCTAATAGTGCCCTTTATCTTCGTACAAACTTTCAGGGTGATATCTGTAATAGTTTCGGAGATATAGAAAGCCGGTGAAATATTTCGCACAGTCGCCATCTTGAGGTTATGTAAACAATTGAACGAAATTAGATGTCGGTGCATTACAATGAGTATAAACATATACTGTACCATGTTTCATTGCGTTTGGTTAAATCGCGAGAAGCATCTATTTAAAAGTCGCAACTTTGCTTGGCCGCCACGTTGGTTTTATTTTACCAGGTTTTCGAAAGTCTCATAGGTGAACTTCTAGTAGTTTCCTTTATCACCGTACAACTTTACAGGATGATATCGGTAATAATTTCGGAGATATTGAATGCTGGTGAAATATTTCGCACAGCCGCCATGTTGGATTGGTGATACGTAAACAAATTTGAAGGGCACGGTCGGGGTCGGCCAAAATGGTGCTATCACCTTACCGAATTTCATTGAAATCGCTCTAGCCGTTTAGAAGTTATTAGAGGGAGCCACACACACATCCACACAGACACACAGACACATACGCACACACACACACACACACACACACACACACACGGACAAAAGGTGATCTCGTAAGCCTATTTCTTTTTCATAAAATGAAAATAGGCTAAAAATGGGGGTACTTAAAATGGGGCACATACTTCGAACGATGTTTGAGAATTAGACTACACTTATGCACACACATACCTAGTACAGTATATAAATTGTTCATATTACATATATTCGCAAAAACGTGTGTAACGCGTGAATCTTATTTACAGATGTTATTGTTCACTTCTATGGTTGTTGATGTATTTTAAATGTGTTTATGTTCGACGATGTCGAAATGTAAATATTATATGTCAGAAAACTGTATCATAATGAGTATAAACATATACTGTACCATGTTTCATTGCGTTTAGTTAAATCGCGAGAAGCATCTATTTAAAAGTCGCAACTTTGCTTGGCCGCCAGGTTGGTTTTGTAGTTACCAGGTTTTCGAAAGTCTCAGTTACCAGGTTTTCGAAAGTCTCATAGATGAACTTTTAGTAGTTTCCTTTATCACCGTACTGTGCCCGTTTAGACCGGAGTCCGCACGACCACATATGCATTATACCAATAATCAGTCAACACGAGAGTCAAAATATCCCGGAGCGCCAGATGGGTTAAAGCAAATCGCAAAAACGACATCAAATTAAAAAAATGCTTTACTGATTTTTGGCTCAATGCAACAATAAGGATAGAAGGAGATTTAATTGGGAGAAACACATCTGGTAAAATTATCTCA
Organism: Meconema thalassinum; assembly: GCA_946902985.2. Lineage (NCBI taxonomy): Eukaryota > Metazoa > Arthropoda > Insecta > Orthoptera > Tettigoniidae > Meconema > Meconema thalassinum. Next base: position 1,105,329,986 of record OX336389.2, on the reverse strand, counting down.
GTTTATTTTGAAGTTAAAATCTGACTGCAAAGATGCTCAAAGCAGCATCATCCACGTGTGGCGATCCACACTCTTATTTACACACAATATACAGAAATTTTCCAAACACATTTGACAATCTTTTTGAAAACACAAGTCCGATTAATAGTCCTGTGGACTGTGTTCCAAAATTATTAATCTTTAATTCCAGTTCAAAATTAATTGTCTATACTGGAAATAACGTAGATCACTGTTTGACTATTTACATGATATTAACACTCGTAGAATAAATGTTTATAGAATTCTTAAACTTTCACTTGTTTTTCCAGTTTCAAAAATATATCGTCGAAAATATTATCATCATAGAAGCAATACAAATTATTAACACATATTAATAACATCTGAAAAGTATTTGACCATTGAGCATAGCATCGAAGAACTGTGCGAAGCACAACAACAATTAATCGTTCTTCTGACATTAAACATTCGAGAAGTGACTCGATTATGAACTTCAAGTTCCAAACAAAGTATATGATTTCTGAATCATCAACTTGATCAATAAATGGTTGAACCATTCAACTATTCAATTATCCACTTGGAATCATTATGAAAAAAATATTTATATTCATGGCCATTCTTAGTAACTTTTACAACTTGCAATTCTTCGACAGAATGCGGAAATAAGAATTGTAGTTTTATAATAAATTCATTTAGTTCATGGCACTAGGACTGAAAATATCCTTCAAAATTATTCGTGGTTAAAGAATTATTTTTAATTGGCAGTGGCCCATTCTATTATTTGTGTAAGAACACAATATTACAACAACAACAACGGCAAAGGTCTTCCTCTGAAGAAGAATAAACTACTATCATGACAAATCCGGGTTCTAGCAAAATCAAAGTCTAAATGGAATTCGAAAACAAGGTTGAAATAAGAACTGATGGTTTTCAAGAAATAACCTTCGGGTTATTCATACGACGAAATGTGTGGCTCCAATACTCCTACTATAAACCTGAGCCATCGAACCTGCTATTTGATTGATGCTCGAAAAAACCTTCATTCCTGCGACTTAACATGCGCACCTGGGAATGGCATTTCAACTACTCCACACACATAAATTATCTTCCCAAAATTTATACAATAAATCAAGCCTCTGCTTGTTATCAACACTGGAAGATTAATAAACTTACAAGTTTATTTTATTTTACCATTCAGTTCAACCCGTGAATTTACCATACTTATGAAAAGCTTTATTTCACTTTCGAGTGTATTTACGTCATGATTTTATATAAATACAAAAATATCCTATTTGATACAAATATCATTTGCTTCCCGTTTCATGCCTCTCCGTGTTATCTGAAACATATACTTTACTCATTGCAAATATCAACTGTTCAACCAGAACTGAAATGTTGGTTGAATGCGGGCTTGCGCTGACCACCCTCCTTCGGAAAATCTCCTGTTCCAGACTAGAAATGTTTAAACTACTTCATAGGCTCTTTCTCAATCCATATGATTATTAGAAAATATAATATCCAAGAATTATTTAGAAAAATTATAAAAATTATTATTATTATTATTATTATTAGTGGATTATTATTAATTTAAATATATTTAATTATCATCTCATTATGTGAGAATCCACATGTTCGAACCTTCGAATATGGAAAAAATATCCATTCCTCAACAAAAATAAATTATTAACTTTTACAGTTACATCGGGGGTTTTCCGTGGTTTCCTTAAAATATGAAAAATTCAAATAAATGCTCGAAATGCTCGGTCATCGATCCTAAACTGTTCTGAGTGCTGAAAATACTCAGAATAACTCTAATAAGTCTTGCGTAAATCATTGCAAGCTTTAAATACGACGAAAAAAATGTGTTGGTCATCTGCAGAAAAAAAATAGTTTGTTCCAATTAGCTAGGCATAATATAATTCAAATGTGGCTTACATTTCTTGATGGTCTTGAAGCGTAGTAAATCTGGTCTATACCAGATTTATCCATAGACATGCCCTATCGGACAAGCACGTATAATCCTTGTATCGGCCGCCATTGTAGACCCACAATTCGTCTAGTCAGACATAGTGGTAGTATCTTTCGACGTTTGAATAAACTGTGGTTCCATTTTAATATGGGCTTCTATCGAAGCCATAACAGTTTGTTTAAATAGGGTCAGATCTAAGTGATCTCTTCTTAAATATGTCAGTTGTAACATAACTCACTGTAATCTCATCAGTACAAGAAAACATGGACAGTCTAAGCAATTAACGGCTGTTCTGAAGATCGTTCCCTGGGCATGGTTTGTATATCACCATCTGCCATGCGCTAGACAACCTGCAGTTTCCCTTGCGTAGACTAATGAACGCCACCGTTATAGACTAGTCTTCAGTGTACTGACAGATCGAAGTGGTTAACTAGTTACAAAAATGAAAACTGACTTGAAATGGATTTAAACATCCAAGTATTAAGTTACTACTGGACTGTGACAAAATACTATTTTCTAGACAAAGTCTAGCATATGTCCTTTTAGAAATATAAATATTTCCACCAATGTCTGTAGAAATATCAATCACCTCAGTGATTCTCCTCACCAGAAACTTACTAAGTTCCAACTCGTTTGCGCAGCACTTCTCGTGACTATCACGACTTGAAAAGAACTTCTGCGTAGATACGGCAACCATGTGCCTTGGCTCAGCGTAGACGCAACTTGCTTGCCAAGTGCTTGTGTTAGAATGAGCTAACCATGCCTGCTCCAGCTGGCTTTTATTCAAAACGGTCAGGGTCACGCGTCATCGCCTGATATCTAGAAATCCTCATATCTCTTGAATCCCTGGTCCGATTTACTTGATACTAATTGCATTCTCTTTCATTTGGCCGTGCCAGTAATCTGATCCCAGTCTCAAGTCTCTACTCCATAGTTAACTATTTAATCAATAAATAGCCTCCACCTCTGCTATTACTCGCTACGTCACTTGACATCCAACTATCGGTAATTTTCTTCGAAATGCTTCTCGAAGCAATGTAGCGCGATATTCAAATATCTGAACTTTCAAAAGCGGCTACAGCCTTTCCCTTGATATCTAGGTGTCTGAAACTTGGAATACCCATTCCTAGAGTTGGGCACATCCACCCCACACCTAGCAAAAAATAAAAATTGAATTTTTTTTATTTTTCCTATCTACACATTAAATTATCTGGTTCTTGAATAATAAATCTTCAAATTCGATGCATTGTAAGTTCCCACGATGTTACCAGTTCGTGTATTGGCTACTTCATAGCTTCCATTATTGTTTACTTCCACAATACGATAGGGTCCAGCGTAAAGGCTTGCAAATTTCGAGTACACTCGGTTTTGCACGTCAGAGGGTGTAGGTCTTTTCACTAAAACAAGAGTTCCTACGCGCAAGGGTCTGCGAAAACGCTTTCCTCTCACTCTGCGCTCTCTCTTCTCAGCTTGACTCCTTAACTTGTCTAAAGCTAGAGTTTCCCTCATCTGACGACTTGGTTCAATCTCAGGTGGAATAGAGATGATTCGATCCCATAATCGTGTTGGTTTAATTCCATGATGAAGCAACATAGGAATCTGTCCAGTACTCTCATGAATCGTAGAGTTGATGGATTCGGATGCTAAAGAAAGAACATCCATCCATTTCCAATGCTCATTGGACAATAGAGGCGGCAAAATTTTGCTATTTCAGCCATCACGCGTTCCGCTGGATTGCTCTCTGGATGTCTAATAGAACAAAACAATTGTCTAATCCCAAGATTATCCATGATGGTTCGAAACTCCAAAGATGTAAATTGAGGTCCACGATCTGATAAAAGGAATTCCGGTTTGCCTGCTTCCGGAATTACGCTGTCTCTAATTCTCTTCGCACAATACTTTGCGTTTGCCTTCTGAATTGGATGTAACATGGTGTATTTGCTGAATACATCCATGGTCACCAGAATATATCGGTTACCTCTTTTAGACTTTGGGAGAGGACCATATAAATCAGTCGCGAAGATTTCGCAAGGCTTAGAAGGAATAATAGGCCTTGGTAATTCTCTCAATAATCTAGAATTATGTTTACTCCTTTGGCATAAGTCGCATTCTCGAATAGTGTTTCTGACAGTTTGTCGCATTCGCTCCCACGAAAATTTCTCTTGAATCATGTTGACTGTCTTATCTACTCCAGCATGACCTGCGATTCTATGTGCCATCCAAATAATGGGTTTTTGCTATCGTGGAGGTATCACTACTCTCAGCTTCGTATGGTCGGGATCTGCAAACTTGTAGATTAAACCATCTAACATCATAAAATCTCTTGAAACTCTTTCAGTTTCCACAAAATCATCATCATTTTGATCCATGTTTCCCTGTAGAAAACGAAAAATGTTTCTAAGACGTCGGTCTCTCCTCTGGGATAAATGCAATGACCTTAACCTTCTCAAGGTATCTTCATCTTCCTGCGTCAGGTTAACTTGAAAAACCTTAGATGTAGACTCCACTGCTCTACTCAATAAATCAGCTCCAACGTTCAACTTTCCAGGAGTGTGTTCAATAACTAGGTTGAATTGCTGAATAAAAAGTGACCATCTAGTTATTCTATCGCTGGCAAAGTTTGTTCTCAAAATAAACTCCAATGCGTGGTGATCAGTCCTCACAATGACTGAATGTCCAATTAATATTTTCTTCCACGACTCCAATGCGAATATTACAGCAAGTGCTTCTAACTCCGTGGTGTAATAATTCCTCTCTGATGGACGAAGTTTCCTGCTAATGAACGCCAGGTAATGTCTCTTGTGGTCTTCATCTTCTTGAAGTAGAATAGCTCCAATCCCTACGGTGGATGCATCAGATTCTATGATGAAATTCTTGGTAAAGTCAGGATACTCCAATTTCACACTGTTTACCAATAACCTCTTGGCATCTTGAAATGATTGTTCACAATCTTTATCCCATTTCCATTTATTTCCTTTCTTTAACAATTCCTGCAATGGCGCAACTGTCTTGGTGAAGTTCGGACAATGCCCTGCAAAGAATTGGCATGTCCCGAGAAAACTGCGGACATTCTTCACTCTAGTAGGTCTAGGAAAATTTGCAATTGCTTGTATCTTCGTATCATTGGGACGGTATCCTTCTCCATCCAAAATGTGACCCAAAAATTTTATTTCCTTTCGAAAGAACTGACATTTCCGAAGGTTTACTTTGAAGTTCGCTTTTCTCAAATCTGCGAATAACATTTGAAGATGTAGCAAATGTTCCTCCTTAGTCTCGGATGCAATTAAGATATCATCAATATAACGAATTGCTATCTCTTTTACTTCAGGACTCAAATTTTGTTCCAGTGCTCTGATCAAAACGGATCCAGATGTTTTGACTCCAAATGGTAAACGGCGGAATACATATGTCTGCTGGTCAAACATAAATCCTGTAAACTTCTTAGAATCTTCACTAAGCCTAATATGATGGTAGGACGAAGTGAGATCAATATTAGAGAACCAGACCTTGCCTTGGAATTTCCTCAACAGTTCCCTAATGATTGGTGGTCTGTCATACTCTGGCAGTAATCTTGAATTCAAATTTCGCGCGTCTAAACATAGTCTCAGACTTCCATCTTGCTTAGACACTACTGCTAATGGATTGACATAAGATGTAGTGTACTTTTCAATCACATTGTTGCTTTCCATCTCCTTGATAAGCACTTTTACTCTTTCTCGATGCTTTTCTGCTATTGGATACAATTTAGCATGAAAAGGTGCATCATCATTTACACGAATATGATATTCAAAATCCTTAATTTCACCAGGTTTAATGTCAAAAATATCTTGATACTCTTCCAAAATCTTCCCTAGCTCTGGGGACTCCTTCTCAGTGTAGACTTCTCTTCCTTCAGCTTCGTGAAAAATCAGAGACCATTGAGCATCTCCCTCGATGTCTTCTTCTTCTTTTCCCTCGAAGTTAATCTCTTCGGTATTCTTGAATCTAATCGTCTCTGTCTTCATATCTATCACTGCTTGATATTTCTGAATGAAATCTGCTCCCAATATCATGTCAAAAGCCATGTCCTTCATTACAACAAATACATGTCGAAAATCATGTCCTCCAATCGTAATACATAAGTATAATTGTGTTTTACACAGAGATATTTTATTGGGTATTATTCCTTGGATCTTAATTCCTGATACTGGAATCTCCTCTAAATTCTCTTTGAGCTTCCACAGAATATAAAGCTTCTCACTCACCAGACAAAGCATAGCCCCAGTATCGATCAAAGTATCGACACGCATACCGAATACTTCGCATGATATGATTGGCATTCTAATTCTTGTACCCATTTCTTTTCGTTCGTCATTCTGTTGAATCAAGTCATCATCCTCTGCTTGCCATTTAATAATTCTGGAAGTGAAAGTATTCAAAATTCTATCTTCTACTGTGAATTCGAAGTTTTTTTTTCATTACCATTCCCCCGGGATTGTTGTGTTCCCAATGGACCTGGATCATTGGGCCTCTGCTCCAAAAATTGCAAGTTATCTTGGTGTCTTGCTTCCAAATTTTTCCTTGTGTCCTTGTTAAACTCTTCATTGGACTGACGAGTATCTACATTCCCTCTGTTATTATAGTTGTTTCTACCATAATATCTTCTTTCCTGGTACCTTCCTTGACTAACTCGTGGTCTTCTCCATCGAGTATTGTATCGATTACCACCATCCGGTCTTGCATATGGCTTGTAACTGTATCTGTTACTGTACTGGTTCCATCCTCTCTTATTGGAATCTTCCCTCGGCGATTTCTCTTCTCGCTCCTCTCGAATCTCTCGAGGTGTCTGAGAATAACTATCAGCCATAACAGCATACACAGCGTTGTTATTTTTTGCTCCCTTCTGATGGAAGAATTGTGCGTTTGTATGATCCAGCTTCTGTAATACTTCATCAAATTGTTCCATATTATAGATATCAGCAGCGATCAAAGTCCTCTGGACGTCTGCTGGAAATTGACGTATCAATGCAGTAATCAACTCGTTATCTGGCATCGGCGGATCTAAATGTTGAAGTTTAGACAGCTGTCCAGAAAAGTACGTAGAGTATCGAGTAGGTTGTGACGTCGAGAATCTCTTCGAATATAACTCTGCTCTAACTTGCTGTTGGGTTTCCGGGGACCAAAACTTCTTCAATAGCCCACGAGAAAACTCCTCAAAAGTGGTTAGAGTGGATCTAAATGCTCTAAACCAAAGAAGTGCAGGACCTTCCAAGAACTTCCCTATCACTCGGATCTGTCTTTCTTTAGGGATCTTAGAATCTTTCAGGTAATCACCTGCTTCTCTCAGAAATTCCACGGGTGTCACAGAATCTCGCCCTGAAAATTTAGAAGGCTTATCTTCTATATTCTTAAATACAGTTATGGGGTTGGATTGAAATACTGTCCTGACCTCATCCTGTCTTTGACTATCCGTGTCTCTAGCTGCTCCTAGATTTATCTGTATCTGTTCCTTTCCCCGTACATTTGGCATTTTTAACAGATGATCAGACTGTTTCTCATCCTTGATTTGAGTTTTCATAGCCTCAAGTTCCTTCTGGTTTTCTTCTGCCATCTTCTTAATTGCTTCAGTTTCTTTACAATTTTCCTTAACATCATTGGATATCTGGTTCATAACAGCTTCATGACTTTTCAATGACCCTGTCATATCTGATATGTCCTTCTGAGTTACTTGGATATCTTTGGCAATTACTTCAATATGGGATGACAAAGATTCCCTAATCTCCTTGATTCCTTCTTGGTTCTCCAGCTTGAGTGTGTCTTTAATTTCATTGACAACTGTGGTTTTGATTTCAGTTTGCAACTCACTAATCACACCTTCTCTTATTTCTCCCATGACAAGTTCTTTGAATTGTTCCGTTAAACGTTGAACAACTAGAATTCCCATCTCATTACTCTCCTTCTTCACTCTGACTTCCAGGTTGACCATGTCTTCACCAACTTTCCTAAGACCATGTTCTATCCTATCAGCTAAGCTTTGGGATCGAAGATCGGCATCGCGAAATTTATCGTCCATTAAACTTGCGTTAGTAGCTAATGAAGTTTCGAGCTCATGTGTTTTATCGCATAATTTATTCATTTTACTTTCAAGTGTCATTTTCAAAATTTCAGAATTCTCTTTAAATTTACTTTCCATTGAATTAAATTTACTATTTAAATTTTCCTTTAAATTATCTTTTAACCTGCTTTCTAACAAATCGGAATTTTCTTTGAGTTTATCCTCTAAACTTTCTTTTAAGTTACCTTTTAACCTGCTTTCTAAAGAATCAGAATTTTCTTTAAGTTTATTTTCCAAAGAATCAGAATTTTCTTTAAGTTTATCATTCAAATTTTCTTTAAGTTTATTTTCTAACGAATCAGAATTTTCTCTAAGTTTATTTTCTAAAGAATCAGAATTTTCTTTAAGTTTATCGTTTAAACTTTCTTTAAGTTTATCAGAATTTTCTTTAAGTTTCTTTTCCAAAGCCTCAGTATTTTCTTTCATAATGGCTGCTACACGCAGTCCAGCCTCTTTTGAACTCTCCTCCAAACTCCTCATCATCCTCATCATTTCTTCCATAATATTCAATTATTATTCAAAACTTAGGGGTATACAACAGTGGCAAACACAAGCTTATAACTAGAACAAGAAATATGAATAGCTAATTGGAACACTATAATAAAATGAGATTTGTCCTAATATCGACGTGATGGAAAAACAAAATTCTCTACTTTTACGAATTACATTTACCACAATATCACAAGAAAAATATGCAAGTTCTCAAATATCCTCCACCTGGATTCTAATAATGTGTATATCCAGTCATCGAACGTTTACTACTGAATTTACTTGACGCCCTAATGGTTAAACCATTATCAAAAATAATCAAACCCATTCTAATTATTAACCAAGTTATTTTTTTTTTTTTAAGTTTCCCCACTAATTGGGTTTCCTACTAATTTATTCATCCAAACCAGACATCTCTCAACTCCCAAAATATTTCTATAAAAATTATCACAATTTCAAATCGCCATGCGATTGACCATGTCTAAATCGGGACCCACGTTCGAAGCCATTTCTCTCTCTATCTTATTTTATGTGCCCGTTTAGACCGGAGTCCGCACGACCACATATGCATTTTACCAATAATCAGTCAGCACGAGAGTCAAAATATCCCGGAGCGCCAGATGGGTTAAAGCAAATCGCAAAAACGACATCAAATTAAAAAAATGCTTTACTGATTTTTGGCTCAATGCAACAATAAGGATAGAAGGAGATTTAATTGGGAGAAACACATCTGGTAAAATTATCTCAGTTTATTTTGAAGTTAAAATCTGACTGCAAAGATGCTCAAAGCAGCATCATCCACGTGTGGCGATCCACACTCTTATTTACACACAATATACAGAAATTTTCCAAACACATTTGACAATCTTTTTGAAAACACAAGTCCGATTAATAGTCCTGTGGACTGTGTTCCAAAATTATTAATCTTTAATTCCAGTTCAAAATTAATTGTCTATACTGGAAATAACGTAGATCACTGTTTGACTATTTACATGATATTAACACTCGTAGAATAAATGTTTATAGAATTCTTAAACTTTCACTTGTTTTTCCAGTTTCAAAAATATATCGTCGAAAATATTATCATCATAGAAGCAATACAAATTATTAACACATATTAATAACATCTGAAAAGTATTTGACCATTGAGCATAGCATCGAAGAACTGTGCGAAGCACAACAACAATTAATCGTTCTTCTGACATTAAACATTCGAGAAGTGACTCGATTATGAACTTCAAGTTCCAAACAAAATATATGATTTCTGAATCATCAACTTGATCAATAAATGGTTGAACCATTCAACTATTCAATTATCCACTTGGAATCATTATGAAAAAAATATTTATATTCATGGCCATTCTTAGTAACTTTTACAACTTGCAATTCTTCGACAGAATGCGGAAATAAGAATTGTAGTTTTATAATAAATTCATTTAGTTCATGGCACTAGGACTGAAAATATCCTTCAAAATTATTCGTGGTTAAAGAATTATTTTTAATTGGCAGTGGCCCATTCTATTATTTGTGTAAGAACACAATATTACAACAACAACAACGGCAAAGGTCTTCCTCTGAAGAAGAATAAACTACTATCATGACAAATCCGGGTTCTAGCAAAATCAAAGTCTAAATGGAATTCGAAAACAAGGTTGAAATAAGAACTGATGGTTTTCAAGAAATAACCTTCGGGTTATTCATACGACGAAATGTGTGGCTCCAATACTCCTACTATAAACCTGAGCCATCGAACCTGCTATTTGATTGATGCTCGAAAAAACCTTCATTCCTGCGACTTAACATGCGCACCTGGGAATGGCATTTCAACTACTCCACACACATAAATTATCTTCCCAAAATTTATACAATAAATCAAGCCTCTGCTTGTTATCAACACTGGAAGATTAATAAACTTACAAGTTTATTTTATTTTACCATTCAGTTCAACCCGTGAATTTACCATACTTATGAAAAGCTTTATTTCACTTTCGAGTGTATTTACGTCATGATTTTATATAAATACAAAAATATCCTATTTGATACAAATATCATTTGCTTCCCGTTTCATGCCTCTCCGTGTTATCTGAAACATATACTTTACTCATTGCAAATATCAACTGTTCAACCAGAACTGAAATGTTGGTTGAATGCGGGCTTGCGCTGACCACCCTCCTTCGGAAAATCTCCTGTTCCAGACTAGAAATGTTTAAACTACTTCATAGGCTCTTTCTCAATCCATATGATTATTAGAAAATATAATATCCAAGAATTATTTAGAAAAATTATAAAAATTATTATTATTATTATTATAATTAGTGGATTATTATTAATTTAAATATATTTAATTATCATCTCATTATGTGAGAATCCACATGTTCGAACCTTCGAATATGGAAAAAATATCCATTCCTCAACAAAAATAAATTATTAACTTTTACAGTTACATCGGGGGTTTTCCGTGGTTTCCTTAAAATATGAAAAATTCAAATAAATGCTCGAAATGCTCGGTCATCGATCCTAAACTGTTCTGAGTGCTGAAAATACTCAGAATAACTCTAATAAGTCTTGCGTAAATCATTGCAAGCTTTAAATACGACGAAAAAATGTGTTGGTCATCTGCAGAAAAAAAATAGTTTGTTCCAATTAGCTAGGCATAATATAATTCAAATGTGGCTTACATTTCTTGATGGTCTTGAAGCGTAGTAAATCTGGTCTATACCAGATTTATCCATAGACATGCCCTATCGGACAAGCACGTATAATCCTTGTATCGGCCGCCATTGTAGACCCACAATTCGTCTAGTCAGACATAGTGGTAGTATCTTTCGACGTTTGAATAAACTGTGGTTCCATTTTAATATGGGCTTCTATCGAAGCCATAACAGTTTGTTTAAATAGGGTCAGATCTAAGTGATCTCTTCTTAAATATGTCAGTTGTAACATAACTCACTGTAATCTCATCAGTACAAGAAAACATGGACAGTCTAAGCAATTAACGGCTGTTCTGAAGATCGTTCCCTGGGCATGGTTTGTATATCACCATCTGCCATGCGCTAGACAACCTGCAGTTTCCCTTGCGTAGACTAATGAACGCCACCGTTATAGACTAGTCTTCAGTGTACTGACAGATCGAAGTGGTTAACTAGTTACAAAAATGAAAACTGACTTGAAATGGATTTAAACATCCAAGTATTAAGTTACTACTGGACTGTGACAAAATACTATTTTCTAGACAAAGTCTAGCATATGTCCTTTTAGAAATATAAATATTTCCACCAATGTCTGTAGAAATATCAATCACCTCAGTGATTCTCCTCACCAGAAACTTACTAAGTTCCAACTCGTTTGCGCAGCACTTCTCGTGACTATCACGACTTGAAAAGAACTTCTGCGTAGATACGGCAACCATGTGCCTTGGCTCAGCGTAGACGCAACTTGCTTGCCAAGTGCTTGTGTTAGAATGAGCTAACCATGCCTGCTCCAGCTGGCTTTTATTCAAAACGGTCAGGGTCACGCGTCATCACCTGATATCTAGAAATCCTCATATCTCTTGAATCCCTGGTCCGATTTACTTGATACTAATTGCATTCTCTTTCATTTGGCCGTGCCAGTAATCTGATCCCAGTCTCAAGTCTCTACTCCATAGTTAACTATTTAATCAATAAATAGCCTCCACCTCTGCTATTACTCGCTACGTCACTTGACATCCAACTATCGGTAATTTTCTTCGAAATGCTTCTCGAAGCAATGTAGCGCGATATTCAAATATCTGAACTTTCAAAAGCGGCTACAGCCTTTCCCTTGATATCTAGGTGTCTGAAACTTGGAATACCCATTCCTAGAGTTGGGCACATCCACCCCACACCTAGCAAAAAATAAAAATTGAAATTTTTTTTATTTTTCCTATCTACACATTAAAATATCTGGTTCTTGAATAATAAATCTTCAAATTCGATGCATTGTAAGTTCCCACGATGTTACCAGTTCGTGTATTGGCTACTTCATAGCTTCCATTATTGTTTACTTCCACAATACGATAGGGTCCAGCGTAAAGGCTTGCAAATTTCGAGTACACTCGGTTTTGCACGTCAGAGGGTGTAGGTCTTTTCACTAAAACAAGAGTTCCTACGCGCAAGGGTCTGCGAAAACGCTTTCCTCTCACTCTGCGCTCTCTCTTCTCAGCTTGACTCCTTAACTTGTCTAAAGCTAGAGTTTCCCTCATCTGACGACTTGGTTCAATCTCAGGTGGAATAGAGATGATTCGATCCCATAATCGTGTTGGTTTAATTCCATGATGAAGCAACATAGGAATCTGTCCAGTACTCTCATGAATCGTAGAGTTGATGGATTCGGATGCTAAAGAAAGAACATCCATCCATTTCCAATGCTCATTTGGACAATAGAGGCGGCAAAATTTTGCTATTTCAGCCATCACGCGTTCCGCTGGATTGCTCTCTGGATGTCTAATAGAACAAAACAATTGTCTAATCCCAAGATTATTCATGATGGTTCGAAACTCCAAAGATGTAAATTGAGGTCCACGATCTGATAAAAGGAATTCCGGTTTGCCTGCTTCCGGAATTACGCTGTCTCTAATTCTCTTCGCACAATACTTTGCGTTTGCCTTCTGAATTGGATGTAACATGGTGTATTTGCTGAATACATCCATGGTCACCAGAATATATCGGTTACCTCTTTTAGACTTTGGGAGAGGACCATATAAATCAGTCGCGAAGATTTCGCAAGGCTTAGAAGGAATAATAGGCCTTGGTAATTCTCTCAATAATCTAGAATTATGTTTACTCCTTTGGCATAAGTCGCATTCTCGAATAGTGTTTCTGACAGTTTGTCGCATTCGCTCCCACGAAAATTTCTCTTGAATCATGTTGACTGTCTTATCTACTCCAGCATGACCTGCGATTCTATGTGCCATCCAAATAATGGGTTTTTGCTATCGTGGAGGTATCACTACTCTCAGCTTCGTATGGTCGGGATCTGCAAACTTGTAGATTAAACCATCTAACATCATAAAATCTCTTGAAACTCTTTCAGTTTCCACAAAATCATCATCATTTTGATCCATGTTTCCCTGTAGAAAACGAAAAATGTTTCTAAGACGTCGGTCTCTCCTCTGGGATAAATGCAATAACCTTAACCTTCTCAAGGTATCTTCATCTTCCTGCGTCAGGTTAACTTGAAAAACCTTAGATGTAGACTCCACTGCTCTACTCAATAAATCAGCTCCAACGTTCAACTTTCCAGGAGTGTGTTCAATAACTAGGTTGAATTGCTGAATAAAAAGTGACCATCTAGTTATTCTATCGCTGGCAAAGTTTGTTCTCAAAATAAACTCCAATGCGTGGTGATCAGTCCTCACAATGACTGAATGTCCAATTAACATTTTCTTCCACGACTCCAATGCGAATATTACAGCAAGTGCTTCTAACTCCGTGGTGTAATAATTCCTCTCTGATGGACGAAGTTTCCTGCTAATGAACGCCAGGTAATGTCTCTTGTGGTCTTCATCTTCTTGAAGTAGAATAGCTCCAATCCCTACGGTGGATGCATCAGATTCTATGATGAAATTCTTGGTAAAGTCAGGATACTCCAATTTCACACTGTTTACCAATAACCTCTTGGCATCTTGAAATGATTGTTCACAATCTTTATCCCATTTCCATTTATTTCCTTTCTTTAACAATTCCTGCAATGGCGCAACTGTCTTGGTGAAGTTCGGACAATGCCCTGCAAAGAATTGGCATGTCCCGAGAAAACTGCGGACATTCTTCACTCTAGTAGGTCTAGGAAAATTTGCAATTGCTTGTATCTTCGTATCATTGGGACGGTATCCTTCTCCATCCAAAATGTGACCCAAAAATTTTATTTCCTTTCGAAAGAACTGACATTTCCGAAGGTTTACTTTGAAGTTCGCTTTTCTCAAATCTGCGAATAACATTTGAAGATGTAGCAAATGTTCCTCCTTAGTCTCGGATGCAATTAAGATATCATCAATATAACGAATTGCTATCTCTTTTACTTCAGGACTCAAATTTTGTTCCAGTGCTCTGATCAAAACGGATCCAGATGTTTTGACTCCAAATGGTAAACGGCGGAATACATATGTCTGCTGGTCAAACATAAATCCTGTAAACTTCTTAGAATCTTCACTAAGCCTAATATGATGGTAGGACGAAGTGAGATCAATATTAGAGAACCAGACCTTGCCTTGGAATTTCCTCAACAGTTCCCTAATGATTGGTGGTCTGTCATACTCTGGCAGTAATCTTGAATTCAAATTTCGCGCGTCTAAACATAGTCTCAGACTTCCATCTTGCTTAGACACTACTGCTAATGGATTGACATAAGATGTAGTGTACTTTTCAATCACATTGTTGCTTTCCATCTCCTTGATAAGCACTTTTACTCTTTCTCGATGCTTTTCTGCTATTGGATACAATTTAGCATGAAAAGGTGCATCATCATTTACACGAATATGATATTCAAAATCCTTAATTTCACCAGGTTTAATGTCAAAAATATCTTGATACTCTTCCAAAATCTTCCCTAGCTCTGGGGACTCCTTCTCAGTGTAGACTTCTCTTCCTTCAGCTTCGTGAAAAATCAGAGACCATTGAGCATCTCCCTCGATGTCTTCTTCTTCTTTTCCCTCGAAGTTAATCTCTTCGGTATTCTTGAATCTAATCGTCTCTGTCTTCATATCTATCACTGCTTGATATTTCTGAATGAAATCTGCTCCCAATATCATGTCAAAAGCCATGTCCTTCATTACAACAAATACATGTCGAAAATCATGTCCTCCAATCGTAATACATAAGTATAATTGTGTTTTACACAGAGATATTTTATTGGGTATTATTCCTTGGATCTTAATACCTGATACTGGAATCTCCTCTAAATTCTCTTTGAGCTTCCACAGAATATAAAGCTTCTCACTCACCAGACAAAGCATAGCCCCAGTATCGATCAAAGTATCGACAGGCATACCGAATACTTCGCATGATATGATTGGCATTCTAATTCTTGTACCCATTTCTTTTCGTTCGTCATTCTGTTGAATCAAGTCATCATCCTCTGCTTGCCATTTAATAATTCTGGAAGTGGAAGTATTCAAAATTCTATCTTCTACTGTGAATTCGAAGTTTTTTTTTTCATTACCATTCCCCCGGGATTGTTGTGTTCCCGATGGACCTGGATCATTGGGCCTCTGCTCCAAAAATTGCAAGTTATCTTGGTGTCTTGCTTCCAAATTTTTCCTTGTGTCCTTGTTAAACTCTTCATTGGACTGACGAGTATCTACATTCCCTCTGTTATTATAGTTGTTTCTACCATAATATCTTCTTTCCTGGTACCTTCCTTGACTAACTCGTGGTCTTCTCCATCGAGTATTGTATCGATTACCACCATCCGGTCTTGCATATGGCTTGTAACTGTATCTGTTACTGTACTGGTTCCATCCTCTCTTATTGGAATCTTCCCTCGGCGATTTCTCTTCTCGCTCCTCTCGAATCTCTCGAGGTGTCTGAGAATAACTATCAGCCATAACAGCATACACAGCGTTGTTATTTTTTGCTCCCTTCTGATGGAAGAATTGTGCGTTTGTATGATCCAGCTTCTGTAATACTTCATCAAATTGTTCCATATTATAGATATCAGCAGCGATCAAAGTCCTCTGGACGTCTGCTGGAAATTGACGTATCAATGCAGTAATCAACTCGTTATCTGGCATCGGCGGATCTAAATGTTGAAGTTTAGACAGCTGTCCAGAAAAGTACGTAGAGTATCGAGTAGGTTGTGACGTCGAGAATCTCTTCGAATATAACTCTGCTCTAACTTGCTGTTGGGTTTCCGGGGACCAAAACTTCTTCAATAGCCCACGAGAAAACTCCTCAAAAGTGGTTAGAGTGGATCTAAATGCTCTAAACCAAAGAAGTGCAGGACCTTCCAAGAACTTCCCTATCACTCGGATCTGTCTTTCTTTAGGGATCTTAGAATCTTTCAGGTAATCACCTGCTTCTCTCAGAAATTCCACGGGTGTCACAGAATCTCGCCCTGAAAATTTAGAAGGCTTATCTTCTATATTCTTAAATACAGTTATGGGGTTGGATTGAAATACTGTCCTGACCTCATCCTGTCTTTGACTATCCGTGTCTCTAGCTGCTCCTAGATTTATCTGTATCTGTTCCTTTCCCCGTACATTTGGCATTTTTAACAGATGATCAGACTGTTTCTCATCCTTGATTTGAGTTTTCATAGCCTCAAGTTCCTTCTGGTTTTCTTCTGCCATCTTCTTAATTGCTTCAGTTTCTTTACAATTTTCCTTAACATCATTGGATA
The DNA here is from genome assembly GCA_946902985.2 of Meconema thalassinum. NCBI lineage: Eukaryota > Metazoa > Arthropoda > Insecta > Orthoptera > Tettigoniidae > Meconema > Meconema thalassinum. The sequence goes on along the minus strand of OX336389.2, from coordinate 1,105,313,082 downwards.
TCTGGTTCATAACAGCTTCATGACTTTTCAATGACCCTGTCATATCTGATATGTCCTTCTGAGTTACTTGGATATCTTTGGCAATTACTTCAATATGGGATGACAAAGATTCCCTAATCTCCTTGATTCCTTCTTGGTTCTCCAGCTTGAGTGTGTCTTTAATTTCATTGACAACTGTGGTTTTGATTTCAGTTTGCAACTCACTAATCACACCTTCTCTTATTTCTCCCATGACAAGTTCTTTGAATTGTTCCGTTAAACGTTGAACAACTAGAATTCCCATCTCATTACTCTCCTTCTTCACTCTGACTTCCAGGTTGACCATGTCTTCACCAACTTTCCTAAGACCATGTTCTATCCTATCAGCTAAGCTTTGGGATCGAAGATCGGCATCGCGAAATTTATCGTCCATTAAACTTGCGTTAGTAGCTAATGAAGTTTCGAGCTCATGTGTTTTATCGCATAATTTATTCATTTTACTTTCAAGTGTCATTTTCAAAATTTCAGAATTCTCTTTAAATTTACTTTCCATTGAATTAAATTTACTATTTAAATTTTCCTTTAAATTATCTTTTAACCTGCTTTCTAACAAATCGGAATTTTCTTTGAGTTTATCCTCTAAACTTTCTTTTAAGTTACCTTTTAACCTGCTTTCTAAAGAATCAGAATTTTCTTTAAGTTTATTTTCCAAAGAATCAGAATTTTCTTTAAGTTTATCATTCAAATTTTCTTTAAGTTTATTTTCTAACGAATCAGAATTTTCTCTAAGTTTATTTTCTAAAGAATCAGAATTTTCTTTAAGTTTATCGTTTAAACTTTCTTTAAGTTTATCAGAATTTTCTTTAAGTTTCTTTTCCAAAGCCTCAGTATTTTCTTTCATAATGGCTGCTACACGCAGTCCAGCCTCTTTTGAACTCTCCTCCAAACTCCTCATCATCCTCATCATTTCTTCCATAATTTTCAATTATTATTCAAAACTTAGGGGTATACAACAGTGGCAAACACAAGCTTATAACTAGAACAAGAAATATGAATAGCTAATTGGAACACTATAATAAAATGAGATTTGTCCTAATATCGACGTGATGGAAAAACAAAATTCTCTACTTTTACGAATTACATTTACCACAATATCACAAGAAAAATATGCAAGTTCTCAAATATCCTCCACCTGGATTCTAATAATGTGTATATCCAGTCATCGAACGTTTACTACTGAATTTACTTGACGCCCTAATGGTTAAACCATTATCAAAAATAATCAAACCCATTCTAATTATTAACCAAGTTATTTTTTTTTTTTTTTAAGTTTCCCCACTAATTGGGTTTCCTACTAATTTATTCATTCAAACCAGACATCTCTCAACTCCCAAAATATTTCTATAAAAATTATCACAATTTCAAATCGCCATGCGATTGACCATGTCTAAATCGGGACCCACGTTCGAAGCCATTTCTCTCTCTATCTTATTTTATGTGCCCGTTTAGACCGGAGTCCGCACGACCACATATGCATTTTACCAATAATCAGTCAGCACGAGAGTCAAAATATCCCGGAGCGCCAGATGGGTTAAAGCAAATCGCAAAAACGACATCAAATTAAAAAAATGCTTTACTGATTTTTGGCTCAATGCAACAATAAGGATAGAAGGAGATTTAATTGGGAGAAACACATCTGGTAAAATTATCTCAGTTTATTTTGAAGTTAAAATCTGACTGCAAAGATGCTCAAAGCAGCATCATCCACGTGTGGCGATCCACACTCTTATTTACACACAATATACAGAAATTTTCCAAACACATTTGACAATCTTTTTGAAAACACAAGTCCGATTAATAGTCCTGTGGACTGTGTTCCAAAATTATTAATCTTTAATTCCAGTTCAAAATTAATTGTCTATACTGGAAATAACGTAGATCACTGTTTGACTATTTACATGATATTAACACTCGTAGAATAAATGTTTATAGAATTCTTAAACTTTCACTTGTTTTTCCAGTTTCAAAAATATATCGTCGAAAATATTATCATCATAGAAGCAATACAAATTATTAACACATATTAATAACATCTGAAAAGTATTTGACCATTGAGCATAGCATCGAAGAACTGTGCGAAGCACAACAACAATTAATCGTTCTTCTGACATTAAACATTCGAGAAGTGACTCGATTATGAACTTCAAGTTCCAAACAAAATATATGATTTCTGAATCATCAACTTGATCAATAAATGGTTGAACCATTCAACTATTCAATTATCCACTTGGAATCATTATGAAAAAAATATTTATATTCATGGCCATTCTTAGTAACTTTTACAACTTGCAATTCTTCGACAGAATGCGGAAATAAGAATTGTAGTTTTATAATAAATTCATTTAGTTCATGGCACTAGGACTGAAAATATCCTTCAAAATTATTCGTGGTTAAAGAATTATTTTTAATTGGCAGTGGCCCATTCTATTATTTGTGTAAGAACACAATATTACAACAACAACAACGGCAAAGGTCTTCCTCTGAAGAAGAATAAACTACTATAATGACAAATCCGGGTTCTAGCAAAATCAAAGTCTAAATGGAATTCGAAAACAAGGTTGAAATAAGAACTGATGGTTTTCAAGAAATAACCTTCGGGTTATTCATACGACGAAATGTGTGGCTCCAATACTCCTACTATAAACCTGAGCCATCGAACCTGCTATTTGATTGATGCTCGAAAAAACCTTCATTCCTGCGACTTAACATGCGCACCTGGGAATGGCATTTCAACTACTCCACACACATAAATTATCTTCCCAAAATTTATACAATAAATCAAGCCTCTGCTTGTTATCAACACTGGAAGATTAATAAACTTACAAGTTTATTTTATTTTACCATTCAGTTCAACCCGTGAATTTACCATACTTATGAAAAGCTTTATTTCACTTTCGAGTGTATTTACGTCATGATTTTATATAAATACAAAAATATCCTATTTGATACAAATATCATTTGCTTCCCGTTTCATGCCTCTCCGTGTTATCTGAAACATATACTTTACTCATTGCAAATATCAACTGTTCAACCAGAACTGAAATGTTGGTTGAATGCGGGCTTGCGCTGACCACCCTCCTTCGGAAAATCTCCTGTTCCAGACTAGAAATGTTTAAACTACTTCATAGGCTCTTTCTCAATCCATATGATTATTAGAAAATATAATATCCAAGAATTATTTAGAAAAATTATAAAAATTATTATTATTATTATTATTATTAGTGGATTATTATTAATTTAAATATATTTAATTATCATCTCATTATGTGAGAATCCACATGTTCGAACCTTCGAATATGGAAAAAATATCCATTCCTCAACAAAAATAAATTATTAACTTTTACAGTTACATCGGGGGTTTTCCGTGGTTTCCTTAAAATATGAAAAATTCAAATAAATGCTCGAAATGCTCGGTCATCGATCCTAAACTGTTCTGAGTGCTGAAAATACTCAGAATAACTCTAATAAGTCTTGCGTAAATCATTGCAAGCTTTAAATACGACGAAAAAAATGTGTTGGTCATCTGCAGAAAAAAAATAGTTTGTTCCAATTAGCTAGGCATAATATAATTCAAATGTGGCTTACATTTCTTGATGGTCTTGCAGCGTAGTAAATCTGGTCTATACCAGATTTATCCATAGACATGCCCTATCGGACAAGCACGTATAATCCTTGTATCGGCCGCCATTGTAGACCCACAATTCGTCTAGTCAGACATAGTGGTAGTATCTTTCGACGTTTGAATAAACTGTGGTTCCATTTTAATATGGGCTTCTATCGAAGCCATAACAGTTTGTTTAAATAGGGTCAGATCTAAGTGATCTCTTCTTAAATATGTCAGTTGTAACATAACTCACTGTAATCTCATCAGTACAAGAAAACATGGACAGTCTAAGCAATTAACGGCTGTTCTGAAGATCGTTCCCTGGGCATGGTTTGTATATCACCATCTGCCATGCGCTAGACAACCTGCAGTTTCCCTTGCGTAGACTAATGAACGCCACCGTTATAGACTAGTCTTCAGTGTACTGACAGATCGAAGTGGTTAACTAGTTACAAAAATGAAAACTGACTTGAAATGGATTTAAACATCCAAGTATTAAGTTACTACTGGACTGTGACAAAATACTATTTTCTAGACAAAGTCTAGCATATGTCCTTTTAGAAATATAAATATTTCCACCAATGTCTGTAGAAATATCAATCACCTCAGTGATTCTCCTCACCAGAAACTTACTAAGTTCCAACTCGTTTGCGCAGCACTTCTCGTGACTATCACGACTTGAAAAGAACTTCTGCGTAGATACGGCAACCATGTGCCTTGGCTCAGCGTAGACGCAACTTGCTTGCCAAGTGCTTGTGTTAGAATGAGCTAACCATGCCTGCTCCAGCTGGCTTTTATTCAAAACGGTCAGGGTCACGCGTCATCGCCTGATATCTAGAAATCCTCATATCTCTTGAATCCCTGGTCCGATTTACTTGATACTAATTGCATTCTCTTTCATTTGGCCGTGCCAGTAATCTGATCCCAGTCTCAAGTCTCTACTCCATAGTTAACTATTTAATCAATAAATAGCCTCCACCTCTGCTATTACTCGCTACGTCACTTGACATCCAACTATCGGTAATTTTCTTCGAAATGCTTCTCGAAGCAATGTAGCGCGATATTCAAATATCTGAACTTTCAAAAGCGGCTACAGCCTTTCCCTTGATATCTAGGTGTCTGAAACTTGGAATACCCATTCCTAGAGTTGGGCACAGTACAACATTACAGGATGATATCGGCAATAGTTTCGGAGATATTGAATATAGTACTATTCTGCATTATGGAACAGTTTCTCCACCCAATCAGAGCTCATTCATTGACCAATTAGGTAAGGATAGCTTCGCGCATGCGCTAAAATCCAACATGTCGGACATGAATTACATGATTTGAAAGTTGAAATTGGATATCGGATCAACCATTGTAGCTACAATCCCAAACACAAAGACAAAATCAGCACTAAACTTTACGGTAGCAAGAAAAACTACGACATATGCAAGAAATATATGAATCTACGTCCAGAAGTTAGCAACACAGCATCCTTCTACATAAATTACCGACATGGAAAGTGCACCGTCCCATATGATCGCGTAAGTAATCTGGCGAATATGAGACAAGAAATAGCACTGTACCTTAATATCCCGAATTCCAATTTCTACACAGCGCATTGCTTCCAAACGACTTCGGTGACTATTTTAGTGAATGCTAGTTCTGATCGGCACTAGACCTCATGCAGGCTGTAAACAATAGCATTGCCAAGCAAAGTAAATGGTCTCTGCTTTCGGAATTCTTTGACCCACTCTTGCGCTCTGTTCAGTTAGCAAACCACCCAGCGCGCTCTGTTCACTAACTGAAGTTACTGAATCCCTCAGATATTTATGAATATTTATGTTAAAACATATAATCAAGTTATAATTATCGTCGAACATAAACAGTCGTATGCAACTCGTCTACAATGGTAATTAAGACACTCGTATGGAAATTATAAAACTCGCTACGCTCGTTTTATTAACATACTCGTGTCTTAATTATTGGCATTATAGGCTCGTTGCATAGTGTAGGCTACTATAACTTCTGTTCTATTGAATTATTATTGCGACCAGATTTAGGAATGATGTCTACACTATGTTGTTAATTATGTTCTAAATCAAGCATTCCCATTTGAATTGGTGGCCTATTGTGTGTGGTTATAATGCACAAATTATATACAGTACTAAAATGGAATATGGTTATACAAACTTACCGTTTGAATGAAACTTGAGTGCTATTGCATCAGCTCTTGTTCACTGCCTACTCCGGACTGGAATACTAAAAGCGTGTTATTTTGTGATAAATATATTATGTGATATTTGACCGACTGGACAGCTTTCTTTATAAAAACTAGGTAGCACTGGAAAAATGGCTTCTATTTCTTCAATATAACCTATACATTGATAGTTAATTCCAGTGCTTTTTTTTACACAAAATTTAATGGGTGCTCTCAATTGTAGTAGACAAAATTGCAATTTTCGGCAATTTGCTGAGTCCGGTTATTACTTTATGGGCTGACATGTTAAATGAAAAGTTGAATTGGGTTAATTTATTAACTCATGCTTGCCACGGTGGGTGAGTGGTTATAGTGTCGGACTACCAACCCCAAGATTGCAGGTTCGCCCCTGGCCATGGTAAGTGATTTTTGAAGGCGACAAAAATCACGATACTCATGTCATACGTTGTTGGCATGTTAAAGAACCCATTTGAATTCAGTAGGCCGTGTTCAATGGCAAAATTAATCTCGGGATTTTCCGCCAACACAAAGTTCCTCCATTCTCTACTTGAAAGCGCTGTAGTGTCAAGGAGTTTAGATATCTAACCTCCTTGACTTTCATAGCGTTCAAAGGAGCGGCGAAATTCGACGTGCAAGCTACCCTCTGGGTGTCAATTAACAAAGCTTGCACCAGGCACCCGAGGCCATACGATATTATTATTATTATTAACTCATTAATTCATTAACTTTCAGCCTTTTCGATGCCTGGGTGGATGTAAAATAGTTCGTTATTTTCTGCATCCTTCAAAACTAACCAGACACACAAAATAACAACATACCCCACCTCCAAACACTAACCTGCGTGCTTATAAGAACAGAACTTCCTTTTCACGATCGTTCGCGCCTAAACAAGTAATTTTCTTCGAATAAGGCAGCAATTACACAAAGCTTTTGTCGAGCAGAAAATAATATGTCCTATTGTTTCAATTGTGCTGCTGAGTGCCGAGTTGCCGACCAAAACAATCTGATTCCATAGATCGATTTAAATCGCGGATTACTCGAAATCTCCTCCAGCTGTTGTGAACAGCACGTTACCACCAGCTGATCGATGAACTTCCAAATCGGAAGTTATATTTGCCGGACTAGATACAAATACACAGTGTCATTATGTTAGTACGCACCAGTAAACACGGCAAGCTAAGCCGGCTGTGACTGGTGCAGATCGCGGCTGCGCGCACCCGGTCCAGCCGATGGTGGCGTGCTCCGCTGACTCATATCGTTAGTTCACACGCGTTTTATCGTTCATATGGGTGTGTATTTTCAAAGCATAGACCTTAGTGTTGCACGTTTAGTGAGTATTGTGATTACTGTGATTGTTGGTCATGCCTAGACACCAATTCACATTCCGCGAACGTGTGTGTATCCATAATTCGTATATGAAAAGCAGAAAATCTTCATCTGAAACAAGACGAAAATTTTGAATCAAGTTTCCAGGAAGACCTGTGCCTAATGCCAGTACAATTAGGAGGCACGCTAAACGATTCAAGGAAACAGGCTCCGTAAATAATAAAAGAGTTGACAGACATTCTTTCATCAGATGATGTCAGCCGTGTGTTACAAGAGAGGGAGGACATTTTAAGCATCGCCTATGAGCTCTGTAAGTACACATTATTGAACATGTTTGGTAAAAGTGTGATAGTGCGCGCCGAACGCCGGCTGGACCGGGTGCGCGCGGCCGCGATCTGCTCTAGTCACAGCCGGCTTAGCTTGCCGTGTTTACTGGCGCGCACACACATAATGACCCTGTACCAATATATTTTCTTAAACGGGTTTCAAATGTTCAAGGGGTACGCGTACCCCCGAGTTCCCCCTGAAAAAATGCCCTGGACTTAATTCGCTGATAAAGCTTGTGATGCACAAGATAATTCATAGTCCTAGTAAATAACTAACAGTAATGACCACTAGAACGTACAGCAATTAAATTCTAATAGCATCTACTACAGTAGGCTAACAATACAATAAAAGTAACTGTGAACTACACGTGAGGTTCAGTAATATAATTGTAGTTTCTAGTTGTCAAATTAGACCAAGTAAACCACTGTGTTCACACTTGCTGTTCTTCAGGGGCATTGCGACATCGTGGTAATGTAGGCCGTTGTGCTTGGATGTGTTTAGAATTTGTCTGATTACCTGTGTCATATTGATGTCTAGGTCGCGGGTTCAAACCTGGCTGAAGTCGTCGGATTTTTAAGAGCGTTAAAATTCCTCAGTATGCCTTCCTTCGGAGGGGAAATAAACCCATGTCATAGATTTATGATATGTAAAAGAACCTTCCACTAATTACACTTGTGTGAAGCTAAATTATAGGTTAGATTTGACTAACACTCTTAGGTTCCAACGTTCGTCGCCAGGAGCTGACTGCGGTGGCATCTAGTAACCAAGTTCAGAACTAGTTGTCATTGACGGTGGCGTTTGATAGCAAGAAACGTAACTGCTTGAAAATTGAATGTCTGCAGTCCTTGCTTGAATTAAAAACAGATAACACACACTAATACAGCCATCACTATTAACACCGGTTATCAGACAGATTCTACACACACCCAAAGTACACGGGGCTACATGACTGCGTTATCGCAGCCCCTAAACTGAGGAACCAACTAACCAACATGGATGTCCGTACTAGTGTGTGTGTATTTTAATTGAGGTAGGATTGAATAGGAACCGGCCTTGGCCTTACGTTAGGTACCATCCGGGCATTTGCCTGGAGTAGACGAGGGAAACCACGGGAAAGTACTTCCAGGAGGGCTGAGGTAGGAATCAAACCCGCCATTTCTCAGTTTTGCCTCATGAGGTTGAATGTATACCTATAATTTCCAGTCCTCAGACCAGAATTGAAATTCCCTACAGAGCCACGAATCGAACTTGTGACCCCACGGTGATAGCCAAGAATGGTAGCCACTACGCAACGAGGTGGACTCATACCCAACTGATAATACGTGTGTGAGACTAATGATTCAGGAATTAAAGGATTCTAGTTAAGAGTAAAATGGTCTCAGTACTGATCTGTTAAACAAATAATCAATATTAAACAAAGTATTGCGACGAGGCAAAATCCCTGTTTCATAAAACTTGCAAACGTTATGCGCGTCGTAGTTTAAAATAAGCACATTACCATTTCTTCTCACGGTTTTTTGTGTTCCAATGTTGAGAATTGAGGTAGGATACTGCTACTAATATTATCACTATACTATTATTATTATTGTTAAATATTATAATTAATTATTATTATAGTTATTAATATTAATAATGAAAATAATAATAATACAATTCAGCAATTCTTCTAGTGTTTTGCCATGTCTTATGCGGGTTTTCACAAAGGTCACCAAGTTAGGCCCATCTGTGGGCTTTTGTTGATCGTGCCCAGACCGTCGCCTGGCTAGTGAACCATGCACTACGCCCCCTTAAACAAAATGCATTTGCGCTTCTTTACTGCGCGAGCTGAGATCTTTTACAGCTTTGCCCTCCTGATGGAGGTTTCCAAAAAGTTGTTATATTGGCTTTGACGGTCAAGAAATTATTATTTATATTATTATTATTATTTTAATGTCGGCACTTTTTGTATGGAGAGAGCACTCCACGGATTTGCTTAGTAGCTCAAGCCAATGTTGAACGCTACGCTGTGATGTCACAGCACCTTCAACACTTGTCATTGTGACAGTCACTCAAACGTATTTTTCTCTCCCCCCAAACCTATACGCGCTTCCGGAGCATAAACGCAACATGTAATTTCTATATTACGCATGAACAAAAACAAACACCCGTACAGATAAAGTAGGATCGCTCCTGATATCGGTGTAAAGGTTTTAATGTTCCCTTCGTAGTAGGTTCCAATGGCCCTAAACGTGATAGGCCCTCTCGATGAGTGCAACATTGATGTATATTATTTAATATGACATCCAGCCATCGTGGTGCAATCTCACATAAGGTTAGACATGGGCCGCATGTCCATCATAATGTCCTACAATTTGACAGGGGTGGGAGCATTCCTTGCTCCCATTGACAAAATGGGCACTTCTATCTTCTATCTATCTTTTCCCCCACCATTTAGTATACAGGATAAGAGATGGTGGTAGAGATTGTGACTTTAAGCGGCAGAATATTGAGGTCATCTGCCCATGTGGTTTGAGAGATATAAATGCCATTGAAGCCTGCAAAAGATTTGATTGATCTGTGTGAAATATAATGGTAAGTCACGTTTTTAGAGTTTTTATTTATTTATGAAAAAACTTGGCTTATGAGATCACCTTTTGTCCGTGTGTGTATGTGTGTGTATGTGTTTGTGCATGTGTCTGTGTGTGTCTTCTAATAAAATCTAAACGGCTGGAGCTATTTTAATGAAACTTGGTAAGGTCATAGTACTGTTTCTTCCGACACCGACCGTGCCTTTTAAATGTTATTACGTCTCACCAATCCAACATGGTGGCTGTACGCAGTATTTCACCGGCATTCTATATCTCCGAAGCTATTACCGATATCACCCTGAAATTCTGTGTGCTGATAAAGGACACTATTACAAGTTCGCCTATGTGCCTTTCAAAAATCTGTTAAGTACAAAACGAACATGGCGGCCAAGCGAAGTTGAAACATTTAAATAGACTTTTCTCGCGATTTGACTATCCGAGAGCCGTGAAATATGATACAGCAAATGTGTATACACATTGTAATCCACTGATAACGAATGTAGTTCAATTGTTTACATAACCTCAAGATAGCGGCTGAGCGTAATTTTAAAATTAAGTTTTTATTTCTTGTGTCCTAATTTAGCGATCAAAGTCATCGTTTGAATAATGAACCTACGCAATAATCATCATATAATAGTACATAACTCTGTGGCCTACATATTTAAAAATCCAACATGGCAACCATCCGAAATATTTAGACGGTTCTCAATATCTACTAATCTATGTCAGCAATCAAACTGAATTTTTGTATGTTGATCAAAGCTATGGGCATAAGTTTACCTATGGAATTTTCAATAACCTGGTGAGCACAAATCCAACATAGCGGCGACGCGAAATTTAAATATTTAACTAGACGATCCTCGCGACTTAAGCATCCGAGAGCAATGCAACGTGGTACTGTAAAACCTCATATACATTTTAATCCATTGACATCCATTTTTTAAAATTGTATTCATAACCTCAAGATGCCAGCTCAGCGAAATTTCAATATCTCTGCTTTTTCTTGTGTCCTAATCATGCGATTGAAGTTCGAATAATACACCTACGCAATAATCTTCATGTAATCTATACTTAATATAACAAAGCCGAAGAATTTGTCTGTGTGTTTGTGTGTTTAAATGCGCTAATCTCTGGAACTGCCAGTCCGATTCGAAAAATTCTTTTTTTTATATGATAGCCAGATTCAAGAGGAATAGTTAAGGCTGTGTGGTATTAGGCTACACCTCTCAGGTAACCTGAAAGATTGATTTTTGTTCAGTAAGTCGGTAGAACAAGCGCTCCCGAACTGCTCTATCCGCATGCGCTTGCGTTATGGTTAGTGAAACTTACACCGTTTCACCGATCTGAACCAAAATGTGTATAGTTACCCTTTGAAACCCTGCGAGTAACACTGTCTACGTGAAATTTACGACATACCAGTCCATTCCCTGCATTTAGGCCCTTTGGCACAAATCTACACCTTTTCACCGATCTGAACCAAAATGTGTATACTTACCCTTTGGAACCCTACAAGTAACATTGTTTGCATACAATTTCGGACAGACCTCTCAATTCCCTGCATTTAGTCCCTTTGGCACAAATCTACACCGTTTCACCGATCTGAACCAAAATTTGTCTACTTACCCTTTGGAGCCCTGAGAGTAACACAGTCTGCATGCAATTTCGGACAGACCACTCCATTCCCTGCATTAAGGCCCTTTGGCACAAATCTACACCGTTTCACCGATCTGAACCAAAAATGTGTATACTTGCCCTTTGGAAGACTGCGAGTAACACTGCCTACATGAAAATTATGTCAGACCATTCCATTCCCTGCATTTAGGCCCTTTGGCACAAATCTTCACCTTTACACCAATCTGAACCAAAATTTGTATACTTACCCCTTGGAACCCTGAGATTAATACTACCTACATGAAAATTATGACAGACCATTCCATTCCCTGCATTTAGGCCCTTTGGCACAAATCTACACCGTTTCACCGATCTGAACCAAAATTTGTATACTTAAACTTTGGAACCCTGCGAGTAACACTGTCTGCACGAAATTTTGGACCGACCACTCCATTCCCTTCATTTAAGTCCTTTGGCACAAATATACACCTTTTCGCCGATCTGAACCACATTTTGTATACTTACCCTTTGGAACCCTGCAGGTTACGCAGTCCACTTTAAATTTTGGACAGACCACTCCATTCCCTTCATTTAGGCCGTTTCTCCTAATTGAACCAAATTTTACATACACTTTGAAACCCTGCTGGTAACACTGTCCACTTGATATTTGGACAACGCTCTCGATTCTCTACATTTAGAATAACAGACAAAATAAACTTGAAAACCACGCATTAAGGCCCAATAACCATTCATGTCCGTAGTAGTGTAACTGTAAGAGTATTTTAATGTCTATTGTTGACGGCCAGTTCGGGCTGCATCAGGTCACCCCTACCAGTGTTCTGGTGCAGAACTGCGAAAATAGTTGCATTTTGCGCTGTTTATAAATTGCAGTCACGGGGAGTAATTAGTGCTAAAGGATCTCTTAGGCTCCTTAAAACAGTTATCATCATGAAAATATTTTGCCTCTGTTTAAGTGCAATTGTTTTGGTGCAGTACACTGAGGTTACCAGCTGAAATAAGCGTTGGTGCTTTCAAATTTACCTTCATTTATTCCGAACCTTATCGTTGAGCGCTATGTGGCGATAAATGATACTATTGCTACCTCAGTAGCCTGGGACAGCCGAAGTTTTCCAAAGTGTTCTGATTATTTTCCTACGACGCTATTCGACTAAACACGACACTATTTGTCTCTACATTTCTAACAGCCAATGAGATATAGGTCCTAGGCGGTATCTTTTATTTCACTTACTCCTCTTTCTAATCATTTTTTAAAAATTTGTTTATAAATTACATGTGTCAGTGCTGTAGTTACAAAATAGCTTTTTCCCCTATTCATTATTATCATTACGGGAAAATGAACTGAATACGTCCCTTATACTGTACTACTTATCACCCCCACTACAACCACCGCCACCACCACCACCACCACTACCACCACGAAAAGTTATATTTTTAAAATAGTTTTTTCTGTTAGTTTAAGTACATGTGCCAGTTCTGTAGTAGTATTCATTATCATCCATAAAACAAATAAATCCACCGGGTGAAGCCGGGCACTGCTGCTAGTACTGTAGTACATAACTCTATGGCCTACTTTATATAGAAGTCCTCCAAATGCGACCATCCGAAATATTTAGACGGTTCTCAATATCTACGAATCTATTACAGCAATCAAACTGAAATTTTGTATGTTGATAGACACAATTAACATAACTAGGATATATGAAATTAGGCTATTTAATTCTTCACGAAACTACTTGTTATACACGTCAGCAAGTAGCGGAGAGTTCCGTGTTGTCTGCAGAACAAGACGATATCAGTTTTTGTCGGTCAGCGCGTAGGTAAATTGTTGTTGTTAATTTAATTCTGAGGGGATTTGGACATCGTGGTCATTAACTCCGTATAGTTAGGTGTGCGTTGAACATATCATATAACCTGTATTGATGTGATGACTGTAGTAGGGGTGTGTGTAAATATAGTAGGGTCAGGGATGAAGTGGGACTTGAAGAAATCCCGGCATTTGCCTGGGTAGATTGTGATAAAACCCAAGGGACAAACACACTCAGGTTATCCGTTGTCAGCGCCAGGATTCGAACCAGCGTTGTCCGGTCTTTCTGCAGCTGCCCTCGTGGCTATGGTGCACGACTTTATGAGCTGGGTAGACTAAGTAGAGCAATCTATATCTGTCTAATACCCTCTGTCTGCATGTTGCTTCATACATAAGAATGTATTTATGGTCATATGTGTGTGTCATTATTGTGTTATGGTCACATGGAATCACCAAACTCTCAGCAAGGCTGCTAGGAGAGCACAAGCTACCGTCATAAATTCAAGCCAAACACGAGGGTGAAAACAGGTGACATAGCTATTCCTAGTGAGATGCCATATTTTCAATGGTTCTGAAAATCTAGTTCCCATATATTAGCAACTGTTAGAATCAATCTAGAGTAGGATAACAGTTTCTATATACAGTTAAGTGATCGAGAGTAAGATAAACGAGGGCAGATCAAAAAATAAGTTGCACTTCCCAGTTATGGCCATTTATTACACCACCTATACAACAGCAACACGCCTATAACGACTTTTAATGTAACGTCACTATTCCACATAGTTTCTAAGAGACTCCAAACATTTCTGCGAACGCACAGCCAACTTGTCGATGCCGGATGCATAGAAAGTTCCTCCAGCGTTCTGCAACCACACGGAGACAGTGGCCTTCACCTCCTCATCGGTCTGGGAATGTCGACCACCGTTCTGTCTAATGATCGCATTCACACTGTTGACATTTGCACGGGTCCTGGACTTTGCGGGCCTGCCCTCGCGATATTCGTCCGTGATATCCGTGCGTCCGTCTCCGAATTGCTGACCCCACTTTACGATCCCTTGCCGGGAAATGGCCCTCTCCCCACACACAGCACTAATGTCACGATGAATGTTCGTGCAATTCTTCCTTTTGGCCCATATGAATCGGATTGTCGCACGCACCTCATATTTGGAGTGAACGTCCAGTCGACGCGCCATTGCTTTTAGCCGCTATTCACACCTTACAAGACGAGACACCACAGCGACCTGCCTAACAGATGTGTGGGCAGTGTCTGTCCCTTTCTCTGCTGTGCCCACGTTTGCGACACACAGCGCGCTGCTGCAGTGCGTCAGTGCAAATAACTTTTTGATCCACCTTCGTAGTAATGGGGTAATGAAGAATGTCGTCGGATTTTTAAGACCGTTAAAATCCTTCAGTATGTCTTCCTTTGGAGGGGTAGTAAATCCGGCGGGTCGATGTCATTGATTTATGGCATGTAAAAAAAAACCTACCATTACAATTGGTGGTGTGTAGCTAAATATTTATGTTATATTTGGCTGGTTAGAATCGCCGCTAGGTGTCAGTGACAGTGGCATCTCTGTTAGTCAAAGTTGGAACTACTACAAATTGATCTTGATTGGGAGCCTACGGCTTGAACAGTGCTAGTGCACCCCATAGCTTGAACAGTGCTAGTGAGAGAGGTGTGCTATATGGTGCGGCGTCGTTCCTGGGTTCGCTGCCTTTTCACTGGTGTGGATTATACGCCACTCAAAGTAGTCGACTTCACCTTCTTCGATTGTGAACAACCACTTAGGTATAGTATGTTGAGAAATGTGAACATCTCTTCTAATAATAAGTGAAATTCTGGCCTGTTGGTGTAAGAGTGTTAGTCAACTGTCTATTTCAATATTTCTCTGGATCCAGAAATCCATCCAAGTACACTGCTACATCGATCTAATCGACCACGGTGGCCGACAGCGTTAACGCACTACCTCGTGTCCTGCTGGCGTCGAGAGAGCGGGAGTACAAACCCCACCTCGGTCGTCCTGAAAATGGTTTTCGTGTTTTTCTATTTCCACCACCAGGCAAATTCAGGGACCACCAGGCAAATTCAGGGACGATCCCTTTCAATAGGTCCACGGTCCTTTCAAAATCCCTTCCCTGACTCGTCCTGAAAATAAAATAAATTAAGTGGTCATTGGTTGCATTAAAACAATTATTACGTTGATCCAGTTCCTTGACGTTCAGACATCTTATCCAAACATCTTAAATTTTTCGTTTAAGTGCCTGACTAATCTTGCTTGAATTTGAGTTAAGTGTTCCTCACCGGAAATTGCATATACATCCCACCCGTATCTGCTGTAATCCTATAAAAATATCTACACTCTAATCTGAAATGTCAAAGGGACTGACTGCCTCATGTTCACCTAGATTCTCAACTACCGTGAGCCTTTTTCCAAAACCAGCTTGATTTACGAACATGGGAAATTGACACGAGTAGAGGACTAGTCCCGTCACGTGCTGTCACGGTATGTTCCTCCAAATATTTTCACGATTTGCAAGTCCTTGATACTGCGCTGTAGAGTTGCAATTTACGCTATGACAAAACAACGGTGTTTACTGTGAGCCTGTAATACTGTGCTTTGTGTTACTGTATATTCATTCAGAATACACACCTCTGTAATTTTGAAGCGTGCTCCAAGGGAATGGATCTGACGATTTTAGGCCTTATTTTGTCGGCAACGAGACATCTTATTGCACTGGTCTCTATGATATACATGGACAATCATCCTGTTATTCGTTATTGTTTTCGTCTTATAATGTGCTATGTTTGCTTATTTGGGATTCACAAACTCATGAAGGTGTAAGGAGAACTTCAGATATCTGCTTTTCTTTCTTGAACATCTCGTGAAATATTGAAGGATCACTGGGAACAAAAAGTACTGCCGCATAGCCATAATGTGTGTTCAGAACGCAAGCATTTCTAAAACGTTCTTGGTGTAAATCATTCACCTTCCAACCGATTCATGAGAAACTTGAAAGGGTGCCATGAATAATCCTATATTTGCTGGTATAGGCCTATATACCAGGTGAATCAGCTGCCCCTAATAATTTTTTTATGCAGCCCAACTAGAAATGGCCAACAAGTACAGCATATTTGCTATCCGCCATACATTTTTTTCTGCATAACCACCGAAAAATCCATGGATATCCGCATACTCGTAAGGGTTTAACCTTGGGTTAGGGGGTATTAGGGAGTTAAATTTCTTATGTACACAATACGGTGCCATCTTTATGGTTTCCCTGGTTGAGTGAGATAACATTGGAAAAAAGGGACCATTGAGTACGGTAGAGGCATAGACCTCATAGAGAACTATACCCACTCAACCCTGCGTGCACTCTTATAAGTGGTATTGCTGTCATGTGAGAAATTACAGCACTGGTCTCCATATTAAATACAAGGGCTTTTTTTTCTTCCGAGTCATTATTTAGAGAAGAGTTTCATGCTGCTAATAAGTCAAGCGCTCTTAGCAATTCTGATGTATAATTAGGCAGTTTTGTTAAGGCAATTATCTAATCAAGACAGAAAAAAAAGCATACTACTAGATGAGAGTGTTACTATAGTGAGTCAGGATTTGATTCACGCAATTAAAATGTGTCAAGTGGGAAACTAATATCATACGAAGAGCAAATCAGCACATACATTCACCGTATCCTAAAGGCGTAATTAGCTCTTGTAAGTTCAATGCAAACTAGTTTTTTCTGCGTTACTGCCTTTATTTTGTCAACCACTTTTTTAAAATAAACACAATGACCAAATTATTGTTGAAGCCTCTTTGGATTATAAGGTGAAATAAGTTATGGGTGCGGATAGGTTAAAAGGGCCCAATAGTAGGGTATTGAATTATCATTATTTCTGGGATAAACACACCCGTATTAATAGTTGATTTAGGTTTGAGGTTGATTTACATCTAGAACAAAAACAAACTTAAACCCTGAAACCTCGATTATAAAACTATCAAAATATGCTAGAATAACACTGGTCAACAGCATTTTTTGTTACAAAGAAGGTGATCGCTGTTCTTAGTTAGGCCTACGTCGTGGGTGCTGAATACGAAAATAAAATCCATTTTCGTCTATCAGGTTCAGTTTCCGTAACATGGCACCCTCAATCTTTAAAAAACTTGGAAATGCTGCATTTTGGATACGTTGACGCTTAATCAATTTGCTTTCAGTTTTCTTTTGCGGATGCAATTGTTGGAAAACAATCAAAATATATATACAAGGACGTCCATTCACTATCCTCAGTTCCAAAATCCACCACCAGAGTATACCTTACGAAGAGACGTTCCTGAGGCAATGTATCGTTGGAAATCAGGAAAAAAAGAAATATTTAGGTATGTTTATTCACTTTTCTTCACTCTAATGTAGCTGATTTCTTTGATTAATTTATGTAGGTACTGACACAGATATTTTGTTCTCCTTTAGCCATATACATTTAATATAAAGACTGATGCAATATTTACAGAATCCATTATAATATGGAAACTGAGGTCGATATATAAATTCTGAGATTTGATCTGAATTCAGGGACAAATTATTTTCCAGAAACAGCTTGTATTGTATTTGAAACCGAAAAGACGATTTTTGTAGACCAGTGTTATCAACTGAAGTACCTAAATCACCTGTCTAGCACTTTCCTTAAATGTTCTGATTCAGTCTGTGTATTGTTTTCAGACAAAACATTAAAAATATGAACGATACACAGAATAAATGATTTTTTAACTTCCAGTTATAACTGGAATATGCCTCTTCTAGAAGAAAAGAGTATACCAATTTGTATTGAGTGTGGTTCTTGTGCGTCACCTCAGATGATTGGATTCATCTCCAGCACTGCGAAGAAATTTAATTCTGGTATGAGACTGGAACGGGGTTCACTCAGCCTCGTGAGACAGAACTGAAAAGAATTGGGTGGAAGAAGTGCTTTTCTGTGGTTTTCCACTTCTACCCAGGCAATTGCTTGGCTGGATACTAACTAAAGGCCGCAGCTGTCTCCTCCCTAATCCCAGCCTCACTTACAAATGTACACACTAGTGCACCCAAAAGAATGACACAGGTAATCCAAGATATTCCACACACACAAGATAACGCAAAGACCCTAACTGAATCAGCAGCAACAACAGCAACAACAACTACAGTACAACAACGCCCAAATATTCAGGGCCTTAATTTGTATTTTGGATACAAGGAATTAGAAATAGTAAAATATCAACAACTTAATTGTCTTTTCAGTTAGTACGGCTATTAACTATTATTAGTGTAACTCTTGATGCTTTTCTTATTCCATAATTTTAAATTATTGCACATGTTTACTAATTTATTTCCATCAGAGAACATTGGCGTTGTCGATGAATCAACTAATTGAGTTATCTACAGGATGTGGGGAAGTAAACAATTTCTAGACGGTAAAATATTAACAAGTAACTCAAGAGACTCATAGGGAAAGGCTATACATTGCTAAGATGGTTTACGTCAAAATGAGGCCATAACACATTACACTATCTGTTTTCTCATTTTTTTACACCGTTAATTCTTAAGCAACATTTGCTTTCATAATATGTCATTATAACATTTTAAGAGATGACTAGTTGGAACCCGTCAATACATGACGGCCAATAAGAAAATATTTACTGAAGAATTTTATTATATACTTTCTTTGTACAATTATTTTTTGGCACTATTGAAACTTTAAGGGCGTCAAAAGATTGCACTCTAGACATTGCAACATACTGCTGGCCAAGATTGAAAACTTGATGAGGCAAAATGAGACCTATACGTTCCAGAGTTCCCCCTTGAGCTTTATTGAATGTGATAATCAATTGTGATAGTTTTATCCGGTGGTGTTAAATCAAGTCGAAGGATTAGACCTCTCTGCTAATTTTAACTGCACTTATTTCCAAATCCAAGCATTTTCTGGCATATTTCATATAATTAATATGGAATCAAGTCGAAGGGTTAGATCTCTCCGCCTAATTTTAACTGCACTTATTACTTCCAAATTCAAGCAATTATCGTACATATTTCTTATAATTAATATGGTAGCATTTAGATGCCCTTAGGAAACTTCAGATTTCTAAGGAGCATATCTATGGGTCAATCGTTTGGAGTATGTGGAAGCAAATCACTTAATTCCAAGAAATTCAAGAATTCTGAGGAGTCTAATATATACAACTGGCCGCAGGAACCGTCGCTTATAATTTTGGAATATACATTAACGAAGAAATGCGATGATGTGCAATTCCATACATTTTAAAACAATATGGACCGTATGCATGTGGCACAGTGACATTGGCACAAAATGAAACCAAGGACATAGGATTTGTTCTACTGCCGATTATTCTCTCTTAAATTCCTTGAGATATCATTTCCAGTGAAAAATTGTTGCAGTCTGTCAAATATTTTATATTTTGTAAAATTAATTTTGCCATTACAACACCAAAGGTCAAAGTAACCAAGCGTAGATTTCTCGCTACAGAAATACAGTACAGAAAAATGTTTACATTTGTTCGTCAAGGACCATACACTGTACGGCATAATATCTGGAATTGTTTCTGAAATGGCATTTTTATATTAGATTTTAAAAGTGGCTTCGTATTTTTCTACGATTTCCCACTTTTTTGTGGCTAATATTCCTTTTCGTCAAATGGGTATATTTATTGCAGCATTTCTCTCCAAATTAACGTCATATTCAATAACATTATAGTGGCCTGCCTCAACGCAGCCGCCAAATTTTAAATGGCAAATAATACTTCCATTGCCAAAATCAACAGCGTGGTTAGATTCATTGTTATGTACTCTAAACAAATAATCAATAAACAATAATATTCACGTATACAATGAAGTTCAGATACTTTCATTCTCAAGTTTGTTGCTGATGAGAATGCGATGATACTGATCGTCAATAATAAAATCCTTACAATTATTCATGCCAGCAAAAATTTTTGCAATTTGCTTGCAAACGCAGCTCAGGATAACGTCCTGCATTTTGGAATAAACACTACGAAACTGCTCTAAATAAGCAATTTCCATCACCTGATGTAGGTACAATCCTTTGCATTTCCATGACAGTAAATTAAGCAAGGGAGCATACTTCGCCAACTACTGGAATGAGCATAGATCACTTCGACAGCCACCGTAATGGAGGGAGTTTAAGAGTTAGAATGTATGTTCAGTGCTTGTCAAAAATCGTACTAACACAGGAAAGCCCAATCTGAAGGCTACAGTACATTCTGAGCTATCGCCCCGGATTCCAGGTTCGATCCCTGGTTTGCCAAGAAATTTACTTCTGGTCTGAGGGCTGGAACGGGGCGCACTCTTGAGCCAAAACTGAGGAGAGCAAGGTTAGATTCCTATCTCAACAATCTGGGATGTGGTTTTCCGTGGTTTGCCACGTCCACTGCAGGTAAATACCGGGATAGTTCGTAACTTAAAGCCTAGGTCGTCAATTCCCTATTCCCCACTTGAATTACAAATGCACACATCAGTACAGCCATCACAATAACACAGGTTGTCAGAGAAAATTTTACACACACACACACACACCAAAGTAGACGGGGCTGAGTGACCACGATGTCTGAGTCCATCAAATGAATTATATTCGTCAATTGTCTCCCATGGCGAAAGCGATTGTGGCCATCTTTTTTTTTTTAGTCGTTCATCCTCCAGGTTGGTGGAACCCACGGACCCAGCGAGGGAACTCACCACTACCGCCTCTACGGGCAGTGTCCTAGAGCTGGGAACATCGAATCGGAAGGGATACAACTGGTGAGGTGGGATTGGCACCTCGCCCAGGCGTTCTCGCCTGCAAAGCGAACAGGGGCCTCATGAGGGAAGGTAAGGGATGGTTAGGATGGATAGGCAAGGAAGAGGGAAGGAGGCGGCCGTGGCCTTGAAGAAGGTACCATCCCGGCATTTGCCCGAAGACGAAGTGGGAAACCACGAAAAACCACGTCGAGGATGGCTGAGGGGGAATCGAACCCCCTCTACTCATTTGGGCCACCCGAGGCTGAGTAGACCCCGTTCCAGTCCTCGTACCACTTTTCAAATTTCGTGGCAGAGCCGGGAATCGAACCCAGGACCTCCGGGGCGGCAGCTAACCATGCTGGCCGCTACGCTACGTAGGCGACTCTTCTTTTATTTAATAATTTAAAATTATATGGCAATGTAAATCGTGGAAAATTCCTTACTGTACGGGAATAATAAAAGTAAAATATGTTAAGACAATGAATTACCAATAGCCAGAAAGAATAATTAGGAAATAAAAATACATGTCTGAGGTGAGACTCCTTCGACTATGCAAAATTCATTCCTGGTTAATCAATGTTACCCCTGAGCCACCCAGTCAACAGACTTCTAAACCAATATTAAGTTACTTAAACAACAAACGAACTCAAACGCCTGTTGGAAGTTCTTCAATCCCCTCTTTTTAATTCTCAAAAACAAAGATCACACTACGATACGGTGAATCCTTTATCCGCCATTTCTCTAGAAATGTAATTCTGGTCTGAGGGCTGGAACGGGGCGCACTCTTGAGGCAAAACTAAGAAGGGCAAGGTTCGATTCCCATCTCAACAATCTGGGATTTGGTTTTCCGTGGTTTGCCACTTCCACTGCAGGTGTAATTCTGGTCTGAGGGCTGGAACGGGGCGCACTCTTGAGGCAAAACTAAGTAGGGCAAGGTTCGATTCCCATCTCAACAATCTGGGATGTGGTTTTCCGTGGTTTGCCACTTCCACTGCAGGTAAATACCGGGATAGTTCCTAACTTAAAGCCTCGGTCGCCAATTTCCCATTCCCCACTTTAATTACAAATGCACACATCAGTACAGCCATCACAATAACAGAGGTTGTCAGAGAAAATTTGACACACACACCAAAGTAGACGGGGCTGAGTGACCACGATGTCTGAGTCCAACAAATGAATTATGTTCGTCAATTGTCTCTCATGGCGAAAGCGATTGTGGCCATCTTTTATTTAATAATTTAAAAGTATATGGGAACGTAAATCGTGGCAAATTCATTACTTTATGGGAATAATAAAAGTAAAATATGTTAAGACAATGTATTACCAATAGGCAGAAAGAATAATTGAGAAATAAAAATATATATCGGAGGTGGGATTCGAACTGCTTCCATTGCGCGATGCATAAATTAAGAGTTTTGAACGCTGCCGTCTGAGCTACCGAAACATTGGTAGAAGTGTGCAATATTAAGGTACTTAAATAACATTCACTCTCAACAGTCCGTATAAGTTCTTCTACATTTCCCGTTTTTTATAATATTCTATTCCTGTTTAGATCGTGGAAACTTCATAATCAATATTCCCCTCCTTTATTATAATTCTTATACATAACTATTACATTAAAACGCGGTGGACATCCGCCATGTCTGTCATTAACCAAGGTGATTCTGCGCATGCGCTTGAGCCAACAATTTTGCAGTTTTGTTTATACATTTAAAAATATGTGGTAACATATTTGTTTATTTTTAAGACACTCTGCAAATCTACAGGCCTACAGCTTTCGACAGATTGCTCTACGAAGTGAATCGGTTCTACCGTTCCCTCAATCTCGCGGTAACAAAAATCAGCTTAGTGTTTTAAATATATAGATAGATTAATTAAAATTCATCTTTCCTAGAAAGAAATCATAACGAATGTCAATAAATTTAAAACCAAAATATTGGAATGCAGGGGAAATAAATCAGAACCCCTATGAAGGTCAAATTGGCAGGTGAAAAGCTAATGGAAGTAGGAGACTGTGGCTACTTAGAATGCAACATAAGCGGTTATGGACGAAGCAAGGAGGGTATACGAAGTAGGTTGGCTCAGGCAAGGAAAGCATTTCTACATAATTGAAATCTGTTGACATAGAATTAGGTATTAGGAAGTCATTTATGAAAGCCTTTGTCTGGAACGTGGCGCACTATGGAAGTGAAACTTGGACTGTTGGCGCAACAGAAAAGAGGGGAATAGAAGCATTTGAAATGTGGTGTTACAGGAGAATGATGAAAATCAGATGGGTGGATAGAGTTACAAATGAAGACGTATTAAATTAAGTGGGAGAGGAGAGATGTTTTTGGCGACTGCTAATGAAGAGAAGAGATAGGTTGGTAGGACACTTACTAAGACACCCAGGAATAGCAAAGCTAGTTATGGAAGTGAGGGTCAAGGATAAGAGCTGTATGGGTAGACCAAGGTTAGAATAAGTTAAACAGATTACCTCGATTGTCGAATGTGGTACCTGTGTAGAGATGAAACGATTAGCTTAGGACAGGGAAGCATGGACTGCTGCATCAAATCAGTCAAAATACTAAACACTCAAACGACAACAGAAGGTTAATTATACAAAATATTGAAAGTGTAAACGAAGGTGGGAGGAGGATGTTGAAAATAAAATAACGTCATTATTTTATGATATAATAGCCTATAATACCAATTAATTTTAATAATAATAACGTTTCTGTTAAGGTGATTTCATCTTTCAGTTTCACTTCATATAGCGGTGAATAATGCATTTTGCATAATATTTACTTCTGTTAAATAGTGACCAAATGATAAACAAGAGCTTTTATCGTCCGGAAAAACATAACCTAGCATGCAAGGATTTTCCTGTCCTACAAGAGTTTATCTGCATCGTCCAAAAATATATCCCTTGGATGTGGACATTCTACCACTGATTCGCTGAGGTAGGTAATGCATCTTATTGCTGGTGTAGAGGTGAAAATCAATACGGGTTTCATCTAAAATATATTCCCAATGCTGCTCTATGAATATTATCTCCAAGAGAGAAAACCCTAATTTTTCGGGGCACACATGACATTTTAAGTCCTTTGCATGCTCAACGCTTTACCTACAACGTTAGGACCTAGCAAAAATACACCGCAACACTTCGCGCTATCTGAAGTCACATGCACATAAGTCACTTAAAGCATTAATTAAGAAGTGTCGTGGTGTATTTTATACCGTGTCATTGCGTGGCGCACGCAGCCAGTCAAACAATTCTCTGAAAATGTCAGCCGCACGTGCCCGAGGAACGTTAGATATCAAGATATTTTACAACCAGAAAAGACATTCTCAAGATTTAAATAAAAGGTGTCATCTCTTTTTATGAGCAAGAGACAGTGAAGACAACAGTCTCGTGTGTTAACAGACCTACATATTGTCTTTATGATTGTAGCCTAACTGTACATTATTTTGGAGTTGAAATCGGTGAAGACGACCCGAGATTGAAATAAAATAATAATCCCAGCACTTTCCTGTGGTATTAATTTCGTTACATACGAAGCTACATATTAAGCTATTAGATCATTTGCAAACACGCCGACCACTGTTGAATTCACTGTAGATTTCAATTGTTCTGCAATCAAATCATATTTTGTACAGTGTCACTTGTTTGTGGTCATCTTATTGTCTATCCAGTAAGTTATTCAGATATTTTCATTAAGCCTACTTATTCAAATGACTATAAATCAGCTATTAGGTATATTCTGATAACTACAGCCTACTATTTAGATGGTAAGAATAACTTAAGATTAGGTATTTCAAATCAATATCAATAAACATTATTTTCATGATTAGTCATTAAGTAATATCTACGAAGAGGCTAGCACTCTAGGCTGTCACCACGGAGGACCGGGTTCGATTCCCGGCTCTGCCAAGAAATTTAATTCTGGGCTTAGGGCTGGAACGGGGTAAACTCAGCCTCGTGGGGCAAACCTAAGAAGCGGCGGGTTCGATTACTACCTCAGCCATCCTGGAAGTGGTTTTCCGTGGTTTCCCATTTCTACTCCCGGTAAATGCCGGGATGGTACCTAACTTAAGGCCACGGTCGCTTCTTACCTCAATTACAAATAGGCCTACACACACTAGTACAGACACCACTATAATACAGGTTACTAGACAAATTCTACACACACACACACACACAAGTACATGGGGCTACATGACCACGATGTCGCAAAGCCCCAAAATAATCAACAGCAGTAATATCCAGTTCCTACTTACCCATTTCTACATATTGCTCCATAATATAAATTGTGTGGGGGCAGATAAACACGCTGTTCTGTCTCTTAACTAAGTAGCGTATTGGTGATTTGTAAGATAAGGTCACAGGGCCTTAATTTAGCCTGGCTAAATCAATCAATCATCAAAGGTTACTCAAAACTATAGTTAATATTTTTCCACATGATTGATTTTAACATTTTTGGTTATGTCAGAGAGACCCTTTTCCTAAAATACCGGGAGGCGTGGTGGCGCAGCAGCCAATCTGTTGGCTTCACACCAAGGTGGACCGGATTCGATTCCCGGTCAATGCATGTGAGATTTTCGAAGTGAAATACCATATCCTGTGGTTCAGATTTCCACGCAAAAAGGAGGTCCCGTGGCTCATGATCGCATGAGTAACGGTCACGTAAAACTAAAAGCTTCCTTCCTTCATAAAATACCAAGGAGAGTGGGCAATGCTCTCTGGAGAAGAACCAGGAAGAACTATGTGATAAACTTATTGTCAGTCATGACTCATGATACTAGCATCCAAAATTTTAATAAATATGACATAATTATAGGCATTTTGACCTATTTAATTGAGGGCAATCTGCGACGTCTCTTCAGCACCGTGGGAAGGGTGATGCACTGAGCAGACGACCATAATTCACGTGGAGAGTAACGTTAGTAATTTGGCTTCTGAGAAGTGGTACCAAGAATATCATGTGACCTGTGACAGTCCAAAGCTGTCCGCTTGTGCTACCTGTGGACTCTAGACGGCTTATGTCATCAAAAAATCAAGCAAACTTGAATAACTGGTCTTTGAGGTATGTCTTGGTCTACCCCGCCATTTCCCCCCTACCGCGTCACCACGTCATCTTTCATTCCTTTTTGGCAAGGCCGGAATACTTTCGTCTGAATGGACAGCGTCGCTTTTTTGCTCCATTGTTTATTATTTTTAAATGTCTTCCTTGATTTTTCTTTGTGCAGGAGGTTACCCGCCGAACAGCGTTAAGGGCCGACTTCAAGGTCTCATTTGTCCTCAATGGAGAAACTAGATTCTTCATTTGCCATTTACTTCGGTCTCTGCATATTTTAAGCATTTGATAGATATTATGGTGCGATATGAGTAAGTAATGAGTCCATTCCATTGGGAATCAGATATATCTGAATGCTTCTCGTCGGTCTTTGATGAAACAAATTCCCCCTTCCCCGGGTACTCATCTTAACAGCTTTCTGCTTCAATCTGAGGCAGCTTTAAGGCGAAAGGGTGTGTTGTTTAGGAACGACAAATTATTTCTGTATGCGTAAGCATTTTGGATTGTACAATGATTTAATCAACCGTTTTAACTGTCGTACCTGATGAGTATTAGAGAACATGGCATTTCCATTTCTGCCACAATGAATGGTATAGTGCCTACCCAGTCAGGTGGATTGGGTTTGCTTCTCGGCTCTATCATGGAGGTATTCACTCATAATAAAAAAAAAATGGAACGGGGTGACAATAACGTATAAGAGAGATGTGTTCGATAAACCCCTTCATCAATGATTGAGTTCATGGTTGTGTGATTTCCCACTTTAACTCCTGGGGTGTTACCGAACTCAGAGTTATGGTCGTCTCTTCCCCAATCCTAACATCAATTACAAATAGGTGTACAAGTCAACCCCTGGCACTATCCAGCCCATGAGGGGCTAAGGCCGACCAAGCGACCGCTGCCCAGCCATTTGGCCTGCAGATATTGGGGTGACGCCGATCAGCGCGTCGGGTCCCCTCGGCCGTTAATCTTGGTATTCGTGATCGGGGCGCTGTCTCACTGTCAGACAGCTACTCAATTGTCCTCACGAGGCTGAGTGCACCCCGTTCCAACCCTCACGTCAGTTTTAAAATCCCTGACGGAGCCGGGGATCGAACCCGGGGCCTCCGGGTGAGAGGCAGGTGCGCTACCCCAACACCACGGGGCCGGCAAATAGGTGTACATCTACTAGTATTAATACTACAATGTCCGGCACCATGGCAAATTGGTTAGCGTGCTAGGCATTGGCCCGAAGGGTCCAGGGTTTGGTTCCCGGCTGGGCCATTAGCGATTTTAATCTCCTGTTAATTTCCGTGGCCCGGGGACTGGGTATATGTGACGTCTTCATCATCACTTCATCCTCATTACGACGCGCTAGTCGCCCACGGGCGTCAATTAGAAAGACCTGCACTTGGCCTCCCAGGAAGCCACACGGAAAGGGGGTAAAAGAAACCGATAGGCCTACTACAATTATCGACGCTTTCAGATGTACTACACATGCTCTCAATAATGTACTGTTATTGGTTTACGTCCCTTTTGACTATTGCGGCTTTTAGGGACGCCGGGGTGCCGGAATTTTAACCCGAAGGGGATCTTTAACGTGACAGTAAATCTATTGACACGTCTCCCTCGCATTTGCGCACACCCAAATGCCAACCGACTACGCCAGGATTCAATCCTGCAACCTTGGGAACAGCGGGCGAGGACGTTACCGCTGAGCCACGCAGCCAGTCACATGCACTCAAGGGCTAATAAGAATGGCGTTACAAGTCCTTGATTGTTAAAACAATTCTTTTTCATTTAACTCATACACAAGTGTGATAGTGCGATTAGGATTTCACGAAAGCCCTATTGTTAAAGATGATCAACTTTATTTTAAGGAAGCCTCATACAACGCTCACAGCAGACCCATGATTCAAAACTCTCGACCTAGGTTTTTGTCAATGAAACTGCTTAAAATTTTGTAAAGCGAGAAAAGAGACCATCTAATTGCATCCAATGTTCAAAAATTTAATTTTTTAGTAATATCCCACAAAAAAATGTTAACTCTCACATTTTCTGTTCCTTCGTGAGGCAAAACTGAGAAGACAAGGGTTCTATTCCCTCCTCCACCATCCTCGAAGTGGTTTTCCGTGATTACTCACTTCTACTCCGGGCAAATGCTGGGATGGCTCCTAATTGGAGGACGTGGCCGCCTCCCTTCCAATCCTTACCTGCATTACAAATACACACACTACTACAGCCATCACAATAACAGAGGTTATCAGACACATTCTACATACACTCAAGTACGAGGCGTTAAACGGCCACGATGTCCCAAATGGACTTACGTGAATTAACAACAACATTTACTGGTTGAATTCCACGAAACTTCAAAAATGCATTACATTGTACGGATTCTAGATGTACTGAAATAACTTAAACCCTTGAGGACTGGCGCATGGGTATTTTTGACTCGATGCTTGAATAATTTGGTCAGCCCTCATTTCCTGTCACTTACTGTACCTTCCTTCCTAGCCTTAAACTTCACCCTGCAAAAGTAACATGTCCATTGTCCATTACCTTGTGAACATCCAAGTTATTTCTCTATTATTTATGGTGGGTCAGATTTACCCATGGCGCCAGTCCTCGCGTGACAATTTTTGTCTTACGTTAGTCGGGACTCTCTGTGAAAAATAAGGGGGAAATTCAACCTATTTTGGTGCAGCACAATCACATATCTCAGTTCTTGTACATCAATGTTTAGGTTCTAGAGACACCTTGGTCATTAGCTCCTTTGTTGAAAGAAATTGAGATACCGCCTCTATCAAGGCCAATATTATACTGTTACAAAAATTATTGCCATTTATCTGCGTGTTAAATTGGAAAAATATAAATAAACCTCATGTTATATTGGGAATAGTTCATAGGAAGACACCAGGTGTAAAATTACTTCATTAAAATCCGTACGATTACGACAAAAATGTAGGACACGCTATGGGTCAACATAATCCGGCGTCAGTCCTCATGTTATATTTTTTCACGCCAGTTCTCAAGGGTTAAACAATTAGATAATAAGTGAACCATTGCTATATTTATGAAGAAAAAATGGACATTTTATCATGCTGAAACTTTAAAATAAGTAGAAATTTTAGTGACAGTACCACAGCATTTGTACTGGTTCTGTCTTGCCTAAATATCGCTTGCTGCTCAAAAAGTAAAAATGAAATCCTTATCATGGGTAGTTTTGCAGAATTCAGGTTCTTGTGGTGTATTATCATAACCGAGTAGTTCCTTGAAGAATTAAATACCGTAGCCTATTTTCATAAATGCCGCTGGTCTTTTCCATTAAAACTCTCCTCCCTATTAAAACGATTTCCCATGTGATAGGTCTATACTAAATAGCTTTAGGTTCACATCGTATGTCTTCACCAACACCATTACCATAAGGAGTTATGTGCTAGATTAGACGAATAGTTTCAATATCGGAGATTAAGACTCCTCCCGCGAGGTGGCATTTTTCTGTGACGAACCAATGGTCTTAATTTTTAGAAGAAACAAATGCACGGTTTCTACGATTAACGAAAAGTATGCTACAGAATGTAGTGCCCTTATATAATGATTATTATCATAGCTCATCATACGAATCATATTTTGAATTGCCTGAATAAGAAGCGAGAACTAAAGATAAGATTTTAAAATTTCGAACAGATGCCATCGTGAATTTATAAAAACAATTGAACATTATTAGATGTCTCTACACTAAGCTCTGAAGAAAGATTCGCTGCGCATAATGTAATTGCACTCGGGTGATAAGATCGCTAGAAATGTTATTTTGAATATTTCAAAATCCTTGTTTGCCATGATGTTTTATGTTTCTCAGGATTTGGAAAGACACATTTTTGTCCTTACTTAACGGTCTTCCAAAATCATACATAATTTCAGTCTCATTGGTTCGGGGATATTGAGAACCAGTGAACTGTATCGTATGGACGCCATGATGGATTGTTTTATATAGAACTAGCAGTAGTATCCGGCTTCGCCTGGTGGATTTATTTGATTTGTGGATGATAATGAATACTACTACAGATCTGGCACATGATACTTAAACTAACAGAAAGAAATATATTTAAAAAATATAACTTTTTGTGGTACAAGCCTCCGTGGCTTAGGCGGCAGCACGCCGGCCTCTCACCGCTGGGTCCGTGGTTCAAATCCCGGTCACTCCATGTGAGATCTGTGCTGGACAGAACGGAGGCAGACAGGTTTTCCTCCGGGTACTCCGGTTTTCCCTGTCAAAATTTCATTCCAGCAACACTCGCCACTATCATTTCATTTCATCTGTCATTCATTTAATCATTGCCCCAGAGGAGTGCGTCAGGCCTCGGCAGCCGGCACAGTTCATATCCTCGCCGCTAGATGGGGGCTTCATTCATTCCATTCCTGACCCGGTCGGAGACTGGAAGCAGGCTGTGGATTTTCATTTTCATTTTCAACTTTTTGTGGTGGTGGTGGTGGTGGTTGTTGCAGTCGGGGTGATAAGTAGTACAGTATAATGGACGTAACATTCAGGTCATTTTCCCGTAAGGATAATAATGATAATTATGAATAGGGAAACAGCTATTTACTAACTACAGCCCTGACACAGGTAATTTACAAACAAATTAAAAAACATGATTAAAAAGAAGAGTAACTGAAATAAAAGACACTGCCTAGGGCCTATATCTCATTGGCTGTTAGAAATGTAGAGACCAATAGTGTCGTCTTTTGTCGCATTGCGCCGTAGGAAAATAATCAGAACACTTTGGAAAACTTCGCTGTCCCGAGCTCCTGAGGTAGCAATAGTTTCATTTATCGCCCCCACAGCGCTCAACGATAAGGTTCGGAATAAATTAAGGTAAGTTTGAAAGCACCAACGCTTATTGCAGCTGGTAACCTCAATGTACTGCACCAACACCATTGCATTTACATACAAAGGCATAATATTTTCATGATGATAACTGTTTTAAGGGGCCTAAGAAATCTTTTTGCACTAATTAATCCCCGTGACTTCAATTTATTAACACCGCAAGATGCAACTATTTTCGCAATTCTGCACCAGAACACTGGTAGGGGCGACTTGATGCTGCCCGAATTGCCAGCCAACATTAGACTTATTAAAATATTCTTTCAGTTACACTACTACGGACATGAATTATAGTTCTAGGGCGATAACACGTGGTTTTCAAGTTCATTTTATCTGTTATTCTAAATGTAGGGAATGGAGAGCGTTGTCCAAAATATCAAGTGGACAGTGTTACCAGCAGGGTTTCAAAGTGTATGTTAATTTTGGTGCAATTAGGAGAAACGGTGTGGATTTGTGATAAAGGGCCTAAATGCAGGGAATAGAGTAGTCGGTTCGAAATTTCAAGCAGACAGTGTTTCTCGTCGTGTTCCAACGGGTAAGTATGTAAAATTTGGTTCAGATCGGTGAAACGGTGTATATTTGTGCCAAAGGGCCTAAATACAGGAAATGGAGTGGTATGTCCGAAATTTCAAGCAGACAGTGTTACTCGAAGGGTTCCAAATGGTAAGTATACAAATTTTGGATCAGATTGGTGAAACGGTGTAGATTTGTGATAAGGGGCCTAAATGCAGGGAATAGAGTGGTCGGTCCGAAATTTCAAGCAGACAGTGTTACTCGTCGAGTTCCAACGGGTAAGTATGTAAATTTTGGTTCAATTCGGTGAAACGGTGTAGATTTGTGCCAAAGGGCCTAAATGCAGGGAATGGAGTGGTTTGTCCGAATTTTCATGTAAACAGTGTTACTCGCTGGGTCCCAAAGAGTAAGTATACAAATTTTGGTTCAGATCGGTGAAACGGTGTAGATTTGTGCCAAAGGGCCTAAATGCTGGGAATGGACTGGTCTGTCATAAATTTCACGTAGACAGTGTTACTCGCAGGGTTCCAAAGGGCAAGTATACACATTTTGGTTCTGATCGGTGAAACGGTGTACGTATCACTAACCATAACGCCAGCGCATGCGGATAGAGCTGTTCGGGAGCGTTTGTTCTACCAACTTACTGAGCAAAAATCAATCTTTAAGGTTACCTGAGAGGTGTAGCCTAATGCTACATAGCCGAAACTATTCCTCTTGAATCTGGCTATCATAAAAAAATAATTTTTTGAATCGGAATGGCAGTTCCAGAGACTAGCGCGTTTAAACACACAAACACACAAACTCTTCAGCTTTATTATATTAGTATAGAGAGATTATGTACAGGCCGCGGTGGCCGGAGAGCTAACACGCTACCTCGTTCCTCACTGTAATCGGGAAGGCGTGGGTTTGAATCCCACCTTGGCCGCCCAGAAATGGTTTTCGTATTTTCCCAATTTCACCCCCAGGAAAATGCCGGGACGGCTCCCTTCAATAGGTCCATGGCTGATTTCCTTCCAATATCCCGTCCTGAAAAGAAAAGTTGGCTGCATTAATAAAATTATTATAGAATTATGTAGACTCATTATACCAGCCTGGATTTCTATCGCTTGTTCAGGACACGAGAAATAAAAAAGGTGTTTTAAAATAAATGAAATTCTCATAGAAATTGAACCAAATTAGAACCCGGTTTTTTGAGGTGTATGAAGATTTTCCGCGCCAAGTTTCACTGCGCTTGGATAATTAAGACGAGAAAATCATCCACATAACTATTTAAATTTCACGTCAACGCCATGTTGAATTTGTGTTCATAGGTGAACTTACGTAAATAGCCTCTGTCAACATTCAAAATTTCAGCTTGATTGCTTTCAAAGAATCGCAGATATTGAGAACCGTCTAATTATTTTGGATGGTCGCTATGTTGGATTGTTCTACATGTAGGCCACGGAGTTATGTATCACTAGATGAAGATTATTGCTTAGGTTAGTTATTCAAATGATCATTTTGATTGCTTTATTAGGAGTCAAAAAATAA
Source organism: Meconema thalassinum (assembly GCA_946902985.2). Classification (NCBI taxonomy): domain Eukaryota; kingdom Metazoa; phylum Arthropoda; class Insecta; order Orthoptera; family Tettigoniidae; genus Meconema; species Meconema thalassinum. The sequence goes on along the minus strand of OX336389.2, from coordinate 1,105,279,837 downwards.
AAATAAAGAATTAAATATTGCAGTCACCATCTTGTGTTCCCTAAAGCAATTGAATAACGTTTTGAGGCCAGTAGCTTAAATCATGTATACTTATGTGCTGTACCAAGTTTCACTGTGCTCTGATGATTAACTGGCGTGAAAATGACATTTTAATATTTTAATTTCGCTTAGCCGCATGGTGGTTTCGTAGATAACAGGATTTTGAAAGTCACGTAGGTGAACTTATAGTAACATTCTTTATCACCATGCAAAATTTCAGGGTGATATCAGTAAACGTTCCGGTAATATAGAATGCCGGAGTAATATTTATCTTGGCCACCATGTTCGATTGGGGAAACGTATTAAATTTTTAAGAGCACGGTCGGACTCGGACCGGATAGCACCATGCCCTTGCCAAGTTCCATTGAAATCGCTCCAGCTGTTTATATTTTATTAGGGGGGACACTCACACACGGACAATAGGTGATGACATAAGCCTATTTTTAGCCTATTTTAATTTATGAAACAAGATGTTCGGTAAAGAACATATAGCCTACTTTCTCCTAAATGCATGGCTATAGTTATAACTCTTTGTCCTTTTCAAGGAGACAAAATTCAACACCGACCCAAGTACACGGGGCTAAATGACTGTGTTGCCCATGCATCTCAAATGAAATGACAACAACAACAGCTTCCTACACAAATCCTTCCTCATATAAAAGTACACACCCTAGTAAGACTACAGACATCACAGTGACACAGGTTATCAGACAACCTCTACACACACCCAGGTAAACGGGGCTATAGGACCATGATGCCGCAAGACCCATAAAGAGTCAACAACAAAAACAACAGCAACAATAGTCTCTACCACGGATCAAGGTCAACGAATATTAATCGCTGTATTCGATTGTTGAAATATGTGGTGTTATAAGTATGTATATAATATTTTCGATTGCAAATACACACTACAGAATATATGCTTAACATTATAACGTGTGAGTAGTTATAAATCAATAAATACCAAAAAGAAAAGTAAAAAAAAATGAACCTGCAGTGATTTGATCCACGAACCTTTAGACTAAGAGCCCAGGTTGATACAATTACGCCACGGATGCGCTATGATAATACTTGGCTAATAAGTGACTTAGTATAATTGTATCATATTTTGTGTTGGGAATCAACGATTTCTTTAGCACTTTCTGCCGTTTCTATAAACCATTTGATACTAAATATGCATTATTTTGTTCAGTACATTCCTAAAAGTATATAAACTTACCAAGTTACGGACATATAGGGAAAAAGTAGCGGCCCTTTTGACAACGGAATGGCATGGTCCCACAACGATATGGCACGTTAAACCTGACCTGTAAGTCACTTCTACGGTTACATATTCTATTATAATATGCTAATATCCTACCGGTCACCTCCTTGAGGACAGTGTAAACCTCCCTATGTACTATAAGCTGAATTGTAGAGGCCAGGCCGTGTTGAATGGTAAGTTACGGTTAGGCTATAATACTTGCATGATTCATACATCCGCCATCTTGAAACTAGCCTATTTGGCTTATGACCTTGTAGTTTGAGCAAAAGACGCTTCCCACATTAAGGTATATTGCTGCAAAATTTGGTATAGATCAGATGATTAGGTTAGTCTTAATTTGATTATAGCTCTGAACATTTGGATGGCCGCCATTACGTTTCCGTCAAGATGGCGGCGATATAAAACATGACACTGAGGTACCTTTCGCTAGTGCTATCTCTGTACCAAATTTCGTTCAATTCGGTTTCACCATGTTTGAATTGCTAGGGAGGGGGTGTTGACAGACATGCAGAGTACTGTACACACACATACACACACACTCACACACAGAGACAGACACACATTTTTTTTGGCCCTGTGTTGATCTCATAAGTCTACTTTCATTTTTTGCAAAAATCGAAAGTAGGCTAAAAAAGAAGCTTAGGCCTATGGGAACACATTTTGTCTGTGTGTGAGCGATTGTTTGTGTGTCCTTTATAAAATCTAAACGGCGGAAATGATTTCAATGAAACTCGGTAAGTGCTTACTACTACCTCATTCACCGTCGATCGTCCCTTTCAAATTTTAATACGTTGCAGTGCTTCTTTTTAAATACAATTTAAGGGGTACTCCCAGTTGTAGACGACGAAACATCACGATCTTGCAATTTTCGGCAATTTACAGAGTCCGGATATTACTTTTCGGGCTGACGTGCTAAATGAAAAGTTGCATTGGGTTAATTTATTTGTGGTCAACATGTCAAGGTGGTAACTGCACTCAGTATTTCTAATCATTTTATATTTTAAAAATTAAAGGCACTGTGGTAGTGTCTCATTTTGCTGTCCTGCTTAGAGTAAATTCCACACTGGTAAAAGAGGCTGATTAATGCCATTTACACGCTTACTCTGCTTACTTTTGGTATCGGTCGCCAGATGTCTAACCACACTCACAAAATAACAACCTATCCCGCTTCCAAACACTAGCCTGCGTGCTTATAAGAACGGAGTGCCGAGTTGCCAACCAAAAGAAACTGATTAGACAGATCGATTTAAATCGAGGATTACTCGAAATTTCCTCCAGCTGTTCTGAACAGCGCGTTGACGCCAGTTGAACGATGAACTTTCAAGTCAGAAGTTATATTTGCCGGACTAGATAGAAATGTACCAAGATTTTTTCTTAAACTGTTTTCAAATGTTTAAGAGGTACGCGTATCCCCGCGTTCCCCTTGAAAACAAAAGCACTTCGTTTCACTAATCCAACATAGCGGCCGCGCGAAATATTTCACTGAAATTCTATATCTCTGCAACAATAACAGATACCATCCTGAAATTTTGTACGGTGATAAGGAGTACTACTAGATGTTCATCTATGTGACTTTCATAAACTTGTTAAGTACAAAACGAACATGGTGACCAAGCAAATTTGAAACATTTGAATAGACATTTCTCGCGAGTTAACCATTTAGACGGTTCTCAATATCTACGAATATATTACAGCAATCGAACTGAAACTTTGTATGTTGATAGAGACTATTGACATAATTTCAGCTATAGATCACTGAATAGCCTGACGAGCTCTAAACCAACATGGCGCTGACGCAAAATGTAAATACTTAATTGGATTTTTCTCGCGACTTTTCATCCGAGCGTTGTGAAACTTGTCACAGTATAACTTCATACAAGACTCAATATACTGATGTATAATTTAATTGAATTTTATGAGAACTTAAAAATGGCGGCTGTGCAAATTTAAAAAAATATCCCGTTTTCATTTTCTCGTGTCCTAAAGACCAGTAGAATATATACGAAAATAGGCTATTTAGTTCTTCACGGAACTAATTGTTTTGATATGATGAAAATAGGCTAAAAATTGAATAATAGTATTTTTGAAATTATTTTCTTCATACTACTAATTGTTTTTTGTGTACATTATATACAATATTAGATCTGCTTTATTGGCTTGTATACAGTAATTTGATGCAGTTACATTGAAACACAACCAAAGAAGACAGTTTTGAATCATGACCATGTTGAGCATGAGTCATCTTTATTGACAATTCCTTGCAAGATGTTAACGTCTGAGTAATAAAGTATATTGTTCTGTAAGTGAAACGTTTTACAATAATAGAAAGTTCTTAAGTCAATAACGTTGTAGGAGCTTGACGATATTCTGGGCAAGTAACCACGAGCACTCTGATGTGTGGGATCTGTCCGATAACTTGTGAATTGAAGCCATGGTCTGAAGTCAGGAACCATCCCGATATTTACCGGGAGAAAAAGGGTAAAACACAGAAAACCACTTCTAGGACAGCTGAGATGGGAATGAAACTTATATCTTCTCAGTTTTGTTTGATCAAGCTTACTATACCTCGTTTCAACTCTTGGCACAGCCGGGAATTGAACCCAAAACCATTGGATCTGGAGTCTCAGTGTGTACTCGAAGACCATGGAAGGCGGGTTACAAATGTTACGTAGATGGGTAGCTAAATCATATAAGTAGGTTTCTCATTAAATATTCGTTGTTAATCGAAACTGATTACAAATCAGAGATAAAATAAACGATTTGATATATGTTGCAGAACATACGAGGGATGTTTTTTAAGTAAGGCCCGATTTTTTCAATTAACCGAACATTTTATTTTGAAACCACATTTATTTTTAGGTTTTACATACCTTCCTCTATTTTTCTACATAGTTGCCTTGTTTATTTAGGCACTTGTCATACCTTAAAACTAAGTTCCGAAATCCCTCTGCATAGGCCTAAAAGTTTGCCGCCTGCTCTGACAACCAAGAATTCACACTTGAGGAAAATCCATTGATAGAGTGGTTATCCTGAATCTTCGGACCTCGTGAATTTTCGTATCAATTGCAGTCACCAAGTCATCTGTGATCACTAGAGCTGGGATTTTTATGTAATATCAAGTGGCCTAATATGTACATAAATATGTAACAAAAAGCACCAAAATATGTAGCAAAATATGTAGATTGGGCAAAATATGTAATATCATATAATTAATATAAACTTACCATTTTGTCAGTTGCAACACACTAAACACGCTTTTTATTACATTTTGTAGCACAGTGAACGATTAAGTATTTTTCAATGCTCTTTGGAGTCATATTATATGAATATATCACACACATATTCAATAAAAACGTATTATTTTCATAACTCAAAGCACGTTTATTCATTAAATTTTGTAGCACAGTGAACTATTAAGTATTTTTCGATGTTCTCTGGGGTCATAGAAAGGCGTTTGTCATTTAGGATGTTCTTATATGCAGAGACAGATCTTTCAACATCACATGATGTAACTGGGGCAAATTTTAGGAGAGGAATTTTTGCTGGAGAAATGTCCTCGGGAGGATCAACGTCGTCTCCATTTAGAAATCGGCACACACTGTGAAAAGTTGAATAACCAGGATTTCTCTTCAACACTTTTTGCAATTTACTCAATACACTTGCACCAGTTTCCCCATGCACAGCACTTATCCTTCTATCATCCTCTCAAATACCTGTCACTCATAATTATCCTAATCCCCCTGTTGAGAGAACAGATAACATCCCCACATTAAGTGTGAAACTTCAATTTAGCAATTTATTTCATATAAAAACAGGAAAAACTCTGAAATATGTAATTTTATGTAATATCACTTAGAATATGTAGAATACCCACAAATAAGAAAAAATATGTAAAATATGTAATTACATAGAAATCCCAGCTCTAGTGATCACAGACCTGAGCGTTCATCGTCATGAACATTTTCACGGCCACTTTTGAACTCGCGTATCCATTTTCGCACTCTACCTTCCATCATTGCATTAACACCATACACCTCACAAAGCTGACGATGAATGTCTGCAGCCGACATGTTTCTTGCACTCAAAAAACGTATTAGAGGTCGTACCTCACTCGCGGCGGGCGAATCAATAATCTTGAACATTGGAAAGATGCACAGTTCAGCGTACAGGTTAGCTACACAGCTGCAACTGACGCCTGCTTGTTCGCAAAGGATGCCGGGAGGTAGGGAACACGCTTGTTGCGGCGTGCGCACTATGTACGGGCTTAAAAAAAATGGCCCTTACTTAAAAAACAGCCCTTGTAAGTTTGGTCTACATTACATAGCTGTAAAAGAATAACTTTCATTAGTAGGTTTGTGCTTCATATTGAGCTTGATATTGTACTAGTAATAGAATAGGGTTTCAGTCGGTTAACACGAGCGAGCCTTAATTACGAAGGCGAATCCTAAAATAAGAATCACTATTTTTTTACATGGGAACATCAACGTTTGTTTCCAAATACTGTACATCTTTGAATGTTTAAACAACGTTCTGTTTTTCAACGTGATTGCTATTTTGATCCAAGCATTTTTGTAGATGCTGCTGCAGCTTTCGTTTGCCCGTATCAAAGACTCAAAGACGTCCGCCACCAACCAGTGGTAGGTGAAACATCAGGGGCCCGATGAGCGAGGTCAAGGATAGTGATCCTCCGATCTTCGAGCAATCTTCCGTGAATCTTTCGGATCATCTCGCCGGTAAATCACGGTCTTCAGCTCAATTCTGCATCATGAATATCCATGCCACCGCCTGTAAACTCCCGACACCATTTACAGAAAGGTCGAACGGACATACACTTTTCACGACACACCTCCGTCAATTGTGGTCTTAAGATGAACCCGCTTTCGCGTTAAAAACCCAATTACGGAATAAATTTCGCACTTAGTGGTATCGGCAAGCGGGACCTCCATCATGGACGGCTGCTGAGCTATTACTTTGGGAAGTAGAAAAGCAGGGCAAGGTGAGATTGAGAGAGCGGGGATGACTGAACTCGGCCGTGTTGCCGGTTTTCGACTAAACACTCCCCTGTCTCTCCAGCGATGTGGGCACCTTACTTTACGATCCACCCTCGTAGATTGGGCAAGGATTAACAATTACTTTCCTAGCACCTGAAATAATAATAATAATAATAATAATAATAATAATATCGTATGGCCTCGGTGCCGGGTGCAAGCTTTGTTATTTGACACTTAAAGGGTAGCTTGCATGTCGAATTTCGTTGTTCCTTGAAGCACAATGAAGTCAAGGAGGTTGGATATCTAAGCTCCTTGAACACTATAGCGCTTTCTAGTAGAGAAATGAGGAACTTTGTGTTGGCGGTAAATCCCGAGATTTATTTTGCCATTATGAACACGGCCTACTGAATTCAAATGGGTTCTTTGACATGCCAACATCGTATGACATGGTGTCGTAATTTTTTCCGCCTTTCAAAAATCACCTACCTCGTCCAGGAGCGAACCTGCAAGCTTGGGGTTAGTAGACCGACACGTTGACCACTCACCCACCGTGGCAAACTAACTGAAATAAATACATGAATTATTAATACACTTCTCATGCAAATGGGGGAGGGGGTTATAAATAATTCATGTATTATTTTTAGGCACTAGGACATTAATTGTTTAATCTAATTGGTTATACCCGTATAGAACGAATGAAAAGCAATTTTTCTGATAGATTACTGAGCAAGGCTGAAAAATGGTTTCTAATATTGTATTTGTTGTTCTTTTTAGTGAGCAGCGTAACCAATTCACGCTTCAAGACTGTACTGGATATTTGCATTCAAGAGCTGAGAGTTGTCATCTTTCTTCCAGGTCTTTCGACATTTCATTACGGTTAAATCCCATAATGTAGTATTATTGCAAGTTCCCGGACAACTATCCCAAACCTAGACCAAATTAATGCCATTACAAATGCTAATAAAGCTACCACAGAAACTCATTTTAACAAAAACTCAAAGCACACCCAAGTACACGCGTCTGATGGCCAAGATTTCATAGGCATCTAAGTGATGTAACAACAACAACTTCAAAGTTTTAGTACAGAATGCTTGAGTCCAACTTAAGTTTTACTAAAGGTCTACTGTATTTCAAATCTTTCGAGTTTCCATTTGCATTTTTCATAATGTATGGTTATTTATCATTCACTTCACCGACCGGAGTAGCCATGTGCATTAAGGCCACGGGTTCAGGCAATCTCACGACTTGAAAGTCGAGTAGGTTCGAACCCCGCCGTCTACAGTCCTTGAAACGGTTTTCAGTGGCCTCCAATTTCAAAATGAAAGGGGCGTAACCTCCTAATAGAGGCATGGTCGATAAAATACTCGTTTGTGTTCCTGGAAACAACGACTATCCCCAGGCATCGCGTTGAGCTGTGTAAATGCGCGGTTACTCGTGGTGTAGTAACTAGCATTCTTGGTGGTCATCCCAGAGGTCCGGGTTCAATTTACTTCACCAGGAAATTGAATTTTGATCGGAGGTTGGAACGAGGCCACTCAGCCCCATAAGGAAAATCTGAGATGATTTGAATTAGATTCTCTCCTCAGCCATCTCGGAAATGACTTTCCGTGATTTTGCACTTCCACTGGGATGGTTCATAACTTCATCTTCGTCGTAATTATCAATACACTAATACAGCCACCATATTAACACAGGTTATCAGACAAATTCCACACGCACCAAAGTACACGGGTTTACATGCCCACGATGTCACAAAGCTGAAGCAATCAATAACAGAAACAATCATTGTGGTCTGAGAGGGTATTGGATCATCCAACAGAAATATTTTTATTTTTACTTTTATTAGGTGAAAGGTTTTAGCATTCGGTTCGAAACACGACAGTTCTAGGAAGCGTTCTCCCCCTTCTTCTACCAATATCTCTCTGTCCTCGGAGTACTTCGTCTGCCAATATCTCTCCTTAAGTGGAGTATAGTAATGTATCTGAATGCTGGCTGAGTGAGTCTCAAGTGCTCGCCCGGAGAGAAACCAGACGTCCTTCTGTCTAGCCCCAAGCAGCCGCTCATTAACACAGCTCAACACGATGCCTGGGGCTAGTCGCTGTTTCCAGCATCACAAAAGAATATTTATCGACCTTACCCCCATACTATTAATATGAAATGGCAAATGGCCTCATCCAAGACACCTAATGGTACACCTGTTACCAGCTTAACCACAGTTCATATAGAAGCACTCCGCCTCTACAGTATTAAGGGTTCAGAGAATTCGACAACAGATCCTAGAAGGGAAATGCAACCATTATTGTATGAAACTGCCAAAGATGAACCACGTCAAAGCTCTTTGTCTTGTTGTGCTTCACCATCAGTCACACGACTGTAACGCGGTTTGCTCTAATTGGATTGATGGATACTGGTGGGCAAGATAAATTTGCATATAATAATTCAATCTCATCATAATGAGTCAATTTACTCGCCGGCAATGGACGGCCTAAAGCCGCCCTGCGGCAAATGAAACACAAGTGAGCCCGGAAGAGAAATATGTGGCCAAATTATCTGAATACACATCCATTTCCTCCAATTTACTATCTCACATTTAGATGTTTTCTATTTTCAAAGTGTAGCAGCCAGCATTCTTAGCTGTCAGCCCGCAGATCCGGGTTTGATTTCCGGTTCTGCCAAGAAATTTAATTCTGGTCTTAGGGCTGGAATGGGGTACACTCAGCTTCGTGAGGCAAAACTGAGAAGAGGTAGGTTCAATTCCTTCCTCAGCCATCCTGGAAGTGGTTTTCCGTGGTTTCTCCACTTCTTCTCCAGGTAAATACCGGATTGGTACCTAACCTAAGGCCACGACCGTCTCCTTCCCAATCCTTATCTGAATTGCAAATGCATATAGGTACTATTACAGCCATCAACATAACACACCTCTTCAGACAAACTCCACACACACACACACACAAGTACAGGGGGTCCACGTTGTCGCAAAGCCCCTAAATCAACCAACAACAACTTTATTGTCACTGGTGGTTGTGAAATTCCTATTTTAAAATCAAAAAATATATTAGCCCCAGTGGTAAATAAATATATTTTACATATAATCCTACAAAAAATAGTGAAGTTTTATTATAAACAGCTCGATTCACAACATACACTACTTCAATAATATACATCAACACAATCGCAGAATAGCCCTGTGAATTACTAATTACTGCCTAAAATAAATCATTTATTATTATCCCTACAATATCTAGACAGTGATACAAAATAAATCATAGGCTACTGTTGTTTGTATTGTTACCTTCTACTTCTTCGTCAAGTGCCTCGTCCTCCAAGAATATTGGTGGCCAGGAGCATGATCTGCTGTACGTCCATAGCTTTTCTAAACGGTGGCAAACCTCTGGCCCAAGTTATTTAGCCAGGATATTCCTCAAAGTTCTGGACCTCTAATGCCATCAATCTTCCCTTGAATAATTAATTGCAGCATGTTGTTGTAGTTATTGTTGTGCATGAAATGACCAAAATTCTCCCGGTTTTTCATTTCAATGACCTTTCAAACTGTAAAGATTATTTAGTCCTTAAATGTTTCAACTTTTGTCAAGGCTAGTTTTCCATTTCTGATATTTATCATTTGCACATGTTTCAGCCCTGTGCTTGAGACTTCTTCAGCAAAATATTCAAATAATAAATTGTGAGCATTATAATTTACAATTCAGGAGCTGGGAGGAGAAAGGGTGATTAGTGTATGTATACTTATTGCTGATTCGCCCTGTATCCCCCCAGCTTAAAGGGTGAATATTATATATAACCTCATGGCTGATTCGCCCTGTCTCCTCCCAGCTGAAAGGGCGAATATTGTGTGTAATCTTATTAGTGATTCACCCTGTCTCCTCCCAGCTGAAAGGGCGAATAGTGTATGTAATCTTATTGCTGATTCGCCCTGTCTCCTCCCTGCTGAAATGGCGAATAATGTATGTAATCTTATTGCTGATTCGCCCTGTCTCCTCCCAGCAGAAAGGCCGAATAGTGTATATAATTTTATTGCTGATTCGCTCCTGTCTCCTCCAAGCTGAAAGGGCCAATATCGTATGTAATCTTATTTCTGATTCGCCCTGCCTCCTCCCAGCTGAAAGGGCGAATATTGTATGTAATATTATAGCTGAATCGTCCTGTCTCCTCCCAGCTGAAAGGGCGAATAGTGTATGTAATTATATTGCTGATTCGCCCTGTCTCCTCCCAACTGAAAGGGCCAATATTGTATGTAATCTTATTGCTGATTCGCCCTGTCTCCTCCCAACTGAAAGGGCGAATATTGAATGTAATATTATTGCTGATTCGTCCTATCTCCTGCCAGCGGAAAGGGCGAATATTGTATGTAATATTATAGCTGATTCGTCCTATCTCCTCCCAGCGGAAAGGGCGAATATTGTGAATAGTCTTATTGCTGATTCGCCCTATCTCCTCCCAGCTGAAAGGGCAAATAGTGTAGGTAATCTTATTGCTGATTCGCCCTGTCTCCTCCCAGCTGAAAGGGCGAATATTGTATGTAATATTATTGCTGATTCGTCCTGTCTCTTCCCAACTGAAAGGGCGAATATTGTATGTAATATTACAGCTGATTCGTTCTGTCTCCTCCCAGCTGAAAGGGCGAATATTGTATGGAATCTTATTGCTGATTCGCCTTGTCTCCTCCCAGCCGAAAGGGCGAATATTGTATGTAATCTTATTAGTGATTCGCCCTGTCTCCTCCCAGCTGAAAGAGCGAATATTGTATGTAACCATATTGCAGATTCGCCCTGTCTCCTCCCAGCTGAAATGGCGAATACTGTATGTAATCTTATTGCAGATTCGCCCTTCCTCCTCCCAGCTGAAAAGGCGACTATTCTGTGTAATTTTATTGCAGAATCACCTTTTCTCCTCCCAGCTGAAAGGGCGACTATTGTATGTAATCTTATTGCAGATTCACCCTTTCTCCTCTCAGCTGAATAGACAACTATTGTATGTAATCTTATTGCCGATTCGCCCTTTCTCTTACCAGCTCCTGAATTGTCTACATAGTCCTTCGTTTATGTTATATCACGGTATTTGCTTTCGTTGTAACATATATGTGACCCTCTTATCAAACGCATCAAGGAACACATGAGAAAAACAATAGAAATTCTTTAAACGCGTTCAAATTTATATCTGTTTACGAAACTTCTTTTTTCCGCCCTTTCGTCTTATAGTAGGGCCTATGTCTATTTTTGAGTTATCGTCACTGAGCTTGCGATACCGCTTATTTTACAATGCTCTTCATTTTCATTATTTTCCTTATGACTGGTCACGCCTCCCAGCCTTATATGGATGTGCCGTCCATCAGGGCAATTCATGTTAGGTTCATTTTTCTGCGTTTGCATCTACCTTAAATAAACTGTACTGTACGAGTGCATAACTACACGGAAATATACTTTTCTACTGTGCAGATAATTTAAATCTCATTTCTTATGCCTCTACACAGGAAAATGAACCTAGCGTGAATTGCTCTGTTGGGCGGCACATTCACATACGACTGGGAGGCGTGACCAATGACAAGGAAAATAATGGAAGAGAAGGGTAGTTTCAGATACGCGGTATTGCAAGTTCAGCGACGTTATAAGAATTGGCGTGCTGAATTGCGACAGGCTCTGCGTTGAAATCTATAGTCCCATAAGATGGTTATAGATTGACGAGTGGAGAACACAGTGAAGTACTGAAGTGCTCGTATTGACAAAGAACTAAATAACATTTACAATGTGTAAGGTAACAATACGTATAATATTTAGATCGTAGGCTTTAGCGACTGGTGTCTAGTATGTCATCTAGGCTTACAGGACGGAGTCGTGGCTGCATCCTGTAAGCCTATATGATCAACTAATACCTACACTATCTTGCACACATACAAATATATACTCATCACTCTTCCAATACGTTGTCCCCATTATCTTTTCTGCATTTACCATCGCCTGACCTCTTTATTGAATTTTAAAATATTTTCTGGTAGAGGGCTGACGATGTAAACTGGTAACATTGCCACTCTCTTTCAACACTACCAAATTAGGAATACTTTCCCCATTGTTATTCCATTGAGTGAGTTTAATCTATCAATTTATACTTGTCAGTCGGAACACACTCTTTTTCCGCATTTTGATTTGGCGAGGTAACTCTATTTATAACACACTATTCCTGAAGAAAATTACATGTATTAATATTATTCAGTGATAAAGGGGGGATTTAGGTTTACACATTTCAATCATCACGCAGTCATCTTCAGATCCCCATCACTGGTGCTGAAGTTCAATTTTGTATAGGCCAATATATAAAACCGTGTATTTGTTATAATTAATATAGCTCGACTGGTTAGTATTATGATTCGCGGTGAATCTCGTTATTAAAACTGCTTAGTCTATTTTATGTTGTAGTTTAACAGGTTTGTGGTTTACGCATGCGTATTATGCACGTATGAATAGTTCAGAGATTCAACAATACAATATATTATAGCAAGCATACTAGTTTCCATTATTATTATGATTACTTATCCGGTTAGAGTAAACCAATTCAGGCTGGGTCATTGCACAGGTGTTCAATTGTAAAGGGCACTTCCTCACATTTCACTTATCTTATCTTGTATCCATTGCCGACCTTCACTGCTTCAGTCTCCAGTCTCTATGTACAGTTTATTTCTCCCAATCTTGATCTCACTCTTCTTTCTACAGAATTTCTTATCATAGGTTATAACATTGTTTTGTGTACACTATCACACTCCTTCCGTATAATCTCAAATTATTGTTTATCATGTGACATTCATATGACACTCTATACTAATAACAGAACGCAGAAAATACTTATCAAATTAAGAAATCATGTGTTGCACCGACTGCATATACATATTTATAATTAAATGGCATCAATAATGCAGAACCAATACTTGATGGGAATTCTTAATTTGCTAATAAAGTAGTATTGAATCCTTGCCAACTTTTCTGAAGTGAATGCATCTCAGTGAATGTACCAACCACATTAAGGACTGTAGTTACTCATATAGATGCAGGTGTGAAGACATTATTCTCTGACTACTTTTCACTCACCTGGAGTGTCCTCAAGCAAATATCAGAATTATTCTAATATTATCACCACGTCTCAAATATTATTTTGCGTAGTGCCTAGCACACTTGGCTGTCACTGCGGAGGCCGGGGTTCGATTCCTGGCTCTGTCAAGGATTTTAATTCTGGCCTGAGGGCTGGAACGAGGTAGGCCTATACTCAGCCTCGTGAGGCAAAAAACGAGAAGAGTCGGGTCTGATTCCCACCTCAGCCATCTTGGAGGTTGTTTTCACTTGTTTCCCACTTCTAGTCCAGGCGAATGATGGGATGATTCCTTCCCAATCCTCATCTGAATTACAAATACACACAGTAATACAGCCATCACAATAACACAAGCTATCAGACAAATTCCACACACACCCAAGTACACGGGGCTACATGATCACGATGTCGCAAAGCCCCCAAATGAACCTACAACAGAAACTATTATTATTATTGTCTTAGTGTAACTATTTGTTTCATATTATTTAGGCTACATTAATATTTTCCTCGTTATCACCTCCAATACTGTATGTTAAATAAATTAAATATATTTAACCAAAATAAAAAATAAACAAGTACTGTAGTTCCGTGAAGAACTATACAGCCTACTTTCATAAATCCTACTCATGTTAATTGCCCCTATCAACATAAAAAATCAGTTTGATTGTTGTAATAGATTCGTAGACATTGAGAACCATCTAAATATTTCAGATGGTCTCAATGTTGGATTTTTATTTATGTACTATTACGTGTAGATTATTGTACACCTGTGGTATTCAAACATCAATCGCATGATTAGGACACAAGAAGTAAAAACGAGATTTTAAAATTTCGCACAGCTGCCATCTTGTGGTAATGAAAACAATTGAAATAAAATGGATTAACATTCGTATAAGCATTTACTGTACAAAGTTTCACTGCACTCGGATGTTTAAATCGCGAGAAACGTCCATTTAAATATTTATATTTCGCGTCGCCGTCGTGTTGGATTTGTGCTCACCAGGTTATTGAAAGTCCTATTGGTGAACTTATGTTCATAGCCTCTATGAACGTAAAATAATTCAGTTTAATTGCTGTAAAAGATTCGTAGATACTGAGAACCGTCAAAATATTTCGGATGGTCGCCATTTTGGATTGTTATATGTATAGGACATAGAGTTATGTACCGTTGTGGGAAAATTATTGCGTAGCTCCATTATTCAAACTTTCAATTTGATCGCATGATTACGACAAAAGAAATAAAAACTTAATTTTAAAATTTCGCACAGCCGCCACCTTCAGGACATGTGAACAATTGAACTCAATTAGATGCCAGTGCATTATAATCTGTACAAATATCTATTGTACCATATTTTACTGCACTCAGGTGGTTAAATCGCGAGAAAAGTCTATTAAAGTGTTCCAAATTCACTTGGCCTCCATGTTCGTTTTGTAATTTACTGGTTTTTGAAAGTTACATGAATGAACTTGTAGTAGTGCCCTTTATTAAAGTACAAAATTTCAGGGAGATATCAGTAATAGTCTCGGAGATATAGGATGCCGGTGAAATATTTCGCTCAGCCGCCATCCTGAAGTTATGGAAACAATTGAATTAAATTAGAAGCCAGTGCATTGCAATGTGTATAAACATTTGCTGTACCACGTTTCATTGCGTTTGGATTGTTAAATCGCGAGAAAAGTCTATTTCAAAATTTCAGATTTGCTTGGCCGCCATGTTGGTTTTGTAGTTATCAGGTTTTTGAAAGTCTCATAGTTGAACTTATATTAGTGCCGTACATCACCGGAGGTGTATTCTTTGGAATACACGGTTAGTTAGAGTTAGCAATTGCTGCTCTTTGCTTTTTTTTCTTTCATCCATTCTTTCTTTCTCTTCTCGCAAACACCAACAGTGATCCTTTTGTATTTCCTTTTTCCTTCGATCAGGCATTTATTGTGTTCTTGAGTTTGTTTTAGTTGCTAATTCCGTGAAGACTTCACTGGCTCTCCACGCGGCAACCCGCCGAAGTTCTTCGGATTCATCGAGGTCAAGAGGACTTACACACCGTTCCAGCAGGCGTCGTCTTCGTCGCCAGCTATCATCTCCTTGAAGACCCTACTCCATGAAGAAAATTATCCTATGTAAAGAGTCTATTTTGCTTATATGTTTCCTACTCTGTTTTTTTTCTGTTCATTTGTACTCCCCACTCCTCCTTCGTCTTTCGGTGTCTCTTGTGTGCTCAATTCCTTGCCCCACGTCTAGTTTGGACTACGAGTGAACTGTTTGTCCTATTTCAGAGGCCTACCTCCTCTAAAACTGAGGTAAAATTTTAAATCGGCGCCATGTCTGATTTTTAATAGTAACGGCTACAGCGATCTTCCAGCTTTAATCATAATGCTAGTTAAGTAACTCATACATTGATTTTAATCATGTTTTAAAGAAGGTTTTAAGAAAAATTTTAAATGCCTTGTATGAAAGTTATATGCAGTGTTAAGATTTTCGCAATTTTGTGAAATAACTGCCCACGAGGGAATTGTCATGCCTAAGCTAACTAGGCTTATTTTCAAATCTGAATTTTGGTGCTTCTTTTAATAAATAAGGGATGCCTTCCCTAAAACGAGGGATTTATGCCAATTAATCAATTTCCAAAACTTAACTTGCCTCCGAGAGATTTCTACCGCTCCATTTGTCACTACAGTTCTGGAATTTTCCATTCAAATTAAACTGACAACCATGGGAACTACCCCCAATACTGTCCAAAATACCAAAACTTTAAGTGAAACAGAACTATTAACTGCAATCTAAAAACTTTCATACGCAATAAACCTATTCAAGTCAAACTCAGTGAATTCATAAACTGCAACAACCTTTCTCATGTTCAACAAACTTTTAGTGCTTCGAAAGTGTGTGTGCGAACTTCAACCGCGTCGCGTTCGTTAGAGCATTAAAATTGGCCAGAACTATAAATCCCTATTTCCTGTCCTCCAAATACCATTTACTAACAAATTTAAGTTAATTTAACAATCTGGTTCTATTTCTATGAGGCCTCGCCAAAATATATGCGCCCTCCCAACTTTATTCTATTTCCAACTTATTAATTCTGTAAAAATAACCGTGGTTACAATCCACGTTTTAATACTTATTATTTCCTGCTTCATCTAAGAAGTAAGCGTTTTCTAATTGTGAAATAACTATGTAATTGTTTA
Source organism: Meconema thalassinum (assembly GCA_946902985.2). Classification (NCBI taxonomy): domain Eukaryota; kingdom Metazoa; phylum Arthropoda; class Insecta; order Orthoptera; family Tettigoniidae; genus Meconema; species Meconema thalassinum. The sequence goes on along the minus strand of OX336389.2, from coordinate 1,105,263,268 downwards.
ATCCAGACTTTACAAAGGGTTACCTGCTCCATTAGAATTTGTAATCTCTTAAATTCTGGGTAAATAGTAGTGGTTATAGAAACCCCTTATTAATCTTCTTTTTTCTTTTCCTGCTAGCCCAGGAATGCCTAATTCTTTCCTCACTACTAAGGTATTCTAAAGCCTTATTTTTGCAAATTAATATTCTACCAAATTAATTTAGTTAAATATCAAACAAAGTTGTAATCACTTTACTATTGTCATTATAGGCTTTAAAATTCTTAATTGTATGCACATTTCAAAGCCCTAGTACGGGTTTAGTGCTTGTAACAGGTTTGAAACCTGGAACTGATTTAACATTGTTTATTGCAAAACTTTTCTTTTATTAGGTCTGTGACCTTTAATGTTTATAAAACTAAACAAAAATGTTGTTCTTACGCTCAAAATAAGATCCAAGATCTAAAATAATGTTAAATGTTCTAAATTCTATTAGTTGTTAAATAAATCATTTATTATTTTGTTTCTATCTCTCTTACTAGAAAACCAGTTAGGAAGGACCTTTCCTTCCCTAATTTTTCTCCTAAAATTATTCCCTATTCAGAGAAAAGAAAAATCACTGAAGAATAGGTTTACTACAATTTAAATCACTTGTTGCATTTAGAACAGAATTTTCATTAACACCATCGAAAAAGTTTCTCTTAGCTTGTCACAGCTAATTGTAGTAAATCATTAAGGCAAGTATAGCTCGCTATGCCAGCTTCCTACTTGTAGCGACTTTCTCTCTGACTTGTGTTTTACTGTTCAAAATTTGGGGTTTGTTTAAGTTAAGTCTGAGGTTTTCCTCCGTTCTAAACTTTTAGTCGGCACTCTGCTGGGTAAAAGTTTAGCCTGCTTCAAATGCAACAATTGGTACTCTTTAAAGATTTTTACCAATCATAACAAAATATTGCAAAAAAGCACCATCGTTGCTTCATCTCTGCCCACCCTGGAGGCATTCGGCCGTTCTGTTGGGAATCCAACAGTGCCTAGTAATAAAAATATTACGACTAATTCAAATCCTACTAGTATTTCAAAATGCTTTTGAAAATACCACCCTTTTGAAGGGAAAGTATTCAAATCCTTGTCATTTGTCATACATTGCCTTGCCAGCACACTACCTACTCCCATAGTACCAAAATACCGGCTCGGGAGGGGAAAGAGCACTTAGCGATAGCTTGCAGGTGACCTCAGCTCACGCTGCACTCCCCGTTAGCCTTACATAAGTCCCCGCACATTTTAGGTACTTCACAGGTCTAGTGCAGTAAAATTCTTTCTAAATCTTTATTTTCTTTCAGTTTAGTGTTGAATTCTCTTCCCCTTTGCCAAAAAATTGTTCCCACTCGTAAACCTACTTCATTTTTTCTCATCATCTTCCCTTAGGTAGTGTTGACACTCAGTAATAACCTACCAAAAAGTGGTGCCGAAACCCGGGAGAATTCAATTTGTTAATATTTTGCAAATCACTAATATCTACTTTGAATTTTTCAGCTATGAACCATATTGTGCAAGGCTGGTGGAGAGAGAAAGATGTTGCTCCTGTCTCCTTGAGTGTCTATCACTTTCAACCTGTTTACTGCTGCCAACCTGACAGCATTTCCACCAACTCTGCATTATTGTAAGTTGTACTCCAATTTACCAACTTCATTATGGCCCCCGGGGATAAAGAAGAGGACAAAGAAAAAGAAAGGGATGATAAGCTCACCGCAAGACAAGTGTCTTTTAAGGGACAAATCACCCGATTTAGAAAATATATCAAAGATCTGGATCCCTCAGAATCTCATTTAGACATAATGAAACATCGCTTAACAGACTACGAACGACCTTTTGAAAATTATAACACTGTACAAACAGAAATTGAAACATGCATGCTCAATCAAACAGATGATCGAGTGGATGTAGAAACCCAATACTATGAACGGATAGGCGCTGCCTTCAAAATAATTCGTCAACTTGAGGAAGATCAGAAAAAGGACGCTTCAGTTCTTAGCTCACTCCACGAACAACAAACGTCGTCTCGTGAGGACACTCATAAACCTAAACCAATACTCACAAAAATAAATTTGCCTAATTATTTAGGAGACGAGTCTTCTTGGGATTCTTTTTATGAACATTTTTTGTTTTCTTGACCATGAAAATGAAGATGTTCAAGTTATTTACAAATTTCCCTATTTAAGATCAATTCTCCGCGATCAAGTAGTGCAGTTAGTTGAAGCGCTCCCATTAAGCGCCGAAAACTACCCTATTGCCTTTAATGTACGTTTAAGAATTCAACGTCACATGAAATCTCTGTTTAACTTGCCATCCTCACAGCATAAGGACGTCACTAGCTTGCGTACCCTAGTCGATACGACCCAACTTCATGTGAAAGTATTATCCCAATTGGATCAGCCTACTGACCATTGGGACACCTTCATAATACACTTAGTGGTTTCTAAAGTCGATACTGCTACTCTCAAAGCTTGGGAAATTGAACTTTCTAATAATGATGATTATTCGTATGAGCATTTAGTCACCTTTATAAATAGTAGATGTCAACTCTTAACTGCCTTAGCTAACCAAAGTGAACCCACCTCTTTCAATTCTAAACGTGAATCCACGTCACGGAAATCTAAACATGAATATTGATCCACCAGTACTCAAAAACCAGGGTCTATCTCTTCTATACCTAAGCCAAACGCCACTGGTTACCAAACTAAGTCTAGTGAACACCGTACTACAAATTCTATTGCATTAAGTGCCCAAGGTGAATTCCGCAAAAGTCTTTATGAGCCGTTAAAGTGCATAGTGTGCAAAGATCTTCACGCTTTATACTTATGCAAATCTTTAAAGAGCTATCAGTTGATCACAGAAGGAACTTGGTATCTCAAAACAAGTACTGTTTCAATTGTCTCTCACCCAAACATTCCGCTTCTAATTGTAAGTCCACTAGACTCTGTTTTCATTGTCAAAGGCGCATCACACACTATTGCATCGTCATGATCAATCGAGGTCATCAACACCCTCCACTTCTAATCAAAGTGGAAACCCTAGTAAAACCAACGCATCATCTTATATTCAAAACGCCAAATCTTTGCGTGGTGCTCAAGTATTATTGTCCACTGTTCAAATCGAGGTTCAAGATAAATCAGGTAACTGGGTTTGCGCCCGTGGTCTTCTCGACTCAGCTGCGACCCATGATTTTGTTTCCGACTCTTTAATCAAAAAACTTGGTCTTCCTGTAAACCCCACCTCTATAAATGTATCAGGCATTAACAGTTTAAAATCACAAGCTTTGCAATTCTCAAAATTAACTATAAGGAATACTTGTCAAAAAAATCATTTTCTCAAAATGAACTGTCTCATTCTTAACAGTATAGGTAAGGATACCCCTAGTCACTCTGTTGACATTTCCTATTTAAATAATATTCCTTCTCACTTAAGGCTTGCCGACCCTCTGTTTAATATGCAAGGTCCTATTGACATACTTGTTAGTGCAAATGTCTTCTGGAATTGCCTTCGCAAGCAAATTCGTCAATTATCTTCCAATGTGTTTGCCAGAGACACTAAATTTGGGTGGATTGTTACCGGTCAACTCCATTATTACAACACTCAACCTGTGTCGCAATGGCATTTTGTACGTACCGATTTGGAACAGTTCTGGAAACTTGAAAATATCGATTCCTCTAGCCCAGCCTCCTCAGAAAACGAATTCTGCGAGCAACTTTTCATTTCTACCACTACTCGCACACCCGAAGGCCGATTCATAGTTCAAATGCCGAGACTACTCAATCCTCCAAATCTATGTAATTCTCAGCTTAAAGCGCGTAAAGCTCTCTACGCCATTGAGAGTAAATTCAAGAAAGAACCTCTTGTCAAACAACAATATACTGTGCCCTTTCGTAAAAGAAATATGCAAATCACTATCCAGCTGCTCAGTCTTATCTCTTTGGGGGCATAGAACGTCCTCCCACTGAGTGATTCACACATTATAGGATCAAGCTTAGGATAACACATCACTGAAATGAATTCAAAATCCTACTAATAAAACTATTTAATTCACTAAATTTGGCGCTACAACAAATAAAAATAACTGAAATTAACATCACACTTGTTCTAATAAACAAGGAATAATACAAAAAAATCAATAATTTAGGTTCCATTGAACCCCAAAAACAAAAATCTCAAAGTCAGTTTCACTTCCATTTAGCAACATTAAACTTTCACAAAAACGAGCTCTAAAAGTCTCGCCAAATATATTACATAATTTTATGTTTAAGAAACATATTAACTATTCCAAATTTGAATATATTAAAAAGAAATTTGAGTTAATTACCATTCAATGGTATCAACAATTACCATTTATTTGGGTACCACATGTCATTCGTAACATACCATCTCTCTCTTCAACACTACCAAAAAATGCATTTGTCTTCGGAAATCTCATGTACCACAAGCGTTGAAGACTACTGATTTAATCAATTCGAAATAGACTCCCAGCTAATTCGATATCCTCAACAATTACTCGGGAACAAATACATTTATCTTGCAACAATGCGCAGGGATTTTCAATATTGTCTCAATTGACAATTTCAAATTATTCATGAAGTGCGGATCTTTAATACAACGGCAAGGATAAATGATCAATATAAAACACGGTACAGGTTACCGTTCCATTTAAAAGGTTTATTACTTCAGAGTGCAGACATGGTCTGTCTCTGTCTTGACCTACCCTAGCCAACCTCCATTAAGAAAACGCCGAGACATATATGGTTTAATTTATGACCTGGGGGAGAAGTCAATGCCCCCTCCTTCTACAACTGGACTTTAAACACTGCTTTCAGACAAGCGTGAACATAACTTGGAAAGGCTACACATCACATTAATCTAACATTATTCTGAGGTTCCAAAGACCTATTACTATAGCTCAGGTATGATTATAATTTCGGAGTTTTAACACTGGGAAGTAAGAATTCAAAACAAATCATAATTAAGGGGCTTCCGACGTAAGAGACATCTGATTCGATTCTCTGACCTGCCTCTAGGACAATTCCATTCTTGAGGTCTTAGGGCTAATTCCATAGAGCGAGGGTATTTCACCACTCCTCCTAACAATAATAAAAGCAACTGGGAAAAGGTATTCGTACTCAATTCCATGCTTGACAACAATACATAGCACCCTTTTTAAAAGTTTGTCACAGCAAACACATACACAATCAATTACTTCACCCAGCTGGTCCCCGCAATTATAATTCCTGGCATTATCTTCACTGCAATCTTTAGCGTGACCATTCATTATTTAGCGCTCAAACGGCGACAATCAATACATTCGTGATGCCTTCCAAAGTTTAATAATTATTTTCAACGTAATTCATTTTTATCTTCGTCCATAATTAACAGATTTTCCTCTTATTAAGTCTCGACTTTTCATTTCCAAGAACGCAACTGGTTCTATAATTATTATATTTCTTTAGCACACTACGGCTCATACTTGAATTATTACTTCAACAATTAATTTATTCATTACATTATTCTTATTATTTTAGCACACAACGGCTCATATTTGAATTAATTTCATAACTTTTATGTTACATTTTCCTTTTATATTTATCCTGTTTGCCTTTTAAATAACATTATCCCATTCATATTCACAAGTATTCCACTGAATACGATTTCATTTGATTAACAAAACATTTTAGCAATTTTCATATTAGATTCCGCACTTATTATTTTCACACAGTTTTATATCCCTGAATTTACAATACTGGAGAATACTTTCTCAGTGGTCATCATTTCTACATGAGATTTCCGAATCCAAAACACATAATAAATTTGGGTGTTACTTACATGGTTTATCCGGCCCCATTGTCCGAATTCCAGTGGAACGACATACGGCCCACATCAAATTTCTTACTTCATCATATTGATACACACACTTACACTTATTAATTTGCCCTCTGAATTACACATTTTTAAATTTATATGAGGGTTTTCAAACATATTCACTACACTAAAAAAATATAACTTCACTTAACACTATATTTACACACACAGAATTTCACTTTTTGGGTAACAAACACACATGAATTCTTTCTTCACCAAATCCCAGGGGTGCAAATTTCGACGTTGCCTTCCACCTTCTACTCTGAAGTTGACAGTCTCTTACGAAAATGAAACCTCCTTGGATAAAAAGTTCCCTCCTAATTCTGGTGTTTAATTTATCGGCATTTCCAATACTGCACGATAAAGTAGTCTTTTCCGGTTCGCAATTGTCTATCTGGGAAAACGGTATATGTTTACGCTTACCCCTGAAGTCGCGATTCTGCACTTCTACAATTGTTTATATGATATGCGTCGAAACTCAATTCGGACGGCTATTGTCTTATCTCTGTGGAGTATTTCTATGAAGTTCCACGTGGCTACGGATATCTCTTTATGGATTCCTAATACTATCGCCACTGTATTACCCTAATCTCCTCAATCAGGAAAATTAGGTATTAGCTAAATGTTTTACCCGACCGTGGTATACTTAACGCACTGGGAAAACGTCTTTAGAGCATCTACTCTTTGCTGAGGTCTCGTATACTTTTGAGATACTATGTTCTCACTTCGAATACTAGTGTCAGGGCTTCAAATACCCTCGCCGGCTACCGTATATGTTCGCACACTGTTTATAGCTTGGCCTATCACCGTAGACTATTATACTTTTCGAAGTTCTAAATTACACTTTTCCTTTGAAAAGAACTTCAACGATTTAGAGCGCGGCGACACTGAATAAAGCTGGACAGTACTTCGACTTAGAGTACTTCCGCGTCGTGATACAGGTTCGAGTCCTCCCGTGCTGACAAGCAGCACGACCTATACGAGGTCTGTTGATTTACTGCATTTACTGTTGGCACTTGTCGAACAGTATAACTTCACCTGAAGTTCGTAGTATGCTGAATTATTGTTGATCCATCGTGCAGCGCCTCTGCGCTCACGGAAACTGAATGCGATGTGATGTAGCGTCACGTCCTCTAGACGGACTAAAACTGCATGCGATGATAGTGACACAGTGTCACGCCCGTGGGCTGACGATAACTGCATGTACTTTGAAACAGTACCACGCTCTCCGGCGTCTCTGGTAAACTGAATACTGAAACTGCTTATACTTGTTGCACTGTATGACCTCCCCTGAGGTTCATACGTCTGAATACTGCGTGATGCAGCACCTCCGCTCGAGGTCTGTTGTGAACTGCATTCGATGATAGTGACACAGTGTCACGCCCGTGGGCTAACGATAACTGCATGCTCTCGCTTGAGCTACAGGCCCTTATATCTGATTCTAGCAAAAATAAATAATCTTCTCTTATTCCTCATCACCAATTTCCAAAATAATCGTCGTACGATGTTAAAAATATATCTCTGGAAAGCTGAGGTTTTAAACGTCTCAATGGCATCTAAGTTTCCAGGAATCGATCGTACAAATCTTTACTATTAATTTAAATGTTCTCTTCAGATGTGTGGGTAGTTTATTCTTGTTGTCTCCCACCATCAGCTTCTGGTTCGGGAATTCACCAACTACGTAATGATGAGTTTGCATTTCTTTCCTGCATAACTTCTATGAACTTTATCCACTCTAAAATATCTCATTCCCTGGATAATCATTACTGCTGGAGTCTTTTCTTTACTTTAATGCCCGCAAATGGCTTAATTTCAATTATTTCTCTTATTTCCAGGCCCCTCCTCTCATGCTGTCCTGCCATTTTATTGCTGACTCGGGGCTATTTCCGAAACTTCATTCTCACTCGTACATGGAAGTTTCCATTGATATAATTTTATCACGTGCGTAACCCGCTCTGTGGTGACTGTTCAAATGACATCACCGGGCAGCTGTGGCTTGGCTATCTGTAGTTGCACAACATGACTCTGCCTCACGCAATCTTATGCAGTATTTGCTTCTCAATTCTTTATAATTCTCTTCTAAAACCTGCATCAATTCTCTCTTTTCTTCGAAATACAAGGATATGAGTTCGATACTGAACCTCTCCCGTGGGTTCAATACAGAATTCATAGAAGAGTGTGAAAGCTTAGATCTCATGGAAGTTGTTACTAAATCTGATGACGAATTACATCCTCCTGTCGAAACTGTCTTCTTAAATCACCATCCCATATGGAAAAACCCTCTTGTTAAGGACAAATTTCGAGTTGTATTTAACGGATCATCACCTGACGATAACGGCAATAGTCTTAACGATACTCTTCACTCCAGTCCTGCTATTCAGTCTGATCTGTCCACCATACTTTTAAATTTTCACCTATTCCAGAAAGCCGTCATAGCAGATATAAAACAACTGCACCGTCAAGTTTTAATTCAATCTGAACAGCAAGACCTTCAAAGAATCTCATGGCATGACGAAACAAGTAAACCTATCAAAATATTCCGTTTAAAAACCGTTACATATGGTCTTAAACCTTAAGCTTCTCTCATATCTCTTGAATTGAAGGCTTTGTTAAAGAATGGAGGATTCCCACTTCAGAAGTGGAATTCAAATTCACCTGAGTTTCTCAATTTCCCGTCGAAGATGTAGATCCCTCTTCTGTAGAAATCTGTGGCGATTCCAACTCAATAAAGACGTTAGGAGTACACTGGTACACTCACGCTGGTACTCTCTTTTACCAAGTCTCGCTTGCGGTAGAGCTCCCTAACACAAAAAGGCAAATCTTGTCTGAAATAGCTAAAATTTTCGGCTTAAATGTGAATGGGACGAAGCTGATCCCTCTTCTTTCCTTAATAGATATAGTTTACTTAATCTTTTGCTTATTGAAATTCCCAGAAATTTAATCAACACTTCCTCTAATACACCTTTCGTTCTTCATGTCTTCGCCGACAGCTCCGAAAAAGCTTACGGTTGCTGTGAACACCTTGTCTATGACAATCCTCTAAACAAATCTTCACGCTCGAGTCATATTTGTGCTTAAAACTATCACCTTGCATAGACTTGAATTGTGTGCCGCTCTCATGGCCGCAGAACTCGCGAAAAAACTGCAGAAAGTTTTAAAAATTCGATTCTCTCAAATGTATTTATGGAGCGATTCCTTGATCACTCTTTCTTGGATCGCCAAAGCACCCACCCACTGGGAAACCTTCGTTGCCAATAGAGTTTCTAAAATTCAAACCCTTTCTTTGGGATGTCAATGGAGACATGTGCCTAGCGCTAATAACCCCGCTGACATTATCTAACGTGGTTGCTTACCTGCTCAATTAGCAGCATCTCATTTGTACTGGTATGGGCACTCGTGGCTAGTCGAAGACTCTTCTTGCTGGCCTTCTAAACCTCCAGTTTTAATGTCTAATTTTCCTGATGCTAAAGTAGCTAAATCCACTGCTTCATGTCTTATTTCCAGCGTTTCACTTCCCTTATTATCTCGCTAGTCTTCCTTACATAAAATAATTCGGATTTGTGCCTATCTTCTTAGATGGAAATATTCCGTTGTTGGCCAGCCTGTTCTTCCCTAAACCGCATCTAACTAATCATGAATTAACTCTTCCTACTATCAAAGTTTTGCAACTCACACAGCAAGAAGCCTTCTCTATCGAATTGTCTTTGCTTTCAGCTAAGAAAGATCTTTCAAAATCTAGTCGTCTTCGCGCCCTAGCCCCCTTTCCTTGATGAAAATGGGTTACTAAGAGTAGGTGGTAGACTTTCTCATTCTTCTCATTCTGAAGACAAAAAACATCCTGTAATTTTGCCTTCTAAGCATCACGTAACCACCTTAATTATATGTGACTTTCATTATCAAAATCTGCACGTTGGTACTCGCACCCTGATTTGTTTATTAAGGGAAAAGTACTGGATTGAAAATGTACTTCATGAAGTTTCTTCTGTAATACACAAATGCATTCCTTGCTTTACGGTGAAACCTAAGGTTAGCACTCAAATTATGGGCGATCTAGCTACTTTCCGCTCTTCCCCTAGTCGTCCCTTTGCTTTAACTGGCGTGGATTACATGGGTCCATTTCAATATCAGCGCAATTCCCCTGAAGCTAGACGCAAATTGTTTGGAAAACTCTATGTTTGCATGGTTACTGGTGAGATCCACCTGGTACTGTCCCCGATAATCCGGATAGTAGGCTGTCAGAAATCCGCCCCCTCAATCGGATTGCCAATAATCGATTGCACCGGCACAGCTACATCAATGAAAATGGCACCGACAGATACTACCGAGATTAGAGCACAGTAGTTAACATGAAATTATTGTGGAACACACCAAAATATACGGGGGTTCATACTTACCTTTTACTTACCTATTCAATTTAATCTCGGTTCTGGGTTTTCAACTGGATCACTTAATAGTATGCCCTCATAATAACCTCCACCACGATATTTAAAATGAACCAAGTCGGAGACCAGAAATTTAAACTGCACAATAATTTATTTCACCTAAGAAAAAAATATTTTAACAAAATTTAACAACAAAATAGTTATGGCTGTCTGAAGCCATTGTCAATGCAACCATGTCCTCCTGTAGGACTGTAGACTTCACATACAAAAATTCAGCTTTCTCTAGCTCAAAAGAACGTAATAATAACAACAATGCACATTGGAATGGATAAGGGAGCTGGGACGAGACATATAGCATTTGTTTCCTTGTTCATGAACTTCATAATTTAGTTCATTGACACACATTTATTAATAACCGCAAGGCCGCTAAGTAGTTGACCTTGACCTCCACCATTCAGTTATCTGGCCACCTGCAATACACCCTAAGCAGTGTTGCATGCTTGCTTCGTCAAATGGACGCAGCTGCCTAACCAGTGTCACCATATGCTGGCCAACGCAGAGTCTAGCTCTCATTCAAAACAATTTAAATGCTCACATCTCAACTCAAATATTATCACGCAAAATGTATACAAGTTCCGTTCACATTGCAATGGATTACTCTGTTAATCTCAAATCTTATTTAAATGTTTATTCCAATTATCGAACTAGCGTTGTTTAAATGTTAATAGCAAAACGCATAATGTTATATCAAAGTGTTCAATAATTATTTATAACATTTAGATTGTTCATAACTTAGTCAAACGACAATTGAAAAATTTTTACACGCCTCTATTAATCCCGTTTGTTTCAAATTATTATTATAGATATTTACATAGTTATTTACATTATTTATATTTTATTTATATTTGAAATACATTAACCACACGTTTATCCGGTTGATATTTTCTTAAATCGTGGTAATATAATCGACCGATGAAGGTTACTTATATTTAAATTTTAGATTCAGGTTTAATAAGATTAATAATTATTATTTGTGACGGTAACCTCCATTCAAAATCTCTAATTCAATCAATTTATCACTCTTGTTAATTTTAACAGTAACTTCACATGAATAATTTTCAATGGACCTGAACAATACAACTCAGCGGAAACATACCTCGCACAAACGCACAAAATTGGCCCATAATTCATCATATATCTCATTATATATGGCATCAAAATCTTCCACAATACACACAAAAAACCTCCACTTATAAATTCATCATCATCATCAATATTACTGTGGGAACCTCCTTCACTTATTAAAGGGCATTATTCATCAGCGACTTTTACACGTCCACTGAACTAACGATTATACATCCATAGTTCCTCTTTAAAAATTCTTATATTCATCAATTGTATCGAAAACTGTTATTATATTTAACCTTCGTGGGTTTCATTCATGAAGCGATATGAAGTAAAAATTTTCCAGTCACAAATAAATTTAATAGCAAATACGATTAGACACGCCTCCCTGGTCTATCAAAATGAATTAATCTCATCATAATTATCGCAGTATAAAAATACTATATTCAAGCAAAATTCATTTAACTGCAGAAATAGTCGAATAGAATGCAAATAGACTAGAAAATGCAAACATTATTGTTTCAATCTAGAATTGAGAAAATCTGCTATCAAATGTTCATTACTATAGTGTACTGAATAAATCGTATTCAAAGTTCATATTTCATAAAATTGTCTATAATGCAATGGCATTTCAGAATTGACTAAAAATGTCTGTGTTTCAATCATGTTCATAAAAACGACTAGTATTTCCAAGATCGTCGATAAAGTAGTAGATTTTAACGCTCTAAAATCTTTTAATCATTCTTCTTTCTTGAGGATGACAGAAATTTGGTCAAAGTAATTTACTGGAAAGAATTACTTTAATAAAACGACACGCTGTCTGAATTCAAACTTGCAATAGAAAATCGTTAACTTTACAGTCAAATCGTGACTACAAGAAAAATTCAAATTCTCGAAAGAATATTTAACTTTAGTATAAACTGATCCAAAATGTTTAAATATGCAAATGACATAATAATGTCTCAATAAATCGAAGAAAATGGCATAAAGCTGCAAAGTGTACAGAGTACAGAAACATCTAGCAAAAGAATATGGGGCAATCAAATATATGACAGAAAATATGGGAAAGATAGTTGCTCAGATCTCACTAAAAAGGCTCAAATAAATCAAGAAACGTTCACGGCTACCTTATCTGTTGGATTGAAGTTCTAGAAGAAAATTTCACAGAAGACTGCTGCTGGTTCCATTTCACCACAGGATAGATGTGCACCGACCTCGAACCTGGAACCTGCGCCCTCGGAGAATAGAACAGCTTCCTCCTCCGGAAATCGCACTGCTCCGTGTAGACGATAGACATCCTTCTGGCAAAACTCTTCTTTGTGTGCTGGGAAAAACCCTTGCCACTCTTGAAAGTTCCCTGAAGTTCTTGTAGAAATCAGCCATGAAGTTCATTGCAAATATTTTCGCAGAAATGTCCATAATTGTGGAGTATGAATTTCTTTCCACTGCCATTTGATGTAATTCAGCGATGGATCACGATGCATGAGTGTAGCTGAATGTTCACTACATGCTCGTCTTTGTAGAATGACGATTATCGAAGCTCCATGTTGCTACTTCACACTACTGATGTATGTCCCAATTGCATTAAAGTTTTAGCCTTCCATCTCCACTTCCATTATAATGTTAGTCGAAAGTACTGCCAGATTGTATAGTTCCATTGTAGAATGTAGCGTTGTATCACCAAATGTAATCTTCAGTATCACGGTTGCAATACACGTGTCTGCCGTAGCGTAGAATGTGGTAGTAAAAGTGCTTCTCAGGATTCGAGAAAAACACTTTTCTCTGCAGTCTTTAAATGCGAATATCTTCTGAAGTATTATAATGAAAAAGTTCAACTTTCGCACACGCCTCAATATTGTAATGCACTATTGAATTAGTATAAATGCAGTAGCTAATTCTTGATAGATAAACTTGTAGAATCGTTTATGTGTGCGCTCCAACTTCGCCTAGTTTTAGTAACAGTAAAATTGCACTGCTGGATACCCAATACTGTTCGATGCGGTGGGCTCTGCCACGCTTGCTTATGACGATATGCTTGTTCTATCAGAACACGAAGTCAGACTATGAAGTCAGAATAAAACCACGAAGTGAGAAACTCCTCTCTGCTGTGCAAGGCCTTTTATCAACTTTGAAGGGGCGTATCCATCCCTACCATAGCTTCTTCTTCCATCATTACTCGAAGTTCCAACTTTGGCTATTCTTGACGGATTTTCAGATTTCAAAAACATATAATTAATTTCTTCAAAATTCCAAATCAATGCCATAACTGAAAATAGTTTTCCACAATTCTGCATGCCAAAAGTTATAAAATATGGTAGTTTCAGTAATCTCCGTCTCCCTTCAAGCTATCATTCATTGGTTCGAGCCTCTCCTCCAATAGCGTAACTTCTTCCTCAGCACGTTTACTTGCTTCCCTGCGACTGCGTCGTAAATCTAAGATCCTTCTCGAACAAAATCGTGACGTCAGCAAGAATCTAAGCTCAGCCAGCCTACTTGCTCGAGCGTTGCGTCATCCACGCCTACGTCATGAATATACACGTCACAACTATGACGGCCATAACTTTATTCACATATGCCAATACAGCCACCGTGGTCTCAGTATAATTCAATTTACGGGGGCATTCTCCCTTCACCACGTTTTAAAAACAGTTGCAAATTGTTTTTAAACTCTGTTACAAATATCTGAATTCACTTGAACACGAAATTGAATTATTATTGGCTTACTCTTGGATAATATTTCTTCAAGTTTCCAGCATTGAACTTGCCATATACGACATCATTCTCATCATCATAGAATTCATAACAGTTGTTTCCATAAGCATTCGTAATTCTGAACGGACCAATAAATACTATTCCAAACTTGGGATAGATTTTCTTACTCACGTCAGCCTTGACAGGTCTGCGTAGTAATACCAGATTTCCAATTTCTAAGGGAGTACCAAAACGTTTTCCAGCTACTCTTTTCAGTCGTTTTTGTGCTGCTCTCTGGAGTTGTTCTTTCGCTCTGTCAATTCTCTGCTGCCTTCCTAGGTCGGGATCTCTAGGAACGTGGTTGAAAAGATTGTCCCGCGGCCTTTCTTGGTTTCTTCCTAAATGAAGTCTCATTGGCACCTCTCCTGTGCTCTCCTGCACTGTAGAATTTAGACACTCCTCAATAAGGGGTACAAATCTCACCCAACTAGTATGATCATTCGGACAGAAAATTCGACAAAATTTCGAAAATTCAGCCATGTATCTTTCTGAAGAATTCGATTCCGGATAGCGCACGCTTGAAAATATGTGCTTAATACCAAGCCTTTCCATATCTGCAGCAAATTCTAAGGATGTAAACTGAGCTCCATGATCCGATAGTAGATACTCTGGTTTACCAGCTTTTGGAAATACAGCATGTTCCAGTCTGCTTACAACGTTCCTCGTGTTAGCTTTTTGCATGGGACTCATTGTTACAAATTTCGAGAAGACATCCACGGTAACCAACAGGTACTGATTACCCTGGTATCCCTTCGGACAGGGGCCAAATATGTCCGTCGCCATGAGTTCATTCGGTTTAGAGGGAATCATAGCCTTAGGTTTTCCTTTTAATAGAGCGGAAGCATACTTTGCTCTTTGACATTTATCACATGAACGAATGACATTAGCAATGCTGGAACGCATGTTAGTCCAAATAAACCTCTCTCTTCTAATAAATCCTCATCAGTTACTTCGTAAATTTCATTGATAGTAATTATGTGTGGTGTGGCAATGTATTCATTGTTTCTCACTTTCGTTGAGAAATCGGCGTTTTATTTTCTGTGTTACCATTTTCAAAGTTCCCCTGCTGGCTTGTAGAAGGACCAGGATCGATCACTAAATCCTGTCTTTTCTTCTGGTTTTCAGCTTCCTTCTCTCGTAATTCCTTCAAATACTGCTGACTTTCTTTCTCTCTCTCTTGATACTTGTCCGGTGTCATAACCTGACCTTGAGAATTTTGATTCCGATTCTGGTACTGGTTATTTCTGTTGTAGTTCCTATTGTACCCATTGTTATTATAATATCTACCTCTTCCGTTATTATAGTTCCCTCTATTGTTATTCCAGCCTCGTCTTTGCTGATATGGACGGTAACCTTGTGATCTGTTGTTGCGAAAATAATTGTTCCTGTGAGGACCTACATTTTCAGTTTTCTCTTCAGCAGGCGTATCAGTTTGCTGAACTTGATCCATGTAGACTGTATTAATGTCTTTGAATTCGTGCCTCTGACCGTTTTGAACCAAATTTGGCACCGGACTCGTGTAATCAAGCCTTCTCAATAGTTCGTCCATACTGGTCAAATCCCTTATATTTGACGATATAATAAGCCTTCTTACCTCAACAGGTAGCATACGTGAAATGGCATCTATTAACTGCTCTGTAGACAATGGGGATTGTAAAAATCTTAAGCGCGATAACTGGCTCGTGAAGAAATCAGCGTACCGTGTTGGAAGAGTACCCGAATACTTCCTCGAGTATACCTCAGCTCTTAATGCATTTTGTGCTTCTATTGACCAGAATCGTTTTATCAGTGCCTCTGCAAATTCATCGAAATTACTAAAAGTGTACCGAAATGCTCTGAACCACTCAAGAGGTCCTCCAGCTAGAAATCTTTCTACGATTCTCATTTCTCTTTCTCTAGGAATATGGGCTTCAATAAAATAGTCTTTCAGGTTTCTGATATACTCTATCGGTGTTAGACTATCTGTATTACTAAATTTCTGAGGCTTGTCCTCAAAGTTTCGGATGACTGTCACATTTCTTGGATATGAATCCATGTAATTCTTCCCACTATCACGATATTTCCATTCAGGTTCAATATTCCTATCCTCTTCTTCTTCCCGGAATCTGAATATACGTTCCTCAGGACTAATATCTCTCTCTTCAGTAGCGAGGTTACATCTTCTCACGTAATTCCTATTATCTTCAAAAGTCAACCCTTCTGGATCCTTATCTGTGATTTCCGTGATGACTTTCCTAATCAACTCTTCTTTATACGTTTCCAACATGCTAGCTTCTCCTAGGTTTAAATTCTGAAGTTTGCTCGTAGTTTCATTGACATCAGAGACAACCTTATGAATTTGTTCCTCTAACGCGGTTTTTAATGCTTGCACGTCCTGGCTTATTTGAGTTCTATCCTCTACCTGCTTTTCGGATAGCGAATCCATCCTTATACTCAAATCCTTTCTAATTTGAACTACCTCATTATTTATATCTACTTGTGTACTGGCTAGTTTTCGTTCAATTCGCTCCTGAATCTGATTGACATGTTCCCCACTTGACGTGTTCCATTCATCTTTCCAAACCGTTACATTTGCAGTTAACATTTCAGCAATGTCTACTTCAATGTCTTCCTTAAGTAAACGATTATGATCTAAGACTTGGGTCCTCATGACCTCTACATCATGTTTTAATCCAGCTAGTGAAGCTGTTGTCCTAACAGATTCGTCAACCAATCTAGTTGTTAAAGCACTAATGTTACGAGTACAAAGCGTTTTTGAAGTTTCAATTTCTTCTCTAACCTTATTAACATCAGTTTGAACTTTGGCAATGTCTACAAAAACTGTATTAACTTCTATTTGCACCTTATTGATATCGCTTTGCATATCATTAACATCAGACTGAATATTATTTATGTCTACTTGAACGTTTGACACATCGGTTGGAACATTTCTAATCTCTCTTTGAACTTCTTCTACCTTGTCTTGTACAGTAGCAACATCATTCCTAACAACGATTACTTCTGCTCTAGCACATGAAATATCACCCCGGACATTAGCATCATCAAGATCTAACAAAGTAAGGTCTTTCTGGACTGAATCAACTTTTCCCTGTACATTGGAAACATCAATTTTTACATCTGAAACATCATTATGGACATTGGATAAATCTACTTTAACATCTGAGACATCCTTATGAATGTCAGTCACGGCATTCTGGACCTCCTGTGTACTGGTCAGTAAACGCGACATGTTATTTTCCAAATTTGCAGAACTGGTCTGGAGATCCTTCAAATTCTCCTTCATCATCTCCTGCATTCGACTAGCATTCCTCGCTTCCATCTCCCTCACACTTTCATTCATGCTAGCTTTCAAACTGTTGGACATCTCCTCCAACATCTTTCTCATACTCTCATCTGCCATCTCAATAATATTGCAATAATAGACTGCGTTAGGGACATACATCAAATAGAGCAAGATAATAACATCTGAGCAACGCCCTTCACCATATATAAAGTTTGAGCAATTTTCTGTCTTAAATCTAACTTATAATTAGCTTATCACTAACTTCATAAACACCCTATGTTGAAATAAACTCAAGCACATGTTCAAATTTCTTTGGTTCATTTTAAATATCCTAACATAAATAATTTACATTTACAATCCAAATAGTTTAATTTTATCTTTAATATGACTAAACATGTCATAAGCCGATCAAATAAAATAAGACTCCAGATCATAGGCGATTTTTCTAAGTTTCCAGCCTATTTAACCTCTCTCAGGTTGTATAAGATCTGATCTTTTCTGAGTGTAATTTTCCTAATACAACACAACATTTAATCCCTATATAATCACACTCTCAAATTCTACAATTGGCCAAGACATCTAACAAAGAATCAACCTCTTTATTTGAGTCTTCACAATCCCATTGACATCGATAACTTGGTAATCCAATGTTATTCGAGCCCCACGTTGGGCGCCAATCCTACTGTCCCCGATAATCCGGATAGTAGGCTGTCAGAAATCCGCCCCCTCAATCGGATTGCCAATAATCGATTGCACCGGCACAGCTACATCAATGAAAATGGCACCGACAGACACTACCGAGATTAGAGCACAGTAGTTAACATGAAATTATTGTGGAACACACCAAAATATACGGGGGTTCATACTTACCTTTTACTTACCTATTCAATTTAATCTCGGTTCTGGGTTTTCAACTGGATCACTTAATAGTATGCCCTCATAATAACCTCCACCACGATATTTAAAATGAACCAAGTCGGAGACCAGAAAATTTAAACTGCACAATAATTTATTTCACCTAAGAAAAAAATATTTTAACAAAATTTAACAACAAAATAGTTATGGCTGTCTGAAGCCATTGTCAATGCAACCATGTCCTCTTGTAGGACTGTAGACTTCACATACAAAAATTCAGCTTTCTCTAGCTCAAAAGAACGTAATAATAACAACAATGCACATTGGAATGGATAAGGGAGCTGGGACGAGACATATAGCATTTGTTTCCTTGTTCATGAACTTCATAATTTAGTTCATTGACACACATTTATTAATAACCGCAAGGCCGCTAAGTAGTTGACCTTGACCTCCACCATTCAGTTATCTGGCCACCTGCAATACACCCTAAGCAGTGTTGCATGCTTGCTTCGTCAAATGGACGCAGCTGCCTAACCAGTGTCACCATATGCTGGCCAACGCAGAGTCTAGCTCTCATTCAAAACAATTTAAATGCTCACATCTCAACTCAAATATTATCACGCAAAATGTATACAAGTTCCGTTCACATTGCAATGGATTACTCTGTTAATCTCAAATCTTATTTAAATGTTTATTCCAATTATCGAACTAGCGTTGTTTAAATGTTAATAGCAAAACGCATAATGTTATATCAAAGTGTTCAATAATTATTTATAACATTTAGATTGTTCATAACTTAGTCAAACGACAATTGAAAAATTTTTACACGCCTCTATTAATCCCGTTTGTTTCAAATTATTATTATAGATATTTACATAGTTATTTACATTATTTATATTTTATTTATATTTGAAATACATTAACCACACGTTTATCCGGTTGATATTTTCTTAAATCGTGGTAATATAATCGACCGATGAAGGTTACTTATATTTAAATTTTAGATTCAGGTTTAATAAGATTAATAATTATTATTTGTGACGGTAACCTCCATTCAAAATCTCTAATTCAATCAATTTATCACTCTTGTTAATTTTAACAGTAACTTCACATGAATAATTTTCAATGGACCTGAACAATACAACTCAGCGGAAACATACCTCGCACAAACGCACAAAATTGGCCCATAATTCATCATATATCTCATTATATATGGCATCAAAATCTTCCACAATACACACAAAAAACCTCCACTTATAAATTCATCATCATCATCAATATTACTGTGGGAACCTCCTTCACTTATTAAAGGGCATTATTCATCAGCGACTTTTACACGTCCACTGAACTAACGATTATACATCCATAGTTCCTCTTTAAAAATTCTTATATTCATCAATTGTATCGAAAACTGTTATTATATTTAACCTTCGTGGGTTTCATTCATGAAGCGATATGAAGTAAAAATTTTCCAGTCACAAATAAATTTAATAGCAAATACGATTAGACACGCCTCCCTGGTCTATCAAAATGAATTAATCTCATCATAATTATCGCAGTATAAAAATACTATATTCAAGCAAAATTCATTTAACTGCAGAAATAGTCGAATAGAATGCAAATAGACTAGAAAATGCAAACATTATTGTTTTAATCTAGAATTGAGAAAATCTCCTATCAAATGTTCATTACTATATTGTACTGAATAAATCGTATTCAAAGTTCGTATTTCATAAAATTGTCTATAATGCAATGGCATTTCAGAATTGACTAAAAATGTCTGTGTTTCAATCATGTTCATAAAAACGACTAGTATTTCCAAGATCGTCGATAAAGTAGTAGATTTTAACGCTCTAAAATCTTTTAATCATTCTTCTTTCTTGAGGATGACAGAAATTTGGTCAAAGTAATTTACTGGAAAGAATTACTTTAATAAAACGACACGCTGTCTGAATTCAAACTTGCAATAGAAAATCGTTAACTTTACAGTCAAATCGTGACTACAAGAAAAATTCAAATTCTCGAAAGAATATTTAACTTTAGTATAAACTGATCCAAAATGTTTAAATATGCAAATGACATAATAATGTCTCAATAAATCGAAGAAAATGGCATAAAGCTGCAAAGTGTACAGAGTACAGAAACATCTAGCAAAAGAATATGGGGCAATCAAATATATGACAGAAAATATGGGAAAGATAGTTGCTCAGATCTCACTAAAAAGGCTCAAATAAATCAAGAAACGTTCACGGCTACCTTATCTGTTGGATTGAAGTTCTAGAAGAAAATTTCACAGAAGACTGCTGCTGGTTCCATTTCACCACAGGATAGATGTGCACCGACCTCGAACCTGGAACCTGCGCCCTCGGAGAATAGAACAGCTTCCTCCTCCGGAAATCGCACTGCTCCGTGTAGACGATAGACATCCTTCTGGCAAAACTCTTCTTTGTGTGCTGGGAAAAACCCTTGCCACTCTTGAAAGTTCCCTGAAGTTCTTGTAGAAATCAGCCATGAAGTTCATTGCAAATATTTCCGCAGAAATGTTCATAATTGTGGAGTATGAATTTCTTTCCACTGCCATTTGATGTAATTCAGCGATGGATTACGATGCATGAGTGTAGCTGAATGTTCACTACATGCTCGTCTTTGTAGAATGACGATTATCGAAGCTCCTTGTTGCTACTTCACACTACTGATGTATGTCCCAATTGCATTAAAGTTTTAGTCTTCCATCTCCACTTCCATTATAATGTTAGTCGAAAGTACTGCCAGATTGTATAGTTCCATTGCAGAATGTAGCGTTGTATCACCAAATGTAATCTTCAGTATCACGGTTGCAATACACGTGTCTGCCGTAGCGTAGAATGTGGTAGTAAAAGTGCTTCTCAGGATTCGAGAAAAACACTTTTCTCTGCAGTCTTTAAATGCGAATATCTTCTGAAGTATTATAATGAAAAAGTTCAACTTTCGCACACGCCTCAATATTGTAATGCACTATTGAATTAGTATAAATGCAGTAGCTAATTCTTGATAGATAAACTTGTAGAATCGTTTATGTGTGCGCTCCAACTTCGCCTAGTTTTAGTAACAGTAAAATTGCACTGCTGGATACCCAATACTGTTCGATGCGGTGGGCTCTGCCACGCTTGCTTATGACGATATGCTTGTTCTATCAGAACACGAAGTCAGACTATGAAGTCAGAATAAAACCACGAAGTGAGAAACTCCTCTCTGCTGTGCAAGGCCTTTTATCAACTTTGAAGGGGCGTATCCATCCCTACCATAGCTTCTTCTTCCATCATTACTCGAAGTTCCAACTTTGGCTATTCTTGACGGATTTTCAGATTTCAAAAACATATAATTAATTTCTTCAAAATTCCAAATCAATGCCATAACTGAAAATAGTTTTCCACAATTCTGCATGCCAAAAGTTATAAAATATGGTAGTTTCAGTAATCTCCGTCTCCCTTCAAGCTATCATTCATTGGTTCGAGCCTCTCCTCCAATAGCGTAACTTCTTCCTCAGCACGTTTACTTGCTTCCCTGCGACTGCGTCGTAAATCTAAGATCCTTCTCGAACAAAATCGTGACGTCAGCAAGAATCTAAGCTCAGCCAGCCTACTTGCTCGAGCGTTGCGTCATCCACGCCTACGTCATGAATATACACGTCACAACTATGACGGCCATAACTTTATTCACATATGCCAATACAGCCACCGTGGTCTCAGTATAATTCAATTTACGGGGGCAGTACTAGTAACAAATGCCTCTACTTCTTACTTTATGTCAGCTGTTTCTCGTTTAACTACCTGTCGTGGAGTTCCTTCTGAAATGTTCTCCGATAATGCCTCCACCTTTTAAGGCGCAGCTTCATTGTGGAAGAAAGCTCTTACATCTTCTCCTGCCAAGGAACAAATTTCTAACTTTTCCTACGCTAAAGGTTTTAAATGGCGATTCATACCCCCTTACGCCCCCCAATCACCGAGGCAGGTGGGAATCTTGTGTCAAGGTTACCAAAAGTCATCTAAAAAGTTTTAGGTAATCGTATTCTAACCTATAAAGAATTTAACTCGCTCTCTATCTTAATCGAAGGTGTTGTTAACTCTCGCCCCTGGCCCCGCTTTCGAATGATCCTGATAATTTACTTTCATTAACCCGTGGTCATCTCCTTATTGGTAGTTCTCTTTCTTCTCCTCCCCCTCCCCCCCCGACCTAACTCTCAAAGAGATTCTTGCTTATTATTTAGCGTAAAATTGAAGGTCTTCGTAATTCTTTCTGGAAAAGGTGAAAATTGGAGTATTTAACTTCTTTGCAACGGAGACAAAAGTTGCTTCTTTCCAATCCTGACATCAAGGTAGGAGATTTCGTCCTTGTGAGAGACGCTCTACCCCTTAGTTTGGATCTCTGGCAGGGTGGCGGAATGCTACCCCGGAGGGGACGTACGGATTAGGGTGGTGAAAGTCCTAACAACCAATGGTCATATTATAAATCCAATCTCTCTTATAGCTCCCCTTCCTCTTAATCCTTAAAATCGTTTTTTCTATTCTCTGTTGGTGTCTGGCCGTCCCAGTAAGGTGTATTCTTTGGAATACACGGTTAGTTAGTGTTAGTAATTGCTGCTCTTTGCTTTTTCTTTCATCCATTCTTCCTTTCTCTTCTCGCAGACACCAACAGTGATCCTTTGTATTTCCTTTTTCCTTCTATCAGGCATTTATTTTGTTCTTGAGTTTGTTTTAGTTGCTTTGCTTATTCCGTGAAGACTTCGCTGGCTCTCCATCGAGGTCAAGAGGACTTACACCCCGTTCCAGCAGGCGTCGTCTTCGTCGCCAGCTATCATCTCATTGAAGACCCTACTCCGTGAAGAAAATTATTCTATGTAAAGAGTCTATTTTGCTTATATGTTTCCTACCCTGTTTTTTCTGTTCATTTGTTCCTCCCCACTCCTCCTTCGTCTTTCGGGTTCTCTTGTGTCCTCAATTCCTCGCTCCTCTTCTAGTTCGGACTACGAGTGAACAGTTTGTCCTCTATCAGAGGCCTATTTCCTCTAAAACTGAGGTAAAATTTTAAATCTACACCATGTCTGATTTTTAACAATAACGGCTCCAGGGATCTCCAGCTTTAATCATCATGCAAGTAAAGAAACTCATACATTGAATTTAATCATGTTTTAAAGAAGGTTTTAAACAACATTTTAAATGCCTTGTATGAAAGTTATATGCAGTGTTAAGATTTTCGCAAACTTGTGAAATAACTGCCCACGAGGGAATTGTCATGCCTAAGCTAACTAGGCTTATTTTCAAATCTGAATTTTGGTGCTTCTTGTACTAAATATGGGATGCCTTCCCTGCAACGAGGAATTTATGCCAATTCATAACTTTCTAAAACTTAACTTGCCTCCGAGAGAATTCTACCGCTCCATTTAACTGTCACTACAGTTCCGGAATTTTCCATTCAAATTTAACTGTCAACCGAGGGAACTACACTCAATACTGTCCAAGTTACCAAAACTTGAAGTGAAACAGAACTATTAACTGCAATACAAAAACTTGCTAACGCAATAAACCTATTCAAGTCGAACTCAGTGAATTCATAAGCTGCCACAACCTTTCTCATGTTCAACAAATTTTTAGTGCTTCAAAAGTGTATGTGCGAACTTCAACCGCATCGCGTTCGTTAGAGCATTAAAATTGGCCAGAACTATAAAACCCTATTTCCTGTCCTCCAAATACCTTTTACGAACAAATTTAAGTTAATTTAACTATCTGGTTCTATTTCTATGAGACCTCGCCAAAATATAGGCGCCCTCCCAACTTTATTCTATTTCCAACTTATTAATTCTGTAAAAATAACCGTGGTTACAATCCACGTTTTAATACTTATTATTTCCTGCTTCGTCTAAGAAGTAAGCGTTTTCTAATTGTGAAATAACTATGTAATTGTTTAATCCAGACTTTACAAAGGGTTACCTGCTCCATTAGAATTTGTAATCTCTTAAATTCTGCGTAAATAGTAGTGGTTATAGAAACCCCTTATTAATCTTCTTTTTTTCTTTTCCTGCTAGCCCAGGAATGCCTAAATCTTTCCTCACTACTAAGGTATTCTAAAGCCTTATTTTTGCAAATTTAATATACTACCTAATGAATTTAGTTAAACATCAAACAAAGTTGTAATTACTTTACTATTGTTATTATAGGCTTTAAAATTCTTAATTGTATGCACATTTCAAAGCCCTAGTACGGGTTTAGTGCTTGTAACAGGTTTGAAACCTGGAACTGATTTAACATTGTTTATTGTAAACTTTTCTTTTATTAGGTCTGTGACCTTTAATGTTTATAAAACTAAACAAAAATGTTGTTCTTACGCTCAAAATAAGATCCAAGATCTAAAATAATGTTAAATGTTCTAAATTCTATTAGTTGTTAAATAAATCATTTATTATTTTGTTTCTATCTCTCTTACTAGAAAACCAGTTAGGAAGGACCTTTCCTTCCCTAATTTTTCTCCTAAAATTATTCCCTATTCAAAGAAAAGAAAAATCACTCAAGAATAGGTTTACTACAATCTAAATCATTTGTTACATTTAGAACAGAATTTTCATTAACACCATCGAAAAAGTTTCTCTTAGCTTGTCACAGCTAATTCTAGTAAATCATTAAGGCAAGTATAGCTCGCTCTGCCATCTTCCTACTTGTAGAGATTTTCTCTCTCTGAATTGCGTTTTACTGTTCAAAATTTGGGGTTTGTTTAAGTTAAGTCTGAGGTTTTCCTCCGTTCTAAACTTTTAGTCGGCACTCTGCTGGGTAAAAGTTTAGCCTGCTTCAAATGCAACCATTGGTACTCTTTGAAGATTTTTATTAATCATAACAAAATATGCAAAAAAGCACTAACGTTGCTTCATCGCTGCCCACCCTGGAGCCATTCGGCCGTTCTGTCGGGAGTCCAACAGAGTCTAGTAATAAAGATATTACGGCTAATTCAAATCCTTCTAGCATTTCAAAATGCTTTAGAAAATAACACCCTTTGGAAGGGAAGGTATTCAAATCCTTGCCATTTGTCATACATTGCCTTGCCAGCGCACTACATACTTCCATAGTACCAAACTACCGGCTCGGGAGGGAAAGAGCACTTAGCAATAGCTTTCAGGCGTCCTCAGCTCGCGCTGCACTCCCCGTTAGCCTGACACAAGTCCCCGCACATTTTAGGTACTTCACAGGTCTTTTGCAGTAAAACTCTTTCTAAATCTTTATTTTCTTTCATTTTAGTGTTGAATTCTCTTCCTCTTTGCCAAAAAATTGTTCCCACTCGTAAACCTACTTTATTTTTTTGTCATCATCTTCCCTTTGGTAATGTTGCCACTCAGTTATAACCTATCGACCGTACAAAATTTCAGGTTGATATCTGTAATAGTTTCGGAGATATTGAATGCTGGGGAAATATTTTGCACAGCTGCCATGTTGGATTGATGAGACGTAATAAAATGGCAAGGGCACGGTCGGGGTTATCTGATTTGGTGCTATGATCATACCGAATTTCATTGAAATCGCTCCAGCCGTTTATATGTAACTGGGAACACACACACGCCATACACACACACATACGCGCACATTCATATACACACACGGACAAAAGGTGACCTCATAGGCCTATTTTTTCATAAAATGAAAATAGGCTAAACATATAATATTTTTAAAAAAGTACCGTAAAATCTCTTTTGCATGCACTCTTGTTTTGAACTACCATCTAACACCGAATATATATGATGTATGTATCTAATGTATGTCTACCCTCTTATTATTCCCGTTTTCAACGGGGTCGGGGATAAGATGCGATGAAAGTCTTTCTGGCGGATGGCTTTTACGGCCGGATGCTCACCCTGACGCCAACCTCATGGGAGGATTTAATGGGAGATGAATTGAATGAAACTGGGCAAGGATGTGGAAGTAAGCGGCCGTGCCCTGTCAGAATGTACCGTCCCAGCCTTTGCCTTGAGTTGAAAATTGGGAAACCAAGGAAGAACATTTCAAGGACCGCCGAAGGTGGGGCTCGAACCCACGTCTTCCCATTCCGCAGATTGCTCGGCCCCGTGGCCTAGCGGTGCGCGATTGGGAGCGTAGCTACCTCTGTCAGTATCTATTTATATGACGTAAAAATAATTGTTGTGCCTCACAGATAATCTGTACTAGATTTGCCGTCAGATTAGTGAGCCATATCACAAAATACCAAAGAAATTGAAATGATTATATTAATATTACTGACGTTCGTTAAGGTGCAGAGCTAGGTCATGGGACCAGCCATCAGTGCACTCGGTAGATGAGGGGGTTTGAACCTTCAACATTTTCAATTCCAAGCAAATACCGGAATGGTACCCTTTAATAGACCACAGCCACATTCATCCATCACCTTGTCAATAATTATGTTATATCTCATTAACTCTTCTTTGTAAGTTATCGTCATGTAGAGCATCTGACCGTAACACCATTTGTTGCATGAGTATTTATCACATCTCATCACCGACCACGTAGAAACGGGGATACTAATGGGTAGACATCATTATTATTGTTACAATTGTAATTATTGTTCCGAACTGTATCGACGGTTGGAAACGGGCAATAACAGCATGCGACGTCGGTGGCTGAAGTTCTACGACCACCATCTACGAATGGACAACATGCTTACCAAGATGATCTTCTCCTTGTGTAAAAGGGTTAACCCATGGGTCACAACCCAATCACGTGTCGTCGTGCCATTCACATTTGACCTGGGTCGTCGCAGACAAGGCCTGTGGCTCAATGAAGAACGAAAAGACTTGAATTCCTCAGGGATATCTGACCTTGATGTACAAGATCGCTCCAAATTTTGTTTTATTGGACTCTTGAATCCCAAAATGCAAAGTGCTTACGTGTCGGAAACAGGAAGGAAATCCGGGCACAATAGATATTGAGAAAGAGAGAGAGCATCGAAGATGAACTATTTATAAGTGCTCATTAGTGGGATTAATGTATTAGTAGTAATAATATACTATTATTATTTATATAATTGTAAGTAATTCCTAATAAGCACTTATACATTGCAATAATGCATTACCAAAACAATATATTAAAAAATTAATTCATTCCTGTGCTTGAAAATACACTTAATTTCTGAAGATTTTAAATAAATTAACTACTGCACTCAACTAAAAAAAAAGCTGTGACGACCCAGGTCGAATGTGAATAGCACGACGACCCATGATTGGGTTGTGACTCGTGGGTTAACCCTTTATTGGGCAAAATACTGAGGATATAAAAATAATTAATGTTTTGCTCATTTTTAATTGGGAGAGATAGAGGAGTAAGGATATGCAACAATTTTATAGGTGTGGATTCTATTGTATGAAATATGGGGCGGGAAATTATTATCCCAGTGGCCATACCCGACAGTATGTTTCCTTATATGGGCAATGGGGTACTAGTATCCCACCTCCAAATTATGATGATACTGTGCTTCTCATTCAATGAAGTTTACACACTGCCTAAAATCCACCCTCAAGAAATGTAACATCAAATATGGTAACTGGGAAATGCATGTGCTGGATCGTCCAACATGGAGAAGCATCATTTATCAAGGGATTGCTGTTTTTGAAGAGCAGAGACGCAGCACTCCAGCAGAACTGCGCACGGGGAGAAAAGAGCGTCAGATCTTGAGGCGGAATGGTCATTTACCAGCTGGCTGCTCAATATATGTAATCATTGCAGTAAAGTGTGTAGCACACGGATTGGAGTGATCAGTCATCTGAAGAAACATCAGTAGGAAGACTAATTCATACTCGCTCGCGAGTGAATGCCAATATATAGCCTACACCCTATATACCTCAAATTAATGGGTTTTCTATGTCTCTGAGCAGATAGCATGTGGAAGCATATGGAACTGCTTAAACTGAAAGGGGTGGGATGATATTATCCCAAAGACCTATAAAACAAAGAAAAAGGTGGCTTGTAGTTTTACGTGACCGTTTATCTCGCGATGATGAGCCACGGAATTTCCTCTTTACGTGGAATCTGAACCACAGGACGTGGCATTTCAATTCCAAATCTCACATGTTTTGACCAGGAATCGAACCCGATCTACCTTGGTGAGAAGCATACAGCTTGACCGACATATAAAGCGTTAGGAACTCTGCTTTATATAAAACAGTACCGATTCAGGTCTATAATAACGACAGTTAATCATGAAGTAGTACAGTATCGTGTTGGAAGTCAATTTAGCCTATTTTCATCATATGAACAAATAGGCTTATGAGATCACATTTTGTCCGTGTGTGTATGTGAGTATATGTGTGTGTTCCTAATTAAATCTTAATTTCTGGAGTGATTTTAATTAAACTCAGTAAAGACATAGTACTATTTTGTCCAACCTTTACCGTACCCATTGGATTTTAATTCGTTTCACCAATCCATCATGGCGGCTGTGCGTAATATTTCACCATCATTCTGTATCTCCTAAACCATTACCGATATCACCCAAAATGTTGTATGGTGGTAGAAAATACCTGGGTGTTCTTTAAAAACATGCTAAATGTAAAACCAACATGGCGGCCAAGCAAAGTTTCAATATTTAAATGGCATTTTCTCGAGATTCAATGAACCGAGCGCTGTGAAACGTGGTACGATAAATGATTATACAAGGATAAATTTACTGGAATCTGTTTTAATTCAGTTTTTCTCTTAAAAAGATGGCGGCTGTGTGAAATTCTAAAATATAGATTTTATTTTTTGTTTCCTAATTATGCGATCAAAGCGAACGTTATAATATTATCCTAGGCAATAATCTTCATCTAATGGTACATAACACTATGGCCTATATCTCTACTTAGTATAAAACAAAGTCCCCGATTCTTGGATGTTACGGGTAAACTCGAGAACCACTGGATGGAATTTGATGCGGTTTTCACCATTCTGTAAAGGATATCTCGAGGATGATTTCTGTAGAAAATAATTTATTTATGATCAAAGGAAGCCGAGCAGTAACGATTTCAGTGGAAAAGTCGAAACAATACCTGGCGTCCGAACGCTTTGTAAGCTTACGCTGGGCAAACCGTTAAAAATATCTAAATACTATGAGTGTAAGAATTGTTCAGCATGAAAAGTTCTACAAAATAGTCCGCGAGAGCATATGTCTATCTTCAATACATCGCCCACTATAGCCTAAGTGTTTTTACGTTTTAATTTCTTCCAACCATGTCAATTCGACTACTGAGGTGACAGTTTACGAGCTACCTAAGGGCGAGGCTATCATCCCTGCTACAGCCTAGCTAGCGGGCGAACATATTGCCCCAGATACAGCCAGCAGCAAACCGTTGAGTCGTGTTGAGTTGACTTCTGAGAAGGGTGGTTGTGTTTGGAGTTTCCCTGGAAGTGCAACTCGGGTTTTATTCATTTCGCCTGTGAAACACAGTCAAGTTAAGATTGGACAGAAGGGGGATTTGAGTTTCATTTACCTTGCCATTCCCTGGAAGTGCAACTCTCATTTCGCCTGTGAACTTTTCGTTCCGCAAAATTCACAGTCAATTTAAGATTGGACGGAAGGGGGATTATATTATATTAAATTATACTGATTGGCGTATAATCTCTACATAGTATAAAACAAAGTCCCCGATTCATGGATGTCACGGGTAATCTCGAGGACCACTGAATGGATTTTGAGCGGGTTTCACCATTCTGTAAAGGATATCTCGAGGAAGGTTTCTGTGGAAAATAATTTATTTATGACCAAAGGAAGTCAAGCACTTACGATTTCAGTGAAAAGGTCGAAAAAAACTGGGGCCTTGCACTTTTTAAGCTTACACTGGGCAAACCGTTAAAAATATCTATATACTATGAGTGTAAGAATTGTTCAGCATGCAAAGTTCTACAAAAAGCCTGGGAGAGCATATCTCTATCTTCAATACATCGCCTACGCTAAGTGTTTGTACGTTTTCATTTCTTCCAACAATCTCCATTCACTTACTAGCTAGCTAGGGGCGAGTCTATCACCCCAGTTACAGCTTAGCTAGTGGACGAGCTTAGTGCCCCAGATACAGCCAGCAGCAAACTGTCGAGTCGTGTTGAGTTAAAAACTTTAGAGAAGAGTGGTTGTGTTTGGAGTTTCCCTGGAAGTGCAACTCGGGTTTTCTTCATTTCGCCTGTGAACTTTTCGTTTCGCAACATTGACAGTCAAGTTAAGAATGGACGAAAGGGGGATTTGTTTTTCATGCACCTCGCCATTCTAAAATTACGTCTGACAAGAATTCGTTGCACATGCATTTCCATGGTAATATTATTAATAGTCCAGTCAGTGATTTTAACCCATCATGCCGAGACATAAAACGGATATTGGTCGTTGTTCATTGACATTGGAAAAAAGCGCTTATCACGTAATGCATTCGTAACTGTACCCGGGCGAAGCCGGGTCGTGTTGCTAGTATATATATATATATATATATATATATATTGTGCCCAAATCCAGTCGCCTGGATTTGAGAGCACAGGCCACAATGCTAAGTCCAGAATTGAAAGTTCGAATAGCGCGCGCCAAACCTTCTTAGAAGGAATTGGAAGCTTTTAGCAGCCAAGAAATGGTTAAGTGACGTAGGCGAGAGCGTCATAGTCGAGGCTAAATTGACATTAAATATTTCCAGATGGAGTAGAATCTTCAGACTAAAATCAGATTACTGGCACGGACAAGGGAGGAAGAATGTGCTTTATTTCGAGGAAATTGATTGAGCGGAAGCTGAGATATGAGATGTTTTTGTTTCAGCATATTTTACGCATTGACCTCGAGAAGTCCGCTCGCAAGGTATATAAGGCGTGCCTGCCAGAGCCAAGGATGTTCATTCCTTCGTAAGTGCTCAGCCGCTAAACACTCTTCGTCGCTCCGAACACTGTTTTAATCTTCGTGCACATGGTTGCAAAATCTACGTTATTACCAGCACAGTTGCTGGGACTTAGTGATTTCGACAGTACATGGTTACTGGTCTTATAAAAGTGTTTAACATTATAGTGATCTTCGAACTTTTCAAAAGTTATCACCAAGGTGATAGACTTTGTGGCGTTGGTAATACTTTACTGCTACAATGGACATATGAATAGACTTAGTCTATATTTTGCTTTCCACTGTCCACTAAAATTTAACTTGGATTATTT
Source organism: Meconema thalassinum (assembly GCA_946902985.2). Classification (NCBI taxonomy): domain Eukaryota; kingdom Metazoa; phylum Arthropoda; class Insecta; order Orthoptera; family Tettigoniidae; genus Meconema; species Meconema thalassinum. Next base: position 1,105,231,835 of record OX336389.2, on the reverse strand, counting down.
CATCCAAACAACCAGAATAAGTCTTGGACTTAATAACTTTCGACCAACCAAAATAGTTCATTACTGTTCGCCTACCAGTCTTGCACAGTTCAGTTCATTAGCCGACATAGGGAATACCAGCATGCTTGCATTGTCTGAAGAGCGAGAAGCTCTGCCCAGGGAACTGTTCTTCAGAACTCGATCATGTGTTACATAAGATTGTAAGAGTAGTGACAGTACTGAAGGCATTACAGTTGGGTCGAGTTAAAACTGGTAATTTTTCATCATGGATCTTTTCGATCTAACCCCAGTCAAGATTACTTCAGCTGTTGAAGCAGCATATTTTACGAACTATTTTCATCAAGATATTCAGGCTACAAGTATGAATACCGCTATGTCTGTGTAAGACTATTGCGGGTATAAAATGGAGGCCGATACAAGATTACAAATACGTGTCCTAATGGGGACAAGAAGACTGCAATAATCTGGTTCAGACCAGATTACAAGCATCAAGATCTACAGGAATGTAAGCTACAATTTGCATTATTTTTATGCGTAGTTAGCTGGAATTTCTCAATTTTTCTACAGTCTTACCAACACTTATTTTCTTTTCATCGATGTTTTTGCTCTTGCAAATATTTTTTTTTCAATAGAAGCTTTGATCATATCAGTTTTTACACTCAGAAGGCAATGATTCGAAATTTATGGACGAGCAGAACGAGCATTTATTTAATTTTGATATTTTTCTAATCACGGTCGTCAGCCGTCGTAACTAAAATTTAATAATAAATTTAATTTGAGGAATGGATATTTATCCATTATTAAGAAGTCGAGGATGATATTCCCCGAACAATTCAACAACTTTAAATCCATTTGTTGAGGAAATAATAATAATGTTGATTTAATAATAATTATTATTATTTTCAATTTTCTGAGATAATAATGATAGTTTTGATTTCTAATAATCATTATCATGTAGTGTGATTTATACATTTGACATTTAAAACAATTTTCTAAGATCGGATACTTGTTGTTTCCGAAGGTTAGTGGTTAACGCATGCCCACAAACGAACAAAATATTAATTCAGTGGAAGAATTTCACGCTTGCATTGTGCATTTAAATCTTTGAGAAGACACGGAAAGTAATGATACGGGAAGCTAAAAGCATGTATAAAACAGAGTTTTTGCTAGAGTTTGTATAAAAATAAAATCACTATTGAGCAACGTCTTTTAAAACGTTTGGCTAAGAATAGACACGGTGTGGAGTTATTCATGTTTTAAACTGATGGTAAAATTATTATTATAAACTCATTGGTGGAGTTTACTAACTTATAAATCTTCCAGTTGTTGCAACTAGCAAATGCTTGATTATTCTGTATAATTTGGGAAGAAATAATTGTTGTGTGTGCAAAGAGTTAAATATGCCATTCTGATTGTGCAATTAAGTAGCAGGCATGAGGTTGTTGAAATGAAGCATCAACCATATTGTAGGTTGGATGTCTTTGAAATTAGTAGAGGAATTGAATTTAGCCACACTTTCGTCGAGATATAACCAAAGGTTATTTTGTCGAGCCTTCATTGTCAATTCACAGTTTACCCACGTGTTCTAGAAGTATTCCTAGTAATTGCTTGCCCGAGAATTGTTATTGTTAAACTTGTACCTTTCATTATGAAAAGACTTCACCGTTGTCTAGATGCTAATTATGATTATGTGATTTTTGACGCATTTAAATCGAATGGGCCGATGCTGTAAATTATTTAAAACTGTTACTTCTTAACAAACACTACAAACTGAGAGGATTTTTGTGATCCTGTAAAAATATATAAACATTTTGCAATTAAATTTGATGATTAGCATATTTGACATTTTGTCATATAATTGTAATTTTGATAATGACAAACGAAATTGTTTTATGATAAATTTTCTAAATAACATTTTCAAGTGATAGTTAATTGTTTAAATGGTTGAATCCATATAGAATTGAATTTATATTTTGTTGATAATAATATTTTGATCATTATATTGATGATTGAGTCAAAAGCTCTGAATAGATTTTGGATCGAGAACAGATGATTCAATAAATATTTTCTGTTTATCGAAGTTCTTCGAATTCAAATGCTCGAATGTCCATGAAAATGATATTGTGTTGTATTTCTTGTTAATAACTTTGTATTTGAACAAATCTTGAATTTGAATCTGAATCCTGAAGTGTTAGTTAATTTGCTACGATATTTTTGAAAAGGTGAATCAGTGATATATTTTTCAACGAGTGATATTTTTTTTTTCATTTCAATATGTGAATACTCAAATAAGATAGGAATCAGGATGGACAATTACATTTGCGCTGACAAACCCCTACCACTGTAAATAATTATTTTGAGCGAAGTCAGCAGGACTATTAATTTGACCTTCGTCTCAATTGCCAAGTGTTCATGTGTAGGTGAAATTGTAAATCTAGTACATAACGTATGATTCTTCATACATCTATTATGCTATTTTTGGCATACCTTCAGTAATTGTTAACGTTTTAAATAAAATAAGATAATTTGACAGGTTGTGTTATTTTTGGAAAATCTCCTTCTATCCTTATTGTTGCATCAAGTCGAAAATCAGTAAAGCAATTTTTTTTGCTGAGTTATTGTAGTCACTTTAACCCATCTGGCGCCCCGGGATATTTTGATTCTCGTGCTGACTGATTTTTGGTGATATGCATATGTGGTCGTCCGGACTTCTGTCTAAACGGGCGCAATATATAAAAATTTCCAACATAGCGATCATCCGAAATAATTAGGCGGTTCTCAATATCTCCGAATCTATTACAGCAATCAAACTGAAATTATGTATGTTGATACAAAGTATTAACATTAGTTCACCTAATGGCTTTTCAATAACCTGATGAACACAAATCCAGAAATGCTGCGATACAAAAAAAATTTAAATTTATATGTAGGTTTTTCTCGTTACCTATTTATCCGAGAGCAGTGACACTTAGCACGGTAAATCTTCATACATCCCTTAATATATTGGTTTTGATTTAAGTTCAAATTCTGTGATAACTTTAAAATGGCGACTGTGCAAAATTTTAAAAATCACTTTTATTTTCTCGTGTCCTAAACAAGCGATAGGAATGTAGGTTGGCGCAATGAGCCACGATTATGATGTTCATATTCTGGCATATATTTCTATAGCATATACACACATCAAAAAAAGTTTTGCATCACCTCGGTTTCAAGAGTTCCGGAACCTTTAAATACAAAGGGAATAGAGATCAACACAAACAACATTTCAGCTCGTTTTATTGCTCATAAGACCCACACATTGCATGTTGTACCATCATACAGCTAGACTTTCAGCATTTGTGGTCCAGATTGCAGTACACACCACTACCTCTAATACCCAGTAGCACGTCCTCTTGCATTGATGCATGCCTGTATTCGTCGTGGCATACTATCCACAAGTTCATCAAGACACTGTTGGTCCACATTGTCCCACTCCTCAACGACAATTCGGCGTAAATCTCTCAGAGTGGTTGGTGGGTCAAGACGTCCATAAACAGCCCTTTTCAACATATCCCAGGCATGTTCGATAGGGTTCATGTCTGGCGAACATGCTGGCCACTGTAGTCGAGCGATGTCGTTATCTTGAAGGAACGCATTCACAAGATGTGCACGATGAGGTCGAGAATTGTCGTCCATGAAGACAAATGCCTCTCCAATATTCTGCCGATATGGGTGCACTATGGGTCGGAGGATGTCATTCAGGTATCGTAAAGCCGTTTCGGAGCCTTCCATGACCACCAGTGGCGTACGTCGGCCCCACATAATGCCACCCCAAAACATCAGGGAACCACCACCTTGCTGCACTCGCTGGACAGTGTGTCTAAGACGTTCAGCCTGACCAGGGTGCCTCCAAACACGTCTCCGACGATTGTCTGGTTGAAGGCATATGCGACACTCATCGGTGAAGAGAACGTGATGCCAATTCTGTGGGGTCCATTCAGCATGTTGTTGGGCCCATCTGTACCGCGCTGCATGGTGTCGGGGTTGCAAAGCTGGACCTCGCCATGGACGTCGGGAGTGAAGTTGCGCATCATGCAGCCTATTGCGCACAGTTTGAGTTGAAACACGACGTCCTGTGGCTGAACGAAACGCATTATTCAACATGGTGGCATTGCTGTCAGGGTTCCTCCGAGCGGCAATCCGTAAGTAGCGGTCATCCACTACAGTAGTAGCCCTTGGGCGGCCTGAGCGAGGCCTGTCATCGACAGTTCCTGTATCTCTGTACCTCCTCCATGTCCGAACAACATCGCTTTGGTTCACTCTGAGACGCCTGGAAACTTCCCTTGTTGAGAGCCCTTCTTGACACAAAGTAACAATGCGGACGCGATCGAACTGCGGTATTGACCTTCTAGGCATGGTAGAACTACAGACAACATGAGCAGCGTACCTTCGTCCTGGTGGAATGACTGGAACTGATCGGCTGTCGTACCCCCTCCGTCTAATAGGCCCTGCTCATGCATGGTTGTTTACATCTTTGAGCAGTTTTAGTGACATCTATGAACAGTCAAAGGGACTGTATCTTTGATTCAATATACACAGTCAACGTCTATATGCCGGAGATCTGGGAACCGAGGTGATGCAAAACTTTTTTTGATGTGTGTATATTAAATAATACAAGCCTCAGTGGCTTAGGCGGCAGCACGCCGGCCTCTCATAGCTGGGTCCATGGTTACAATCCAGGTACTCCATGTGAGATTTGTGCTGGACAAAGTAGAGGCAGAAAGGTTTTTCTCCGGTTACACCGGTTTTCCCCGTCAAACCTTTCATTCTAGAAACACTCTCCACTATCATTTCCTTTCATCTGTCATTAATTTAATCATTGCCCCTGAGGATTGAGACAGGCTTTGGCAGCCGGCACATTTCATATCCTCGCCGCTAGTTGGGGGGGCTTCATTCATTCCATCACTGACCCGGTTGGACGACTGGAACAGGCTGTGGATTTTCATATATTATATAATCCAACATGGCGTCCATACGATACACTTCACGAGGTTCTCAATATTTCCGAAATATTAAGCAATCAAACTGAATTTTTATGATGTTAGTGGACCGATAAGTAAGGACAAATATGTGACTCTTCCTAATCCTGAAAAACACAAAACATCATGGTGGGGAAGTGATTTTCAGATATTTGAAATAACTTTTCTGATAATCTAATCACTCGAGTGCAATGAGACTCGGCATAGTGAATTTTTATTGAGAGTTTACTGTGGTATAGAGACATCTAATGATGTTCAATTGCTTTCAAAAATTCAAGATACATCAGTTCGAAATTTTAAAACCTTGTATTTCTTTTTATTTCTCGTATCTTATTCAGGCGATTGGAAAGATGATTCGTATGCTGAACTATGATAACAATCCTTATCTTATGACACACCATTCTGTAGCTTACTTTTCGTAAATCATAGGAGCAATGAATTTACTATTCTGAAAATTAATTCCCAGCTTGCGGGAGGGGTCTTAATCACTGATATTGAAAGCTATGAATTCTAGCACATAATTTCTCATAGTAGGCTAATGGCGTTGGTGAAGACACAGGTCCTTAACAAAAAGCTATTTAGTATATCGCATGGAAAATTCTTGTAATAGGCAGGTGAATTTTAATGGAAATGACCAGTGGGATATATGAAAATAGGCTATTCAGTTCTTCATGGAACTACTTGTTCAGTGTTGCCTTAGTAATCGAAATTTAAGGTTTTCAGTCGGTGAACATGACTGTAGCAAATTGTAATGGGTGGTTCCCTAATCCTGATAACAATTTCCTTGACATTGATAAAAATACTCGGATGAGCAGTTTCGATCGTCAAGCGAGCATCATCAGATCCTTTACCGGGTGAGTTAGCCGAGGTCGTTGCGGCATGACTGTTGGCAGTCGCTCACATCCGGGAGGCGAGGAGGTTCGAATCCCCCCCGCCGGCAACCTTGAAGATGGTCTTCTGTGGTTTTCCATCTTCCTTCCAGGAAAATGCCGGGATTGGTCCCTAACTATAGGCCACAGCCGCTACCTTCCAACTCCTCGACCCTCCCTTCCAACTTTCCTCCCCAACGGTACTTGTAGCTCACCCATTGGGTGTCCGTCTCGAAGCAGCTACAAACCTGGCGAGCCGAACATGTCCTCGGACACTCCCGGCACTGAAAGCCATACGCTAAAAAAAAACTGATCCTTTACACTTAGGCTATTAAATCTGTGTTCATAGGTATGGGTTATGATATTTACAATATTTACACTTGTTTATTCCCAGTAGTGATATAACTAGCACAACTAGTCAAGATATGTGATTTGTTTTGTTGAGATACTGATAGTGGTGATTGACCTTCAAGTTTGCTTGCTAAGTGTGATTATGTGATTGTTATTAAATGTTGAGGTCATTATGGATTGTGCACTTAGCAGTTTGGGTGGTGTGTTGTCCGTTTTCGTGCAGCTGTTGCCTCCCGCTGCCTGCACTGAACTGTGCACATTCTGTGTATAAGTATATACAGGGTGTTTCAGAAATACTTTTACAAACATTAGGGATTGGTTCCTTACACCAAAACAAGAAAAAAGACTTCATATACAAATATGTCCCAAAATCATTCGTTTTCGCTTTATTAATGAAAGAACATTGTACAGTGACACACTAATTGAGAGCCTATTTGGAAGTGTTTAACACATGAACTCATATCAAAAAAGGGTTCCTGACACCACAGATAAAAGTCTAACGGGCCGTGCAAGCCATGGAACGGCTCCTCCTCTGCCCAACCATCTGTCGTGGAAGATCTTCGTCAGTGCAGTGCGAACAAGGTGACTAAAGTGTGCAGGAGCCCCATCATGCATCCACCACATACGTTGTCATATTTGCAGGGGCACATTGTCATGCAGTAAGTCTGAAAGGGTGTTCTGGATAAAGTTTCTGGAGACAGCACCTGTAAGACGAGCTGGTAGAACGTATGGACCTACAATGCCAGCTCACACATTAATCCTAAACTGGTGCTGATGGCGAGCCTGTCTGGAACACCTGTGCATTTGACAGTTTTTCCATCTGTCGGTGACAGGAACCTTTTTTTATATGAGTTCATTTGTTAAACACTTCCAAACAGGCTGTCAATTAATGTGTCACTCTACAATGTTCTTTCATTAATAAATCGAAAACGAAGGATTTTGGGACATATTATTATTTCCGATTATTCCCCTTCAGGAGAGCGTGAGAACTTGAGCCAATCACAGCTTCACTTCCTTTTCCTCTCTTCTTTTCTTCCCAAAACCTCTTCATTAGTTCACTGTGCTTTTTCTTCCTTCCTCTGTCCATTTTTCCCCTGATGTGTCCTTCCTTGAAACTTGTAAAATTTTCGTGTTTCTGATTTTATTTCTAAATTGTTCTCTGTCCTTAATGTCGTCTTCAGAGAGTTTAAGTAATTCCATGTCTTCATGTACTTCTTTTATCCAACTGGTCTTTAATTTACTTGCATTCACGATATTGAAAATCTTCTTAGTGAGTCTGTTCTCATGCATCCTATATGTGTATATGAACTTTTTTCTTTTTTTGGTGTAAGGAGCCAATCCCCAAAGTTAGTAAAGGTATTTCTGAAACAACCTGTATATTGTAAATATCATAAGATATATTTATAAATATTGTAGGCTATGTGTAAAAGATCTGATAATGGTTGCTTGAAGATTGAAATTGGTCGTCCAAGTGTATTAATTAATCTCATGTAGACTAATTCTTTTTTTCAGGATTAGGGAACCACCCATTACAGTTGTGTACAATCGTGTTGACCGACTGAAAAAAATTAAATTTCTAAGTAGGCCTAGTACAGAATTAAGGGAAATTTACTTCGAAGATGAGAGAAACTGGGCTGGTCTACATGTAACATGTTCATTATTAGAGCTGCAAATATTACAAAGTACTACTGCCCACTTCATACTCGGCATTCGCTGAGCATGACTCATGGAATATAAATCATTCTACCTGTAGCAAAGGTCCGAAAACAACTTCTTGTGCCAACACAGAATTTACATCTCAAACAGCCGTAATTAAAACCAACGATTAATATACACAAGTCACCGTGTGAGGCTGCGTTTTGTAATATGCCACTACAATGTATAGCATTATGCAAATTCAACCACGTAAATGTTTGGGCGACAGGAACAAAGTATTTGGAAATGGTTTGATGCTTTTATAATTCCAAGAATATTTTTGTCTTTAATACTTTACAGGATTGATGTCAAATTTTCCTGAAAATAAAGTCTTTTACGTGGGTGTCGCCAGTCCATCATTTATTGCCTATATTAATTTATGAAACAAGTAGTTCCGTGAAGAAATAAATAGCCTGTTTTCATATATCCTACTTATATTAATTGCCTCTATCCACATAATAAAATTCAGTTTGATTGCTGCAATAAATTCGTAGATATTGAGAACCGTCTACATATTTCGGATGGTCACCATGTTGGTTTTTTATATACAGGACTTCGAGTATTGTACTATTACATGAAGATTATTGTGTAGGTGTTTTATTCCAACTTCAATCGCATGACTAGGACACAAGAAATAAAAACGAGATTTTAAAATTTCCCTCAGCCACCAACTTGTGATTATGAAAATAATTTAAATGAACTAGATGTCAGTGGATTACAATTTATATAAGCATATACCGGTACCGTACCAAGTTTCACTGCGCTCGATGGTTACATCGCAAGACACGTCCGTTTGAATATCTGAATTTCGCGTCGCCGCTTTGTTGGATTTGTGCTCACCAGGTTATTGAACGTCCCATAGGTGAACTTATGTTTATAGCTTCTAAACACATACAAAATTTCAGTTTGGATTGCTGCCATAGATTAATAGATATTGAGAACCGTCTAAATATTTCGGATAGTCGCCATGTTTGATTTTAATATATGTAAGCCATAGAGGTATATACTATTAGATGATGATTATTGTGTAAGTTCATTATTCAAACGTTGATTTTAATCCCATGATTAGAACACAAGAAATGAAAACAAATTTTAAAATTTCGCACAGCCGCCATCTTGAGGTTATGTAAACAAATGAACTAAATTAGATGGCATTGCATTCAAATTTGTATAGTCATTACTGTACCATGTCGCACTGTGTTCGGATGGTTAAATCGCGAAAAGGGTCAATTTAAATGTTTCAACTTCACTTGGCCGCCATGTTCGTTTTGTCGTTAACAGGTTTTGAAATTTACATAGGTGAACGTCTAGTAGAGCCCTTTATCACCGTACAACATTTCAGGTTCATATGAGAAATAGTTTCGGAGATATAGAATGCCAGTGAAATATTTCGCACAGCCGCCATGTTGGATTGGTGAGACGTAATAAAATTTTAAGGGCACGGTTGGAGTCGGCCGAAATAGTACTACGACCATACCGAGTTTCATTGCAATCGCTCTAGCTGTTTAGAAGTTATTAGGGGTGGGGGACACACAAACGGACGCACAAACATACACATACACACAGACAAAAGGTGATCTCATACGACTATTCTTAGCCTACTTTCGATTTTTGCAAAAAATGGGAGTAGACTTATGAGATCTACACAGGGCCAAAAATTGTGTGTCTGTCTGTGTGTGTGTGTGTACTCTGCATGTCTGTCTATCAATTCAAACACGGTGAATCCGAACTGAACGAAATTTGGTACAGAGAGTAGCACTAGCAAAGGGAACCTCAGTGTCATGTTTTATATTGCCACCATCTTTACCAAAACGTAATGGCGGTTACTCAAATGGTCAAAACTTTAAATTAAATTACGACCAAACTAATCATCGGATCTTTACTAAATTTGGTAACAACATACCTTCATATGGGACGCGTCTTGTGTCCAAACGCCAAGGTCATCAGCCGTACCATTTCAGGAAGGCGGCCGTGTGAATTATGCAAACTATATAATCTTTAACATGGGACCTACCAGTTCCGATTATCGAACCGAGAATCGTTTAAACAGTTCTATAGGACGTGGCCCGTTCGAAATTAAAAGTTTATATTGTAATAGTATAGTGCAGAAGTGGCATTCAAAAGCTCAGCCGTCTGGGTTACAGACAAGATGGCAGCTGATCTCCCGTTCTGACCACTAATTTGAGTATGTCACATGCAATATAGCCTACAGTTAGAAATAATATGAACTTTGTATGAAATGAACTTTGTTTGAAATATACTCCAGTGAAGAAATTGTTTAGTCAAAGTCATTATTTGCTAAGACGTTGTATATGAATCGATTGATAACATTGAACTTGTGAGGAAATAATTAGGTCCGTGGTTACAGCGTTGGTCACTCACACGAACGGCTGGGGTTCTAATCCTAACAGAGCTGTATATCTTTTGCTTGGTTTGTTTTTTTTTTTTTTTTTTTTTTTTTTTAGTACTGAGGCGTTATGCAATTGAGCGTTATATTGTGCATTTTGCAATGGAAAAAATATATTTAATTAAAAGAAAGTTCTCCAGTGGATCTGCAGGAGTGATATCTACCAGCAACTAGTTGAACTACAGTAAGCGGGAGCTATCCACTGCCTACTAGATGCGAGCTGCGCTCTATACCGGCCAGTTAGTGAACCCATGCCAGCGGTGTTATTAAAAATGGCCTCTTGTTGCCGATAGAGCGCACTGCGAAGTATAGGCGCGATGAAAATGAGGGGTTCAGTAGGTATATAAAATGTGTTTCTCCCAGTGATACGTTTAGACTTACGAAGTATCAATTATTGTTAGTAGTCGGTGTTAATATACTGAATTCCTACGTTGTTTGGAGTGTTTGCTGATGAAATTGCAAAATACTGGGGTAAATTATAAACTATGGTTTGAACGCCGCTGCTCAAATCCAGTGCGCCAATTTGCATTTCGAATAGGAAGAAGAAAGGAGGTGATAAGGACAAAGAGTTATAACTATACCCATACATTTAGGAGAAAGTAGGCTATATGTTCTTTCCTTAACATCTTGTTTCATAAATGAAAATAGACTAAAAATAAGCTTATGAGATCACCTTTTGTCCGTGTGTGTGTACGTGTGTGTGTGCCCCTCCCCCTAATATCTTCTAAACGGCAGGAGCGATTTAAATGAAACTGGGTAAGTTCATAGTAACATTTTGGCCGACCCCGACCATGCCCTTAAAATTGTACAACTTTTCACTAATCCAACATGGCGGCTGTGCGAAATATTTCACTGGCATTCTATATCCCCGAAACTACTGTATTACTCATGCCACCATGAAAGTTTGTATGGTGATAAACGGCACTACTAGACACTCACCTGTGTGTGACTATCAAAAAAGTAAACTACAAAAGGAATATGGCGGCCAAGCGAAATTGAAACATTACAATAGAAATTTGTCGCGATTTAAACAACCGAACGCAGTGAAACTTGGTACAGCAAATGACTATACAAATTGCAATGCAGTGACATCTAATTTTGGTCAATTGTTTACATAACCTCAAGATAGCGGCTGTGCAAAATTTCAAAATTAAGTTTTTATTTCTTGTGTCCTAATCAAGGGATCAAAGTCAACGTTTGAAAAATGAACCTACGCAATAATTGTCATCCAATAGTACATAAGTCTATGACCTACATATATAAAATCCAACATGACGACTATCCGAAATATTTAGACGGTCCTCAATATCTATTAATCTATGACAGTAATCAAACTGAAATTTTGTATATGCATAGAAGCTATAATGATAAGTTCACCTATGGGATGTTCAATAACCTGGTGAGCACTAATCACACATGGCGGCGACGCATAATTTTAATATTAAAATGGACATTTCTCGCGATTTAACCATCCGCGCGCAGTGAAACTTGGTAAAGTATATGGTTTTATAAAATTTAAATCCATTTGCATCTCATTCATTTCAATTTGTTTCACTAGCACAAGATGGCGGCTGTGCAAAATTTTTATATCTCTTTTTTCTCTTTGTGTCTTAATCATGCGTTTGAAGTGTGAATAATACACCTAAACAATAATATTCATGTAGTTCATAACTCTAAGGGCTATATATAAAAATCCAACATGGTGACCATCCGAAATATTTAGATGATTCTCAATATCTAGGAATCTATTACAGCAATCAAAGTGAAAATGGGTATGTTGATAGAGGCTATAAACCAGGGCCATCCACACAGCGCTTCCCGAGCGCTGGCGCTCCGGCCGCGCTCTAAGCCAGTGCTACGAGCGCTTTGGTGGAAGGTAGTGGTGGGAGGAGCTTCGCTGGCTGAGAGAGCAGTCTGCCTGCTGCGCCGAAGTGAGCTGCCGATCCATTAGTCGCTAGTCACTATCACTATCAATATGATGTCAACAATCCCACAGAAGCCGTCGGCCGCACGACTAGACGGACGTATCTAGTCAATGCGGTCTGAACATCGTAAGTTTGTCTCATGTCTCCTCGCTGCCACAGTGTAGTGGTGGTAGGGGAAGGAGCACTAGTCTGACTGCCCAGTGCTCCCCGAGGGCGGCCACGCTCTCTGAGCGCAATGACTGGATGGCCCTGCTATAAACATAAGTAGGATATATGAAAATAGGCTTTATTGTTCTTCACGGTGCTACTTGTTTAGCCTATTTTCATTTATGAAACAAACAAAAAAACAATTTATGAGATCACCTTTTGTCCGTGTGTGTGTGTGTGTGTGTGTGCGTCGGTCCTAATAACTTTTAAATGGCCGAAGGGATTTCAATGAAAGTCGGTAAGGAAATAGTGCCATTTCAGCCAACCCTAACCATGCTCTTTAAACTTTATTACGTCTCACCAATCCAACATGGCGGCTGTGCGAAATATTTCACCAGCATTCTAAATCTCCGAACTATTAATAATATCACCCTGAAATTTTGAATGGTTATATAGGGCACAACTAGAAGTTCACTTGTGTGACTTTGAAAAACCTGTTTACTACAAAACGAACATGGCGGCCAAGCGAAATTGAAACATTTAAATAGACTTTTCTCGCGATTTAACCATCCGAACCCAGCCAAATTTGGTACAGAAAATGACTATACAATTTGCTATGCAATGACATCTAATTTAGTTCAATTGTTTGCATAACCTCAAGATGGTGGCTGTGCGAAATTTAAAGATTACGTTTTTATTCCTTGTGTTCTAATCATGCGATCGAAATCAACGTTAGAATAATGAACGAACTCAATAATCCCGGTCACTCCATGGGAGATTTGTGCTGGACAAAGCGGAGGCAGACAGGTTTTTCTCCGGGTACTCCAGTTTTGCCTGTCCCAATTTCATTCCAGCAACACTCTCCACTATCATTTCATTTCATCTGTCTTTTATTTAATCATTGTCCCAGGGGAGTGCGACAGGCTTTGGCAGCCAGCACAGTTCATATCCTCGCCGCTAGATGGGGGCTTCATTCATTCCATTCCCTGACCCGGTCCATCGACTGGAAGCAGGCTGTGGATTTTAATTTTCATCTCATTTACCTGGAGCAAATGAAGTGGAATTGTTGGAGAATAAATGGCGAAATCCAATGGGATTAGCCAAGAAAACCACGTGATCATGAACTTCGGACTTCAAATTTCTCAGTCCGAGGAGCAATAATAAAATTAATAATTTAAAAGTAATAATAATACTGATAATAATAATCATATAAAAATAATAAACTTGCACTAATATGCCGTCGGTGATCTTTTTCCGCCTTCTGTAACCGTAGGCGTATATGTGTGTCTACCGCTTATTATTCCCGTTTCAACAATGTTGAGGATGAGATGCGTTGCCATTTCTATGTGACAGGTGGTTTGCTCGGACGGATGCCCTTCTTGACTGCAATCTCATAACATAAACTAACAAGAGATGGAATGATGATTCTAAATGAAACTAGGCAAGGAATAAAGCAGCTGTGGTCTATTTGATGATACGGTCCCGGTATTTGCCTGGAGCCCAAAATGGGAAACTACGGAAAATCCATTCTCGGAAGACCGGCGTGGCGATGGAATTTGGACCTACTCGTCTACTGTGTCCACTGATACATTGGTCCCATTGCCTAGGGCTGCTCCTTAGCAAGCATAGCTACCTATTTCGGTAACAATGGGCGTATATAGTAAACTAATAATAAAAGCATAATAATAATAATAAAACTTTTACGAGCCTTACAGTAGTCGCATATGATGTGTAACATCTGACATAGAAGGAACCTCACGTGAAATTGTTGATACACCGGTATTTTATAATATTATTGTACTATTGTAAAAGGGAGTGTTTTATAGATATTGTAATTTATAATACGGAACTCATTTTATTATATGATTTGTAGTTTCCACCAGCACTAGCCAAAATTAAGAATACGATATGGATCAACTAGATTAATAGACGCGACACCGCTCATAACCTTTAATTACTTATAAATAGGCCAACTTGCGAGTAAATGCAATGTGCAGGGCAGTAGATCATGAAAGGCTTGCCCAGTTCCCGGACCTCTTGATTCACAGACCAACACGTAATTGCATATGGATTCTGTTAAAATAAGTCATATTGGTATGATTAGCAGCAGAGTATCAAGAAGGCAGTGCGAGAGTAGAAATATCAAGTAGGCAGTGAATAAAAAAAGAGAGTCTTGCAATTGTTATGTATTATGAGTGTGTAAATAAAAAAGATTTTTGTGTGTTGATGAATGTCCAGGAGGGATATGATCCAGCTGGCAGTGCGTCTTACACACTTCCGTCCGATCCACTTCCATCCCATTTTTCAAAATCACTCCCACAAATATATCCAGCAACCGAGTGGAAACATGTTACACATCGATAATAATTAGAAGAGCAGTGACCGCATGAGGGAATATTGGACACACAGGAAACTCCAGACAAAGGAAAACTAACAGAAATAAAGCTGTTGCGTGATCCTATGTGGTCAATTCGCTTGAATAAAAAATAGGGGCATAATTGCGCACTGTTCTAGGCCAATTCCTTGACGCTCACCAAGATGGACTGGGATCGATTCCTGGTTAATATGTGTGAGATTTTTTAATTGAAATGATTCTGTCTCCTCGTAAAAAGAATGTGCTCATGATCACAAGGTTAAGAGCCACGTAAAACTACGAGCTTGCTATTGAAATAACTTAGTAGAAGCCAATTCATATGTTTTGTCTAAGAAATCGATTATATGAATCTTGCTTCAAATATTAATAACAATAATAACAATTAAAATAATACAAATAAAGAAATGATAATAGTAATAATAAAGACCAATCTGAACAATCACGACACTCATTTATCATTTGGACATATTTTTTTTATTTTTTTAACTCCAGGCACTACAACCCGTGAAGGGCCTAGGCCTACCAAGTGACCGCTGCCCAGCCATTTGGCCTGCAGATATTGAGGTGACGCGTGATCAGCGCGTCGGATCCCCTTGGCCGTTAATCTTGGTTTTCGTGATCGGGGCGCTGCCTCACTGTCAGACAGCTAATCAATTGTTCTCACGAGGCTGAGAGCACCCCGTTCCAGCCCTCACGTCAGTTTCTAAAATCCCTGACGGAGCCAGGAATCGAACCCGGGGCCTCCAGGTGAGAGGCAGGCGTGCTACCCCAACACCACGGGGCCAGCGAACATAATTTATAGTAAAATAATATAATATAAAATATAATAAATTTAAGTTAAATCAATAAAAGAAACTAAACTAACGAATCACTTCCCATTTTCTTACTATTTTGTAATAGGTAGTGGTAAGTTTAATGCTCGTAATTGATTTATAGTTAGGCTTGCCATATTTTTGGTGAGTGAAACCGGGACACATTAATATTAGGGGAGGGGGCAGAGTGGAGGGTCCTCCCCCGGGAATTTTGTTAAACATTAGAAGCAAAATGGTGAGTTTTAAGCCTTTTTTTTAAGACTCGCAAGTGACGGGAGGGGGGAATCTGGCACCTTAAATTGTTAGTTCTACACATCTTTAAAAAAAGGAATTTATTGCTACACAAAATTCTATAATTTTTCCTTTTTAATGATTTTTTCTGGTCTACCATCTAGAAAGAAGTGTAAAAAATACAATTAAAATACTTCATAAAATTGTTTAATTGAACAATTTCTAAGTCATATTATTTTTTGAAAAACTACAACTT
Organism: Meconema thalassinum; assembly: GCA_946902985.2. Classification (NCBI taxonomy): domain Eukaryota; kingdom Metazoa; phylum Arthropoda; class Insecta; order Orthoptera; family Tettigoniidae; genus Meconema; species Meconema thalassinum. The sequence continues at coordinate 1,105,215,750 of OX336389.2, read as the reverse complement.
TTTGTCTAATTACAAAAACAATTAAAAAAAGTCTTTTGTCAAACTAAAAGAACAATTAATGAATGAGTTAACAATTTGGGCTATTGTTTTGTGTCATTCGTTTGAATACTTCTGATCTCTTTGACGCTGTGCGCGATAGTTAACGATGTTGATTGTTGAAAAGTAACCGATTCATAAAATATTCATTACTTTTTGCATCTTACAGCCGTTTTCCGGGACATTGATAAAACCGGGCGGGACACCGGGACAAGAGCAAAATTCCGGGACTGTCCCGGTAAAAACCGGGACGTCTGGCAAGCCTATTTATAGTAAGCCTAGTTCTTGGATACTTCATTTCTCTCTTATTACTAGGCAATCTGCACTACACGTACTGATTTTACATGCACTCAGGCCGAGAATACAGTATATTGTTAATTTTGAAGTCATTTTTCAATGTTTATCATCTTGGCTTACAGGATTGAGCCGCGTCGCATATCGGTTATTATTTTCCGACGTTTTTCAATTTTTCAATGTTGCCTATACAAACAGTTCTTTGTAGCTCTTGAGTGGGTCAACACGAATATTGTTCAAAGACTGGGCGGGGTGAAATATATGTAATACAGTATATGTACAAAAAATAAATAACACTTCTGGAAAGAATTACATGTAATAATTATGATCACTATTATAATGGGTCAGTTTTTAATAAAATCAAATAAAATTTAAAAAACCCACGATTACTCCAGGAAAATGCTGGAATAGTACATTTCTTAAAGCCACGGCTGCCTCTTACACAGCAACGCCCCCACAGGAGCTCACGACTAGTGGGACGTGGATTGATGACCACGGGACCCCATCATTGGAGTCCGTCCGGCATTGCTTCCACTTAACTTACTTGTGCCGTGCTCCTCTCTGTCATCTTTTCAGTAGACCTCCCTCGATCAACTCTTGTTCTCTTCCGACTCAGTTCTTTATTACGGTATCCGAAGCTTAGGGTGTCTTTCCCGTATAAATTGGCCCTTGTCTCATCTTTCCTCACAACCTCTTATTTCGAGGTGCCAGACCTACTGTTCTTTTCCTGATATCGTCTGCCCTCAGCCCATGACCCTAAGTGAGACGGGGTGAATATAAGCCCACCATGCATGGTGCACCCTGGTTAGTGAAACGCCCTCTGAGGCTCATGGCTGGTGAGTTCGGCAGTTGATGACCCCTAGGGATTCATTGTGTTTTTTTGCTCATCAGGAAATTCAACGTCCTATAGTTGAAGATAAGTTAATAGCCTCTATCAATATACATCATTTCAGATAATTGCAGTAGTAGATTCGTTGATATTGAGAACCGTCTAAACATATCCGATGATCGCCGTGTTGGAATTTTCTATAGCCTATATAGGCCATTGAGTTATGTGCCATCAGATGAGGATTATTACGTAGGTTCATTATAAGGACATTTACATTGATCACATGATTAGAACACAATAAATAAAAATTTAATTTTTAAATCTTCCACAGTCACCATTTTGAGTTTATGAGAACAATTGAATTAAATTAGATACAAGTTGTCAAAATCTGGTAACTTATAGCCATCTAGGGTGTTTTTTTTTTTTTTTTTTTTTTTTTTTTTTGCGTTCGGTTGCTTAAATCTCGAGAATATTCCATTTTAATATTTTAACTTCGTTTGGCCGCCATGTTCGTTTTGTATTTACCAGGTGTTAGGTTCACGTAGACGAACCTATATCAGTACTTTCTATCAGCATACAAAATTTCAGGGTGAGTTCTCTGATAGTTTTGGAAGTATAATATGCCGGTGAAATGATTCGCGTGACCACCATGTTGGATTAGTAAAACGTATTAGAATTTATAAGGGACGGTTAGGGTCGGACAATATAGTACTATGCCCTTACCGAGTATCATTGAAATTGCCTCAGCCGTTTGGATTTTATTAGAGGGGGGAGGAGGGGGGCGGCCACATACACACACACATATGGCTACAAACAACACACATTTTCATAACTTCGTTCTCGTTAAAAGTGTTACCATAACCGTTACTAAAAATAGAAAAGCTACGAGTAACCACCGTTACAATAAAATCACGGCTACAAGTAACCACCCTTACTGTAATAGGAACGGCTTCTAGTAACGTCCATTACTGTGAAAGTAGCGTAAACTAGTAACCGTCCTTATTTTAAGAGTAACGGTTCCTAGTAACGACCATTACCGGTACTGTAAAATAAGCGGCTAAAATAACTGCCATTATTGTAAATGTAACGGCTAGTAGTAACGACCAGTTCTGCAAACATAACGGTTACTAGTGATGGCGTTCTCCCCAATAATGTTTTCTTACCTCGACTTGACACCCCCTCCACCCTTGGATATGAACGAGAGAACAGTACGAAGTCGGTCATCGAAATTCAAACCAAACTACACATTCTTCCAATCTGAAACAGATTTCGGATGGTCCAATTTTTCGATAGTCCCCTTTTATCATTATTTTGGACAATTTTCTGGAAAAATAAATATGTCATGTTGCAGAGGTTATGCCTTTTTTCTTGTCATGAATCCATTCTGCTCTAACGAATAATTAAATTTCCCCCAACCTATTTCAGCTTGAAAATACCCTCACGAATATGTAACTTTTTTTCGTAACTCGATGTCCAACCATCCCTCCTAAGACACTTTTCAACTGAGTTGGAAAATGTCCCCGCTCAGGATGTAACTGAAATCTGACTTCACAATGCAAATTAAAACTTTTCCAAGGGTAGACACTTGGAACGAGAGCACTGATCCTTTGCAATCATTACCACTTTGGTTAAGCACCCCACGGGGTATAATTATGTCAGTAAGTCCAGTTATTTTCGGTGATTGAATGTTGATGATAATTGTTAACGTGCAATATATCAGCTAATCACCCCATTATGGTGATCGGCTGGCTCCCGAATGAAGAGGTGTTCTGATTACGTGCCCAGGGCTGTCTTGAGTAGTGTACTGTATTCTCCTCGGGTAGGGAATGAGAACTTAATCTACGGTCATCAAATGAGGCAGCAAGTCAACAAACAAAACAAACTCCTGAGTGCGGAAGAGAAAATTAAAGAAGAGGACTCACTTGTAATGGTGTGCACTGTCGTGAGCCAAGTCGCTGTGGGAGGTAAGGTGATGAGTGAGTGTTCACTCCTTAAGCCGTATATTTCATCATCTTTTCCTGGACACCATTAGCAACATTGAGGACATGTTGGTCATAAAGAGTAATCAAGTGTGCTTCATATTGCTAAAGCCCTGCGTGGATGCGGATAACCACGGATAAACCCGCGGATATCCGCAAAATTTTCGCCAGGCGGATATTTTTTTCATGGCTGTGCGGATTGCGGATAAGCTGCGGATAATGTTTGGAGAAAATTTGCGGAGAGTTTTTAGAATACATTCCGAATTTGTGTAGTATCATTATATGAACCCGAATGTTTATGGCATATCATATTTTTCCATAATGTTTTTTTATGACAAAATAATGTAACTTAAGATGATGATTTGAGCTATTCTCATTCAAATGATGTCATTAAGCAGAATTACCACTTCGAACAGAAAAGGGGTGCAATTCTGGCTGTATAACATTCATTTTAAACAGCACATCACACACATAGCATAGGGGACGACGTTTTCCTCAAATGTCTAAATATGTCACTTTAGTAATTTATGCGTCGTCTAATTAAAAATATCATTGTAATGCCAGTAGATTCGGGTAACAAACGTGCGAATGCGGAAAATCATCGAGCGAATGCGGGGCGGATGTGGGGCGGATGCGGATAACAGTTGTGTGGATGCGGAGCGGATGCGGATTATGTTTTGTTTATCCGCGCAGGGCTCCACCTATTTCCAAGATATTAATTTACAGACAAGTCTTGGGTTTATTCAGGATAATTAGGACTGAAATACAGCAAGTTACTTGATGTTTCAAGAAACTCGGTGTTGATAGAACTAGTATTTGGACGCGATTCGCGTACTGAACCATGAACGCAAGAAGAAGAGGTAGGCTGCAGTCGTTCGGTGTATCTGTATCTGGATCACATTAATCAGCAGTTTTAACCCATTATGTCTCCTAAACTCGAAGTTGAATACCTTTCTAAAAACAAACAAAATGGGGATTCAATGGAACACCGATACCAATTCTGAAATTTAAAGAATATCTTATACGAGTTTCAGACCGTACCGTATAATGGTTATAGGCGAATATAATTCTGAAGTATTACAGCATATCTCATTTCTGTCATACTTGAAAATGAAAATCCACAGCCTGCTTCCAGTCTCCGACCGGGTCAGGAATGGAATTAATGAAGCCCCCCATCTAGCGGCGAGGATATGAACTGTGCCTGCTGCCGAGGCCTGACGCACTCCTCTAGGGCAATGATTAAATGAATGGCAGATGAAATGAAATGATATTGGAGAGTGTTGCTGGAATGAAATTTTGACAGGGAAAACCGGAGTACCCGGAGAAAAACCTGTCTGCCTCTTTTTTGTCGAGCACAGATCTCACATGGAGTGACCGGGATTTGAACCACGGACCCAGCGGTGAGAGGCCGGCGTGCTGCCGCCTAAGCCACGGAGGCTTACTTAAGCGTTCAAATTCAGTGTTTGAACGGTTCACAAAGAAATTGGTATGAAACATTCTGAAACACTCGTGAATACCAACAACGTAAAACAATGACAGTGGAAATAGATGCCTCTTTCACATAGTGCATGTCCTCACCAATGTGTCCGCTGTAGGCCTACGTGTTGCAGGACGTGTAGGCGCTTCATGGCCTGGGGAATCTTATGCTCCCAGTTACGTAATAATACCCGCCCCATCCTGTGCATTAGCCAATCCTTTCCATCAGTTCTTTTAAACTATTTCGTGATTTTATTTTGTATGTTAAATATGTTGGTCTTGCCTACCACTTGCTGGAATGCAACCATTGCAACCCTCAGAATTAAATTTATTGGAAGAATAGGAACTGATGGTACTGCTAGGGATATAAATGTAGTCTAGAAAAGTATATATTGTATTGAAGGGGACCTGATAGCTTCTGATGATTCAGAACAAACAAAATAGTATATCACAGTATCGATTAAAAGGCTGGTACAATGCTCAATTACCACATTAGTAAAAGAAGAACTCGTATTGGAGGAAGAAGACGTCTAACTCATGGCACAGTGGATAGCATTCTTGGCTGTCTCCCTGGAGGTCCGGGTTCAATTCACAGCATTGCCAAGAATTTTAATTCTGTTCTGATGGCTGGAAAGAGGCGCACTCAGCCTCGTGAGACAGAAGTCAGAAGGGATGGTTTTGATTACCACCAAAGCCACCCTGGAAGTGAATTTCCGTTGTTTCGCACGATAAAACACTACTACAGACACCACATTAACACAGGTTTTAGACAGATTACATGCCCATACACACCCAAGTTCATGGGACTGTCCACGATGTCCAATACCCTAAATGAAGCAACTACAACAACAAAGACGAATCAACAACTTAGAATACCTGGAAAACGGGTTACGTCCAACTTCATAATTACGTCAAATATTTCACTGAATTGATGGGCTTACGACACGTCCAGGTGCACGGAGCATCGTACTTCATTGGATAGTAGAAAAGAAAGATCGATGCGGGTAATGGAGCCGACACAGAAGGCGAAGTCGCCACAGAGTGTCCGCCTTTTAATTGGCATTTGAACTTTAAGGCCATCTCTTTAGAGTCTTCTGAATTTATCACTTAGGGATCTGTTTAATCATGCTGAGATATATCATCACTGCGTCAAAGTAACACATTGTATGTGCAACTTCCTCACGGGTCATTGGTGAATGTGGAGACGGAAGATTCCTGGTAGATTCAAGGTAGTTTAGATCACTCAATTTGAATCTTTCAGACATCTGGAGTGTTTCTCACAAAGACGGCATCGGAGACTGGGTTGACAGGTCTGTGAACTAGAAAAGTGATATAGACTTGTTAAAACTTCTTAATCGGAAGTTATTGCTTGCAGCATTCCAGGCAAGTTTAAACATTTTAGAATGATATCTAAGTATTATTTATATTCAAACTAAACCCCGTTTTACAGCTAGAAATGACCTTTCGTTGAGGATGTCACAAGGCCCGCCTTCCTTCTCCTACTTTGTTTTAACTACTCTCATCTAAACGTACCAGCATCTGGTGCATCTCGAGAAGTAAAAGATGTTGTTGAGTCATTAAGAGGCTTTGTGACATCGTGGTCATGTAGCCCCGTGTACTTGTGTGTGTGTTGAATCTGTCCATGATAGTGTGTGTATGTTACAGGCGAAGATTGGGAAGTAGGTGGTCGTCACTTTAAATAAGGAGCCATCGCGGCATTTGCTGGAGAAGAAGTAGGAAACTACGGGAAACAAATTCCAGGATGTCTGTGGTGGGGAGTCGATCCCACCTCTTCTCAGTTTGGCCTCATGAGGCTGAGTGTACCCCGTACCAGTCCTCAAACCAGAATTAAATATATTGGAAGAGCCGGGAATCTAACCCGGGCCTCCGTGCGATAGCGAGGAATGCTAGCCGCTTCACCAGAAGATGGACATTCTATTTCACTGCGCCTCTACCCAGCAGCATAGCTAATGCGCTGAGTCACGCTTCAAGGCTTCAATAGTGAACTGCAACATATCACGAGATTGGAGGTTAGGTATCCACCACTAACAGCGGCTATCCTGAGGGTAGTTTCTCCCGGGGTTTCACAGTCTCTCTCTCTCTCCAGCCAAAAGTCTATTTTAATCCTGGACCGCTACCCCAAATTCAGATCCAAGTACTTACTATTACTCTCACCACTGCAGTCATAGGAATAACACAGGTTATCAGATATTACAATATTTATTTGAGCCCCCGTAGGTACTTGATGACAAAATATGTCCCTGGTCTCCAATTCAAACAACTGTAACAAGTTACCGTATAACCCGACTTTCCCAGTCGTGATGCTTAGACTCACAACTGAACATCATGGTCATCAATCACTTTATATTTGATTGTTGATTTATTTAGTGCTTTGCAACATTGTAGTCATTCAACCCCGTGTTCTTAGCTATTTTATATTTGAAACATAATGATCAATAAAGATCATATACACCAAATAGCTTATAAAGATAATAGCGGAAACTCCTCGCCAAAACAGGAGACAGTGCTGACCAGCACCGCCTAGCGGTCCGAGTTGGCAACGTAAGACCAGCTGATTTACAACCGTGAGATCCAACCAAACAATTATAAGAAATATTGACCTGTGGATGATCTAATTATCCAATTGTAATGGTTGGTACGGGGAGTATTTGTGCCATATATGGCTGTAATAATTATAAACAACAAAGTGACCCAAAATCTTTCTTCAGGTACCCAAGAAATTATTGTAAACAAGTAGCCTACCATTACACTGATAGTTCGGTTTTCTTTTAATACAGAATGCTTTTACAATATAATTTAGCATATTTTAGCCTGTTCTTTATTTATTTATAGATGCACGCTGTGGGTTATTCGAAGCCGAAGAGCTGACTTAGATGACATATTGAAAAGGAATGGCCCAGAATATTTAAACAGAACTCATGTTGTATGCTCAGACCACTTTGTGGAGAAAGATTTCAGGAACAAAAACTTGTTAAGTCAAGGGTAAGATCTTTGTAGGTTGTTGATAGTAGGCCTAATGTTAATATTGAAATAACAACCTTTATAAAACGTGGTGACTCTACGGTACAGTAGTCCTAACATTTAACAACATGCTTCAATATTTCCGATTGAAAGTGTACGTAGTTATTTATTGTTGTTATAAGGGGCGGAACAGCGAGGTCATCTGCCTCTAAAGTGTACGTATTGCACTATTAAAGCTAAGGAGGTTGGTGTAATCTAACAAGTTCAGAAACACATATTTTAATTTTACTGACTTTATTAAGAAATATATAAGAAAGTAACTGCTTTTTTTAAATGTACACACATCAAAAAAAGTTTTGCATCACCTCGGTTCCCAGATCTCCGGCATATAGACGTTGACTGTGTATATTGTATCCAAGATACAGTCCCTTTGACTGTTCATAGATGTCACTAAAACTGCTCAAAGATGTAAACAACCATGCATGAGCAGGGCCTATTAGACGGAGGGGGTACGACAGCCGATCAGTTCCAGTCATTCCACCAGGACGAAGGTACGCTGCTCATGTTGTCTGTAGTTCTACCATGCCTAGAAGGTCAATACCGCAGTTCGATCGCGTCCGCATTGTTACTTTGTGTCAAGAAGGGCTCTCAACAAGGGAAGTTTCCAGGCGTCTCAGAGTGAACCAAAGCGATGTTGTTCGGACATGGAGGAGGTACAGAGATACAGGAACTGTCGATGACAGGCCTCGCTCAGGCCGCCCAAGGGCTACTACTGTAGTGGATGACCGCTACTTACGGATTGCCGCTCGGAGGAACCCTGACAGCAATGCCACCATGTTGAATAATGCGTTTCGTTCAGCCACAGGACGTCGTGTTTCAACTCAAACTGTGCGCAATAGGCTGCATGATGCGCAACTTCACTCCCGACGTCCATGGCGAGGTCCAGCTTTGCAACCCCGACACCATGCAGCGCGGTACAGATGGGCCCAACAACATGCTGAATGGACCCCACGGAATTGGCATCACGTTCTCTTCACCGATGAGTGTCGCATATGCCTTCAACCAGACAATCGTCGGAGACGTGTTTGGAGGCCCCCTGGTCAGGCTGAACGTCTTAGACACACTGTCCAGCGAGTGCAGCAAGGTGGTGGTTCCCTGATGTTTTGGGGTGGCATTATGTGGGGCCGACGTACGCCACTGGTGGTCATGGAAGGCTCCGAAACGGCTTTACGATACCTGAATGACATCCTCCGACCCATAGTGCAACCATATCGGCAGAATATTGGAGAGGCATTTGTCTTCATGGACGACAATTCTCGACCTCATCGTGCACATCTTGTGAATGCGTTCCTTCAAGATAACGACATCGCTCGACTACAGTGGCCAGCATGTTCGCCAGACATGAACCCTATCGAACATGCCTGGGATATGTTGAAAAGGGCTGTTTATGGACGTCTTGACCCACCAACCACTCTGAGAGATTTACGCCGAATTGTCGTTGAGGAGTGGGACAATTTGGACCAACAGTGTCTTGATGAACTTGTGGATAGTATGCCACGGCGAATACAGGCATGCATCAATGCAAGAGGACGTGCTACTGGGTATTAGAGGTAGTGGTGTGTACTGCAATCTGGACCACAAATGCTGAAAGTCTAGCTGTATGATGGTACAACATGCAATGTGTGGGTCTCATGAGCAATAAAACGAGCTGAAATGTTGTTTGTGTTGATCTCTATTCCCTTTGTATTTAACGGTTCCGGAACTCTTGGAACCGAGGTGATGCAAAACGTTTTTTGATGTGTGTAATTAAGCGTGTTCAATTCGTCTTTAAATACCAGTATGTCAAAAAGGATGGATTAAAACCAATATGCTAATATTTCCTTGTAATTTTCAGTATTTGGCCTGGTGTAGTGCTTTCAGTTCTACTGCCTATGGCAAAGCAAACCATATGCAGAAGCAGTCCAGTATTTTTAGAATTCTATATAAATATTGTACAGAACAAAGTATCTTTTGTTTCTTTTAACACTAATCTTTAAAGTATTTGCTGTCTAAATATCAAGCCGAGACATATGTTAACTTTACAATGCAATTTCGGTCGGGGCGCACTCAAAAATGCTAGCTGTGGGTGGCAAGAAGAGTAATGCTGTCAACTCGCACCAAGAGATGGCACTTTGATCGCTGTCTCCAAACGAGCGCATGCTTTTACGGCCGAGTTTCCGCTATTATCTTTATAAGCTATTTGTATACACTATTTTATCTTAAATTCATATTATGTCTAGTTGTATCTCCCATAGACTACTTATTATATAGGATCACCTCGTGGCACAGTGGCTAACATTCTTGGCTTTCACTCCTAAGGATCGGGTTCGATTGACTGCTCTGACAAGAAATTAAGTCGTGATGTGAGTGCTGGAATGGGGTACACTCAGCTTCGTGTGACAGAACTGAGAATAGGTGGGCTTGACACACGCTTTAACTGTTTTAGATAGTGGTTTTCCGTGTTTTCTCTCTTCTACTCCAGGCGATTTCTAACTTAAGGCAATGGCTACCTTCTTCCAAATCCCTGCCCCAATTACAAATACACATACTTATACAGTTTAGCTATTGCAAAGGCACAAGTTATAAGGCAACATTCCACACACATACACACACCAAAGTACATGGGGCTACATGACCACAATGACGCAAAGCCCGTAAATGAATAAAAAATTACAAGAACAACTAATAATTCAGTACAACTTCGTAGAATTAAGGCGGTCAACTATTAACGTCATGTAAAGACAGTGCACTGAGTCAAGTAATATGCTTCCGTATGGTTAGTTATTGTTGTTATTAGGAGCGGAACAGCGAGGTCATCTGCCCCTACATATTAATTAAAGATTAAGGACAATGAAAGCATCTGATGTGACTCTAAAACGGTGGTAATTGTCATTTGTAACTAATTTATATTGTACGTCACCGGCTTTGACATACACTGAAGAAACTGGAAATTGCAACACCGTGAAGGCATTGGTCGTTTGTGTTGATTTTCGAGATATGGAACGATGCCATGTAGGTATGTAAACGATCAAAGTTTCAGACCCATTGGATTGTTGCTACAGGTCTCCCCGCGTGATTGGTCGCGGAGGAATCAACTACAGTATACGGACTCTGGTGTAGCGTAGTTGACTTGCAGTCTGTGCAGTGAAGTGTTCCCAGTCAAACATGCCTCGACGACAGAGACAAGCACGCTATCAACAACTGTCGCCGTTTGAGAGGGCTCGGATAATTGGGCTGTGTGAGGCTGGATTATCGCTAAGGACTGTCGCTGCACGTGTTGGCCGACAGGCATCTACGGTACAACGTGTATGGCAGCAGTGGTCAAATGAAGGTACCCACACTCGTAGACCTGGCACAGGCCCAGCGCGACAGACAACTGTGAGAGAGGATCGCCGCATTATTCGGATGGCCCGGATGGAACCCCATGCAACAGCAGCGCATATTCGAGCAGCTGTGGCACCCCACGTTACACAACAAACAGTTGGTAATCGCCTGCGTGCAGCTGGCTTACGATCCCGTGTCCCTGCAGAAGGTGTTCCATTGACCCAACAACAGCGACGTGTATGGCAGGTCTGGTGTCGAGAACGATCGATGAGGGTCGACGAATGGCATTGGGTCGTCTTTAGTGATGAATCGCGCTTCTGTCTTGCCCGCAGTGATCGCCGGAATCGTGTGCGCTGACGTACCGGGGAGAGGGGCCGCCCAGACCTTATTGTCGAGAGGCACACAGGGCAACACCAAGCATTATGGTCTGGGGAGCTCTTGGCTTTAATGTGAAATCACAATTAGTGCTTGTTGAGGGCACTATGACTGCTCGACAGTACGTTAATAGGGTATTCAATCCAGTGGTTGTCCCTATGATGGCGATCATTGCTAATGGGGTATTTCAGCAGGACAATGCCCGGGTTCACACTGCACGCATCTCCAGAGAAGCTCTCCACGACATCACAACCTTAGAATGGCACGCCAGATCCCCGGACCTCAGTCCTACTGAGCATGTGTGGGACATGATGGGTCTACAACTGGCCAACCGTCCTCAGCCACCCACAACTCTGGAACAACTGACCCATGCAGTGCAGCATGCATGGGCCACAATTCCTCAGGAAGCGTACCAGGGCCTTATTGACTCCATGCCTCGCCGAATTCATCAATGTATTGCAGCTCGTGGTGGGCACATCCTGTATTGATTGTTGTCCAAACTTGCGGTCAGAGGGACCTGAAAGTGTAATCATCGAATCACAACCGAACAGTCGTCCTGCATGTTCAATTGCAGCAATGTAGCACCACTCCTTCTGGGTGTTGCAATTTCTATTTTCTTCAGTGTAATATATTTTCGAGATGGCTCTTGCACAGGTTTTTTGTTTTTTTTAGTCAATTTACCCTCTAGGTTGGTGGATCCCACGGACTCAGCGAGGGAACTCACCACTACTGCCTCTATGTGCAGTGTCCTGGAGCTTGGAACATCTGGTCACGATGGATACAACTGGGGAGGTGTGATCAGCACTTCGCCCAGGCGGCCTCACCTGCAAAGCGAACAGGGGCCTCATGAGGGATGGGAACGGATGGAAGATTGGGATGGGTAGGCTAGGAAGAGGGAAGGAGGCGGCCGTGGCCTTACAGTAGGTACCATCCCGGCATTTGCGCGAAGACGAAGTGGGAAACCACGGAAAACCACTTCGAGGATGGCTGAGGGGGAATCGAACCCCCTCTATTCATTTGGGCCACCCGAGGCTGAGTAGACCCCGTTCCAGTCCTCGTATCACTTTTCAAATTTCGTGGCAGAGCCGGGAATCGAACCCAGGACCTCCGGGGCGGCAGCTAACCATGCTGACCGCTACGCTACGGAGGCGACTTTGCACAGGAAATCAGTTTGATATTTCTGTCACCAGTACTCAAGTTGCATCTTTTACATAACTCCTCGTTTACCAAGTTTAGTACCGACAGCAGTGGCTCAGCTGGCTAAAGCGCAGCGTTAGGTCATGGGGCCAAGCTCTCTGCTGACTCGGTAGACGTGTGGGTTCGAGCCCCACCGTCGGCCGTCCTTGAAATGGTTTTCCGTGGTTTCCCATTTTCAACACCAGGCAAATGCTGGGACGGTACCGTCTGACAGGCCACGGCCGATTCCTTCCAGATCCTCACCCAGTTTCATTCATCTTCATCCATTCCATCTCTCATCCCGACGCGCAGGTCGCCCACGGGCGTCGAATAGAAAGACCTGCACTCGGCCTCTGAGGAGGCCACACGAAAAAAAAACTAAGTTTAGTTGTAATTCCTCAAATTCATCAAGAGTTATTGTTTTGAGTGTTTAAATAGTACGTCCACCCACCATCTTTGATCGGTTGGTGGGTTCCCCAGATTAGGGGCTGCGACAACGTGGTCATGTAGCCCCGTATACTTTAGGTGTGTGTAGAATCTGTCTGATAACGGATGTTAATTGTGATTGCTGTATTAGTGTGCGTTATCTGTTCTTTTTAAATTCAAGTAAGGACTGCAGAGATTCAATTTTCAAGTAGTTCCTTCCTTTGCTACCAAACCCCATCGTCAACGACAACTAGATCTGAACCTGGTTACTAGATGCCACCGCAGTCGGCTCCTGCTGACGAACGTTGGAACCTAAGAGCGTTAGTCAAATATATCCTATAATTTAGCTTCACACAAGTGTAATCGGTGGAAGGTTCTTTTACATGCCATAAATCTATGACATGGGACCGCCATCTTTACTTCCCCTCCAAAGAAAGGTATACTGAGGGATTTTTAACACTCTAAAAAATCCGACGACTTAAGACGGGTTTGAACCCGCGATCTTGGGCATAGAAGCTCAGCATGCTACCAACTACGCCACGAAGCCCTCTTACCCACCAACTTTAATGTTTTTAGTCATTATTCTTGTGCCTTTTGCAGAGAAAGCCTCATTTTTGAGCTTACTTACTTGAAGTGATAGAAGCCATTTCTCAGTGTTGCTTAGTTCTATAAAAGAAATCTTGCCAGTCGGTCAACACAAATTTTGTGCCCAATTGCATTAGGCGGGAAAACAAGTATTTATATGCCCTAACATAAAAAACATTACATAAGATATTAATAACAAATTAACAAGCTTTAAGTACTCCCATTCTTTGTACATAAAAGCGTGTTATCACCTAGGGCATATCAATACTTGTTTTCCCGCCTAATGGAATTGGGCACAAAATTTGTGTTGACCGACTGGAGAGCTTCCTTTAATAGTCTAAAATACTTCTTATGTTTCATCACTGTAGCTATTATTGATGGTGAATTATCAATTTTAATAACTTATACCACCGGGTGAGTTAGCCGTGGTCGTTACGGTGTGGCTGCAGGCAGTCGCTCACATCCGGGAGGCGAGGTGGTTCGAATTCCCCCGCCGGCAACCTTGAAGATGGTCTTCTGTGGTTTCCCATCTTCCTTCCAGGCAAATGGCGGGGTTGGTCCCTAACTATAGGCCACTGCCGCTACATTCCAAATCCTCGTCCTCTTACATTCACACTTTCCTCCCCAGACAACACTCCACACGCGACGGTACTTGTAGCTCACCCCGTGGGTGTCCGCATTGAAGCAGCTACAAACTCTGGCGAGCCGAAAGTGTCCTCGGACACTCCCGGCACTAAAAGCCATACGCTAATAAATAAATAAAAATAACGTATACTTTAAATATGTCGGATGCACGCTATATGTAGTGTGATGGTCTTGTGACTAACGCTAGTGATGACTCGTATGTCTATTTCACTTAGTTTCACGTTAATTGTGAAATGCAATTGCTGAGATATGGATTTTATTATTTTAATACAGTAGTGCCCACAGTAGTCATTTCGAAAGTATGGAGTCGATGATCTTTTTATTTGGGCATTGCTAGACACTCATAGACTTTGGGTCCACCTTGTTTTTAAACTCCAACAATGTAGCTCTAATAGATGACAGATTGTCGATTAACTTATACTTTCAGGAAGGCGGCTGTGAGCTATAAGTTTTTATTCATAGAGCTAGTCTTAAGATTAGTGCTAGAGTAGTATGTTTTATAATTATCCTAGTTTACTAAGTGCCATGCTAATTGAGCAACCGTATCCCGAGTATTTGAATTTAAAGGCTTATTCGCACGTCCACCCGCCATCTTGAATTCATTGAGTCACTGACCTTGAGCCTATTTTAATTAAAGTCTCGAATACGTGTCTACCTCTTTGTGAAATTTCGTTGTTGTAGCTCCAATAAGTTGTGGATAATCGATTTTAATGCCCAATAGTTTCAAAATAATGCCCACACGCTATATGCTGTGAGATAATCTCATGACGTTTACTAGCAAGGTCAATTGAATTAAATTCCTCGTCTGCCAAGTTAGTGTTAATAACACAATTACATTCTGAATTATTGAGTTTAATAACTAGCCTATTTCAATAGAAGGCCACACCCAACGACCATCTTGATTGTGTGGAGCTACTGTTACTTCGCCTTCATCATACAAAGCCACCAACTTGCTGCTAATTTTTGCTATTGTAGCTCTACAATATTAAAAGTCATTTTTTAAATTCTATAAATTTAAGATGATGGATGTGCGTGAGATTTAATCTGATAGAATTATCAATTGGTCATCATAGACCCCTGACATAAATCTTCCTGTATACCGTATACTGCTTCATTGGAGTATGAGTTACGGAATATAATGTTTGATGTTTCAACATGGTTGCCATCTTGTTATTACACTGTACATTTGATGACCTTGTAAGCTGGGCTTCTAACGATTGCTATAAGTTAAAATAGTTTGTCTCTACAAAATGTTGTGGTGTTCCCAATTAGTTTGATCAGCACTGCCTTGATTTCAGCATTGAGATCTCGCAAGGATGCCATTTTGTCTTCATTAGGATGGCAGTGACGAAAACGACAGGATTGAGGTGGCCTCGACTAGTGCTACCTCTGTACCAATTTTCTATTATTTTTTTCGTTTGGAACTTGATAGAGAGTGGCAGAAATAAACACAGTCTCACGGGCAAATGGACGATTTCGCCCGTATGGGCCTTATAAGTCTACTTTCATTTTTGCAAATTTCGAATGTATGCTAACAGGGAGTACGTACTGAAACTAAACTCACTAAAATAAGACTGTTGCGACTGAAGTTCTGAGCTTGCAAGGATACATAACGAGGCAGAAGTTTGTTCTACCTGTCTTGATGAGAAAGCCATGGTTGTCCATTTTTAGCCTATTTTCATCATGTGAAATATAGGCTTTGTTCCTGAGTGTGTTTTTGCGTATGTGTGTATGTGTGCCCCCCTCCTGTTTTAATCTAAACAGCCAGAGCAATTTCAACGACACTTAGTGAGAACATACTACTCTTTTGTCCAACGTCGCCCGTGTCTTTTAAATGTTATTTGCTGTCACCAGTCTGAAATGATGGCGGCACGAATAATTTCATCGGAATTCAATATCTCCGAAACTAATAACTTAATGTTATAACATGAAATCTTGTACCATAAGGAGAGATACTATGATATGCAAATATACCCTATGTGTCTCTCAAAAACTTGATGAGCACAAAACTAACATGGCTGCCAAGGGAAGCACAAATATTAAAATGAACGTTTCTCACGATTGAATCACCCGAGCGCAGTGAAACTTGGCATGATGACTCGCAATGCAAGGTTTCATATTTCGACATTAAATGTAATTCAAATGTGTAAGAATCTCAAGATGGCAGCTGTGCAAAAATTTAAAAATTGTGTTTCGATTCCTTATGTCCTAATCAAGGGATAATTGTGAATGTTTGTATAATAAAGCTCCGTAATAATCTTCATCTACTGATATAATACTTTATAGCCAACATACAAACCATTCCAACATGGCAGCCATGCAAAATATTTCACCATGTGTCAATATCTACAATTCTATAGCAGTCATAACAAAATTTTGTAGGAAGTTAGTGGAGGCCATTAAAGTACGTTCACGTATGTGAACCTAATGAGCACAAAATCAAGATGTTGCTCACGCAACATTTAAATACGGTATTTAAAATTGACTTTTTCCACGACGTAATCTACCGTGCGCAGTGAAACTTCATACTATACGCTAATTCGTTATTCATGGCTTAATATTCTGTTATCTTATTCATTTCAATACTTGAAATAAATTCAAGATGGTGGCTGCGCAATATTTTGATATTCCGCTTTTATATTTTGTGTCTAAATAAAGCGGTCCAGATCGACGCTAGTATTCTGCAGCATCATACTAATCTTCATCTGCTGGCATATAATTCAATGGCCTACATATGAATCAATAGAGCATGGCTGCATTGTTGAAGAATTCACCGATTCTCAATATCTCCGAAAGTATTAGGCTACAGCAGCCAATCTGAAATGTTGTATGGTATTAGAGGACTATCAGTGAAGTACATAGAGACTATATGTGTTTTACCAAAACCTCAGTTCCACAAAAACAACATGGTGGTCACAAGGAAATGGAAATATTTAAAATGACTTTCCTGGCGATCTAATCATCCGGGAGCAGTGAAACTTGGTACAGCGATTCTTTATTCAAAACAGGGTATGTTGGCTATTTATGTTGTTCAATTGTTCTTAAAAGTTCAAGGTGACGTCATTTCGACTTCTTTCTGACGAATCCTACTCAAGTGATCGAAGAGAAGCTTTGTAGTTTAATAATAATAATAATTATCTGATGCCATTGTATTCTGTAGCTTGCCTTTTGTAAATTACAAAAGCTATACATGTGAATTTTTAAAATTAAAAACTGTGACCCGTTACAGAGATATGCCATCTTGAGGGAGGAGTCATAATTATCGATACTGAAAGTTACATGTTTAAGAACGCAATTTTCCATAGTAGTGGTGGTGGTGATTATTGTTTTAGGAGGTTGAACACCTACTGTCGACTAAAATATTATGTGTACTCGAGTTTGAGGGTTGTTTGTGAAGTAACCAATAGACCTACATAAAATCCAATAACATCATCATTTTTGTCGTTCTATTTTACGTTAGTTCATATAGGTTTGGAATTTTTAATTTATATTTTAATATTTTTTATCGCAGTTGGAACACACAAAGTGTCCGTTTTTAAGCGTGTTTCAACCATGCGTCACATTTAAGAATTATATTCTCACAACCCGTCATCAGATCGAATCCAAATTTTAACACAATATACATTGGAATGTTGTATAGCTGGTTTATTAATTTTAAAATTGTGTGTGTCCAAGAAACAATGTTGTTATCATTTTTGTAAGGTAACTTTTTCTCGTCTCCGGGTGGTTTGAAAATGTAGTTCTTGGTCGCGTTGTAATCCTTATACATCAAAAAGGTATGCTGTATGATTGTGAAATACGTCAATTAATTCACTTATTTTATATCGGTTTGTATTTGTACGGGGAATTAAGACATGGTTCACCAGTTAGCCGCTCCGGTGAAAGCTGTACAGCGTTGCCAAGATGGGCTCCATCACGCGTCATGGCGCGCCTCGCTCGGAAGTGATGGGCTCCATATCAGCAACGCAGTACAGCATTTCCCGGAGCGGCTAGCTGGTGAACCATGTCTTAATTCCCCGTACAAATACAAACCGATATAAAATAGGTGAATTAATTTACGTATTTCACAGTCATAGAGCATAACCTTTTGATGTATAAGGATTACAACGCAACCAAGAACTACATTTTCCAACGACCCCGAGCCGAGAAAAAGTTACCTTACAAAAATGATAACAACTTTCGTTCTTGAAAACACAAAATTTTGAAATTAATAAACCAGTTATACATCATTCCATTGTATATTGTGTTTAAATTTGGATTCGATCTGATGACGGATTTGTGAGATAATAATTCTTAAATGTGACGCATGGTTGAAACACGCTTAAAAACGGGCACTTTTTGTATTTCAACTGCGATAAAAAATATTAAAATATAAATTAAAAATTCCAAACCTACATGCACTAACGTAAAATAGAACGATGAAAATGATGATGTTATTGGATTTTATGTAGGTCTATTAGTTACTTCACAAACAACCTTCAAACTTGAGTGCACATAATATTTTGGTCGACAGTAATTATTCTGGTACTCATTTCCTTAGTGTTGTATTCATGTATTGTAGAATATACTCATCGTGTAACTTTGTACGCCTATATTCCAAAGCTGGATGAGTGTTGAGTAACGGGTAAAAGCATTGATTTATAACTGAGCAAGCATTAGTACCATTCTAAGACCATTTTGCTATACCAATATCTTATATTTCTTGTCTGGCATTTCCACAATGAGTTTTAGGCTTGAAATAGTTGCTCTATTTTTAGCCTATTTTCATTTATGAATAAAAAAGGCTTTTGAGATCACCATCGTCCGTGTGTGTGTGAATGTGTGTGCGTATGTAGGCTATGTGTGTGTCTGTGTGTGTGTACCCCCCTAATAAAATCTAAATGACGGAAGCGATTTCAATGAAACTCGGTAAGTGCATACTTTATCTCGTTTGATTTCGGCCGTGTGTTTCAAATTTTAAAATGTTTCACCAATCCAACATGGCAGCCGTGCGAAATATTTCACTGGCATTCTATATCTCCATAACTTATAAACCTGATATGTGCAAAACGAACATGGCGGCCAAGTGAATTTGAAACATGTAAATTGACTTTTTTCGCGATTTAACCATCCGAGCGCATTGAAGAATGGTACGGCAAATGTTTACACACATTGTAATGCATTGACATCTAATTTAGTTCAATTCTTTACATAACCTCAAGATGGCGGCTGTGCGAAATTTAAAAATAACATTTCTATTTCTTGTGTCCTAATCATGTGCTCGAAGTGAAAGTTTGAATAATGAACCTACGCAATAATCTTCATCTAATGGCACATAACTCTGTGGCCTACATACAAAACAATCCAACACGGCGAACCTTTTCATACGCGGGAAAATTTTTAATAGAAAAAAAAACAATAGGATATACAGTACCAAAATAGGCTATATGGTTCTTCACGGAACTACATGTTCAGTATAATGTTGGTATTTTACCAAAACATATTTGGTCCATCGCATGGAGAATCCCTTTAATAGGCGGGGGAGTTAATAGATGGAAAATGTCAGTAGAATGTATGAAAATAAGCTGCCAATTTCTCCACGGAGCTACATGCTTTTCATTTAAAGGCAGCACAGACAAATAAGCCGAAATGTTTATCGGCTTATTTTTAACTTACTTACACCTACCAGTCACAAAAATATTTTTGTGATAAACCAACAACAATTGGTTAAATATTACCCTAAGTGGTACATGATCTAGGGAGTGTTTTGGAAGAAAGCAGGGACAAGCATGCTCTTATTTCCGATATAGCATACTCCTTTCTCATGCATGATTCAATGCTAAGTGCAATATCAGTCATTTTGTAATTTACTTGTCGTTTGTTGTTTGAGTCTTCAGTCTTTTGACTGGATTGACGCAGCTCTCCATGCCACCTTGTCTTGAGCTAATCGTTTCATCTCTACATAGCTACCACACCCTACATCCGAGGCAATCTGTTTAGCATATTCCAACCTTGGTCTACCCCTACAGTTCTTGTCCTCGACCCTTCTTTCCATAACCAAGCTTGCTATTCCTGGGTGTTTTAGTATGTGTCCTACCAACCTATCTCTTCTCTCCATTAGCATTCGCCAGAAACTCCTCTCCCACTCGTCTTAAAATCTCTTCGTTTGTAACCCTATCTACCCATCTGATCTTCATCATTCTTCTTTAACATCACATTTCAAACGCTTCAATTCTCCTCTTTTCTGCTGCACCAATAGTCCAAGTTTCACTTCCATAGAGTGCGACGCTCCAGACAAAGGTTTTCCAAAATGTCTTCCTAATACCTAAATCTATATTCGATGTCAACAGATTCCATTTCTGTAGAAATGCTTTCCTTCCCTGAGCCAACCTACTTTTTATGTCCTCTTTGCTTCGTCCATCACTGGTTATTTTGCTTCCTAAGTAACAGAAGTCTCCTACTTCCTTTAGTTTCTCCCCTACCAATTTGATGTCCATAGAGGTTTCTGATTTATTTCGTCTGATTTTAATATTTTTGTTTTACATTTATTTATTTTCATCATGAATTCTTTCCTCAAGTCGGAGTCCATACCAATCCATAACTCATTCAAATCCTGAGCGCGTCGGCCAAATTGACGATGGCATCAGCAAATCTCAGAGTTGAAATTATTTCTCCTTGAATCTTCACTCCCACTATACATTTCTCTCTAATTTCCTTCATTGCTTGTTCAATGTAAAGATTGAAAAGTGTGGGTGATAAGTTGCAGCCTTGCTTCACACCTTTCTGAATACCAGCTTCTCTCTCATGTCCATCAGCTCGAAAGACTGCTGTCTGGTTTCTGTACAGATTATAGATCACCCTCATATCTCTGTACTTTATTCCAATCATTTTCAAAATGTCAAACAATTTAGTCCAATCATCGTTATCAAAAGCCTTTGCTAAGTCTACAAATGCCATGAACGTTCTCTTATCTTTTCATATTCTACCTTCCAAAATCAGCCCAAGACTTAGTACAGCTTCCCTTGTTCCTACATATCTTCTGAAACCAAACTGGTCTTCACCCAACTCCGCTTCTATCTAGCTTTCCATCCTCTTGTAAATTATTCTAGACAGGATCTTTGAAGCATGAGTAATCAAGCTGATTGTACGGTAATCCTCACATCTGTCAGCTCCTACTTTCTTCGGTATAGGGATGATAACATTATTCTTGAAATCAGAGGGTACCTCACCTGTCTCATAAATCCTACACACCAAGTGAAATAACCTGATCAGACCGTCATCTCCTATGCAGCGTAGCAACTCAATCGGTATATCATCTATACCTGGTGCTTTGTTCCTGCTTAAGTCTTCCAATGCTCTGTCAAATTCTGATCTCAATATTAAATATCCTTTTGCATCCTCATCAATTTCCTCCTCCCTTTTCATTACATGATTCTCAACCTCCTTTCCCTTATACAAACACTCTATGTAAGATTTCCATCTCTCAAACTTTTCTTCCCTATCTGTTAGAGGCTTTCCATTTGTGTCCTTAATATTACAGAACTTAGTCTTCTTTTACCCAAATGCATTCTTAATCCTTCGATATGCTATGTCTACTGTTCCTAATTTCAGACAATTTTCTGTACCTGCACATTTCTCTTTCAACCATTCTTCTTTCGCTACCTTGCACTTCTTGTTAACCTCATTCCTCAGACATCTGTATTCTGCTTTCCCTTTTTCATCTCTTACATTCTTGTGTTTTCGCCTTTCATCAATCAATTCTAGTATATCCTGAGTGATCCACGGAGTTCTGCCTATTCTTTCTTTCCTACCAATGTTTTCTTCTGTGGATTTTGTTATTTCATTCTTCAAAAGTGTACATTCATTTGCAATTGAAGATTGTTTAGGGTTTTTCATTAGTCCTTCCTTTATACTCTTCTTGAATTTTTCGCTTACATCCTCCTCTCTCTGTCTGTCTATTGCCCACTTTTTTGGCTTTTGATTTTCTTCAGTTTCTTCAACTTTAATCTGCATTTCATAACAACCAGATTGTGGTCAGAGTTTATGTCAGCACCGGGATATGTTTTACAATCCGAAATCTGGGTTCGAAACCTCTCCTTGACCAAAATGAAGTCGATTTGGTAACGCCCTGTATCTCCAGGTCTCATCCATGTGTATATTCTTCTATTCAATAACCTCAATGACCAACTCATGCTCGGTGCCGAATTCCATCAGCCTGCTTCCTCGATCATTCCTTTCACCTAATCCGAAATCTCCTACTATCTTCCCTTCTCTCCCTTTTCCTACCACAGCATTCCAATCTCCCATTGCTATAACTTTTTCATCACCCTTGACATACCTCCGAATTTCATCTATTTATTCGTTGACCTTTTCAACATCTTCATCATCAGCTTGACTGGTAGGCATATGGACTTGTACCACTGTGGTGCACATAGGTTTTGTATTGATTTTTGCTACAATAATCCGTTCACTATATTGCTCATAATATTCCACCCGCTGTCCAAGTTTCCTACTAAATATGAGACCAACCCCTGCTTGGCCATTGTTTGATTTAGTGCTGACGACCCAATAGCCTCCTGACCAAAAGTCCTGTTCTTCCTGCCAGCGCATTTCACTAATCCCAACCAAATCCAACCTCAACCTATTCATTTCCCTTTCCAAGTTGTCCAGCCTTCCACTTACTAGCAGACTTCTAACATTCCACATTCCACTTGTCAGTTTAATACAAAATATATTTCCACGAGTGAAAGGCGGAACGTGGACAATGGAGATAAAATGATTCATGGTAACCACATGGGACTGTCAGTCCTACTGAGGTGGACTGTGGATGTACAATACAATGTGGTAACCATTGGGGACTGTCAGTCCTTGTGAGGTGAACTGTGGATGTACAATACAATGTGGTAACCATTTGGGATTGTCGGTCCTTGCGAGTTGGACTGTGGGTGTACAACACAATGTGGTAATCACTGAGGACTGTCAGTCCTTGTGAGGTGGACTGTGGATGTACAATACAATATGGTAAACATTGGGGACTGTCAGTCCTTGTGTGGTGGACTGTGGATGTACAATACAATGTGGTAACCATAGGGGACTGTCAGTCCTTGTGAGGTGGACTGTGGATGTACAATACAATATGGTTACCATTGGGGACTGTCAGTCCTTGTGTGGTGGACTGTGGATGTACAATCCAGTGCGGTAACCATTGGGGACTGTCAGTCCTTGTGAGGTGGACTGTGGATGTACAATACAATATGGTTACCATTGGGGACTATCAGTCCTTGTGTGGTGGACTGTGGATGTACAATAGAATATGGTAACCATTGGGGACTGGCAGTCCTTGTGAGGTGGACTGCGGATGTACAATACAATATGGTAACCATTGGGGACTGTCAGTCCTTGTGTGGTGGACTGTGGATGTACAATACAATGTGGTAACCACTGAGGACTGTCAGTCCTTGTGAGGTGGACTGTGGATGTACAATACAATATGGTAACCATTGTGGACTGTCAGTCCTTGTGAGGTGGACTGTGGATGTACAATACAATATGGTAACCACTGAGGACTGTCAGTCCTTGTGAGGTGGACTGTGGATGTACAATACAATATGGTAACCATTGGGGATTGTCAGTCCTTGTGAGGTGGACTGTGGATGTACAATACAATGTGGTAACCATTGGGGATTGTCAGTCCTTGTGTGGTGGACTGTGGATGTACAATACAATATGGTAACCACTGAGGACTGTCAGTCCTTGTGAGGTGGACTGTGGGTGTACAATACAATATGGTAACCATTGGGGATTGTCAGTCCTTGTGAGGTGGACTGTGGATGTACAATACAATGCGGTAACCATTGGGGATTGTCAGTCCTTGTGAGGTGGACTGTGGATGTACAATACAATATGGTAACCATTGGGGACTGTCAGTCCTTGTGAGGTGGACTGTGGATGTACAATACAATGTGGTAACCATTGAGGACTGTCAGTCCTTGTGAGGTGGACTGTGGATGTACAATACAATGTGGTAACCATTGGGGACTGTCAGTCCTTGTGAGGTGGACTGTGGATGTACAATACAAGATGGTAACATTTGGGGACTGTTAGTCCTTGTGAGGTGGACTGCGGATGTACAATACAGTGTGGTAACAATTGGGGACTGTCAGTCCTTTTGAGGTGGACTGTGGATGTACAATACAATATGGTAACCATTGGGGACTGTCAGTCCTTGTGAGGTGGACTGTGGATGTACAATACAATGTGGTAACCATTGGGGACTGTCAATCCTTGTGAGGTGGTCTGTGGATGTACAATACAATACGGTAACTACATGGGACTGTCAGTGCTTGTGAGGTGGACTGTGGATGTACAATACAATATGGTAACCATTGGGGACTGTCAGTCCTTGTGAGGTGGGCTGGGGATGTACAATACAATGTGGTAACCATTGGGGATTGTCAGTCCTTGTGTGGTGGACTGTGGATGTACAATAGAATATGGTAACCATTGGGGACTGGCAGTCCTTGTGAGGTGGACTGTGGATGTACAATACAATATGGTAACCACATGGGACTGTCAGTCCTTGTGAGGTGGACTGTGGATGTACAATACAAAATGGTAACCATTGGGGACTGTCGGTCCTTGTGTGGTGGACTGTGGATGTACAATACAATATGGTAACCATTGGGGACTGTCAGTCCTTGTGTGGTGGACTGTGGATGTACAATACAGTGTGGTAACCATTGGGGACTGTCAGTCCTTGTGAGGTGGACTGTGGATGTACAATACAATATGGTTACCATTGGGGACTGTCAGTCCTTGTGTGGTGGACTGTGGATGTACAATACAATGTGGTAACCACTGAGGACTGTCAGTCCTTGTGAGGTGGACTGTGGATGTACAATACAATATGGTAACCATTGTGGACTGACAGTCCTTGTGAGGTGGACTGTGGATGTACAATAAAATATGGTAACCACTGAGGACTGTCAGTCCTTGTGAGGTGGACTGTGGATGTACAATACAATATGGCAACCATTGGGGATTGTCAGTCCTTGTGAGGTGGACTGTGGATGTACAATACAATGTGGTAACCATTGGGGATTGTCAGTCCTTGTGTGGTGGACTGTGGATGTACAATAAAATATGGTAACCACTGAGGACTGTCAGTCCTTGTGAGGTGGACTGTGGATGTACAATACAATATGGCAACCATTGGGGATTGTCAGTCCTTGTGAGGTGGACTGTGGATGTACAATACAATATGGTAACCATTGGGGACTGTCAGTCCTTGTGAGGTGGACTGTGGATGTACAATACAATGTGGTAACCATTGGGGACTGTCAGTCCTTGTGAGGTGGACTGTGGATGTACAATACAATATGGTAACCATTGGGGATTGTCAGTCCTTGTGAGGTGGACTGTGGATGTACAATACAATGCGGTAACCATTGGGGATTGTCAGTCCTTGTGAGGTGGACTGTGGATGTACAATACAATATGGTAACCATTGGGGACTGTCAGTCCTTGTGAGGTGGACTGTGGATGTACAATACAATGTGGTAACCATTGAGGACTGTCAGTCCTTGTGAGGTGGACTGTGGATGTACAATACAATGTGGTAACCATTGGGGACTGTCAGTCCTTGTGAGGTGGACTGTGGATGTACAATACAAGATGGTAACCTTTGGGGACTGTCAGTCCTTGTGAGGTGGACTGCGGATGTACAATACAGTGTGGTAACAATTGGGGACTGTCAGTCCTTTTGAGGTGGACTGTGGATGTACAATACAATATGGTAACCATTGGGGACTGTCAGTCCTTGTGAGGTGGACTGTGGATGTACAATACAATGTGGTAACCATTGGGGACTGTCAATCCTTGTGAGGTGGTCTGTGGATGTACAATACAATACGGTAACCACATGGGACTGTCAGTGCTTGTGAGGTGGACTGTGGATGTACAATACAATATGGTAACCATTGGGGACTGTCAGTCCTTGTGAGGTGGGCTGTGGATGTACAATACAATATGGTAACCACATGGGACTGTCAGTCCTTGTGAGGTGGACTGTGGATGTACAATACAATATGGTAACCATTGGGGACTGTCAGTCCTTGTGTGGTGGACTGTGGATGTACAATACAATATGGTAACCATTGGGGACTGTCAGTCCTTGTGTGGTGGACTGTGGATGTACAATACAGTGTGGTAACCATTGGGGACTGTCAGTCCTTGTGAGGTGGACTGTGGATGTACAATACAATATGGTTACCATTGGGGACTGTCAGTCCTTATGTGGTGGACTGTGGATGTACAATAGAATATGGTAACCATTGGGGACTGGCAGTCCTTGTGAGGTGGACTGTGGATGTACAATACAATAAGGTAACCATTGGGGACTGTCAGTCCTTGTGTGGTGGACTGTTAATGTACAATACAATGTGGTAACCACTGAGGACTGTCAGTCCTTGTGAGGTGGACTGTGGATGTACAATACAATATGGTAACCATTGTGGACTGTCAGTCCTTGTGAGGTGGACTGTGGATGTACAATAAAATATGGTAACCACTGAGGACTGTCAGTCCTTGTGAGGTGGACTGTGGATGTACAATACAATATGGCAACTATTGGGGATTGTCAGTCCTTGTGAGGTGGACTGTGGATGTACAATACAATGTGGTAACCATTGGGGATTGTCAGTCCTTGTGTGGTGGACTGTGGATGTACAATACAATATGGTAACCACTGAGGACTGTCAGTCCTTGTGAGGTGGACTGTGGGTGTACAATACAATATGGTAACCATTGGGGATTGTCAGTCCTTGTGAGGTGGACTGTGGATGTACAATACAATGCGGTAACCATTGGGGATTGTCAGTTCTTGTGAGGTGGACTGCGGATGTACAATACAATATGGTAACCATTGGGGACTGTCAGTCCTTGTGAGGTGGACTGTGGATGTACAATACAATGTGGTAACCATTGAGGACTGTCTGTCCTTGTGAGGTGGACTGTGGATGTACAATACAATGTGGTAACCATTGGGGACTGTCAGTCCTTGTGAGGTGGACTGTGGATGTACAATACAAGATGGTAACCATTGGGGACTGTCAGTCCTTGTGAGGTGGACTGCGGATGTACAATACAGTGTGGTAACAATTGGGGACTGTCAGTCCTTTTGAGGTGGACTTTGGATGTACAATACAATATGGTAACCATTGGGGACTGTCAGTCCTTGTGAGGTGGACTGTGGATATACAATACAATGCGGTAACCATTGGGGACTGTCAGTCCTTGTGAGGTGGACTGTGGATGTACAATAAAATACGGTAACCACATGGGACTGTCAGTGCTTGTGAGGTGGACTGTGGATGTACAATACAATATGGTAACCATTGGGGACTGTCAGTCCTTGTGAGGTGGGCTGTGGATGTACAACACAATATGGTAACCACATGGGACTGTCAGTCCTTGTGAGGTGGACTGTGGATGTACAATACAATATGGTAACCACTGAGGACTGTCAGTCCTTGTGAGGTGGACTGTGGATGTACAATACAATATGGTAACCATTGGGGACTGGCAGTCCTTGTGAGGTGGACTGTGGATGTACAATACAATGTGGTAACCATTGGGGACTGTCAGCCCTTGTGTGTTGGACTGTGGATGTTCAATACAATGTGGTAACCATTGGGGACTGTCAGTCCTTGTGTGGTGGACTGTGGATGTACAATACAATGTGGTAACCATTGGGGACTGTCAGTCCTTTTGAGGTGGACTGTGGATATACAATACAATTTGGTAACCATTGGGGACTGTCAGTCCTTGTGAGGTGGACTGTGGATATACAATAAAATGTGGTAACCATTGGGGACTGTCAGTCCTTGTAAGGTGGACTGTGGATGTACAATACAATGTGGTAACCACTGATGACTGTCAGTCCATGTGAGGTGGACTGTGGATGTAACAGTGGCATAGCCAGGATCAACCAATGGGGCTGGGGTTATAGTTAATCGAAGCCAAATTCTACAATCCATTCGTCCCGCGTCATAGCCGCGCTCGTCAAACGTGCACCATGGCCACGGAGGCAGCTGCAGTTAGTACGAATATCATAGGTTCGAATTCCGGTGCTGACAGCGGTTATCCGGGGTGTGTGTTTCTTCCCTGAGTCTTTCCACACTCCCTACATACAATTGCCATGATAGTGACTTACTTCAAGTCCCAAAGCATCCCTGATGCATTTAGGCTACACACGTTAATATCACAGCAATACAGGTTGCCAGACAACTTCATCACACACCCAACTATACGGGGCTGATGATCAAGATGTCTCAAACCCCTCAAATGAATTATTAACAACAACTCTACAAGTATTTCCATTTCTCAAAGTGATATTCATGTATTTTGGTCCAGAAGTTTTTGAGTACTGTAATAGGCTACTATATGCACAAAAGACAACAACGGAGAAAAAACTTTCTCTAAAGAATGAAGTAATTTTTTTACTGAAATGGTGAATGTAGAACATTCCTGTTCCCCTGACTGGAACAAAATAAACTCGAATCTATCTCTGGTACCAACATGAAGACTACGTATCTCTCAACAAGAGAAAACATTTACAGAAGTCTCAGCAAAAATGGGCATGTCCTCTCACAATGTATCATGTTGATTTATGAGTTATACAATAGGCTACTCATTCTTATGTTTATTCAGTATTTTTCAACAAGATCCTGTGCTTTATAATGCAATTAAACCTGAACGCCTAAAATACCATTTTCGAAGATTTTTGTCACCTACTAACCTTACAAATGCCACATGCAGCTAGAAAACTGTTTAGTTGCTTACACTAGACATCCGACAAATTTAACTCATTCGTAACTGGGATATAACCGTAATTCGGGGAATTGTTGGACACACAGTATACTGTATTAACGTTAACTTATATGAAGCAACTCGGCTGACGGCGATCTCATGCTCAGAAAGATAATGACAATCCCACAAATAGTGCTAATGTACCCATAGAACTTTATTAAAACCCGTTATTTTAAATTAAAACTAGATTAGTTTACATATAACTTATCTCCCGCTAAGAAAATAAAAGAAAGCTAATATTGTCCCGCTAGGTGGGATTCAAAATTATTTGGCGCTAGCGTCAGTTTGAAATAAGCTATATTTCCCGGGGGAAAAGTTAGATTGGCAAACCTGGAGGGACGGAGTTGGATTTTACCATAGTCTAAAATACAGTCATGAAGCTCGCTGCGTTAGGAAATTGCATCCTCTTGGTAGGGCGGGCATCAATTCCACTCGGGTACCTGAGTCAGGTAGCCAGGGTTACCTCAATTCCACTCGACACTCCAGGTAGTCGCCAGAGGAGTCCCTCAACTCCGCTCGGTCGCGGTCTCTTTATCCTTATGCATTCTTAGAACGACACAAGTCTTCCATGCTCTCTTGTACCATTGATTATAAACAATGCTTCTAGTCTAACTTCTAATAATGATAACAAATTAAGTATAACTTCTCAAAATAACCTACCGTGGTCAGTTATATTTCAGCAGTAGAATAACCACTGCTTCAGTGTTTACATTTTCAAGTTAACTAACATAAGTGGAACAACTAATTTCAAAACATAGAGTAGAATTGTTTAACTTTTTGTTGTTACTTAGTCTACTCCTCATTTAACAATTTCTTATCACTTGTAAACTGATAAGAACAGACGAGATGATTGCATTAAAAAAAGTGGTGGTATGCGAGCAGGAGAGTTATGACATTTGTTTACGTCATTGGGGATAACCCCTTTGCCGACCTCTTGCCAAAGCCTGAGCGGAGTTGAGGAACTCATTTTTGGGTCTCTTGGAGGACCGAGTGGAATTAAGGAAAATCGAGGGGAATTGAAGTTCGACCTCTTGGTAGATGGAGCGACACTAGCGTTCGCGGCGGCCAGCAACCTGGCAACTGCCTTGGGTGCGATATTCGCGAAACTGATGATTTCACTTTTGTAGGGGTTTTATGAATTTTAACTCACCTGAGTGATTATTTCTATTGTAAACATAACTCATGTTAAATCACAATGTTGATATACTGTACACTTTTAATTCATAGGAACACAAAAATGCTCTGTTTGTATTAGTTCAGTCCTCTACAAGTATCCCTAGGTAATAATAATAATAATATCGTATGGCCTCGGGTGCCTGGTGCAAGCTTTGCTATTTGACACCCAGAGGGTAGCTTGCATGTCCCTAGGTAGAGTTGTATGACGTATTTAATGAGTCTGATGTAGAATTAACAGCCCATACTAGTTATAAATTCATGCATTTGTTTCAATGATAGTCGCGGGCATCTCGACATACTGTAGTATAAAACAGAGTCCCCGATTCTTGGATGGAACTGGTAATCTCGAGAACTACTGGATGGATTTTGATGGGGTCTTCACCATTCTGTAAAGGATTTCTCGATGAAGTTTCTGTAGAAAGACATTCATTTGTGACCACAGGAAGTCGAGCAGTAACGTATTCAGTGAATCGAGTCGAAGAAAAATCTGCCGTCCGTGCGCCATTCAAGCTTACGCTGGATAAACAGTAAAACATATCTATCTAGGCCTACTATGAGTGTAAGAATTAGTCAGCATGAAAAGTTCTACTAAATTGTCCGCGACAGGATACCTCTATCTATAATACACCGCCCACTATAAGTGATTTTAAGTGTTTTCATTTCTTCCAACAATCTCCATTCAGTGGAAATATAAAATACTAGCTTCTGAGTGAGTTAACGAGGTAGCGAACGAGTCTATCACCCCAGCTTCGGCCAGCACCAACTTTCGAGTCGTGTCAAGTTAAGACTTCAGAGAAGAGTATATGTGTTTGGAGTTTCGCTGTTCACCTCGGCTTTTCTGAATTGCGCGTGGGACCTGTCGTCTGTACGCCTTTCAAGCTTACGCTAGGTAGTAGTGGTTTTTGAGGGGTTCTAAATCCTCCTCCTCCTCACCCTCCTCACAAGATGGCGGCAGCCCGATATCTCTCGAACGCATGGTTGAATTTTGACAAATGAGGTGTCATTGAACTCGGGCTGATACCCCCTTTCCAATGGACAACATATTTCAACCCCAAAAGTAATACCTACCCCTACTAGGGGGTGAAATTGTAATTTTTTAGAGAATCTCTCTTTCCAATTGCAATATGTGAGCGTTTGAATGCCGATATGGATTTAAACGTTGTTCCACATAAAGTGCATGTGTACGGTGGATAGTCACTATGAATTAACATGCTTGTTTTTTGTTTTTACGCATGCCCAGTCATGGCTTTTATAAGAGGGTGGGGGAGTGGTTCCCTGTGGACAGGTTATTGTTGACAAGTCATTGTTGACAAGTCATTGTTGACGGGTCCTTGTGGACAGGTCCTTGTGGTCGAGTCCTTGTGGACGAGTCCTTGTCCCTTTGGACTGATCCCTTTGGACCGGTCCCTTTGGACTGATTCCTACGGACTAGGCCATGAATTTATTTAAATTATGTCAAAGGGCCTAACTACATTTTGCGTGTAAAGCAGTGTGTTGAACTGACGTTTTTCACTAGTCCCCCACTACTATAATGTGATAACAATATGAAAGGAAAGTGACGAAATACATGTGAACACGTGTGAGATGACCTTATTACCGTCCTCCTTGCGAAACAAGTCACATCCTGTTTTGGTTCATACGTGGGAAAATGCAAGTTCTTGTGTAATATGACCTAACACACAAGTGTACACATGTGCACGTGCACGATAAGAGCTAACAAGTCACAACCTGTTTTGACAGTGGTGGGAATAAGGCTAGAGACATGTACGAGTAGTCTAATTACACCGGCAGACAACCCCTTTCCTATGGATAACTTATTTCCACTCTAAAATAAAATCTACCCCTACTAGAGGGTGAAATAATAATTTTTAGGTAATAGTCGCTTTCCATGTGCAACATGTGGGAGTTTGTATGCCAATATGAAATTAAACTCGTTCCACATAAAGTGCATGCATAAAACTGAATGCCGCTATGATTTATAATTTTTTGTTTTACAAATGCGCAATTGTTTTTTTTTTGTAAGAGGGCGGGCTTTTTGAATAATGATTTATAGATACGTTTTTTTTACAAATTAACCAAAGATCCAAAATCTAATAGGTCATTGGCTTTTTAATATCTTATGAACTAAGAAAGCTGGGGACCTGTATGAGGGGTCGTTGGACTTGGGGTGACGCCCTGTTTTTGAATGTATTATTCATTTTTTGTCAAAAGGGCCTAACTGCACTTTCGTTAATATCTCGCTAACTAATAATCACAGAGGGTCAAGTGAGGTGTCATAGAACTTAAAATGACCAACCCCTCCCCATGACCAATGAATTTACCCCAAAATAAAACAGCAAGGTCATTAACCTAAGATTTTATCAACTAATAATCAGAGAGGGACAAGTAAGGTGTCACAAGACTCAGGATGGCCAACCCTTTTCCATGACCAACGAATTTACCCAAAATACCCAAAACAGCAAGGTCATTGACCTAGGATTTTATAAACTTATCAGTAGAGAGGGTCAAGTGAGGTGTCATAGGACTACGAATGGTTAACCCTTTCCCATGACCAATGAATTTACCCCAAAAATCCAAAACAGCAATGTCATTGACCTGAGATTTTATAAACTAATAATCGGATACCAACATGTGAGGTGTCATAGGACTTAGAATGGTCAACCCTTTCCCATGGCTAATGAATTTACCCAAAAATACCCTATACATCAAGGTCATCGACCTGAGATTTTATAAACTAATAATCGGATATGGACATGTGAAATGTTTACAGTGAGTGATGAAACATAGCTAGGTAGTGAAAGAATTATTGTAGGCTACATGTATGGTGACTGACAAATCTTTCACCATTGGAACTTGTTTTCAGATCAAACTGCAGTACAGAGAGAGTATAGGTTGTAGATATGGGATAATAAAATGACAAATGGTGTATACAAAATCTGATTTATCGATTCAAGAAATAAGAGTAGACAATCTTTAATTGATTGGTTAAAGAGGATAGCTAAAATCCAAAATGGTGACTATATCGAACTAAACTGATCCAAGCTGAATCAAACCCAACTAAACCGAACTAAATCGAAGCAAACTTAATCAAAAACAAGTCAATGGTTTAAGTGTAAAACTTGTGGGTGAATGTGGTCATTGGTAATGTCAGAAAGGAAAGGGATAACGCTCTACCTATCGAGGGTAGGTAAAGCTAGTGCATGATGCTAATGCACACACACAAGTACATGAAACACACACAACTAACCTATACTGTTTTTATGGGTTAACTGTTAAAACTTGCTCAGTGGTTACTGGGACAAGATGGTCGCTACACACAACAAGCGTTAAATACTTGAGGCTAATAATCTACACACACACACACACACACAAACACGCACTTGTTCTAAACTAAACTGTCTTGCTGACAGTGCTCACACTGTAGGCAGATGACAGAAATGCTTGGCTAACAGAAATACAATCATTTCTGGTTGTCTAATGTTACCAGCTAACCATTTTGTGCTGCAGTGGCGAGCACATGTGTCACTTACACTAGAGATTTTAACTTGATTTCAAGCTCTAAGTCCTAGAACGAATCAATCTAAGAAAAAAGGGCATGGTGGCGCAGTGGTTAAGCTGTTAGCCTTTCACTAAAGTGGACTAGGGTTTGATTTCAGGTTAATACGCATGTCATAAACATATAAAAAGCAGAGATAATGTTTTAAACCGATTACACTCGTCTCTTTTCAAATTATTACTTGGATTACAAATACAAAGGTGGACTGGCTGTGATATACAGTTAATGCTGCCTATTGCACACTAGCTGTAAGGAAGCCATATGTAGAGCTATATGTAGAGAACTACCTAGCGATTTCATGAACTGGTATAGCTATGTCGCATAAACGGTGCAGGATACAATCCAGCAACTATAATTCGTATCTTGTGGAACAGAGAAAATGCACTTTTGCCTTAATGGATAACAAATGTGTGCAGACGAAAGACCTACGCATTAGCCTAGCAAGGGGTTATAACCACGAGGAGGAGG
This sequence comes from Meconema thalassinum, assembly GCA_946902985.2. Lineage (NCBI taxonomy): Eukaryota > Metazoa > Arthropoda > Insecta > Orthoptera > Tettigoniidae > Meconema > Meconema thalassinum. The sequence goes on along the minus strand of OX336389.2, from coordinate 1,105,181,537 downwards.
TGTGATTTCTATATTTTATTGTTTAGAGACATGGCTTTTATAACCAGTAGATTTAATTGATTTAGTATTTTGTAAATATTTATTTTTGTAATTGTAAATAGTTAATTTTTTAAAATAGTGGAAACCATTTATTTTTGTAATGGTAAATGTTAAATGTATAGTTAAAGTTCTATGGGATGAGTGTGCATGTCAATGACGTTTTTAGGGATAAATAGAGTGGTTGAGTGTTTGTTCTCAAAGACAGGCAAGGTTGTGTGGATGTATGACTACACAGAAAGAGAGAGAGAGTGTAGAAACAGCCTTACCTGCAGTAGTAATAGTAGACCTCTATGTTTTGCATACACATAGACAGACTGTACGATCGCAATGGCCAAGCACTCACTTTAACACCATTTACAAAATCTTAAAATGAAAAAATCATGTTTCGCAAATATGGACTTTTGACATAAACAAAATAAAAATAAAATGTGTAAACAACAAATTGGAAAATCCATGTTTCCATATCATGAAATTCAAAAACTTTAAACTGACATTTAAAAGAAATGCAAATGGAAAATTGACAAATTGTAATGTGTGAAATGTGAAAATGAACAAATGGCTATCATTATTTAAAAAAAAAATGGTGCTGTGTGGTTGAGGTGTGAATCAAACCCTACTTATTTTGGACCACCCGAGACTGAGTATACTTGTTTTAGTCCTCATACCACTTTTAAAATTTTGTGTTAAAGCTAGGAATTGAACCTAAGAGCTTGTAGAGGGAGACAAAGGTTTGAATATGTTAAACAGATAGCCGTGAATGTAGGATGTGGTAGCTATATAGAGATGAAACGATTAGCTCGGGACAGATAGACACTGAGATCTGCATCAAACCAGTCAAAGGACTAAAGACTCAAACAACAACATATACGTTCACCAAAATAATGTTGTGTAACGGTAAATGTTAGTCAACGAACAGTAATGCATTACTAAAACCCATGACACGATACCTAAGAGCTTTTCTAAAATGATTTTAAAATGCCTTTAACCCTATATTGAACACCCAGTTCACAAGACTCATAACTGCAATATTATGGTAAAACAAAACAAAATCTATATTTCAAAACAAGCAAGTGGTTTAGTCAATGTATACTGGAAAAAAAAGTTTTGTAAACACTCAAGTCCTCAAGACCAATTAAATTAGTAACTGTTAGGTTGGCCGAGTGGTTAAGGTGTTTGACTTAAGATCAAATTTCTGTATAAGGAAGCAAGGGTTCGAATCCCTTACCTGACATAACTATTGCCTTAACATGGCTTGGCCACACTGTATTATTATGATACTCGGTACACAAACCATAGATATAGTGTATTGTTTAAGGCCACTCCCTTTCTGAACATAGTCAGAGACTGTTGATGGTTAACAATTGTATTAATAGTGGGACATGGGGATAGCAATTAAGAAAAAACAGCCAATACCCATACAATATTTTTATTCATTTAGTTTTTTTTACAATAGTTACACACTGAATACAACATTTTATCTCTTTACCATTGTTTGATATAGATTTTAAACACAACGCTTGTTGTAGATCCTTTTACAACTTTCTCCAGGTACTCTTGTTCTTAAAAACTGGGGAAGCCGCATTGGTTTTATAGACATTAAACCCTCATTCTCTTCTTTTTCATCATCATCATCATCATCATCATCATCATTATAAATATTATCTTTATAATTATTATAGTCATTGTCACCATCATTATCATCATCATCATCATCCTCAACATCACTAGAACTATCCAATTCCTTTTTTCCTTTTCAAAAGGGGCCTCTTGAAGAGTCTGTGTTGCTTTTGATAGTGTTACGTTTTTATTGAACGTTGACAACTGTCCTAACATGACTTTTTGAGGAGATAAATGTTTTTTCACAAGGAAGTCACTATGTAGAGTAACACTATGTTTTTGTTGGACTTGCTTTTTCTTGTTCTTTTGATCATGTTTTGTTAACACTAATGGTGTTTCATTTGGTATACCACATTGATGAGTACCCACACTTAAGACCTCACCATGTTTACTTTTTAGATGACCTAGACATTTTGTTGTTCTTTGTTTTGAGCACTGCCAAAATATGATGCCATTCGCATTTTCTCGCTTATAGTTATAAGAGTACCCATGATACAGGGCACGTGGATTACCTTTATTGGTTATAGTATATTCCATAGTAGCCACTGACTTGTATAGTCGATCCGCCTACTACAAAGGTCTGAACACTTGTGGTGAAAGAATGATGTTGTGTTGACGTTTTATGCAGGATAATGTTGGTGGCATATGCGGGTGGCTTTTTGTGGGTGGCTTATGTTGATGACATGTGTTGTTGGCTGATTTTGGTGGCTTATGTTGATGTTTTATGATGGTGGCTTATGTTGGTGGCTTATGGTGGTGGCTTATGTTGGTGGCTTATGTTGGTGGCTTATGTTAGTGGCTTATGTTGATGACATATGTTGGTGACTTATGTTGATAGCTTATGTTGGTGGCTAATGTTGATGACATATGTTGTTGGCATATGGTGGTGGCTTATGTTGATAGTTTATGTCGCTGGTCTATGTTGATGGTTTATGTTAATGGCTTAGGTTAATGTCTTAGGTTGATGGCATAAGTTGATGGCTTATGTTGGTGGCTTATGGGGTGGCTTATGCTGGTGGCTTATGCTGGTGGCTTATGCTGGTGGTTTATGGTGGTGGCTTATGTTGATGACATATGTTGGTGACTTATGTTGGTGGCTTATGTTGGTGGCTTATGGTGGTGGCTTATGATGGGGGTTTATGGTGGTGGCTTATGATGGTGGGTTATGGTGGTGGTTTATGGTGGCTTATGGTGGTGGCTTGTGGTGGCTTGTGGTGGCTTATGATGGTGGCTTGTGGTGATGGCTTATGGTGGCTTATGGTGGTGACTTATAGTGGTGGCCTATGTTGGTGGCTTATTTTTGGTGGTTTACGTTAATACCTTATTTGTAATGACTTATTTGACAAGTTATTGTTGTCAATGTATTTAGAGGATTTTTCTCTTGGTCTTGGCAAGTATCTCAACCCTTTTTTTATGGTAGCATAATGCTTACCGCCATGTTTGTAAGCAACAACAACACACTAAAATTCCAAGAATCCAAAGTACTCAAAGGTTAATGATTGTCTCTCAACTCCATTCAACGTCTAGTCAAAAACATTATATATTTTTCACATTTTTCAGAAAAGGTAAATTGGGAAAGTAGGCTATATGTTTAAACTAAAAATCATATCAAATCATATGTTAACTCCAACACCTACGTCTATCCCACTCTCAGTCAAAAAAATATAATATTCTTCAAATTTTTCCAACACAGTATTTGGAAAGTAGGCCATATTTTGAAAACTAATCATCCTATAAAGTCATATATATAGACTCAAACCAATGGCTTTTATATCCTTAATCGTAAGAACAAAATATGGAATTTTTGTCATTTTTTCCAAAAATGTTCATTTTAAAACGGGGCTATATTTTGGAAACTAGGAATTTTACAAGAAAGTTTGTTTAACGTAAATGACAGGTATTTACCCCCACTATCCACAATCCAAGTCCCAGGTCTCTGGGACAAAATCCAAAAAAAGTTCAATTTGGAAAGTAGGCGATATTTTGAAAACTAATCATCCTAAAAAGTCATATATAGACTCAAACCAATGGCTTTTATGTCCTTAATTGGTAGAACAAAACTTAACATTTTTTCAGTTTTTCCAAAAAGTCCAATTTCCATTGTCTATATTTTGGGAACTAAGAATTTTACAAAAAAGTTTGTTTAACGAAAATGATTTCTTTTTTATTTCAGGACTAAATACGCTTTCGCTTTCACTTTCACTTTGTTCACGTTGTTCTTCTTCTTTTTCTTTTTCATGTTCTTGATGTTCTTGTTCACTAACATTAGTGGAGGAGGAGGAGGAGGATTTTACCTCTCGTGTGGAATCTGTTTGAGTAAATTTTGAACTTGTTAAGGGTTTGGTTTGAGAGGTAGTAGCAGCAGAAACATTAGGTTTGAACCTCATGGGATCAACCGATGATGGAGCATGTTTTATCATGGGTAAAGGATTGACGTTTTTTAAACGTTGCAATTCACGAAATTTATGTCGAATCGTATTTCGTGCCTCAATAATACGCTGCATGATTTGAACATGTTTCTTGTACCCTATGGCGTTCGCCATGGTGAAGGTAAAGACACACTAACAGGAAATGTCCAACCATGGGTCTTTTTAAACAGAAATAAAATGATCAAAACCCAAGCGATAACGTCCCTCACATCGTTCACTCTGTTTATTTATAACCAAACAGGCATGGGGATGATGGTTCCAACACGAAGCACACAATTGCATGAAAGCTGTAAAGGACATATCTGGATTCACATGATCTTGAAAAATATGATAGAGATTTCTAGAGTCTTGGCGGAAGAGAACGATGAGATTGGCATTGTCACGAATCAACTGTTTGGGGATTTTGGAATAGGTCTGAGCCAGATAAAAACAATCCACCTGTTTATGGCGTCCCATACTAAAATACTCTTGAATAATGGCCTGTCGTTGAGTGGCAATATCATCAAAAATTATAATGGAATCAGGTTGAATGCGGTCCGGTTGAATGACATCTTGAGGTGAGGTGAATGTAAAATAGCCCATGGCTTCTTTATTTAACGAAGACATAATTTGTTCCAGATACACGTACAGAGGCTGGTACAAGGATTTGGCAAAAATATAAATATTTTGAAATCGTAGGCCATGAGGCGCGGTAATAATGTTCAGCAAAACATTGGTCTTTCCACAACCCGAAGGCCCTACCATAATACAACGAACGGTAGATGGGAATAGGGTGCCATGACGTTTAGGTTCGCACACGGACAGTGATAGCTCTGAAACCAAATCAGAGACGGGCAAAGCATGGGGTTGTTTCATTAATTCCATTGTGTCGATGACTGAGTTTTTTCATGTGTGTATAAGTTTTATATATATAGGCAAGCGGTGAGTAGGATAGGTTAGTTAACGTCTATCACCATGGACGTGTTTGGGAGAGCTCGTGTAACCATGGCCACGACCGCCTCTTTGTCAAAACAGTCACGAGAGGTGGCAACAAAAAGCTATGTCGATCGCAAAGTGCAAACTGTCTATCACATGGCCCCGAGACTAACCGCTGAGGGCTTTTCAGCCAATCATCATCGTATTATTGATGTGCAAGAGCCTCGAGACGAAAATGATGTCTGCACGAAACGTTATGTGACCTATCAAATGAAAAGGCTTTATAAATTTGTCCCATCTGTATTTTTAGTGTACCTGTCAAATCAAAAACTGGACAATGACAGAAACCATTCCCCACCACCACTACCACTGGTGAATGATGATCTTACCTATATGCTTGCTTCCGGTTTAAGTCGTTATCGACTGCATTATGATGGTGTCATTCATATTAAATATGCCATGCCTGATGAGAAACATTTAAAAATACAACTAAACGGTGATAGAGTGTTGGCCCACAACCATCAAAGAGTAAATGTGGGAGATGAATTATCCTTTCATCTTATGCTTACGTTTGAGGAAAAGGAAGCTGGGAAAACGGTGAATGATTTCCCGCTTTATATAGAATTGGAATATACTGCTATGAAATAAGGTTCTCTACGTTAGTTGTTATCGAATGTTTGCTGTGAAAGGTTCACCAAGTAGTAGCATGGTGAAATAAAGATATGCTATGAACATGAAAAAAACAAATCTCAAAAAGAGAAAAAAGCCAGGTCGGGAACCAAGTCGATCTGCCTCACACCCAGTGTTAAAACTTAAAAAAAACTAAAAAAAATCTAAAAAGAGTGGCTATCGAAAAAGCTTTACAAGCGGTGCGATTGTCTACATCTCCGAAATCGCAGCATCATGTATCGATAAAAAGAAAAGGAAGAAAGCAAAAACTTGGACGAGTCATTCCTGTTGCTAAGCGTGGGGGTTTTTTGCCGGCTTTATTTGCAGGGTTGGCAGCTTTGGGGTCCCTTTTGGGTGGTGCCAGCGCTGTAGCGAAAACCATAAAAGCCGTCGAGCATGGCAAGCAACAACTCAAAGAAATCGAGCGACACAATAAAACGTTAGAAGCCATTGCGATGGGAGCTAGAAATGGCAATCCTTTGAAGCCAGTCTTTTATCCACAAGGTAGTGGCCTACCGTCTAAGAAAAAAAAATATGTCCATCATCGATAAGCGCTTAAGCCAACTGCCTCGTCATGCCATGACCCATGAAGAAGTGGAAAGCTATGCCAAACAACTAAAGATTTCTCATTTTCGAGGTGTATTTATGCGAAATGAATTACCTAAAGCACCGTGGAAAGAAGAACGAGCCATGATGAATTTAGATGATGATGCAGGCCCAGGAACCCATTTTGTAGCCTACGTGAAACAAGGTTCCACAGTATGGTACTTTGACAGTTATGGAAATTTACCACCCCCGATCGAGTTGCTACGTTATTTGGGAAACCGGGTAAAGATATTCTATAATGTGAATCGTCAACAAACCTTTGACAGTCAAGAGTGTGGCCGTTTGAGTTTACATTTTTATATAAGAGGTCGCGTTAAGCCAACAGTTTCATCATTATGAATGTCAACGCCAAGACCTTTACCGTGCACAGTCGCGGGCCTGAAGTGTCCCTGGATTTTTTCCCTCCCATTGAATTGCATCCCGAACAATCCTATGTGCTAGGATTAATTTCTTTGGAAAGTTACAACAGAATTTACAATATTCAACTGGATATTAATGACAAATTTTATTATGATGATTATATGTTGACACTACCCCCTGGAGGTTATACCATAGACGATGTGCATGAGACCATTAGCGTGTCGATGATAAAACAATTTGGTGTCAAACCATTTGCGGATGGGACACACAAATTTGAACTTACAGCCAATACAATAACTCATCGCTGTCGTATTTTCTCTACGTTTAACATTGACTTTGAAACACGAGTTCATTCTATTGGTCCTTTATTAGGATTTAAACCAAGAGTGTTGGCAGCTCAGCAACCCCATGAATCAGATTATCCAGTGAAATTCATCGAGGACCATCACATTTCTGTAACTTGCAATATTATTAGAGACGTATTTACGAATCAAGAACAAAGCCATTCCCTGTATGATTTTATTGTCACCTCTCCTTGCGGCTATATTATTCGTGAAAACCCTTCAGTGGTTCTCTATCATCCTGTGTGTGTCAGTGATATTAGTAATATTACCTTACGCTTAGTGAATAGAAACCAACAACTGATTGCTTTGGACGCCAACACCCCTGTGACCTACAAGTTGGTTTTAAAGACGCTATGAAATTTATCTATAAAGCAACAACAACGTCTACGAGGTCGGTTAGTTGCCCGCCGTGTATGAAACGGTTGACACGAGTAAACCAACAACGCTTACAACGCCTTGGTTATACGCTACACCCCAATCATGAACAAAGAGCTGTTGCAAGTGTTAAATCCCATACAAGTGGAAGATGGCGTCGTGCGCATTGATATGCATTCCTATCAACCTCAAGCAACAGGACTGAATAACAATGACGAGATTCAATTCATCATTAACAATCAAGATATTTTTACTCTACCTCATGAAAGTGTCCTTCAAATTGAGGGTAAATTGATGAAAGCAGATGGCAGTACGCCCACAACGTCTGCGTTGGCGAATCATGGTTTGGCTTTTCTGTTTTCTGAAGTACGTTATGTGATAAATGATATTGTCATAGATATGACTCGAAATGTGGGCATGACTAGTCTTATGAAATTATATCCATCCTATAGCGAGGAGGAAAGTAAAACGCTTTCTATGGCAGGATGGTGTCCCAACAGTAGCAATAACTGGCTAGTTCATACCGATGGCACTTTTACAGGCTTTCTACCCTTAAAATTACTCCTTGGCTTTGCCGAAGATCACAAGCGTATTATTTTAAACGCAAGACAAAGTTTGTATCTGGTGAGAGACCGCAGTGATTATAATGCACTGAAAGGAGCCTCTGACCAAGTGATAGACTCAAAAATTCAACTGATTCGATTACTATGGAAAGTGCCCCATGTGACGCTATCGGATCGTAAAAAGCTAAGCATGTTAAATTTGGTGCAAAAAGATAAAGCCTTGCCTATCGCCTTTCGGAGTTGGTGTCTGCATGAATACCCCTTGCTACCTACCACTGACACTCATAGTTGGAGTGTCAAATCGGCTCGCTCTACCGAGAGACCCCTCTATGTTATTATTGGTTTTCAAACCAATAGAAAATACCAACAAAGCAAAGATGTCACCTTGTTTGATCACATTCACTTGAGAAATATACGACTATTTTTAAATAATGTTTGCTTTCCCTATGAGGGGTTGGAACTCAATTTTTCAAAAAATAAGTTCGGTCCCCTTTATGACATGTTCGCTAAATTTCAATCGTCTTATTATGAAAAACAGGATTGTCCTATGTTGTCGCCACAAGGGTTTAAAGCAAAAGCACCACTGATTGTTTTCGACTGTTCGTATCTAGAAGAATCTATGAAAATCACCACCATTGATTTAAGGATAGATTTTGAAACACAAGAAAATGTCCCAGACCATACCAGTGCCTACTGTTTGATTATTCATGCTAGACAAGTGAAATATCATCCATTGTCCAATTATGTCACCAGCATGTAAGCCATCAGTGGTCGAATGAAAACAAAAAAAGATCATCATTCATAGGATTGATGATAAGCGTCTGCATGCACAGTATCTGTTGCGCTCTGGCACTGTGCGCACATACGACAACAACAAACATCATGTGTCCCTCAATAAGCAACAGCAACAACAACAACAACAACAACAACGTGACAGACAAACCATGGAATTTAAAATGTGAATTTAATCGTTTGAAAACTTTTGAAACATGGACAGTTCCCTTTATGGATTGTGGAGAATTGGCTGCGAGCGGATTTTATTACTTAAAACGTGGGGATGTGGTCAAGTGTATTTTTTGCAACATTGAAATTGGAAACTGGGAAATAGGGGATCGACCCTTTAGCGATCATCAGCGATGGAGTCCATCCTGCCCTTACCTCAATCGCTATGATGTGGGCAATATTCCATGGAGTTTGAATTATCCTGTTATTGTACCAGTCACTGCAAAACTAGGAGATACCTGTGGACCATATGCGCAAACTATTCATCTGAATGCTGTTCCAAATTAAGCCAACAAACTTTTTGTAATAAAAGTGTAAGTGTTTTTTTTTGTTATGAATAAAACCTCAAAAAATATTTAGCTGTTGTTCAATTCATTTGTTTATTTTTTTCCTAAAGTCCTTTGACTTTGCCATGTTAAACCATGGCATGGGTTAGTTGTTGATTAGACGTCAATGAGGTAACAAGTAAAAATAAAAATAAAAAAGCATGATGCGTACACTCATCGTGGATTGTCAGGGGTTTAAAATTGCAGACAACAAATTTATATTTAAGGAAGTCGCTTTTATCGATTGTAGTACGTTTTGGGTGTCTAACCCTATTCATTTGGTGTTTAAACCTCCCTATGCTTTCGAGTTGCTTAGTGAAAAAGATAAAAAACAGAGCCAATGGATTGAAAATCATTTGCAGTTAGCATGGAACCAGGGTGATATTTCTTACAAGTATCTTGACATTGTCATGAAAGCCCATTTGTCCTCGGCCAATGTCTTATTTGTTAAAGGGAGTGAAAAACGCCAGTGGCTTCAACCATTTCTACCCTCTCACTGTCAATGTATTGACCTTTTAGATCTGGGTTGTCCATCCCTGCAAACGCTCATGGACACTTGTCCTTGCGACAATATTCAGAATAAAGCCTTAGCGCATGCATGGCAATTGTTTCATTGGCTCACCACGAGTGCATGTTGGGAGTTGTTCAATAAAATTAAAACTGAAAGTGTATCGTCCAATGATAGCAGTGAGACGTGTACACGTGAGGTGAAAACATCAACGTTATAGACATGGACGCCACTACAATCGACAAGGCTATTGGAAAGTTCTTTGTGTGCAAGAAAAAACTGATTAGCTTTACACAACATGAATTATTAGCACTACCTAAATCATTTCTTTTTTATGTTGCTGCCAACGCTGTCAAATAAATTTGGGAAAAGGCGCCTGCCGAGTGGACTAACGACTCTGTATTGAGTGAACTACAACCATGCAGTCATTTTTCCCATCACAAGCAATTAACCATGGCAAAAATACCTTCCATTCGACAGTGTGCCACATGCCAATTAATGAAATTATATCATGGTCATAAAACTCAGTGTAAAGACATTGTTTCATCATTCCATGGCTGTCATGCGGAAAACAACCACCACCTACCATGCTCGTCAGGAGCCGCCGACAAACAACAACAACAACAGCAGCAAGAACAAGAACAAGAAGAAGAAGAAGAACAACAAAAAAAGTGTTTTTCACCGATTGAAACCTCTATGTCCCAGGTGTACTGGCCGTGGAATTATTGATAACATTATTAAAAACTTACCATTCGAAGCTCACTTACCTGCTTACAGCTTTTGCGGCCCTGGTACTCGTCTTGAAGATCGTTTGAGGAGAGGGGATATGGGAATCAATGCTTTGGATCATGCATGCCTTAATCACGATAAAGCCTATGAAAACAGTGATCCCACACTAAGACGCATTGCCGACAAAGTCTTGTTAAGCATTGCCAAGCAACGATTAACAGCTTCAGATGCTAGTCTAGCAGAACGAATGGCAGCATTTATAGTGATTGGTGCTATGAAGAGCAAATTACTTTTATCTAGATATGGACTTTAACGTAATGAATTTATGTTAAAAAAATGTATAGTATCACTGTTATCATGACAAAAAATAAATAAAAAGACAAGAGTCCATGTTGTGTTTTTTTTTTCATTATTATTATTCACTCTTAGTTTCATTATTATAATTATAAATGACAAACAATAAAAAAGGGACAGCAGTGCATCGTTAAAAATTATTACTAATTGTAGTAAATCTATTTTTCAATCACAAACAATAAAAAAGGACAAAAGTCCATTATTTTAACTAATATTTTCATAATCATTATTATAAAAAATTATATATATACATGGTAATTGTACTAAACCTATTTTTTTTTACATCACAAACAATCAAAAAAGGACAAAAGTCCATCATTATTTATCAGCTTCAAATGCCAGTCTAGCAGAACGAATGACAGCATGAAATCTTTATCTACTCTAGAACCAGTTTTTTTTTGTTAAACGCTTATTATTAAATAAAATAACATGTTACTAGAATTTAATCATTATAAATTACAATCATTATAATAAAAAATTGCTATAAATGCTATTTTAAATCACAAACAATAAAAAAAGGACAAAAGTCCATCATTTTAACTAATAGTTTCATCATTATTATTATAAAAAATTATATACATGGTAATTGTACTAAACCTATAAACAAAAAAAATTCCACCATTAAGCATAAGTTTTGAAAATTTATTTTGATTATTATTTATCATGGTAAACGTTGAGCAACAATTAATAAACGTCAAACTGTTGAGCCCAAAAAATAATTTTATTTTATTATAGTTATTAAAGAGTAGGGCATGAATAAACAAAAAAGTTACGGCTAGCGTACAATGATTATTCGTTTTCAATTTTTACAAAACGAACCATGCATCGATTATTTTTTTTCACCCTCATAAATTAAATAGACAGGGTGAATACTGGAATTGACATCTTCCATGACATTATCAGGTAGGTTATTAAATCGTGTGGGAAGAAATGTCTCAAAGTCTTGACAAATGCAAAGAGCTCGTTCACCAAATTTAGTTTTCAGTTTTTGAATTTTATGTATGTGAAAGGGTGTTTGCGTAGGCAATTCACTCATTTTCTTGCGTGCAAAGCCACAATCTTGACCAATGGCGTTCAAGGCGTCCATGGTTGTCTATAACCAAAGAAAAGAGTGTTACTTTCTAACACTCTTGTTCTTATATTACAATAGCAATAACTTTGTACATTAAAGTGTATTGTTGTTTTTTTTTAAATCCTGAGTGTTTATGACCTGAAGTTGTAGATAGATAGTATTGGATAAAAATATAATAATAATGTTTGTATCATTTTTTCAGTCAAAACATACATTTGGAAATTATTTAATAGGAAATGTTTTATCAAAATTAAGTGTGAATCTCTCTTGGAGGTAAATGCATGTCTCTGTTGTGAATGGGAATTAGCCTATCATTCCCTAGTCGAATGACTTGTATTCGTTTGCTCTGTTGTTGTGCAAATTCACACAACATTCTGTTAAATAAATAGTATCAACAAATACTAAGAGCAAACATCTGAATGCTTTTGGTAACCTATAAAAAGGCAAAGTTAACACGCTATGCATTTAATAACCATGTCTACATCCAACAAAACAAAATTCAAAACTACAAATTTAAACCAGTGTGTATGTGTTCATCAACGTGAATACACGATAAACTAAAACAAACAAACAAACAAAATAGCCAAATGTATTCTAAACGTCAAGTATGCACCTGAAAGCCGAATGTAAACAAAAAAAGCGATAATCATGATATGATGTGGTTAGTTTCTAACAAATCTCATTCTATGAGGCGATTATTGATTGATAGGTAAGCCAAGACAAAGTTGGCGAAATGCTTGTTCTCGATACGAAGTGATTGGTTCCTCAGCAGGAAATTTATAAAAATGAAAACAAAACATTTGAGAGGTTATTGGAAAATAAACATTAAACAGGGGTTTTGTACATATTGTACACCAGAAATCTGGAAAATGATCCTCGTCAGCTAATTTAACAATCACTTGATTCATGGTTAAACCGTACCATGCTTTATGAATCACTTGCGTGGATACATTATTTTCAAAGCCAAAATTTAGCATACAGGATTTACAAAAGTGATGCCCTGGGTCATGAAACAAATCATCATCATTATCATCACGATTAACGAAGCTGTCATAAAACGTGGTATCAATGCGTACTTTCGTGTTTCTATATTCTGAAGGATAGGCCACACGTTGAGGATTATGAGACATCGTCGTGGCATATTCATTCAACGTGGTGTGTTTTGTGACGATAAAACAATCTTCACCGTGGCTCATGATTGAATCTGAAAAGTAGTCATTGCCGTTTACTAAGTGAATAAATAAAAAAATTACAATGTACTATATACACTGTCTGTCCCCTAAGTCAATAGCAAAAATAAAATAAAAAATAACCATCTGTCTGTTGACTTCTTTAGCTGTAGGCGGCAAACATAACATGCAACAGGTTAAAGAAACAATTTCTGTTCAGATATTGGACTGGTGTTGTTTTTCAAATATATCACCACTCATAACTCTAGCCATAAAGTGAGAGATTGTGCACAGTAAAAAGCAGCAGATTATTATTCTTTTGTTCTTGCATGAGACCTACTAAGCCACACCCTAGTTGGCCTATTAATCTGTGCCTACTGAGGGTGAATGGTCACTTTACTGAAACATGAGGCCTACTAAGCGACAACAATAGTGAGGGTGGCTACTTGTTTGTTTTTTTTCCTAACCTAACCTAAAGAAGTCAACATGTTTTTAATCTAGCCTGTGCACAGTGAACCATGCAAACGTTGATGCATGGCTCTCTTTATGCGTTGACAGGCAAATAGCACAAGACATACAGTTTATATACAACTATTTACAGGCATTCACACATCCATGCATACACCCATGCACACAGGTTAAAAAACAAAAATTATATGATACACTACAATTTTTTATTTTCTATTCCGAGGCTCAAGATGGCATCTCGCATTTGATAGCAACCAAACCAAACACTTGCCGTGTTGTACAACAACAATAGCTACAACCACTACTGGTTGTAACCAAATGGGACGCTTGTCATCATATTCTGACACCACTGTCTCTTGTCGTCCAACAAAGCGAGTGTTTGTTTTCGCTGCTTCATTAAAAATAAATCATGATTTTTTGAGAGAATCCTAAACTGACTATGTGCCATGGCTGTGTGGGTCTGAAGGACATGTAAATAATCATCCACACAGAGACGTTTAACCACATGTTGGCTAATCCCTTTGGCTCGCATAGATTCGCATCGATCCACCTGTCGAAAACTATACATTTTCGGAGCGAGACCTACAAACTCAGTCATCATGGTGTCTGAACACTCATCTTTCATTAAACCAATTTCTTTTTTGTTCAGACGGGGGATATCGAACACGTTCTTCTCACTAAACGAGGACGTGTCAAACCATTTTGGGTTTTGTTTCATAACGACATGGTAAATAAAACTATCCGTGTCTGTATATAACAAGGAAATGGTACCAAATCGCTGTATTGCAAAACCATAATGGAATTTATACATGTGCAATTTTGAAAAATCTAATATGACTTGGCCTAAATAGATAGGCTTATTCATGACCACTTTAGTTTTGGCAAGTTCAATAGTCAGTAGATCATGATCAATAATGTTTAAAGATTTGAAATTTGGTTTTGCAATATATTTTTGAGCCCCCCATCTGCCATGCCATGTATTGACCAATTTAATGTCCCTATACTGCCGTACATTTTCCAAACTCTTGCCATAGATACAATTATTCATGAGTTTAAAAAAATTGATTTGAAATGGCTGAGTGGCACTTTGTCTGTGACTGGTATTTAAATCCATGTATGGTTTCAACCACGGTTTCTGACAAAAAGAAATACCTCTATGGATTTTTTTCAGGGTTAAGCCCTGAGCTAAACATTCTACCAGCATGTCAATATGCAACACATAGTGATTTTTATCATACAAGGTACCCATCAATTTCTTATGATTGCCCTTACTCTCGGGCGGCACCATTTTCTCTATGCAAAAGGGGAAATCACCATGACGCTGTCTGAGATGGGGGGGATAAGCTAAGTCGACATCAAGAACATACCCTACGTCCTGTTGCTTGCTAGCGCTATGCACATTAAAATCTTTAATTTCATCCTCAGACAGCCAGACAAAGTTTCTGTACGGCAGTGGTCGACTCATAGCGTGACCGTATAAATTGTTTACGTCGAAATACATTAGATAGGATTCAGGTTCTTCGGGACAATAATCAGGCATGTAATGATTATTTGCCTTGGCATGTCGCTGATTGAGCGATACGAATCCCCCACGAATCCCTTTTTCCATCATGAGTACCATATCGGGATCCGCCAGTAAATCAAGCTCAATGTGGGTAAATTTGAGGGCGGCGTCCCAACTTAACCCTGGACTGGTATAGTAGTGGGCGGGGTCAAGGCCATAAATCGTGTGACATAGCTGACGAAACGTTTCAAAAACGTCTGTCAACAACAACACGTCTAATTTTAAATAGTGCATAGCATACTGGCCCATGGTTTCTATGCCAAACACTCGCCAAACATGCTGTGCGTGGGCATAGTCTTCTTCACTGATGGTGCTTTGTGTTAACTGAGAAAATAATTTTTCTCTTGGCGGCAAAGTCGTTTCTTCAAGCACCTCGTAACTTTCCACATAATCGTATGGAAAATGGCCTTTACGAACACACAATTTAAATTGATTTGTATCCGTAAAGTGGGAATGGGTATGTTTCAACTCATCTTCGCTTAAGCCTTTCACAAGACTATCCAGCGAACTAGACATAAACTTGAATGAGTCGAGAAAGCGAATGGTCATGCTTCCTTTTCTCCATGAAAGTGAGGTAAAGCTCTCATGGTTCTTAGCCAAAATGCTGAATTTGCTCTTATCTACATGAGCAAATTGTTTTACAATGAAGTGAAGGTCATACCGGGAGAAATTGTGTAAGAAGACAGGGAGGAAGCGAGGTGTAGAGTACTTCAAATTGCATTCGTTATGGGCAGCACCTCTAAAATGCCCTGTCCTGTGGCAGTGGTCTCTTACTTTTTTTTCTCCGCCTAAGATTGGCTTTTCACATATGTGGCAGGTGGTGGCTTGATCATATTCTCTTTGCTGTACGTCATTCATTTGAATTGGTACAGGGTTGTTCAAAATAGTTTCTACTTTGCCTGCTAAAGCCGCCATTTGATCAACAAACCACCGCGCACAATCCTGACCTTTATGACTTACATACTCACATTGTGAATTATCATAGTGACAGACAACATAATAGGCTACAGCAAAAGGCTCATGTTTCTGCACTGGATAGGTTGAGCTTGTATGGGGGCTTGGTTCACATCCCTGAATGGGAACAGTAAGGGCCTCAAAATCAGCGTAAACAGTAAATGGTACCATCTCTTGTTTATTAGTGGCCTTAAATTTTAAGACTGCGTCATTCCCTTCGGGCAAGACTAGCTTTACTGCCGTCTGCCCTTCACAGTCTTTCGTATGACGTTTCAAAAGTTCATGAGTTGTAAAATATTGAAGGCAGCGCTCACAAATATGTTTCTTACCATCATGATTAGACACTTGGCTGCTTACTAGTTTTCCTAAATTCTTTCTCCAACAATAATGGCTTTTATCCCCATCAGACAGGAAAAGCAGGTGAATGTGATGTTACTTTACCTGTTTGGTGGCATACAAGGGGCCCACAATATTGGATCCGTCGATGCCATACACCATGAAAGAGAAATTTGGATTATCTTTCTCAAATGAATGAATTTTATCTAGAGGCATGGGAAATGAAACACGCTCGAGATTGAGAGTTTGTTTCATGTGGTTAAACAATTCTTTGTACTGCCCTGGCAAATGACCATTTCTGTCTTGACAGGGTTGCAGACAGCTCACTATACTCCACAAAAAGCAGTAATCGTCTTTGTTGCGTATGTTGATCATTGCCTTTCTCGAAGCGATAAAGCTTGGTGTGGCAATATAGCTACTTCCTGCATTCAATGGATTGTATTTACAAATATTGATTTGCAAATAGGCAATGCTATTGAGGGCCAAGCCACTGGGACCCTGTTGCAACTTATCAAATTTAGAGATAAGCGCTTGAATAGCTTTCTCCTGATACCACGTTTCCAAATTATCGGCTATCAGTACTTTCTCCATTTTTGTACAAAGGTTGAAGGTGTGTTTCTCTTCAACTTTATTTTTTATCAATGTAAATTCACATAGTAGTTCAAAGTTTATTTTTAAAGCGTAATGCAATCTTAAGCCTTGTTCACATTCACTCAAAAAAATGGGAAAACATAATTCCACAAAATCTTTAGGCGACAGACAGTGAATCGCATTGTAAATTCGGCCTGAGCATACTCGCGTTTTGAAACATTTGGCCAAAGGCTGCCACACTAACACTTCACTCTCCGATATAGACATAATTATAAAATGGACAAATAAACGTGCAACCCTTACCTTAGAATAGGTTAATCCAAAATCTGCAATTCCAAACGACCACACTTATCGATTTTTACTGACTGGCACACAATCTCGTTCACAGGTACACAATGGCTGTAGCAATTTGGGCCCCCAGCAGGAAATGATCACCAACAAGGTTGATATAGTTTTAATATCAACGACAAGGTTTATCTTGTTTTTTGTTTCCAATGATTTATCTGAAAAACAAACCAATACAATCCGTTATTAGTCATGGTTATATACATTAAACATGTGCATTCATTCATTCATTCATTCATTCATTCATTCATTCATTCATTCATTCATTCATTCATTCATAAGACTTACTAAAAACAAAAGGTTTCAAGTGTGCACACATAAATAAGACACTCACTCGAAAATAACAAAGTCATTTACAAAGACTCACCTCTTTTTTTTAATATCGAAAGCGTCAAAGTAGTTAAAACCTATTCACTCCATATATATCTTCATTCTGAAACAATAATAAATACACGCCATAAGTATATAAATTTCCGTGAAATAAATAACATACATTTAACAACAACAACAACAATAAAAGTAATGGAACAACATGTACTCACCATATAATGAATTATAATACTTTCAGCAAATGTGCTCTTTGCCGCCACTGTCACTGTCTCTCTCTGTCTGCTTTCCCAGACTTAATGATGTTGTTTTTAAAAATCTGCAACAAACGAAATCCCCCAAAAATACCATCAGTCACTAACTTACTTTTCATGCATACACAAAATAACAATAAAACCAATCATGCCATAATTAACAATAATGAACCTACCTTAGCACAAGTATGGCCGCGGTTCACGTAATATTTTACAAAGAGCATAAGGCACTTGCATCCGTCACCTTCAAAGATGAACACGAGAATGATGAGTCTCTCTTACCCTCAGAACATATATGTCTCCTCAACAAGATGCAAAGTTAACACTTTACTTTTTTTTTGTTCCTACGAGTAGGATGTCATGGAGCGCACAAGTCAGACCGATTCTCACAAGCTTTTGCAATCTCTGCATGAGTATGCGTGGGAATGCAATGATCAGCTTTTCGACAGAGCTGTATGTCCTTCATCGAGATATCGAGTAACACGTCTGGGTCAGATAACAGCCACCTGCATGCGAACAACAGGCTGTTATCTCTCTCTGCTGCGAGGCACGTACGATGATAAGACCTGTGTCTGTCTGGATCGCCGTGGGCTAGCTTCAATGCTTTCAATTCTCATTTGATTAAACAAGTTCTCTCTCTGCGTGTGAGCCCTGACCAGTCAAGACAAATAATAATAAAAATAATAATGCATAAATGTTTTACTAACATCATAGCGCATAACATAACGTGACTTCAAATCTGGTTTCTTACTTTTTTCCCCGTTTTCCTCAACGATCTCGAAAAAAATAACGGAAACCATCATTTTAGGTTTTCCATACCTACATTCCCGTAAACAGAACAACGACACAAATACATCGACATGACCATCATAAAAATCGCCTCATTCGTTTTCCAAATAACGCGAAAATGAACAAAAAACACCTTTTCCATAAGAAAACCATGTTTCCAGCTTTTTGCCTTTTTCATATCTATATCCCCGTAAAGAGAATAAAGAGACGAAATAAATACTATCGCACACGTCATTCTCACGTTTTCAGTTTTCCAAAAAATCGGCAAAATGTGAAAAACGCATTTTTAGACCTAAAACCCTAAGTTCACCTTTTCGACACCTACATTCCCGTAAAGAGCATAACGAGACGAAAAAAACGAATCAAGGCACGCCCTCCTAGCATGGCCCGTTTTCCAAAAATCGACAAAAATGTGAAAAACGCATTTTTAGACCCAAAACCCTAAGTTCACCTTTTCAACACCTACATTCCCGTAAAGAGCACGACGAAACGAAATAAACGAATCCAAGCACACCCTCCTAGCATGGCCCGTTTTCCAAAAATCGGCAAAAATGTGAAAAACGTATTTTTGACCCAAAACCCTAACTTCACCTTTTCGACACCGACATTCCCGTAAAGAGCATAACGAGACGAAAAAAACGAATCCAAGCACGCCCTCCTAGCATGGCCCGTTTTCCAAAAATCGGCAAAAATGTGAAAAACGTATTTTTTGACCCAAAACCCTAACTTCACCTTTTCGACACCTACATTCCCGTAAAGAGCATAACGAGACGAAAAAATCAAATCCAAGCACGCCCTCCTAGCATGGCCCGTTTTCCAAAAATCGGCAAAAATGTGAAAAACGCATTTTTTGACCCAAAACCCTAACTTCACCTTTTCGACACCTACATTCCCGTAAAGAGCACAACGAGACGAAAAAAACGAATCCAAGCACGCCCTCCTAGCATGGCTCCTTCCATTCCAAGGTCGCAGGGGCTCACCACTTGCTTTTGTAAGTAGCTCTGTCACTACCACACTACTATCAGTCCAAAGGGACAAGGACTCGTCAACAAGGACTCGACCACAAGGACCTGTCCACAAGGACCCGTCAACAATGACTTGTCAACAATGACTTGTCAACAATGCCCTGTCAACAATAACCTGTCCACAGGGAACCACTCCCCCACCCTCTCATAAAAGCCATGACTGGGCATGCGTAAAAACAAAAAACAAGCATGTTAATTCATAGTGACTATCCACCGTACACATGCACTTTATGTGGAACAACGTTTAAATCCATATCGGCATTCAAACGCTCACATATTGCAATTGGAAAGAGAGATTCTCTAAAAAATTACAATTTCACCCCCTAGTAGGGGTAGGTATTACTTTTGGGGTTGAAATATGTTGTCCATTGGAAAGGGGGTATCAGCCCGAGTTCAATGACACCTCATTTGTCAAAATCCAACCATGCGTTCGAGAGATATCGGGCTGCCGCCATCTTGTGAGGAGGGTGAGGAGGAGGAGGATTTAGAACCCCTCAAAAACCACTACTCTAGGTAAACGATTACATGACAGTTCCCCACACTGACACTTCCACACACTTCCCAAAATACTGACACTTCCACACAGTCCTTGGACGCGGCTACCTGTTTAATGACTCAGAAATATTCCCGACTGACAGTTCCACACACTATAGGCTTCAGTGATCATCGTTACAGCCGCACCTGTGACAATGCACCTTAACATAATACTCATTTGGAGTGAAGAAAAGCGCTCGGTGTCTGGACTTCATTACATACCTCGGTCTCGAAAATATAATTGTGATGTAGTGTAATTACCATCAAAATAAAATAAATGCAGAGTCTGATTTCCATCACACTTTATCCAGGCTGTGGACTGGCAAAATAATAACAAAACCGATCAGTTTGGCGTTGTTATAATTTTGGCGTGTTTAAAATCAGCTTTCTAGGCTTCGTCCGTTGTTTTGTATTTTTTTTTTGTCATATTTGTTCAACAATAATAGTAACCTATTCCATTTTCTGTGATTAGGCAACTGCCTTCACAAAACTTTTCATATTTTTGTCATTTTCGAACTTTTTCTGAATGTTCTCAATCCGTCCGTCCAGTTTGACATATTTTCGTCTTCTTTTTTTCCCTTCCATGTTGAGCTCGGCCTTTAAAAATGCGCAGTTTGTCTTCTCAGCTTCCGTCTTGAACACTTTGACAACCTCTTTTAATTTGGGGTGAGGTCTCCCGACAAGATTGTTGAGTCGGTTGTTCCAGCCCTCAACAGCATTCGTTGTCCTGTGTCGTGCTTGGTGGCAGTTCCACATCTCGATTGGAATGTCTTGGCTATCTAGCCAGTTGTCAACGAAGTAGTCAACTTGATCTTTTCCATAGTAGCCTTGGGGGAGAGGGGAGATGTGTGTGGAAATGTCAGTCGAGATTATTTCTGGGTCATTAAACAGGTAGCCACTTCCTAGAGCTGTGGGGAAGTGTCAGTATTTTGGGCAGTGTGTGGAAGTGTCAGTGTGGGGAACTGTCCGGACACCAGGTAAACCGTTAAAGATACCGGGCGAAGCCAGGCGGGTTACTAGTATGGGTAAAATTGTAAATAGCTATGGTATATCGAATTCTTAACCATATCAAAAGCTAGTTCTTGCGTAAAATTGAGTAGCATTATAATTAATAAGTAAAAATACCGGTGTGATTTGTGAAATGAAAAGTATAAAAAGATCTTAAAGTCTTAAATGGCTCATTTGTAAGTACTTCGTATTTTTTCTGTGAATTTGAATCCTTTCATTCCTGAATTTGACCATATAATACAATGCCAATTTTACAAATAATTTCAGCAATACCAAAATTGTGTACCGTACCTTCACAGCAGTCATGTGGGAGACCGGGTATTTCATAAGAGAATTAACAAACAGTGTACCACATCTATGTTTGCGAGCATTATCCTGGCGACATAAATTGCCTTACTTCAAAATGATTCGAGAATAAGTTTATATTATTGTACAAAATAGTCTGCATTTTATTCATCAAATCGGATTTTTAAGAGGGTTAAAAATCCCTCAGTATGCCTTCCTTCGGAGAGGAAGTAAAACCGGCGGGCCCATGTTATAGATTTATGGCATGAAAAAAAACCTTCCACTAACTACATTTGTGGATGCTAAAATTTGTAGGTTAGTTTGATAACGCTTTATTAGTTCCAACGTTCACCATCAGGTGCAGACTGCGATGGTATTTAGTACCCACGTCTGCAGCTAGGTGTCGTGGACGGTAGCATTTGGTGGCAAAAGTAGGAACTTCTAGAAAAAAAATCATCGTCTGCAGTCCTTCTATCTGAATCACAGATAACACACACTAATAGGACTACAGCCATCACAATTAACACCGGTTATCAGACAAATTCTACACACACCCAAAGTTTATGGGGCAACATGACCGCGGTGTCACAGCCCCTAAACTAAGGAACCAACCAACCACCAGCTCTCTGACTATTTGAAACCCATTTTCTACATCTGAAAATTAAAATATCGGCATGTGTTTGAGATGACAACATTTAAGTTTTCTTATGCCCGTAGGCTCCCCAATTTCAATTTCAAGTAGTTCCGACTTTGGCTACCAGACTCCACTGTCACTGACACCCAGCGGTGAACGTTGGAACTTGATAGAGCGTTTCTAACCAAATAGCCTACAGATTTTGGCTACACACTACCATTGTAGTGGTAGGTTGTTTTACATGCCATAAATCTATGACATGCGCCCTCCTAAGGAAGGCATACTGAAGGATTTAAACGCTCTTAAAAATCCGACGACTTCGGCAGTGCTTGAACCCGCGATCTTGTGCGTAGCAATTCAGCATGCTACCGACTACGCCATGGTAGCCATGCATTATACGAAGGCTGTTTTTTAAGTAAGGTCCGTTTTTAAAAAAAAGCCTGCAGTAAGTGCGCACGCCGCAACAAGCGTGTTCCCTACCTCCCGGCATCCTTCGCGAACAAGCAGGCGTCAGTTGCAGCTGTGTAGCTAAACTGTACGCTGAACTGTGCATCTTTAAAATGTTCAAGATTATTGATTCGCCCGCCGCGTGTGAGGTACGATCTGTGATACGTTTTTTGAGTGCAAGAAACGTGTCAGCTTTGTGAGGTGTATGGTAATAATGCAATGAACATTTTCACGGCCACTTTTGAACTTGCGTACCCATTTTCGCCCATTACCGTCACAGCGCAAGATCATGGCAAGACCTCACACTGCTGCCCGGACTCGGGAACTGATTGACTCTTTTGGGTGGGAAGTTTTGGATCACCCACAGTATATAGCCCTTCGTCGGTGAAGCGCTTCCCACGATGAAGAAGTGAAAACAGCTATGCATTCTTGGTTGTCAGAGCAGGTGGCAAACTTTTATGCAGAGGGATTTAAGAACTAAGTTTTAAGTTACGACAAGTGCCTAAATGAACAAGGCAACTACTGTATGTAGAAAAATAGAGGAAGGTATGTAAAACCTAAAAATAAATGTGGTTCCAAAATAAAATGTTCGCTAATTTAAAAAAGAAAGACCTTTACTTAAAAAACAGCCCCCGTATATCCTACCGAAACATGAGTCAGATTTATAGCAGAATGGCTGTGTGGCTCAGCGGTAACGTTCTCGCCTGCTGTGTCCAAGGTTGCAGGATCTAATCCTGGCGAGGTCAATTGGCATTTGAGGGTGCGTAAATGCAAGGGAGCCATGTCTGTAGCCTTACTAACACTTTAAAGATCACCATCGGGGCAAAATTCTGGCACCCCGGCGTCTATAAAAGCCGCACTAGTCAAAAAAGATGAAAAACCAATAACATTATTATTGATTTATAACCAGTTAGCCTAATGAACTTAGGGGCCGATAACCTAGATGTTCGGCCCCTTAAAACAACAATTATCATCATCATCATCATCATCACCTAAAGAACTAGTTCCGTTGTTTGTTTGAAAAGCTTTATAATACTAGCCTAAAATCCATAGCTCAAGTCGTAAGACTCTTAGGGTCCTTTGGAAACTTGGGTGTCGTCTTGTTATTTGAACAGTCTGCATTGACTGAATGACTTCCCAGTCGGGTAATACGAATAGGCCTACGCCCAATTCGATTGGGCGAGGAGTTACAATTAATTTCCCTGCTGTGTAATTGTGTAATTCATAATAATTATTCATACACTTAATAAACTGCTTCCCATACAACGGTACCCCCCCCCCTTTTATGTGAGAAGTGCTTTAAGCGTATAAACAATTCATGTATTTTTATTTCAGGCACTAGGAGATAAACTCCCACTCTAATTGGGTACCGTACACTCGTGTTGACCGACTGAAAAGCGATCATATAGGTTACTTAGTAACACTCAAATATGGATTTTAATATTTGGTCTGTTTATTGCACTGCACATCACCTCATGTTAAACACGTGATTAAAGATAATATAACTGTTACACAATGCTAACCTACAGTAAATCCAGCAACAATAACATTCACCAGCACAGCGCTGTGAGCACATGATTGCTGGCTACGTTAGAGCATTATTGTCGCGCGACGCGCGGCGGTAGAAAAATATGAGCCAGGCTTCGCAACTGTATAGATAAACTGTGGTTAGGCCTATACGTTGTCATGAAGACGTGTCTAGCCTCAAATGTGAAGCCGGGCCGAAAGGCGACAACTGTACATCACCAAGTAGTCGTCGCGGTGGTGAAACAGGCACAAATCACAACCATGCCGATTTTCCAATGGGGGGGGGGTCTAAACCCCAGTAACCCCCTCCTGGCTACGCCACTGGGATGCACAATACAATATGGTAACCACTGAGGATTGTCAGCCCTTGTGAGGTGGATGTACAATACATTATGGTAACCACTGAGGACTGTCAGCCCTTGTGAGGTGGACTGTGGATGTACAATACATTATGGTAACCACTGAGGACTGTCAGCCCTTGTGAGGTGGACTGTGGATGTACAATACATTATGGTAACCACTGAGGACTGTCAGCCCTTGTGAGGTGGACTGTGGATGTACAATACATTATGGTAACCACTGAGGACTGTCAGCCCTTGTGAGGTGGACTGTGGATGTACAGTACAATATGGTAACCATTGGGGACTGTCAGTCCTTGTGAGGTGGACTGTGGATGTACAATACAATATGGTAACCATTGGGGACTGTCAGTCCTTGTGAGGTGGACTGTGGATGTACAATACAATGTGGTAACCATTGGGGACTGTCAGTCCTTGTGAGGTGGACTGTGGATGTACAATACAATGTGGTAACCATTGAGGACTGTCAGTCCTTGCGAGGTGGACTGTGGATGTACAATACAATGTGGTAACCATTGAGGACTGTCAGTCCTTGTGAGGTGGACTGTGGATGTACAATACAATATGGTAACCACTGAGGACTGTCAGTCCTTGTGAGGTGGACTGTGGCTGTACAATACAATGTGGTAACTTTTGAGGACTGTCAGTCCTTGTGAGGTGGACTGTGGATGTACAATACAATGTGGTAACCATTGAGGACTGTCAGTCCTTGTGAGGTGGACTGTGGGTGTACAATACAATGTGGTAACCATTGAGGACTGTCAGTCCTTGTGAGGTGGACTGTGGATGTACAATACAATGTGGTAATCACTGAGGACTGTCAGTCCTTGTGAGGTGGACTGTGGGTGTACAATACAATGTGGTAACCACTGAGGATTGTCAGTCCTTGTGAGGTGGACTGTGGGTGTACAATACAATGTGGTAATCATTGAGGACTGTCAGTCCTTGTGAGGTGGACTGTGGATGTACAATACAATGTGGTAACTTTTGAGGACTGTCAGTCCTTGTGAGGTGAACTGTGGATGTACAATTCAATGTGGTAACCATTGAGGACTGTCAGTCCTTGTGAGGTGGACTGTGGATGTACAATACAATGTGGTAATCACTGAGGACTGTCAGTCCTTGTGAGGTGGACTGTGGGTGTACAATACAATATGGTAACCATTGAGGACTGTCAGCCCTTGTGAGGTGGATTGTATGTATGTATGTATGTATTCTTTATTGTCCGACAGATAGACTCCACTAGTGACAATATAAAAATGTACATGTATAAACGAAACAAAAACAGCAAACAAGAACAGAAATAGAAATACACTAATCTATTATAAATCAACAACCACAACCATACAGACACGCACTTCAATATCCTATCTCAAGCATTCATTCATACAGTCCCTTTGTACAAGAAACATTGAAATAATTATTACAGAAAAAAACAAAACTATCTACAGTAAACGGAAGAAGGCAAAAACATAAAATAAAAGATAAGAAGAAAAAGTTCAGAAACTGGGAAAAAGTATTACATGAGTGACATTCGAGGATCTAGATAAGAGCAAACAAAAAATACATTACTTCAGTCGCTCGTACATTCAACCACATATTCAATCAATCAATCAACGCAAATAGAAAATAACACAAAATGCATACACTATTTTACAGCACACTTGAGACGTTTCTCATAACAGTTGGCAGAGAGTCGAAGTGAATATCAGTAGCACTTTTACTCTCCATCAAGCTGTATGTTGACTGCAACCGGATCAGGCATGAATTTTTGTGCACATTATTTCTCGATCTGACCCCATCGAACGTGTGCTTCCGTCTGGTGGTTCTCTGAGGGACGTGAAAACCCAAGTCAGCTAGCCACTGATTAGAGTCAATTCCGCCATTTACCAGCTTCCAAAGGAATCTCACGTCACCCAGTGTGCGCCGACTGCTCAGTGGTGGAAGATCGTACACGTTGCAATGACTCTCATACTCAGCTCTATGGTACGAACGTCCACCCCTGTAACAGAGCCATTTAACAAATCTCTTTTGCACACGTTCGATGGCTTCAATTTTATTACTGTGAAAAGGATTCCAGATCACACTACAGTACTCCAATTTAGGCCGAATGAGTGACTTAAATAATTTGGATAGGGTTATGTCCGAAAAATAATTTAAACAATTTCTTTTTAAAAATCCAAGGATCCGGAAACTTTAATGACATATTTTTGAAATATGTTCATCGAACGAGAAATTATTTGAGATTGTCACCCCTAGATCCTTAATGGTTGACACTCTACCTAGCGTTTCATTATTAATACAATAATTAAACCTGGGTATGAGGTTACGTTTCAATGAAACTGACAAGACTTTACACTTTTCAGTATTCAGTATTCAGTTTCAGTTTCCATGTTTCACACCATTCACTGAGTTGGTGTAGGTCTTCTTGCAACAACGCACAGTCATTTATAGTACTGATGGGCATATACAGTTTAAGGTCGTCAGCGTACATCATGGAACCTAGAATTATGAATTATACGAGGGATATATTTCACAAAAAGTATAAAGTGCAGAGGGCCCAATACAGAACCCTGAGGGACACCGGAAGTAACGTTTACAGATTTAGACTTATTATTATTAATTATAACTGATTGGGTTCTTGTAGATGGGTTGTAACCATTGGGGACTGTTAGTCCATGTGAGGTGGACTGTGAAGGTGCAATACATTATGGAAACCACTGAGGAGTACTGGTACAGGTGAATTGGACATAGTGATATTTCCACTTCAACTCAATTGATGGTTCTAATGAACAGACCCAGTCAGTCACACGGTTTCTCACTTGCCTTAAGTATTATATTAATTCCGCGTTGCGTAGTGTGAGGCAGGGCCGGCTTGCTTGTGATGAGCCTGGAAGGGGCAGGGCGGGGGAGGGGGAACTGCGCGCTTGACGGGTTGACGGATGCCCTTCACGAGTGAAGAATGCCCCTGATGCTTGTCAGGTCTGGCTGCAGTGGGCTAACTACCGCTCTGGCCCGCTCAAAGGCGGACCGAAGCTACAAACGTGCCGAAAATACCATTGCCATTTCCCAACTTGAAATGGACGACGGGTCTGCTTTCTGCACAGCTTTCAAGCCTGCCGAAAAATTACGTACATTTCACACTTTTTCCAATAAAACCTAGTAGTTCCTCTCCTCGACGAGGAAGCGCTACCATCCAACTCGCATCTACTGAGAAGAGATTCAATAATGTTATCCACATGTACTGGAAGCTGCTGTTATTTCATTTAGGGGTTTGGTCATCAAAGCCATTAGCCACGTTAATTTAATGTGCATGCAATTTATCTGATGTCTGTCCCATATTAGTACCGTTTTCAACGTGGTCGGGGAAGAGATGCGATGAAAGGCTATGTGGTGGGTGGTTTCTATGACCGGATGCGTTTCCTGACGTCAACCTCATGAGAGGAGTAAATAAGAGATGAAATGAATGAAAATGAGTGAAACTGGGCAAGGAAGGAAGCAGCCGTGGCCTGTCAGAAGGTACCGTCCTAGCATTTGCCTGGTTTTGAAAACGGGAAACCACGGAAAACCATATCAAGGACGGCAAACGGTGGGGCTCGAACCCACGCCTATCAAGTCCGCAGATACCTTGGCCCCATGGCCTAGCTCAGCGGGTTAGGAAGTGTAGCTATCTGTGTCGGTCATGTAATTTATCTGATAACTAGTATTATTGTAGTGCCTGTAGTAGTGTGTGTTTTAGTAATTGAAGATATAATTAGGAAGGAAGCGTCCGTGGCTTAAAGTTACTAGTCATTACGTCACTTGTCTGGAGTAATAGAGAAAATGGGAAACGAAGAAAATCAACTTGTAGGATGTCTGAGGTGGGAGTCGAACCCACCTCTTCTTTGTTTTGCTTAATGAGGCTATGTCGAGCCCAGTTACAGCCCTCAGATCAGAATTAATTTTCATGGTAGAGCCGGGACTTGAACCCACACCTTAGTCATTACAACACGTGGTCGTTTTCTGTTCTTGTTACATTATTAACCCTTGAGAACTGTCGTGAAAAAATGTAACACGAGGACTGGCGTAGGGTCATTTTGACCCATTATGTGTCACTCCCTTTTTGTCATAGTCGTGCGTATTTTAATTAAGTAATTTTACGCCTTGTGCCTACCTTTGAGCTATTCCCAATATAAAATGAGATTTATTTATATTGTTCAGATTTAACATGCAGAAACATTACAATAATTTGTGTAACAGTGTTATCGGCCTTGATAGTGGTGGCAGAAATCTCACTGGGGAAATCCCAGAGCAATCGAGGTCGTCAACAATCAAAATGATGTTCAAGAAAGGAGAAACTGATGACCCTGATTCATACCGAGGTATAGCTCTCGAAAATACTTCCTTCAAAGTATTCATGAAAATCTTAACAAACAGGCTTACAGAAGAAATAGATTTCCAGATACCGGAGAGTCAATTCGGCTTCCGAAAGGGAAGAAGCACATTACATGCCATGAAATATCTAATTGAACAAGCCCAGGATACAATGAGGCACCCAGAAAAGAAATACTTTGTGGTCTTCGTAGACTACCGTAAGGCTTTTGACCTCATTGACAGAGCGACGCTCGTCCGGAAACTCAATCACCTACTAGGGGCTACACATCCGTTAGTAATCATAATCTCGAATATCATCAGATATAACTATGTCCAAATATCAGATAGCATAGCCCTATCCAAAAACATTACCCAAACAAACGGAATCCTACAACGAGATCCAATCAGCCCAATATTATTGAACATCATGCCAGCAGACATCACAGAAATAATCATAGATACATCAGCATCGCTTTTACTTTATTCGGACGACGTGGCAATAGGTTCAGAAAACATAGAAGAGCTCCAAGAGGTCCTCAACAGGCTCACATCATGGACAGAAGGAAATGGCCTACAAATTAACCACAGCAAAACCAAACAGATGACCTTCAGGAAAGGAGGAAGGCATGCACTTAAAAACACAATGACTCTGCACAACAAACCACTAGAAGTAGTGCCGAAATTCAAGTACCTCGGAGTCACCCTCCAAACTAATCTAACATCCTACAATATCCACGTTAAAGAAAGAGCGGCCGCAGCAATAAAAGTCATCTACCACATCGAACAACCTCAACAAATATCATTGGGTACAGCAATGCTACTGTTCAGAATAGCCATATCACCAATAGCAACCTATGGGATTAGCATAACCTGGGAAAAACTCACACTCAGCGACCTGATGATAATAGAAAAAGTCAAGGCCCGATATCTTATGAGGATTTTAGGCATAGGAAAGTCTGCCCCTTCAAGGTTGACATATGTATTAACTAAGGAGGACTACTTCATCGACGACATCAAAATACAGTTTTACCTACCAAACACCAAAGCCTATGAGAATGCACGCCGAACCTTAAATGAGAAACGAAATGCCATTTGGTCCGACTTTTACTCCACAGATGCCATAATGACGGAAGAGTGGAAACAAGCTAATTACGAACTACGACACGTAATAACACGTTACGCCGCCCATGGATTTCACTATAGATTCTGCAAAACCAAGAATTTCCACCAACCGAAAGAAGACTGTGTATGTGACCTGTGCAACGATCATTGTGAAAGGTACCACGCACAAAACTGCAAAATGAGGACAACCACAATAATAAGACTGGCATTAGCATAATTTATCATATGTACAAATATGTATTTGCACATTGTGTGCTCTTGTTTTAATAATTTTAATAATAATAATAGTGGTGGCAGAGCAGTCATCTCAATTATTTTGAACCAAGGATCCGATGACCAAGGTGTCCCCAGACTCTAAATATGGATCTACAAGAACGTGAGCTATGTGATTGTGCTGCACCGAATTAGGTGGATTTCTCCCCTTATTGTTTACAGATTGCCCCGACTAACGTAAGCCGAAGAATGTCACGTGAGGACTGGTGCCATGGGTAAATCTGACCCGACCGTAAATAATATAGAAATAACTTGAGTGTTCACAAGGTAATGGACATGTTATTTTTGAAGGGTGAATTTCAAGGCTAGGAAGGAAGGTACTGTAAGCGACAGGAAATGTGGGCTGACCAAAACGAAAGTATTTAAGACTTGGGTCAAAAATACCCATGCACCAGTCCTCGCAGGCTAAAGAAAGCTTTCCAGTCGGTCAACCCAAGATGTGTCCAATTATTTTAAGCGGGAAACCAAGTATTTATATGCCCTAACCCAGCGGTTCCCAACCTTTGTCGATACGCGAAACCCATCTACAACGATCTGAGTTGGGTGAACCACCGACTTTTAAAATACAATGTACATGTAACTGTGAGGTTGCGGTACTGATGTTAGTATTATTAGAACACAAAGAAACTGGCGGACTAAATTTCCATTGTAGCGAAGTCAAATGCATTCCTAACGTCGTTACTTAACTCTGTAAATCAGGCATTCGCGGCGGATATTAATATATTGTGGAAATAATGTGATACCGTACATTCCCGATGTTACACATATGTAACAAAGGCATTTACAGGGTTAATCTTCTATCTATCTATATATTTAAAACACTAAGCTGATTTTTGTTACCGCGAGATTGAGGGAACGGTAGAACCGATTCACTTCGTAGAGCAATCTGTCGAATGCTGTAGGCCTGTAGATTTGCAGAGTGTCTTAAAAATAAACAAATATGTTACCACATATTTTTAAATGTATAAACAAAACTGCAAAATTGTTGGCTCAAGCGCATGCGCAGAATCACCTTGGTTAATGACAGACATGGCGGATGTCCACCGCGTTTTAATGTAATAGTTATGTATAAGAATTATAATAAAGGAGGGGAATATTGATTATGAAGTTTCCACGATCTAAACAGGAATAGAATATTATAAAAAACGGGAAATGTAGAAGAACTTATACGGACTGTTGAGAGTGAATGTTATTTAAGTACCTTAATATTGCACACTTCTACCAATGATTCGGTAGCTCAGACGGCAGCGTTCAAAACTCTTAATTTATGCATCGCGCAATGGAAGCAGTTCGAATCCCACCTCCGATATATATTTTTATTTCTCAATTATTCTTTCTGCCTATTGGTAATACATTGTCTTAACATATTTTACTTTTATTATTCCCATAAAGTAATGAATTCGCCACGATTTACGTTCCCATATACTTTTAAATTATTAAATAAAAGATGGCCACAATCGCTTTCGCCATGAGAGACAATTGACGAACATAATTCATTTGTTGGACTCAGACATCGTGGTCACTCAGCCCCGTCTACTTTGGTGTGTGTGTCAAATTTTCTCTGACAACCTCTGTTATTGTGATGGCTGTACTGATGTGTGCATTTGTAATTAAAGTGGGGAATGGGAAATTGGCGACCGAGGCTTTAAGTTAGAAACTATCCCGGTATTTACCTGCAGTGGAAGTGGCAAACCACGGAAAACCACATCCCAGATTGTTGAGATGGGAATCGAACCTTGCCCTACTTAGTTTTGCCTCAAGAGTGCGCCCCGTTCCAGCCCTCAGACCAGAATTACACCTGCAGTGGAAGTGGCAAACCACGGAAAACCAAATCCCAGATTGTTGAGATGAGAATCGAACCTTGCCCTTCTTAGTTTTGCCTCAAGAGTGCGCCCCGTTCCAGCCCTCAGACCAGAATTATATTTCTAGAGAAATGGCGGATAAAGGATTCACCGTATCGTAGTGTGATCTTTGTTTTTGAGAATTAAAAAGAGGGGATTGAAGAACTTCCAACAGGCGTTTGAGTTCGTTTGTTGTTTAAGTAACTTAATATTGGTTTAGAAGTCTGTTGACTGGGTGGCTCAGGGGTAACATTGATTACCCAGGAATGAATTTTGCATAGTCGAAGGAGTCTCACCTCAGACATGTATTTTTATTTCCTAATTATTCTTTCTGGCTATTGGTAATTCATTGTCTTAACATATTTTACTTTTATTATTCCCGTACAGTAAGGAATTTTACACGATTTACATTGCCATATAATTTTAAATTATTAAATAAAAGAAGAGTCGCCTACGTAGCGTAGCGGCCAGCATGGTTAGCTGCCGCCCCGGAGGTCCTGGGTTCGATTCCCGGCTCTGCCACGAAATTT
This sequence comes from Meconema thalassinum, assembly GCA_946902985.2. NCBI lineage: Eukaryota > Metazoa > Arthropoda > Insecta > Orthoptera > Tettigoniidae > Meconema > Meconema thalassinum. Next base: position 1,105,148,894 of record OX336389.2, on the reverse strand, counting down.
GAAAAGTGGTACGAGGACTGGAACGGGGTCTACTCAGCCTCGGGTGGCCCAAATGAGTAGAGGGGGTTCGATTCCCCCTCAGCCATCCTCGACGTGGTTTTTCGTGGTTTCCCACTTCGTCTTCGGGCAAATGCCGGGATGGTACCTTCTTCAAGGCCACGGCCGCCTCCTTCCCTCTTCCTTGCCTATCCATCCTAACCATCCCTTACCTTCCCTCATGAGGCCCCTGTTCGCTTTGCAGGCGAGAACGCCTGGGCGAGGTGCCAATCCCACCTCACCAGTTGTATCCCTTCCGATTCGATGTTCCCAGCTCTAGCACACTGCCCGTAGAGGCGGTAGTGGTGAGTTCCCTCGCTGGGTCCGTGGGTTCCACCAACCTGGAGGATAAACGACTAAAAAAAAAAGATGGCCACAATCGCTTTCGCCATGAGAGACAATTGACGAATATAATTCATTTGATGGACTCAGACATCGTGGTCACTCAGCCCCGTCTACTTTGGTGTGTGTGTGTGTGTAAAATTTTCTCTGACAACCTGTGTTATTGTGATGGCTGTACTGATGTGTGCATTTGTAATTCAAGTGGGGAATAGGGAATTGACGACCTAGGCTTTAAGTTACGAACTATCCCGGTATTTACCTGCAGTGGACGTGGCAAACCACGGAAAACCACATCCCAGATTGTTGAGATAGGAATCTAACCTTGCTCTCCTCAGTTTTGGCTCAAGAGTGCGCCCCGTTCCAGCCCTCAGACCAGAAGTAAATTTCTTGGCAAACCAGGGATCGAACCTGGAATCCGGGGCGATAGCTCAGAATGTACTGTAGCCTTCAGATTGGGCTTTCCTGTGTTAGTACGATTTTTGACAAGCACTGAACATACATTCTAACTCTTAAACTCCCTCCATTACGGTGGCTGTCGAAGTGATCTATGCTCATTCCAGTAGTTGGCGAAGTATGCTCCCTTGCTTAATTTACTGTCATGGAAATGCAAAGGATTGTACCTACATCAGGTGATGGAAATTGCTTATTTAGAGCAGTTTCGTAGTGTTTATTCCAAAATGCAGGACGTTATCCTGAGCTGCGTTTGCAAGCAAATTGCAAAAATTTTGCTGGCATGAATAATTGTAAGGATTTTATTATTGACGATCAGTATCATCGCATTCTCATCAGCAACAAACTTGAGAATGAAAGTATCTGAACTTCATTGTATACGTGAATATTATTGTTTATTGATTATTTGTTTAGAGTACATAACAATGAATCTAACCACGCTGTTGATTTTGGCAATGGAAGTATTATTTGCCATTTAAAATTTGGCGGCTGCGTTGAGGCAGGCCACTATAATGTTATTGAATATGAGGTTAATTTGGAGAGAAATGCTGCAATAAATATACCCATTTGACGAAAAGGAATATTAGCCACAAAAAAGTGGGAAATCGTAGAAAAATACGAAGCCACTTTTAAAATCTAATATAAAAATGCCATTTCAGAAACAATTCCAGATATTATGCCGTACAGTGTATGGTCCTTGACGAACAAATGTAAACATTTTTCTGTACTGTATTTCTGTAGCGAGAAATCTACGCTTGGTTACTTTGACCTTTGGTGTTGTAATGGCAAAATTAATTTTACAAAATATAAAATATTTGACAGACTGCAACAATTTTTCACTGGAAATGATATCTCAAGGAATTTAAGAGAGAATAATCGGCAGTAGAACAAATCCTATGTCCTTGGTTTCATTTTGTGCCAATGTCACTGTGCCACATGCATACGGTCCATATTGTTTTAAAATGTATGGAATTGCACATCATCGCATTTCTTCGTTAATGTATATTCCAAAATTATAAGCGACGGTTCTTGCGGCCAGTTGTATATATTAGACTCCTCAGAATTCTTGAATTTCTTGGAATTAAGTGATTTGCTTCCACATACTCCAAACGATTGACCCATAGATATGCTCCTTAGAAATCTGAAGTTTCCAAAGGGCATCTAAATGCTACCATATTAATTATAAGAAATATGTACGAAAATTGCTTGAATTTGGAAGTAATAAGTGCAGTTAAAATTAGGCGGAGAGATCTAACCCTTCGACTTGATTCCATATTAATTATATGAAATATGCCTGAAAATGCTTGGATTTGGAAATAAGTGCAGTTAAAATTAGCAGAGAGGTCTAATCCTTCGACTTGATTTAACACCACCGGATAAAACTATCACAATTGATTATCACAATCAATAAAGCTCAAGGGGGAACTCTGGAACGTATAGGTCTCATTTTGCCTCATCAAGTTTTCAATCATGGCCAGCAGTATGTTGCAATGTCTAGAGTGCAATCTTTTGACGCCCTTAAAGTTTCAATAGTGCCAAAAAATAATTGTACAAAGAAAGTATATAATAAAATTCTTCAGTAAATATTTTCTTATTGGCCGTCATGTATTGACGGGTTCCAACTAGTTTAATTTTAAATTAATAATAAGTATACTATGAAATGCCGCAGAAATTTAGGAAACAGTGATAGGCCTAACCTGAAAACCCGCCATTATGGAAAAGTGTTTGGCGAGCCCCTTGGCATATTTTGCGAATCCCCTGGGGGTTCGCGAACCACAGGTTGGGAAATGATGCCTTAACTTGAAAAAAATATTACATAAGATAATTATCACAAAATAACGCGCCTTTTTGTACAAAAATGTGTGTGTGTGGGGGGGAGGGGTACTTAATTGGATCAAACGTTTCCATCAACAAGCGATCATCGTCAGATCATGCTCACTTGGACAATAACGTCGACACTACTGACAATAAGAAGGACTCCTGTAATAATAATAATACTGTTAAGCCCAGGTGCCATGGCTCTCCGTGTTATTTAATTCTGGAATGAAGATAAAATACACTCAGCCTCGTGAGTCAGTACTGAGAAAAGGTGGGTTCTATTGTCCCCTTAGCTATCCTCATACTGTTTTTCCGTGGTTCCCACTTCTACTCCAGGAAAATACTGGGATGGTTCCTAACATAAAGCCACGGCCGTCTCCTTTCCAGTGGTAGTCTCAGTTACATACACACTACTTATGATAGACTACTACTATTACTGCAATAGATACCACAACAAGACAGGTTATCAGATACATGCTTCACACAAAAAAGTACTCGGGGATAATGTTCTTGATGTCGAAAAGCCCCTAAAATAATTAACAACAACAACAAATGCTGTCCAGTAAAGGAGTATTACAATAATGATATATCTTTAATTTTTCCCCTTTTTAATCTTGGATAACAATCAACGGAACAATGTTTTCAGAACAGTGACAAATGCTATCGTGGAATGAACTATATATCCTAAGATTCATTGTACATAAACTCCCAGTGAACTATGTGTCTAATAAGGGAAGACACAAGTGAATTTGGGGATTTCCTAAACATAGAGTAGGCCGACAGTCTTTTCACTTATGTACATGTTGACCAAAAATCAGTGACCTAAATAACTATTAACCGCGTATCTTTGATCACCTCTATATTAGTGTTACCAGTCCAAACTCTAGCAACTGCCCTTCATTCTTCGGGGAAGAACAACACAGTAGCTTTTAACTACTAAAATACAGTCAATATGGCAAGCAAAACCAAATACTAGGGAATTAACTGTAATAAAATATAATGATTTCATCAGCTTACGTCTCATTTCATCATTGATTCTCATCTTACTTCTCAGTGATTTTCTGTCCGGTAACGTAGGCCTAACCTGAACCGTGTCTATAATGTTTAAGCGATAAGCATGATTTATCTTTACAGTTATGGATATTTCAGATTGTGTGCATGTTATTTTATAGGTGGTCTATGGCGATATTTTTAAAGCAACGTTTCATGAACTCTCCTTTCCTTCTGCGTAGTATTCATTTGTGACATAATTTAAACTTATGCTCGTTTCTTTTATGGTTTGAAAAAATGATACGCATGATAATTGGAACATTCGTTAATATTTTCCTGTTAATTGACTTAGGCCTATGTATTGCTCATTAATGGCCAATCTCTCTTTTTTTTACTGCGTATCCTCCCAGCTCGGCTTCACCATGGACTCAGCCAGGGATCATTCCTCTACCGTCACAAGGACAGTGTCTAGGAGATGAACACACTTTGTTAGCAGATACAACTATGGATGGAGGCAGGCGATCCCCAGTTGACCGCTAACATGGGCCTAATTAAAGAAGAGTCTGGAAAGGGACTTTGGAAGGAAGTCGGTCGTGGACCTGTTAAAAGGAAACGTCCCGACATTTGTTTGGTGGTGAAAATGGGAAACTACGGAAAGCCAGTCACAGGACGGCCGAGGTGGGATTCGAAACCCCGCCAGCAAGTTACGAGGTACAGTAACTCGTTGGCAATCTCGGCCACCGCGGCCGGTAGGCTAATGACCAAACTCCCCGAGTCCTGCCAAATTTCAGTTAATTCCATTATATCGTTAGTTCCACGACCATCTTAAATGTGGTTTTCCCTCAGACATTTTCACATTCCCTTCAGGTAAATACCGAGATGGTACCATAATTCAAGTCCCTTGGTTCTTTCCTCTAGTCTTGCGCATAATAGTTCGCGGCTGGGAGCGATCAGGTTAGTTCGCAGCTCCTTAGCGAACTAGTTCGCTCTTTTAGTTCGTTAGTTCCCATCTCGAAGACGGATCGTTCGCTCGCCTTGCTACTGCCACTGCACGCGCTCCTTGTTTGTTATAGCAGTCTGTCACTACTCATTACTCGTCACCAGTGATTGCTCATTCACATTGCTCTCGTTTCAAGCAATACTGTAGGCTACTGTAACAGTTACTATGGTCGCTTCACGTGCAGTTCGTGTATTATATATTGACATGATGCGTGTGTAGTAATGTGTTTTACATTTTGATATTCGAAGATAAAAAGTACAAAAATATGAGTATTGAAACATTAGTGAAATTCCTTATTCCTTCCTTATTTCCTTTTATTCCTTGTAGGAACATAGGGTAGCTACAAACTTCTTCCATCTCACTCTATTGTTGGCCATCCTTTTAATTAGGGTCCATGTCTTTCCTTCTGAGACTATTTCTCTTTCTATTGTTTATAAAGCCAAAAGTCGTCATTTTTCTATCATTAGTGAAATAACGTTACCGTACCTAAAGGAATAACAGTATGGACGATGTGTTCGTAGAAGCATACACTTATTATTCTATTTATTTTCTTTCTCGCGTGGGGCCGATAACCTAGATATTAGGCCCCTTAAAACAACAATTATCATCATCATTTTTTGCATATATCAACATCCGATTCCATTTCCTACTTGTCACTAGGTGATGATAAGACGTACCCCCCCGCGCAATTTTCGTTTCAATTCTTACTTGCTTCGTGATATTCATTATTTGCCTGCTCTGAAACCGTTGGGAACAATATCTTTATGGCATGAATGGGAGGAATAGGTTTTTTAGTTCAGAGTGTTTGTCCATAGAAGTTCGCTTTTCTTTGTGAATCATCGTAATAATGTTCATTTCTTAAAAACAGGTAAAAGTAGTTGTATCACCATGTATGGAGAAAAATAAATATCAACCAGTTCATTGTGAGGTTTGAAACCATTTTTCAGTGTTGACTAAGTAAACAAAAGTTTGGTGTTTTTCAGTCGGTCAACACGAATGTACCCAAACAGAGCTGGATTATGCCTCAATCCTGAAATACATACATAAAATACATGTACGAGACACGTCCAGAAAGTAAGTTCCGTTTGGTAATAAAATTAAATTGTGTACAGACACAGAAAAATTATTTATTGCACAACATTCTACAACTCTTAAACTACTTTTCCACATAACTGCCGAACTTTTGCAGGCATTTGTCATAGCGTGGCACAAGTTTTTGGATACCTTCTTCATAGAAGTTTGCCGCCTGTGTCTTCAACCAGTTGGAAACATCTTCTTTCAGCTCGTCGTCATTGTTGAAGTGTTGACCGCCTAGGAAAGACTTGAGATGTGTGAACAGATGAAAGTCGCTAGGAGCGAGGTCAGGGCTGTACGGAGGTTGGTCAAACACGTCCCAGCCAAATCCCTGTAGGAGGTTTTTCGTCACATTTGCAGTGTGTGGTCGTGCGTTGTCGTGAAGAAAAACAACACCTTTTGACAGCAACCCTCGGCGCTTATTCTGTATTGCGCGACGCAATTTCCTAAGTGTCTCGCAGTAAGCATCTGCGTTGATTGTTTGACCACGCGGTAAGAAATCAATGAGTGAGATGCCTATCCAGTCCCAGAACACTGTGCACATCATTTTCCGAGGTGTCAAGATTTGTATCGGCTTAACCTTTGCTGGGGAAGAAGTGTGCCTCCATTCCATTGATTGCCGCTTACTTTCAGGGGTGTCGTAAGAAACCCATGTTTCATCTCCTGTGACTATCTGTGTCAGAAATTCTTCGCCGCCTTCATTGTAACGGGTCAAAAACTGAAGTGCACTACCCATCCGTTTTGTTTTGTGTTGCTCCGTAAGAATCTTTGGTACCCAACGTCGGCAAAGTTTAGGAAAGTTCAGTTTTTCGGTAACAATTTCATGAATTAGTGATCGTGAGATTTGGGGAAATTCCATAGCGAGAGCACTAATTGTAAACCTGCGGTTTTCCCGGATATTGTCATCAATCGCGTGAACCAGTTCTTCTGTAACCAAAGATGGACGCCCACTTCGTTCTTCATCGTGCACTTCACTACGTCCTTCATTGAACTGTCGGAACCATCTTCTCACCATTGAATCACTCATCGCATTTTGTCCATACACGTCGCAAATTTGCCGATAAATTTCAATTGGTTTCACTCTCCTAGCATTCAGAAAACGAATCACAGATCTGATTTCACAAGCGGTGGGATTTTCAATCAACACCGACATTGTACGAGTAAACATGCACAACAACGCGTACGTAGCTGACAGCGCTCTCCAAATGGCGCACGTTCCTTCTCCTTGATACAGAGCGTCTACCGCGCATATGCGGAACTGCGCTGCAGCGGAACGTACAACTAGTTGAAGACACAGGCGGCACACGTCTATGAAGAAGGTATACAAAAACTCGTGCCACGCTACGACAAATGCCTGCAACATTTCGGCAGTTATGTGGAAAAGTAGCTTAAGGGTTGTAGAATTATGTGCAATAAATATTTTTTCTGTATCTGTACACAATTTAATGTTATTACCAAACGGAACTTACTTTCTGGACGTACTTCGTATTTATTGATCTCATGTAATTTATTTCAGTATTGGGGCATAACCCAGCTATGTTTGGGTACATTCGTGTTGACCGACTGAAAAGCACCAAACTTTTATCAACCAGTTCATTAAAATGGTAATGTTAATCCAGTTCGCCGATTTTCTAAATAATTTTACATATTTTCAAATAATCCAAAATGACTAAGTTAAATAAAACTGTGGAATTATCCCCACATCTAAATCAGTTAACTATCAGTAACTTCAATTTATGAACCGCCACTGTATTACATTACAAATATAAGGTAGTTATTACCTATTAGCGTGTTAGCACTAGTAGTGTGTTATACTGTTATTATTATAAACCAACATTGACAATCGCCGCGCCAAAACTTGACAATCTTGCCACTAACAATAGATACACTCAATCAACTGAACTGACTGAACTAAGCGCATGTGATTGTGCAATGAGTGATGACGTGACGAGCTGACGAGCTACGGTGGACCCGCGCTCTCGCGCTGTTACAAGTAGGTCAGCGGAAAAAGATCGAACGAACTAACAAGCGAGGGATCTGGGAACTAGTTCGGTAGTTCGTCTGTGGGACCCGCTCTTCCGAACTAGTTCGTTCGCGAACTACACAAGACTACTTTCCTCAATACTATCATAAATGATCACAGTTACACACACTAATGGTGTCTTCAACTCATGACAATAGCAAAGTTAATCAGACAATAACTACTGCATAGACACAGAAGTGTGTTGAATTTTTCTGATAACCTGTGTGTCTGTGATGACTGTATATTCTATGTTGTAATTATTAACGACGGAAATTGCGTAGGTACCCTGTGGCTTGAAATAAAGTACTATCCCACCATTTACCTGGAGGGGCTGTGGAAAAACCCAGGAAGAATTCGCATTTAAAATAGCCGCTGTCAGTGCCTGGATTCACTCCACCATCTGCAAACTTGCTGCAGCTCCCTATCGCGGTCGTAATGAGTGATTTAACACGCATGGCTACGACGTGCGGGGTTTTGTGATAAGGTTTCTAAATTACATCTGTAGGCATACATGAGTTATAATTGTTTACGAACACTGTGTTATCAACGATTACAGCATTGGTTTGTGCGTACAACCTCGTTTCCAAATAAAGGCGCTAGAAAGCAGCACCAAGTCACAGTGGCAGACATAATTTTCGTATTGATGTTAATGGCGAAGTTGAGTTTTGGAATGTATTCTAAATGTTTTTATAATACTGTACTGCTGCGTGCCCTTTTGAAAATCAGAATAGGACAAGTTAGAATACCGGCGAATCTCATTTCATGAGATACCAACGGACAACTCATTGCGTGAGAAGTGGTAACGTGCACTTTCCAGAGAAGGTCACAAGAGATGGGTACCTTGCTACCTTCTGATCGCTCTGAAGCTTGTAGTCCTCTCCCAGAGAGCTTGTACGCCTCTGCGTGTTGAATGGGTAAGCAGTTTATAGCTTCCAGGAGGGGAATGCGATCCAGCTGGCAGCGGTTAAAATGCATTAATATGTAACTTATCTTATTTGGTTTTGGTATGCTTCTGAAAACGGTCTTGTCCGCTGCAATATTGGCTACTGACAAATATTGCGCTACATCATCTTTTGAAGAACATTATACATCAGTACTATTACTCTTATTCTTATTATAAGGGGGCGTGGTGGCTCAGCGGTCTAGCTGTATGCCTCTCACCAAGGCGGTCCGGGTTCGATTCCCGGTCAATGCATGTGAGATTTTCGAAGTGAAATGCCATGTCCTGTGGTTCGGATTCCACGTAAAAAGGAGGTCCCGTGGCTCATGGTCTCGAGATTAACGGTCACGTTAAACTACAAGCTTCCTTTTTCTTATTACAAATAATACAAATATTAGTTATTACTGTCAATAACATCATTATTATTATTATTATTATTAACTTAAACTTAACATATGTTGTGCATGCACTCTTGTATTGGAATACAATCTGGAGCCTATATGTTGCAAATAATAATTATTATGTCTCACAGATACCGACAGTAGTGGCTCAGCTGGCTAAAGCGCAGCGTTAGGTCATGGGACCAAGCTCTCTGCTGACTCGGTAGACGCGTGGGTTCGAGCCCCACCGTCGGCTGTCCTTGAAATGGTTTTCCGTGGTTTCCCATTTTCAACACCAGGCAAATGCTGGGACAGTACCTTCTGAAAGGCCACGGCTGCTTCCTTCCACATCCTTGCCCAGTTTCATTCACCATCATTCATTTCATCTCTCATTAACTCCTCCCATGAAGTTGGCGTCAGGAAGGGCATCCGGCCGTAAAAACCACCGCCACAATGACTTCCATCGCATCTCATCCCCGACCCCGTTGGAAAAACGGGAATAATAAGGGGTAGACATACAATATATATGTCTCACAGATAATCTGTGCTGGATTTGCCGTCAGATTCATAAGACATATGACATTAATGTAATATCAATAGTATTTAATAAATAAGTTAAATAAAGTACATTATTATTATTATTATTATTATTATTATTATTAATTTATTGTTATTGAGTTATTATCATTCTTATTATAATTACTAATATTATAATTGTCATTGTTTCCTGACCCGGTCGGAGACTGGAAGCAGGCTGCGGATTTTCTGTTCATAATTGTCATTGTATTGTTATTGTCTCCAGTTTGTTGAGGCCCCAGGAATGGAGATGGGATAGGGAATTAATTAATTCATTATAAATAACTAATATTAACTTACAGTTATAATGATTTTTGTTATGAATCTCAACTTATTATTAAGATAATTATCTATATATTTAAAACACTAAGCTGATTTTTGTTACCGCGAGATTGAGGGAACGGTAGAACCGATTCACTTCGTAGAGCAATCTGTCGAATGCTGTAGGCCTGTAGATTTGCAGAGTGTCTTAAAAATAAACAAATATGTTACCACATATTTTTAAATGTATAAACAAAACTGCAAAATTGTTGGCTCAAGCGCATGCGCAGAATCACCTTGGTTAATGACAGACATGGCGGATGTCCACCGCGTTTTAATGTAATAGTTATGTATAAGAATTATAATAAAGGAGGGGAATATTGATTATGAAGTTTCCACGATCTAAACAGGAATAGAATATTATAAAAAACGGGAAATGTAGAAGAACTTATACGGACTGTTGAGAGTGAATGTTATTTAAGTACCTTAATATTGCACACTTCTACCAATGATTCGGTAGCTCAGACGGCAGCGTTCAAAACTCTTAATTTATGCATCGCGCAATGGAAGCAGTTCGAATCCCACCTCCGATATATATTTTTATTTCTCAATTATTCTTTCTGCCTATTGGTAATACATTGTCTTAACATATTTTACTTTTATTATTCCCATAAAGTAATGAATTCGCCACGATTTACGTTCCCATATACTTTTAAATTATTAAATAAAAGATGGCCACAATCGCTTTCGCCATGAGAGACAATTGACGAACATAATTCATTTGTTGGACTCAGACATCGTGGTCACTCAGCCCCGTCTACTTTGGTGTGTGTGTCAAATTTTCTCTGACAACCTCTGTTATTGTGATGGCTGTACTGATGTGTGCATTTGTAATTAAAGTGGGGAATGGGAAATTGGCGACCGAGGCTTTAAGTTAGAAACTATCCCGGTATTTACCTGCAGTGGAAGTGGCAAACCACGGAAAACCACATCCCAGATTGTTGAGATGGGAATCGAACCTTGCCCTACTTAGTTTTGCCTCAAGAGTGCGCCCCGTTCCAGCCCTCAGACCAGAATTACACCTGCAGTGGAAGTGGCAAACCACGGAAAACCAAATCCCAGATTGTTGAGATGGGAATCGAACCTTGCCCTTCTTAGTTTTGCCTCAAGAGTGCGCCCCGTTCCAGCCCTCAGACCAGAATTATATTTCTAGAGAAATGGCGGATAAAGGATTCACCGTATCGTAGTGTGATCTTTGTTTTTGAGAATTAAAAAGAGGGGATTGAAGAACTTCCAACAGGCGTTTGAGTTCGTTTGTTGTTTAAGTAACTTAATATTGGTTTAGAAGTCTGTTGACTGGGTGGCTCAGGGGTAACATTGATTACCCAGGAATGAATTTTGCATAGTCGAAGGAGTCTCACCTCAGACATGTATTTTTATTTCCTAATTATTCTTTCTGGCTATTGGTAATTCATTGTCTTAACATATTTTACTTTTATTATTCCCGTACAGTAAGGAATTTTACACGATTTACATTGCCATATAATTTTAAATTATTAAATAAAAGAAGAGTCGCCTACGTAGCGTAGCGGCCAGCATGGTTAGCTGCCGCCCCGGAGGTCCTGGGTTCGATTCCCGGCTCTGCCACGAAATTTGAAAAGTGGTACGAGGACTGGAACGGGGTCTACTCAGCCTCGGGTGGCCCAAATGAGTAGAGGGGGTTCGATTCCCCCTCAGCCATCCTCGACGTGGTTTTTCGTGGTTTCCCACTTCGTCTTCGGGCAAATGCCGGGATGGTACCTTCTTCAAGGCCACGGCCGCCTCCTTCCCTCTTCCTTGCCTATCCATCCTAACCATCCCTTACCTTCCCTCATGAGGCCCCTGTTCGCTTTGCAGGCGAGAACGCCTGGGCGAGGTGCCAATCCCACCTCACCAGTTGTATCCCTTCCGATTCGATGTTCCCAGCTCTAGGACACTGCCCGTAGAAGCGGTAGTGGTGAGTTCCCTCGCTGGGTCCGTGGGTTCCACCAACCTGGAGGATAAACGACTAAAAAAAAAAGATGGCCACAATCGCTTTCGCCATGAGAGACAATTGACGAATATAATTCATTTGATGGACTCAGACATCGTGGTCACTCAGCCCCGTCTACTTTGGTGTGTGTGTGTGTGTGTAAAATTTTCTCTGACAACCTGTGTTATTGTGATGGCTGTACTGATGTGTGCATTTGTAATTCAAGTGGGGAATAGGGAATTGACGACCTAGGCTTTAAGTTACGAACTATCCCGGTATTTACCTGCAGTGGACGTGGCAAACCACGGAAAACCACATCCCAGATTGTTGAGATAGGAATCTAACCTTGCTCTCCTCAGTTTTGGCTCAAGAGTGCGCCCCGTTCCAGCCCTCAGACCAGAAGTAAATTTCTTGGCAAACCAGGGATCGAACCTGGAATCCGGGGCGATAGCTCAGAATGTACTGTAGCCTTCAGATTGGGCTTTCCTGTGTTAGTACGATTTTTGACAAGCACTGAACATACATTCTAACTCTTAAACTCCCTCCATTACGGTGGCTGTCGAAGTGATCTATGCTCATTCCAGTAGTTGGCGAAGTATGCTCCCTTGCTTAATTTACTGTCATGGAAATGCAAAGGATTGTACCTACATCAGGTGATGGAAATTGCTTATTTAGAGCAGTTTCGTAGTGTTTATTCCAAAATGCAGGACGTTATCCTGAGCTGCGTTTGCAAGCAAATTGCAAAAATTTTGCTGGCATGAATAATTGTAAGGATTTTATTATTGACGATCAGTATCATCGCATTCTCATCAGCAACAAACTTGAGAATGAAAGTATCTGAACTTCATTGTATACGTGAATATTATTGTTTATTGATTATTTGTTTAGAGTACATAACAATGAATCTAACCACGCTGTTGATTTTGGCAATGGAAGTATTATTTGCCATTTAAAATTTGGCGGCTGCGTTGAGGCAGGCCACTATAATGTTATTGAATATGAGGTTAATTAGGAGAGAAATGCTGCAATAAATATACCCATTTGACGAAAAGGAATATTAGCCACAAAAAAGTGGGAAATCGTAGAAAAATACGAAGCCACTTTTAAAATCTAATATAAAAATGCCATTTCAGAAACAATTCCAGATATTATGCCGTACAGTGTATGGTCCTTGACGAACAAATGTAAACATTTTTCTGTACTGTATTTCTGTAGCGAGAAATCTACGCTTGGTTACTTTGACCTTTGGTGTTGTAATGGCAAAATTAATTTTACAAAATATAAAATATTTGACAGACTGCAACAATTTTTCACTGGAAATGATATCTCAAGGAATTTAAGAGAGAATAATCGGCAGTAGAACAAATCCTATGTCCTTGGTTTCATTTTGTGCCAATGTCACTGTGCCACATGCATACGGTCCATATTGTTTTAAAATGTATGGAATTGCACATCATCGCATTTCTTCGTTAATGTATATTCCAAAATTATAAGCGACGGTTCTTGCGGCCAGTTGTATATATTAGACTCCTCAGAATTCTTGAATTTCTTGGAATTAAGTGATTTGCTTCCACATACTCCAAACGATTGATCCATAGATATGCTCCTTAGAAATCTGAAGTTTCCAAAGGGCATCTAAATGCTACCATATTAATTATAAGAAATATGTACGAAAATTGCTTGAATTTGGAAGTAATAAGTGCAGTTAAAATTAGGCGGAGAGATCTAACCCTTCGACTTGATTCCATATTAATTATATGAAATATGCCTGAAAATGCTTGGATTTGGAAATAAGTGCAGTTAAAATTAGCAGAGAGGTCTAATCCTTCGACTTGATTTAACACCACCGGATAAAACTATCACAATTGATTATCACAATCAATAAAGCTCAAGGGGGAACTCTGGAACGTATAGGTCTCATTTTGCCTCATCAAGTTTTCAATCATGGCCAGCAGTATGTTGCAATGTCTAGAGTGCAATCTTTTGACGCCCTTAAAGTTTCAATAGTGCCAAAAAATAATTGTACAAAGAAAGTATATAATAAAATTCTTCAGTAAATATTTTCTTATTGGCCGTCATGTATTGACGGGTTCCAACTAGTTATTATTATTTCAAATATTATTATTTATATTCACTTGCTCATTATTCACGCGCTTAAAAAGTAGAAATATTATTTATCTTTATAGTCATAGCTACGTCATTAGCCAATTTCTGAATTGAATAATAATAATAATAGGTTACCATTTAAAAACAATATGTTGGAATTGGAATTGTATAGGTATGTGCCATAACGTTTTTGTAAACTGTTCTTTACAAAGGTTCAATTTTAAATAAAATATGGTGGGGAAGTTAGTAGTCTCCCATGATTAGGCGGAAAATAAGAGGAAAAAACGTATTCTTCTTTCTTCGATTCGGCCAACTAGGGACCACGTCAGTTCAACTGTCTCTTCTCCCGAGCTCTAACTACCGCCCAGTGTTCCCGCATTCGTCTTCGGTGTTGTTCTTTTCTCTCTTGGGACCACGCCTGCCCTGTCTTCAGCTTCGGCTTTTCCTGGAACCCTTAGTGCGTACGTAGTTTTTCCTGAAGTGGAACACGCTCCTGGATATCTTTAGGGGAAATGTCCATTTTACGTAGATCTTTCTCAACTTCCGTAAACCATGCCCCTTTGGTTTTCTTATCTTGGAAGTACGCCAATATCCGTTTTGATATCCTGCCTGGGCTCATTCGTGTCACGTGGCTATAAAAGGCAATCCTTCTTTTTCGAATCGTGTCACTGATCTTCTCCACGTGCTTGTACAATTCGTGGTTGTGACGCCTTCTGTACTCGCTATTTTCTTTGATGGGACCCGGGATTTTCCTCAAAATCTTCCTTTCTTTAGCCTCTAGTTTTTCCATCAGATCTTTCTTGTTCATTATTAGAGTCTCAGAAGCATACAGAGCCTCTGGTCGAATAACAGTGCAGTAATGTCTAATTTTGGCGTTTAAGGATATCGATCTCTTATTGTAGATGTCTTTAGTCAGGTTGTATGCCATTTCCATTTTATTAATGCGTGACATGAAGGCTTCCTTATCTGATAGGTTAGGCTCTATCCATTCACCGAGGTATTTAAACTTTTCTGCCTTCTGAACTTTTCCTAGTCCAACCTCCAGTTACCTGGGCGCTGACTTTATATTTGTCATGAATTGTGTCTTCTCAAAGGAGATTTGAAACCCAGCCTTCAGTGCTTGATTTTTCAGCTGGTTAAGTTGTTCTTCTGCCATATCAATGGAATCTGAAATGATCACTAGATCATCTGCAAAGGCTAGACAGTCGATTGTAAGATTCATATACTTGTACGTTAGCCTTACGACATTTTCTACCCTGGAATTTTTCATTTCCTTCCGCCATTCTCGGATGACCTTTTCCAAGACACAATTGAAGAGAAGCGGTGATAGCCCGTCTCCTTGCCTCACTCCTGTCCTGAATTCAAAGGCATCAGACATCTCTCCTCTGAACTTCACTTTGGAGGTGGTGTTGGTCAGGGTTTGATGGATAATTGATTGTGTCTTGTTATATAAGCCAAAAAACGTATATTATAATAATAATAATAATTATTATTATTATTTACCAAAAATTGCGCCACCAATCTATGGACTGCAGATAGAGAAATGGCAAGCCCCACATACACAGCAGTGTCTCCATCTCCGTTCATTAAATCTATACAAATCTGAAATGTTACACTATACAATTTACAACTTTACATTTGCTATATTGTGCCCGTTGGACGAGATTATCTGGTTACCACCAACCGTAACGTGGCCTCCCAGATGACCTCTACCTCGAGACACATTGCCGGAGAGGATCGAAATGCACTTCTTGGGACTAGCTAGCACAAGACTCTGCTTCCCTAAGGATCAGGTTCCCATCACAGTGATTGTCATAGCCGCCCAAAGAAAATGCATCCTCAAAAAGGTCAAAACTACTAAATAATTAAAATCCAGACTTAAGACATACTCATGGTTGGTTTATTTGGAAGGTCAAACCCCTGTCCTACGGTCCGAGGGTTTGATAAAACGGCTATTCCGTAGCTAAAAAGCAAAGAAAAAAAATAAAATAAACAACTCCTAAAATTAACATAGAATCCCCTCGACAGGTCCTAAATACAGCAAAACAAAGCAAAACTGGGGAAATGGTACCGCAAGAAAAATCGTTATACAAAAAACTGATGCTTCTAGGAAGAAGGCATCATGGCATTAAAACATGTCAAACAGGACAGCAAAGTTAAAGGACTGGTACCATCCCATATTTACATTTATACTATAATTATTTGAACTACTCCTGCTTTAATCTGATCAACGGCGTCAGACGTCCGTGATACACAAACTATACAAAAACTAATTATTGTCAGTCATCATTTTACAGTACACTGGTACAAATATATATAAACAACAAAGATGTTTTATGTTACAAGAGACAGTAGGGTAATAGTGGGAAACACATCAGTAAATAAATAAGTTATACACACAAATAATCATCTTATTAATCCTGCCTGCAACAGATAAACAACTGTTTGTTGTCCACCGTCATCTATCAGGGTATCTAAACTTGAGAATCAAACTGTACAAGAACAGCATTTCCCTGACCGGGTCACGCCCCACGAGTTCTGAACTTTGGGTTCGTGCGATCTCCGTCAAAGTCTATCAGTGTTAGCTACTAAACTTACTAGTAAGAACGAACGAAGGCGCAATGCATTGGTCTGCTCGACTACAGGTACAAGATCAAAATTTAACAACGATTAAGGTTTAACTGTATTATTAGCTTCGCCGGGATGATTCATGATTTAGTCCTAAGTTTAATGTCGTAGATTTATGAGTCCATTGATTATTAAGATAGTTGACCAAATTCAAGGCGTCACAAGAGCGTGCTACCAACAAGTGGTACACCTCAACAAAGAATACGTGGCTCGCACGTTAACAATAACACAATCGGTACTCGAAAGAGACCATACCTTTTGCTCCTCGGTCCAAACTTGTTCTGTAACATAGATCTGGCCGGCTTTCTCTAATAAACGTGGTAACCAACCCTGCGTGTATTAAAAACACGGTAAATCATCATTCACTTACATGTGAGAATACATAATAGCCTTAAGGGTCCAACTTATCAAATGGTTGCTCAAATCCATTATAAATCATGACAAAACATATTGGGGCTCGCTCACAAATACCTGCGAGTATATTAAAAATTTAGCATTACTTATCAGAATACCTGTACCAGAACAACTTTACAAAAATCGATACTGAATCAAGGTCAATAGCATGAGCATAAACAAAGCATAGCCCGTAAGAACAATCCTAGCAAGTTCTAGAAATAAAGAAAATAAAAATGAAGTCGATAGTCAATTGTCTCACAAGAGAGATCGTAAGTAACCTTGGACAATGTCATTGGCGTGGACTGGACAAGCACCTGTCATTGTGCTCCCAGCGCTTGGCACTAAGCATCATAGCGCGTCAGTGAATCTCAAAGAAAATGTCTATCACTGACCTTTCAACACATTAAAGCACAGTAAATGTAGACTGAGTGTTCTTAGCAATCACTCTAAAGGATTATACACATGTAAAAAAGTTATTATAACGTTAAAGACGAATCAATTACAAGTAGAATGATATGTTTGGCTTCTGAAAACCAAATAGACGTAACAGAAAGATATTCATCTCTCTTTGAAAGGCTTTGACATTGTGTAGCGCCACTGAAGCTCACAGCGAATGAGTGCTGCGTACAAAACATGTTTAAATGATAATAAAATACTGGTTCACACCTTAACCTTCGGTGGAACTAATCGAAATGATACGAATCATGTAACATAAACTTTATGAGTAAGTTCATAACATTACTTGACTCATGTACAGCGATGTGAATTATCTGAATTCTAGTGGCGAACTGTTCACTCTTTAGAAATGTACATTACAATAACAACAGGCTGGATCCCTTCCATACCTAAACGATACACTATAATGTTAAATAAAGACGTCAGTGGCGTACAAAAATAATAGAAATAGGGACTTCAAAAACTTTGACCAAATATCAGCTGGAGCTGAATTAAAAACATGTCCCTGTCACAAATGACTAAATTGATGTTCCGTCATGCGGAATTACCTTCTAAGAACAATATTTCACCGTGTGGACACACACAACCTGGTGCCTAACTCATTGTCGAGTAACGAAATGCAAAGAGAAGCATTCAGAAGCGTAAAAAATCACCTTAAGGAGGTGGTCAAAAAAAGAACGAAAGAAGCCTACCTTGATGGCTGACAATGAGTTACGGATGCTACAGACTAATCCACCCATGACCATCCACCGTACAGAAATAGATTAGGAAATCATGACTCACAGCTATTGCAGATAATTATCCAGACACGAGGATTGAGGATTTTGCCTTTCAACCAGACAAACCACAAATATCTTCTCTGCTCGGCCACAAGCATGGTTATCCTCGGGTGGTCATCCATTGTTGTAGTGTGGCTTAGGTGTTCAGCGTTCCTCCCATTCGGATGTTTAAGCCATAGCCCTCTTCTTCTTCTTCTTCTTCTTCTTAGATATAGGATTATTATGCCTCAGCACGTGGTGAAATGAAGGCATCTTGTAGAGTCGTTGAAATTCGGATAATAATGGACACAGCTTCAAGCGTGTTGAAATTCACAGATTTTCCACCTTTTTCCACCAGCAGACTATATTTAAAAATGGCCTTGTCTGCCAAAGCACATAAACTGGCTTTGACACTAGACACATGTCTTTCCACTGAAGCTAAACAACTTCACACGCTTTAGATATCATCTCGAAGAATATCAGCTTAATCTTATTTGTTTTACAGTCGGCCTTTGCACGGCTCGTAAATATTTCACTGTATCTGTTGAATATGACGACCAGATTCTCCACTCGGGTCTTACTGGTACACAACTTATTTGTCACTGGTCAGCCATTGAAGCACGCTGTAACCATGTGGTCAACACTTCACTGAATAGAAATATAATAAGATTCACAATCTTGGACGAACTTTTCGCGTCACCAGCACACTTCGTGCTATAATTAATACTTTCAGTCGTATTCACCTTACACAATTTGAACGTCGATGATACTTTAGACTTGGTCACCTGGGACCTTCACAATTTCACATCCGCTCGCCATGCAAGCGCGGATTACAGTCATTCCTTCACGGAAGTAGGTGTGCTCAGTTCGATCACTTCCGAGTCATTTAGCGTCTAAGTTCATTCCTTCCGCGTATCGGCGTAAACCATAAATAAAATATTATTTGCCCATGAAAAATGTGGCTAGTTAAGCTAAATGACTGATTATTTTAAATTCAGGTTTCACATCAAAGAGAACTTCTTTGATCATGTAGGGTAATTTTATACTGCTTCTTCATGAAGTCAAAAGAACATCTAATGTAGTGGCATGCTGCTGTGGGTGCTTTCACAATTCTTGAGCATTATAAATTCCATGGTTCGTGTACAAGCTATCACCAGCATGAGCTATTCGGGCTCATATATCCCCTCGTAATTTCAAAGAAAAATGATGACAGCATTTTTCTTTGACTCAGCAACACTTCTTAATTCTGGTGATACATTCCTGAATCTCCACTCTCGGTGGTCAGACAAATAAATAAGTTAGTCTTTCTTCGTAGCTGATTTGCTAATGGAGTTCATATCATTATCCCATGCTTCCCATTCCTTCATCGATGGAATGTAACAATCATCCTCCGAATCGGATTGTTCTGTATCTCCCATAAATTCAATATGATGGACATGTGCTCCTTCTTCCTTCTTCTTTCCATGGATCTGGTGCATACCACTCATATACTCTTGCCATTTCTTCTCATCTGAAACGTCAGAGTCGGAGTCTTCATCATCGGTTATAACTCCAAAATTATTAACATTGACAACTTGCTTCATACCATATCTTCGGCTTACCTTCTCCAGGTGGTATAGTGCTTCAGACAGTCTCATCTTCGGAATATAACCATCATCATCATCATCTTCAGATTCTAGCTCTTCTTCGCTTGACGTAGCTTCAAAGTAGTGAGTATCAGCATCATCCAAGTTGGAGTTTCCAGAATCAATTTTTCCTCTCGTTCTCTCAGGCTTTAATCTCTGGCATCATCCATCCTCTTCATAATCTCTTCGAACTGCTCGTCGGACATTGACGGTCTCGTCTCCACATGATGTACATCGGCGACAACTGTCATGCGATGACTCTGGTAAGGTTCATCCCTCGAAGTTTGAGATGAATCATCAGATTCCTTTCTTCTGTTTAACTCCGTGATATAAGCTTGACTTTCTAAGGCTTTTGCATGCCAGTCATTCTCTGGTCCTATTGCTCCATCACTGGGTTGCACTGAGTTTTCCCTGAGTGGCATTCCTGCATTCTTCCTTGATGCTTTCTTCACTCTCTTCATCAATGTTTCCTTCGCTAGCTTCTTCCGAGCTCTCTTCGTTAATCTCAGTGATTTTTATGCCCTGTGCATTCTGCATCTCTTGAGCATAGACATTAGCATTCCTAGCATCATCTTCTTCATGCACATCCATCGGAATAGGATCAAATTGCTTGAAACAAATCGTATTCTGGCCCATATCGATGATTCCATCATGTGTTCTCATAAAATCAGCCCCTAAGATGGCTTGATATCGTAAATCTCTCAACACAAGGAATAGATGTAGGTACACGTGGTTAGCAATCTCCACGTTACAATAAACTTGCACAGTGCATTATGACACTCTTGTCTGGGATAATTCCTCGCACTTTCACCGTTGATACTGGCAGTTCAGTCAACTTGGTGTTAATCTTTAGTATGGCATGAAAATCTGCTGACAGAACACTGATCATGGCTCCTGTGTCTATCAGTAATGTTACAGAGTAACCGTTAATTTTTCCGGATATAACTGGTAGTCTCGTCAGTTGTACGTCGTTCGTCGTTTGCCTCTCATAGAGCAGGTCTTCCTGGAGGGGTTCCCAAAGAAGTATGACAGTCCTTACTTTGGAATTCGTCTCCTCAGACATCATTGAGATTTTGGCGTTTTTTTTTTGTTTACCCATACCATTATTAGAAGTACCAGGTTGGTTAGGGTCTAATCGTATCTCATCAAGATCTTCTGGAGGTTCCCTCGGTGTTCGAGTTTTCTCTCTCTCTTCTCTCGTCTGGCGAAGATACTCTCGACTTTCTTGAGCTCTTCCTCTCCAATCTTGGTCAATTTCTGTTTCTTGTAATTGCGGATCTCGGTCTCGACGATATCCTCCCGAGTATCTGTAATCTCGACGGACATTACCTCTTTGTTGATTCTGATGATCCCGTCGTTGATTGCCATTATAATTTCCTCGGTCTTCATTCGATCGTTCGAAACGACGTTTCCAATACGGTTGGTTTCTGAACCTATCGTTTCTATCATAGTTACGGTTATACGGTTGCCGGTTCCAATTTCTCCGGTCAGGTCCTGGATTGTCCTGCTGATACCGTGTTCCCATATTGGACATTGGTTCAGGTGTTTGACTGTTCTTGTCGACAGTGGTTATATTAACTTGTCGATTCGCCAGTCTGTTATCATTGCGTGGTTCACCACGAGGTCGTTGACTAAGAAATTGTTCGTTGGTTGAGTCGAGTCTTCTCAAAATCTGATCGCATTGGACAAAAGATGTTGCGTCAGCGGAGATCAAGACTCGTTGAACGTCTGCGGGATATTGCCTGATTATCGTTTGAATCAGATCGGTTTCCGCCAGTGGGGGTTGAAGGCATCTCAACTTAGCTAATTGAGACGAGAAGTAATTAGCATAGTGCGTTGGATGAGTAGAGCTGTACCTCTTCGTGTACATTTCGGCTCTTATCCCTTGCTGAATATCCGAAGACCAATATGTGCGCAATAAAGCTTCTCTGAAATCACGGAAACCAGTGAACGAGTACCTAAAAGCGCGGAACCAGGTGCTGGCTTGACCTTCCATCAAACGCTCTATTACCCGGAGTTCACGTTCCGGTGTTACCATCGTATCACGCAAGTACGCTTCAACATTATTTAGGAATTCAACGGGTGTGACGCCTCCTCCACTTCCTGAGAAACTGGCAGGTTGTTCCTCCCTTGAACGTATGATCATCACGTTCTGATTCCCCGAACTACGTGTCGGTGTAATGATCGGTGCTTGACTATTTAATAGGCTCGGTTGCTCCATGGTAGTTGGATAGCAATTACCGGTCATAGTCGTGACATTCGGAGTAGTAGTCATAGTAGATAATCCGGTTGTATTGATTGGCATTTGGTAATCGTATTGCAGTGGATTTCCCGCGGTAGATAACATTTAGTGGTGACTGCCAATAATGTGACGTACTGGGTTGCCCTGAGGTTGTGGTAGGGTATGCCTCAGCAGTCATCATCATTTGTGGTCTCACTGTTGATGATGTTGTTGGAATTAACGGAGGTGTTACAAATGTCGTGGATTTCATTTGAGCTTCGATCCGTTCTAATAAACACTGCTGATATGAGAACAATGGTGAAAGACATGGGCTGTTTTCGAGAAAACTTAGCCGACAGTAAGAATACTATGGCGGAACTTACTGCTAATACGGAAGGGTAAAGGCTGGAAACTCATGAAAATTTGAAGGAATTGATGAGGGAGATGAGTTTAGCTAAGGAGGAAAATAAGAAGGAAGCTCAAGTCGCTAATAAGAATTATTTCAGTTATAATATGAGACTTGCACGTCATATTTGGGGCTATGTTTAGCTGTTTTGACGCACATTTTGTGTAAGCCTATTGAATGTAAGAGTTATATCCGAGAGAACCCTTCTTTTTGTTACGCGTTTAACAGACCAGACTATGCATAAAATTAGTAACTATATTATTGTTGTGTCTTTTGAGACGATTGAATGATGAGATGGTATAACCTGTGATAGAGTTTGCTCTTTCAACTAATCAGCCAAAGATTTAGCGAGCCTAAAGAGCCGCCATTTCCGCTATTTTTTAGCAAGTGTTATTGTGTTACCCGTTGGAGGTAAGTTTTCGCGTGAATTGGACATCCACATGGCAGTGTTTTTGCTGTTGTTGTCGTCGAGTGTCACCATGGTCATTTGGGATATTAAACCACATAAATTGGATTAAATCTGAAATTAAACTGAAATTAAATCATGAACGTAACTATTCTCAAAATTATTTTTCTAAAATGAACCACTAAATAAGATGCTGAATGAATCAAAACTTGAGATGATATTTTTATTTAATGACCGACACTATGGAACAGCTGATATTTATGAACGATGATTTAGACCGAGCTGACGCTCTTTGAGACAACGACGTTGTTAATGCCACAGAAACTCTGTAAGGCGTGCACATTTCGTGACTAAGTGACTGAAGTCGCAGTTTTAACTGTGCTGTCACCACCCTAAATTCATGCACATAGGTGACGATCGGACGCAAACAGCGATCTGATTAGCGTAGGCAGGAGTGTCCATAATTCATGTGTGTTAATTTAAGAGTGTATTATTTTCTACCTTGTATCCTTTGTGTATTAGATCTATTTCTTTTTTATAGTGCTTGGTTGCTATTCAGCTCTGATTTTTCTTGTCACACATACATCTCATCTGGAAGTATTGTAAACTAGGGATTAGCTAACCATTTATTGTAAAATTAAATGTTAGAAGTGACACCAACGTAACATAGCTTACACTTATTTGTGCATTAAAAGTAAATTATACTCTAGATGCTGCAGGTCAATTAATATTCTTTCTTTGCTGTACGTTCATTGGATGTGACTATTCGTATTCTTAATTACGTTTGTATTTGTTAAGGGGACATCTTACGTTTCACTTTCTTAGATTGATTGCTGTTTGTTGACTTCTGTGTAAGAAGGACTTCCGTGAGGGTTTATTTAAATTCAATTTAGGGGAATCATTATTTATTTTATTTTTGCTTTTTAGACTTGTGGACTAGCTGAGATTTTTAAACCTCCGAAGTAGGATAGGTGTTTGTGATTTTAAAATAAATTATTAATAAGTTTTACCTAAATCTGGACTGTCACTGATATCCTCCGAAAATTATGTACTGAGATAAAGGGCACTACTGGAAGTTCAACAATGTGACTTTCAAAAACCTGTTAGTACAAATCGAAAATTGGGCCAGGCTAAGTTGAAACATTTAAATAGACTTTTCTCGCGATTTAACCATCCGAATGCAGTGAAACTTGGTACAAAATTTTTTATACACAGGGTAATGCACTGACATCTAATTCAGTTCAATTGATTACATAACCTCAAGATGGCGGCTGTGGGAATTTTGAAATTTTGTTTATTATTTCTTATGTCCTAATCATACGATTAAAGTCAACATTTGAATAATGAACCTTAGCAAAAATTGTCATCTAATAGTACATAACTCTATGGCCTACACATATAAAAATCCAATATGGCGACCATCCGAAATATTTAGACGGTTCTCAATATCTACTAATCTATGACAGTAATCAAACTGAAAACTTGTATATTGATAGAGGATATGACCATAAGTTCACATATGGGTTTTTCAATTACCTGGTGAACACAAGTATAACATGGCGGCGACGCGAAATTTGAATATTTCAAATGTTAATAAACTGACCTCTAATTCATTTTAATGTTCATAACCACAAGATGGTGGCTATGCGAATTTCAAAAAACTCATTTTTACTTCTTGTGTGCTTACATGCGATTGAAGTTGGAATACTACACCTACGCAATAATCTTCATGTATTAGTACATAACTCTATGTACTTCATATGTAAAAATCCAACATAACGACCATCCGAAATATTTAGACGTTTCTCAATATGTTCGAATCTATTACAGCAATCAAACTGAAATTTTGTATGTTGATAGAGGCAATTAACATAAGTAGGATATATGAAAATAGGCTATTTAGTTCTTCACGGAGTTACTTGTTATCCTGTGTAATAATTAATCGACCGAAGTGATATTTTGTAAAATAAACCACTAGTAAAATATTTATCAACTGGTACATAATAGTACGGCCTTCATATAAAGCAATTCAACATGGCGAAATTTAACTACTTCGAAACTATTGCTGCAATGAAACTGAAATTAAGAACGATGTTTTGGACCATTAAGTCAGTGACTTTCAAAACCCTCATAAGCACAAAATAACATGGTGGCCAGGTGAAATTCAAGTATTTAAAATGACATTCCTGGAGATGTAATCATCCGAGTGCACCGCAACATAACTCAACGAATATTAATTAGAATTAAGGATATAGAAATCTAAATTGTTCAATTGCTTTCAAATATTCCAAATGGTGGTGGAGAAAATTTGGCAAAGATCCTAAATGAACCTAAAACAAGAAATATAGGGGTTTTAACGGGGTATAATTAGCCTCGTGATGCATAACTGAGAGTTGATGCATAAGAGTGGTTTTACATCGTTTCCCGCTTCTACTCCAGGCAATTACGGGATGGTTCCTAACTTAAGGTCACTACAACATATCCAGGCAAATGTGATTCGCATTTGCTGTGAGTGTACCTAATTGCGAGGAACCCATGTCAGTTATTTTACTGGCATGATACAAAACCATTTTCTTTGCAAAATGCTGGCACCCAGGTGATGGTCCCTAAAGTTTAATGGATCATTGTTAACTAATAGTAGTTGCATTAATTCAATTAGTGAACAATAGCTTGTAGTTTTACCCAACTAATCATCTCGTGGTTATTGCACATGAGGCCTCCATTTTACGTGGAATCCGAACCATCAGACGTGACATTCCACCTCAAAAAGGACAAGGAAACGTGACAAAAGTATTCTGAGTCCAATTTAACTATAAAGCTACATTTTGACGAACTTAGCAGCCTATTTCAAACTTAGTCTAGCCTATACATCAGATTATTTGTATTTCCGTCAAATCAGGAATAAGCCTACCCATTTGTTCACCTCCTCGTGTAGCGGCTAGCATTCTTGGCTGTCACTCCAGAGGTCCGGGTGAGGTTGCCGGGTTTGTCAAGAAATTTAATTCTGGTCTGAGGGCTGGAACGGAGTACACTCAGCAACGTGGGGCAAAAATGAGAAGAAGTTAGTTTGATTCCCTCCTCAGCCATCCTGGAAGTTACTTTCCGTGGTTTCAGGCAAATGCCGGGTTGGTACCTAACGTAAGGCCGTGGTCGCTGCCGACCTCAATTACAACTGAATACTCTAGTTCAGACATACCGACAGTAGTGGCTACGCTGGCTAAAGCGCAGCATTAGGTCTTGGGGCCAAGCTCTCTGCTGACTCGGTAGACGCGTGGGTTCGAGCCCCACCGTCGGCCGTCCTTGAAATGGTTTTCCGTGGTTTCCCATTTTCAACACCAGGAAAATGCTGGGACGGTACCTTCTAACAGGCCACGGCCGCTTCCTTCCACATCCTTGCCCAGTTTCATTCACCATCATTCATTTCATCTCTCATTAACTCCTCTCATGAGGTTGGCGTCAGGAAGGGCATCCGGCCGTAAAAACCATCACCACAAAGACTTCCATCGCATCTCATCCCCGACCCCGTTGGAAAAACGGGAATAATAAGGGGTAGACATATATACATACATACTCTAGTACAGACATCACAGTGACACAGGTTGTCAGACAAATTCTACACGCACCCAAGTACACGAGGCTGCATGACCACGATATCGCAAAGCCCCTAAAGAATCATCATCAACAACAACTGGGAGAAATAAGGACAACAATAATTAGCCTAAGGGAAACGGAAAAACCAGACAGGGAAAAGAAATGCCTTCGAAGAATGAGGTCTGAGAGACATCAAAGGCAGAGAGGAGAGGGAAAGAGGGGAGGTTCCATCCCAATTCAATGGATGATGGAGAGAAACCGGACCCAGCTCAGGCATCCCTCGGGGTCACTAACTCCCGAAGTCACCAACCATGAGTCTTTGAGGGTGCAGCACTAACATTGGTATACCATAAACGGTACCGGGTGAGTTTGACGTGGTCGTTACGGCGTGGCTGCAGGCAGTCGCTCACATCCGGGAGGCGAGGAGGTTTGAATACCCCCGCCGGCAACCTTGAAGATGGTCTTCTGTGGTTTCCCATCTTCGTTCGAAGCAAATGCCGGGATTGGTCCCTAACTATAGGCCACAGCCGCTACCTTCCAATTCCTCGTCCTTACATTAGCACTTTCCTCCCCAGACAACACTCCACACGCGACGGCACTTGTAGCTCACCCCATGGGTGTCCACATAGAAGCAGCTACAAACTCTGGCGAGCAGAAAATGTTCTCGGACACTTCCGGCACTAAAAGACATACGTAAGAAAAAGAAAAAAAAAACATAAACGGTGGGTCTTCACGCACCCTGCCTCCTTTATGGACTTGGGCAGAAGGTAGGAGATAACATGAAAACAAAAGAAGAGGTCGTACCAATCGAATAATAATGCTATCAGAAAAGATGAGACAAGGGCCAAACAAGGCAGGAAATGGAATGATTCCCTAGGCCTCGGAAACACTAACACCTTCGAGGTCGGATGAAAACAAGAGTTGACCAAGGGAGGTCGACAGGAATTATGACAGAAAGGTGTCTGGCACACTAAGTGGAAGCAATGTTGGACTCAGCTGGGTGCCCATGGACGCCGAAACACCTCTCGCCAGTTGCGAGCCCCTGAGTGAATAAAATAAAATGTATATTCTCTTGTTGTAACGGGGCTGATAACCAAATATGTCCCAAGCTTCTGATACGAAATAACAACTACATCCCTTATTGTGATATGTTTCCTGGTGATTCCGGCCTGACCAGGGAAGGGAGGTGTTGTAGATCTGGCGTTCACAAACCATTTTGTGACTGTGAGCACCACCCCCATGCCATACCAATTACCCGAGTATCATTAAGTCAAATATAATAATAATGCTAGTAATAATTATAATTCGCAGGAAAATTAATGGCCCCGTTTAAGCTAATGGTATATGGGTTAAAAGGAAAACCACAGACCTGTACACAGTAATCAATAAGTTCATTGATACCGTGCGTAAGAGACGACTGAAATTTTACAGTCACATCAGCAGAATGTACAAAACCAGATATGCAAAAAAATAAAAAATGCTTGATATAATTAATTCAAAGAAGGTCAAAATCAGTTGGTTAGAAGAAATCAAACAGGAATTAAAAGAATTAAACATTACAGAAGATATCATCATGAATCGCAAGATTTTTGGAACCCTAGTTACAAATCACTATTTCACCGAAAAAGCTAAAAAGACCACTGGTAAAAAATGGACGGAGGAACGTAAAAGGGGCATAGTGAGTTCATGAGGAGATTTTGGGACGAGAAGAAGAGGAAAACACTATCAACCCGAGTCAACAAGTTCACACGAGCTCCCTGAGTGGGCAAACCGAAGAAAGAATAATAATAATAATAATAATAATAATAATACAACCGTCATTTTGCTGAGAAAATGTACATCAGGACTATGGGCTGAAGAACAGGGAAAGATTTTCAGTGCCCAAATGACGAGAATTTCGGAGAACAAAAATTCATCATCAGCTAAATAAGTTTTATCGTGCAACACAGATGGGCATAACGATAAAATATTAATAATCTATATGAATAATACGCTAAGGTGTATGTTTCACAAAACTCAACCTCCTAAGCCAAAGGAAGTTAGAAGGTGTGGTTTGTACCAAAATCTTCCAAATCGTCTCAATAGTACAGGAAGAATCTTGCAGTTTTGAAAAGTCAACGAAAATATATTTATCTATACTAATATAATAAAGCTGAAGAGTTTGTGTGTTTGTGTGTTTATGTGTTTAAACGCGCTAATCTCTGGAACTACCAGTCGGATTCGAAAAATTATTTTTGTATATGATAGCCTGATTCAAGAGGAATAGTTTAGGCGATGTACAATTAGGCTTCACCTCTCAGGTAACCGTAGAGATTGATTTTTGTTCAGTAAGTCGGAAGAACAAGCGCTCCAGATCGGCTTCAATAATACCGAAGTCTATTGTTACCATGCAATACGGGCTGCATCACGTCGCCCCTACCAATGTTCTGGTGCAGAATTGCGAGCTGCTTATAAATTGCAGTCACGGGGAGTAAGTAGTGCAAAAAGATTTTTAGGTCCCTTAAAACAGTTATCATCATGACAATAGTATGCCTCTGTATAAGGGCGATGGTGTTGGTGCAGTATACTGAGGTTATCAGCTGCAATAAGCGTTGGTGCTTTCAAATTTACTTGCATTTATTCCGATCCTTATCCTTGAGCGCTCCATTCTGTAAAACAAATAAATCCACCGGGCGAAGCCGGGCACTACTGATAGTTTGTTTATAAAGTGCTTCTAAACAAATAAACAAGGCGATAGCCTCTTGCAGAATTGTGTCGCTTACAGCCCGCATAGCACTAGGGCCAGACGGGTAGTCTGTAGGCCTACACATGGAGCGCACTCAACCCATTGTGCAACCAGCAGCAGTGATGAATATTGCTCTCTGATTTCATAAATAACGACAATTTGTATAAAAAGTGCGTTTAAACAAATGATCATATTAATAGAAGCCCGCATAACAGTAAAGCTAGACGGGTGGTTTAAACACATGCGAAAGTTCTCGTACGGGTCCGCTAGTAATGATAATAATAATACTTATAATAATAATGATGATGCAACAAGCCTGCGTCTCTATTTCCTTCTCCTATCTCTCTCCCTCTGAAGTGCTGAAATGGCTAGGGATTCGCCACTCACCAGGCATGATGCAACTACTTGCATGACTCATACATTTACGTATGGACAGTTGAGTGAAATCAGCACCTTTCATGTTACTAAAAAAAAGTTATGTCGATTTTTTTTACTGTAGATTAATACTATTTCACAAGATGATAAAATTCCTAACAGACAAAACTCGTAAACACCAATATTTCGGTGTGTGCAACAGAATTTAAAATGAAGAATGGATCTCAGCGAGTACTTTTTTTTTCGTATAAACCCCCCTAGGGGTTCACATCTAGTGGGACGTCGGTTGTCGACCACGGGGCCCCAGCTGAGTCCGGCATTGCTTCAACTTTCTTGTGTCGGGCTCCTCTCCGTCTTCTTTCCTGTCGACCTCACTTGGTAAACTCTTGTTCTCTTCCGACCTCGAGAGTATTAAGGTATTTGAGGCCTAGGGAGTCTCTTCCTTTTCCGCCTTAATTGACCCTTGTCTCATATTTTCTGATACCCTCTTTCTGCGAGGGGTCAGCCATCTTTTTCTTTTCATGTTATCTCCTGCCTTCTGCTCAAGGCCCTCAAGGAGGCAGGGTGTATATAGCCTCACCACTTCTGGTGCACCCTGGATATTGCTACACCCTCAGGAGCTCACGGCTGGTGGGTTTGGGAGTTGGCGACCCTGAGGGATTCCTGAGCTGGGTCCGGTTTTCCCCTTTTTATATATTACCTCTGGGGTGGACCCTCTCCTCTTTCACTTTCCTATCTGCCTTTCATGGCTCAACTTCCTTCCAAGTCCCTCATTCCGCATTCTTCCAGGGTTGAGGGTATTTCTTTTCCTTCTGCCCTTTCTTTGCCTTATTCTCCTTTTGTTTTCCATTTCTTCTTCTAGTAACTTATATAAGTTAGTTTTAGTTACAGTTTACATTTCATTTTCATCTTCACGATCACCAAACCATTAGGGGCCGATAACCTAGATGTAAGGCCCCTTAAAACAACAATTATCATCATCATCATCATCATCATCATCATTTTCGTATGACGAGAGCACCAAATTTCATTTAAAGAGCACCGTGGTGCTCGTGAGCACCAGGTTGAGAACGCTTCTTGTAGAGGATAGTCTGAGAACAATATAAGCCTGCCGTTTACTCTTTTCAACACGAAATCATTTTTAGAACACGCTTTTAGCAGATGATAAGTTGGTGATAAGTTGATCGCTAGTCGGAATGGAGTTTTATATGGGAGATTACTACTGTAGAACACATTGCGTTGTTGTCATGCAATTGCTTCCCCATTATCGCGCTGCATCAGGTGTGATCAGCCAACATATGACACACAATTCACTCATCAGTGTTAACAAGGCGCCCAGATGCATTTGCAATTTAGACGAGCATTGACGCTTGATATTCAACGGGCCGGGACTTTCACATGTTCCAGATTGTGTGGTAATACGTCATGTTCTCCACACAAGTAATTGTATATGACTCCTCTGAGTCTCCCCAGTCATTGTGATGTAGAAGTACTTGTATAAATAAAGAGAGATCTTTTCAAATGAGTCTCGTGAGATGCAGTTAAAATTTACACTCTTTACAAATTGTTAGAATACGGTGTTTGAAGCCATTTTCATTGTTGCCTTAGTAAACAAAAGTTTGATGTTTTTTAGTCGGTCAACAAGTTTGTACCCAAATAAGATCCAAGTGCATTTATTAATCTCGTGTATTTATTTCAGAGTTAGGGAATAACCCATCTCATTTATAACAAGGGAAATAACATCAGCCGCCGTCAACCGATGAACGGTTAACGGCTGAGTGAAAAACCCCAGCGCGCGATGGTGCTGATATATACATATTACCCTGTATGATGACATGGGCCAACGGCCTAGCAATGTTGAAACACCGGATCCCATGAGAACTCCGCAGTTAAGCAACATTGGGCGCAGTCGGAACTTGGATGGTATGCCGGTTCTAGGCACTGCGCGCTGTTGGCCAACATAAGGAGGAGCGGAAAGGCCCTGGCCACCCTACCGCACGTAAACTCCGGCTGGGGGTAGCCTCTTCGGAGGCTCGGACCTGCCTTCGGGCAGAATACCAATTAATTAATTTAATTAATGATGACATGAAACCTGCAAATAAAACTAACTACGGATTTAACAACTAACTAACTTACTAGAGGAAGAAGAATATAAAAGACAACAAGGAAATAGAAGAAAAACAGACAGTGAAATGAAATGCCCTTGAAGGATGAGGACTGAGGTACTAGGAATGAAGTAGAGCCATGAAAGGCAGATAGGAAAGGGAAAGAGGAGAGGGTCCAACCCAAATGCAATGGGAAAAGGGGAGAAACAAGACCCAGCTCAAGAATCCCTTAGGGTCGTCAACTTCCAAACTTACCAACCGTGAGCCTTTGAGGGTGTTGCGCTATCAAGGGTGTACCTTTAGTGGTAGGGCTGTACGCATCCTGGCTCCTTTAGGACTTTGAGCAGAAGGGAGGAGATATGAAGAAAAGAAACACAAGAGGTTTGGCCCTTCGAAGAATGAAGGATCAGGAATGATGTGGGAAGGGCCAATGAATATGGTAAAGTTTAAGACTCCCTAGGCCTCGAGTGCCTTTATATCGTTGGTGTTGGAAGAGAGCAGGAGATGACCAAGGGAATTCAACAGGAAAGATGGCAGAAAGGGGCCCGGTACTTGTAAGTGGATGAAATGCAGGTCTAATCTGGGGTCCCGTGGTCACCAACCCGAGTCCTACTAGTTATGAGCCCCTGGGGGTTAACTTACAATTAGCTTAGGCCTACATAATGGAAGAGAAAATGGATAATAAAAAGAAAATACCGGAATAAAGGAAATAAAAGACAGAGAAAGGAAATGCCTTCAACCCTCGAAGAATGAGGATTGTGTCACTTGGAAGGAAATAGAGCCATGAAAGGCAGATACGAAAGGCAGGGGAGATTTTCCACCCAAAATTCGCAGGTTAAAGGCGAACATACAGTCCCAGCCTAGGAATACTTTGGGGCAATTAGCTTCTAAGAGCACCATTCTCCACGGCGAGCCATGCGTGGAGGGGTTAGACTACCCCTGCCTCCTTTAGGGCCTCGTACAGGAGGCGGGAGATACAGAAAGGAGGTTTGACCCCTCGAAAAATGAGGTATCACAATAGAAAATACGAGGGTCATTCAAGACAGAAAAGTGAGAGGCATCCTACAATCCATATAGGCCTTGATATCGTCGGGGATGAAAGAGAATTAAGAAAAAGGGAGTTGTAGTTTTATGTGACCGTAAATCTTGTGATTATGAGCCACGGGGCCTCCTTTTTACGTGGAATCCAAACCACAGGACATGGCATTTCACTTCGAAAATCTCGCAAGCATTGACCGGGAATCGAGCCCAGTCCACCTCAGTGAGAGGCCAACAGCTTGACCGCTGTGCCACCACGCCCCGCAAGAGAGAACTACGATTGATCAAGGGAGATCGATAGGTAAGATGTTTGAGAGGAACCCGGAAGTGGAGGCAATGCCCGAGTTCGCCGAACAACGACCAATAGTCTAAATGGTGAGCACATGGGGGAGACAAATCGCAAACATTTTCCATGTTGGTTCCTGCATTACTCTTCTGTCCATCATTGTGTGCTGTTTCATACAGGGGCTTGGATACCATGATCGCAAGATACGTTTACTTGGTTGATTGTAGATGGGGGTTATATTTCTGATAACCTGTGTTATAGCGGTGTTTGCCGTAGGGCGTGTACTTACGTTCAGGCTGGCATTTGGGTGGAGGAGGCCATGTAACCATCCCACCATTTGCTTGTTGTAGAAAAAATATGACGGTACAATGGTACAATTAATGTTTTAAGGGAATGGGCCTAACATAGAGTTTATCGGACCCTAATATTGTAGAATAGGGATGATGGCTGAGGTGGTAACCAAACCCACACTCTAGTCAGCTATCCTCACTCAGCCTTCAGACCAGCATTAAAGTTCGAATCGATTTATACCTTTCACTATAAAAAGTACCGACAGCAGTGGCTACGCTGGTTAAAGCGCAGCGTTAGGTCATGGGACCAAGCTCTCTGCTGACTCGGTAGACGCGTGGGTTCGAGCCTCACCGTCGGCCGTCCTTGAAATGGTTTTCCGTGGTTTCCCATTTTCAACACCAGGCAAATGCCGGGGCGGTACCTTCTGATAGGCCACGGCTGCGTCCTTCCACATCCTAGCCCAATTTAATTCATCTTCATCCATTCCATCTCTCATCTCGACGCGCAGGTCGCCCACGGGCGTCGACTAGAAAGACCTGCACTCGGCCTCTCAGGAGGCCACACGACAAAAAAAAACTATAAAAAGTATAAAGTAAAAAGTATAAACAAAATTAAAATAGCTTGTACAGGCGACACTGAAAAACGTGCTTCAAAACTACACACAATACACTTTGCGGCAGTGTTGCAATTCTTAGGATCGGAAAAATTAAGGTACTATCCCGGCATTTGTCTGGGGTGAGTGTGGGAAAACCCGCTGAAAAAAATCATACTCAGAATAGCAATTGTAACCGCCGGGTCTTGAACCATCGATGTCCGGACTACCTGCGGCCTCCCCTCTCACCACAGTCGTGGTGCACGATTTAACGAGCACTGCTACGCTACGGGTGTGCCTGAGGATACATTTTGAGTTTTCAATTTCATAAGTGGGCATTTAGCAACGTTTCTAACTACTAGCGGGTGTATTTCTGTAGGTTCGAGTTCGATTCCCGGCTCTGCCAAGAGATTAAATTCTATTCTGAGGGTTGGAACGGAGTCTAATCCACTTCGCGAGGCAAAAACTGAGAAGAGGTGGGTTTGGATCTTACCTCAGCTATACTGAAAGTGGTTTTTTGGGGTTTCCCACTTCTACTCCAGGCGAGTGCCAGGATGGTTCCTAACTTAAGGCCACGGGCGCTTACTTCCTAAACGTCACCTTAATTACAAATACACGCACATGGCTGAGGTGGGAATAGAACCCATCTCCTCTCAGTTTTGCCTCACGAGGTGGAGCGTACCCCATTGTAGCCCTCAAACCAGAATTAAATTTCTTGGCAGAGCCGGGAATCGAACCTGGACATCCGGGGCGACAACCAAGAAAACCAGCTGCTACACCATGAAGTATTGCGGGGTAGAAAATTTAAATTTAAATAGACTTTTACGCGATTTAAGCATTCAAACGCAATGAAGCTTGATACAGTAAATGATAAAACACTGTGTAATGCACTGGCAACTAATTTATTACAATTGTTTACATAACCTTAACATGGCGGCTGTGCGAATTTTTTAAATTAAGTTTTTATTTCTTGTGTATTAATCATTCAAGCAAAGTGAACGTTTGAATAATGAACCTGTGCAATAATCTTCATCTAATACTACATAAATCTAAGGCCTACAAGGCGACCATCCGAAATATTTAGAAGGTTCTCAATAATTATTACTCTACGACAGCAATCAAACAGAAATTTTGTACGTCGATAGAAGCTATGAACATAAGTTCACCTATGGGACTTTCAATAACCTGGTGAGCACAAATCCAACATGGCGGCGACGCTAAATATAAATATTTAAATGGACGTTTCTCGCGTTTTAACAATCCGAACGCAGTGTAACTTGGTACGGTAAATGCTTATAGAAATGTTAATCCACTACAAGCTACTAATTGAAGTGATAGAAGCCATTTCTTCAGTGTTGCCTAATTCTATTAAAGAAAGCTTTCCAGTCGGTAAAATATATTGTGCCTTATTACATTAGGCGGGAATACAAGTATTTACATACCCTGACCTGTAGGAAATGAGATATTATTACAAACTACCACGCTCTTAAGATTTTATGTCATCCAATTAAGTACGGTAATCCATTTTGTGCACAAAAGCGTGTTAGTTTGTAATAATATCTCAATTCTGTCAGGTTAAGGCATGTAAATACTTGTTTTACCGCCTAATCTAATTGGGCACAATTTGTATTGACCGACTGGAAAGCTTTCCTTATCCCACGAGGACTGGCGCATGGGTAGTTTTGACCCGAGGCTTGAATAATGCTCTGTATTTTCGTTTTGGTCAGTCCTCATTTCCTGTCGCTTACAGTACCTTCCTTCCTAGCCTTGAACTTCGCCCTGCAAAAGTAACATGTCCATTACCTTGTGAACACCCAATTTTTTTCTCTATTATTTACGGTTGGTTCAGATTTAGATCTACCCATGCCGCCAGTCCTCGCGTGACAAATTTTCGGCTTATGTTCGTCGGGAAATCTGTAAAAAATAAGGGAGAAAATCCACCTATTTTGGTGCAGCACAATCACATAGCTCACGTTCTTGTTGATCCATGTTTAGAGTCTAGTGACACCTTGGTCATCAGCTCCTTAGTTTTAAAAGTTGAGATGACTCCTCTGCCATCACTATCAAGGCCAAATATACTGTTACGAATATACTGTTTCTGCATGTTAAATCTGAAAAATATAAATAAACCTCATTTTATATTGGGAATAGTTCATAGGAAGACACCAGGTGTAAAATTACTTCATTAAAATCCGTACGACTACACACTACGGGTCAAAATGACCCGGCGCCAGTCCTCGTATTATATTTTTTCACGGCAGTTCTCAAGGGTGAACAACTACTGAGTCGCAACATTCGAGTAACTTTCACGAACAGACACCACACGACTCGAGGCCAGGAACCAATCACGAGATTTTAGGTTTACAACGCTGACACTGTACCACTGACCCACTGAGGATCCTAGTATAGTAGGCTATATAGGTGTAGAAATTAGCCACTACCGTACCCAGAAGAAACACTCCAATTGGCAACCTGAGGTACCAATGTGATAGAGGATGAGCAGCTTGCTGGCTGAGGGCCTTCGTAAATAATTCATTCCCAGCCAGTCAGCGGTCCCTATTACCACTGGTAATAGTTTCATCGATAGTAAGTTATCGACTTCGCTTGTCCTTCCCCCTACCCCTCCCACTCCCCCACAGCTTCCTCTTCCTTCGCCGCCTCCTTGAATATTCTAATACGAAACGTTTATCCCAAACTTTGGAGCATGTGCTCCTTTTTTTCTTCGCTAGGAAGCTGCTCGTTTTATTTCAGATGCAAATAGCTCGGTCTATGGCAGTTGGCTCTAATTTAATTATAATAATGGTGAGATGGGTTGAAGAGGAAGCCATAAAACATTATGTAGCTACTAAACCATTTTTAATTGATTAGCCTTTAAATGATGGACTACTTATAGGTTCGGTACCACACACAAGCCTCCTTCACTAGCGCCGTCTCAGTCTGGGGAATCCCCTCTCCGTAATTGCCCCGACTTACATAAACAAACAGATTGCTAACAAGGGAGGTTAGTGACTCTATTGAGGCATCTGTGCTTTGTGTGCACCAGCCTCTGTACCAGTGCGTGTTAACTCAGTAACCCACCATATGAGCACTTGCCAGACAATATTAGCCCACGTATTTTGAATTAAAACACAAAATCCTTTATTGACACCCTTACTTGTATCGCTCTTGAATTCCTACGGTACCTCTCCTCTCCTCATAGCACTCACTCACTCGTACACTCATTCCACAATGCCTTTACTACGAGTACAATGCCTTTACACCAATGCATTCTGTTCGTAATCGAGAAAATAGATACACAAAATTAACACTCCAGATTCCTATACACCGAACCATGAAGTTCAATAAATCTTTTGTTTGCACCACCATACGCCTCTTCAACACCTTCGATTTATATAAGTTCGTCAACATTGGAAGCACTGCAGCTCTCAAAAGACGTCTTTCATCCTACTTCTTGGAGCAGTATACCTCTCATATCTGATTACTGCATTATCTAAAAATACCAGTTTTAGTTCAATTATAACATCAGGCAATAGCTGACAACCTGCCTACTTTAATATCTATTCTTGTAGCCTATATGGTGTTCGTTTTTCAGGCCGATACTGTGTCTGTGTGCACTCTTTTGTATATAATTTTTCCACTAATTTTATTATTATTATTATTATTATTATTATTATTATTATTGTATTATTACTGCCTTTTTCTTACTATCATTGTTAGACTATTATTATTCACAGTGTGAATGTTAGTGAAATGTTTTATTTTTATAAGCCCTAATATTATTTTATGTAGAGCGCTGCTGTGAAGGAGCTCTTAAGCTCTAAGTGTAGCCGTGGAAATAAATCAATCAATCCAGGTGAATGCTGAGATTAAAACATATCTAAATCATATTCCCAATCCTAGTGTCAGTAATTTTTTTTTGTCGTGTAGCCTCCTGAGAGGCCGAGTGCAGGTCTTTCTAGTCGACGCCCGTGGGCGACCTGCGCGTCGGGATGAGAGATGGAATGGATGAAGATGAATGAAACTGGGCAAGGATGTGGAAGGAAGCGGCCGTGGCCTGTCAGAAGGTACTGTCCCAGCATTTGCCTGGTGTTGAAAATGGGAAACCACGGAAAACCATTTCAAGGACAGCCGACGGTGGGGCTCGAACCCACGCGTCTACCGAGTCAGCAGAGAGCTTGGCCCCTTGACCTAACGCAGCGCTTTAGCCCACGTAGCCACTACTGTCGGTGTGTCAGTAGCCTAATTGAAACTTTAAGTTTATAAACCACAATAAGAGCAACAGGTGAAGAATTTCAGGAAATGAAACTAGAAATATACCATTCGTACTTGATAGCCTATAGCGCCTCGGCTTTATAAAGTTTGCATTGGGCCTTATACAATAACAAATACAAATAATATTGTAGACTCACATTCAAAGAGGTTTTCTGAGAAAAATTACTTTCATCTCTAAATAATTTTCAAGTTTTAATCCCATGATCATAGAATACTGCTCTTTTTTCATTTGGATGCTGTTCGGCTCAGTAGCTAAGTGGTTTGTAGGAATAGGATTTGGTTGCATTTCCGGATGACAACCCAAGGCTCCCAATGATGGTGATGACAGAAGTATTTCAGTAAGTGTTCGTTTCTGACGCGTGGCTGATCCTCCTTTCAGTTATGATCCTCTGCCAACCAAATTCCACTATTTCCCAACTTTGGAAACGTTGATGTCTGGAGACCATTATACCAGCAATGCGCAGTTAATACCGTACTCAGACGAACACTGTGGTTTATGTGAGGCTTGGTGAATGCCCTAAAATGATCCAATGTCTTATGAACATACAGTACATGGAAAGGTAAAAGAATAGATTCTTGTACTTCCATTGTAGGCTATCTGATTTCCTAAACATGAGCAGTGTTCCCGAGAACGTTAAGTCATGATCCACACCTGCAGCGAGGAAGTATAAGTTCGTAGATCGCAGGTTTGAACACCACGCCAGCAATCCTTAATTAGCTCGCCAGAACTCCAGTTCCCAAATGCCCACATTTTTTTTTTTTGAAATATGAAAAAAATATTTATTAATAAAGTTAGACAACTTTGCTACGTTGTGCAATATGTGAGATGAAAAGTGAATTTGGAAACTAATTTCATGACAGTATTATGATAATTAGAATTCGGATGTTTTTGTATTAATTGGATAGCCTGTAACTCCCTATGAGCAGTTTAGTGGAGGCATGGTGTGGTAAAGGAGTTCTTGTTTAGCTGTTAAACAAGCAAAAATGGAGTACACAGAAGCATTCTTAGAATTTTGTAAAAGAAAAAAAAAGGTCTAGGAGTAAAGAAATTATATTCTCACAGTCCTGATTACTCTTAACTTGAAGCATAGGTTCATGTTTGATGGTGTCGTATACATATGTAATTTTTGAGACCACAGAACCTTGAGAAATGAGCACATAGGTTACAGTATACAGTAATGCTGTGTTTCATCGAAATTCAACGTTTTTATTTTATTTAACCACGATAGAGTAGTTCATGAGATCTTAGAAATCAATAGTCCTAAAATGAAATTTTGTTACGTTGTGCAATATGTGAGATGGAAAGTGAATTTGGAAACTAATTTCATGACAGTATTATGATAATTAGAATTCGGATGTTTTTATATTAATTGGATAATTGGATATTATTTCTAAACAAACGAAATGCCTAGTTAAGACATGCTAACATGTTTGGGGTGACTGCAAAATGCTGTTGTATTTATCGTTGTAAATTCGGTTCAGGGAATTGGAGCATCTTGTTCAACAAACCGTATACTTGGGTGTGTGTTGAACTTGTCTGCTAACCTGTGTTTATGTGGTAGTGTGTATAGGTGTATTACTGATGAATATTATTTGAAATAAAGTACTATACCGGCACTTTGCATGGTGGAAGTGTGGGAAAACCACACTCACGGTGGCCGCTGTCAACTCCGGGTATCCAACTGCCGATCTCCAGACTTGCTGCAGCAAGCCCATCGCGATCGTAGTGTATGATTTAACGTGTACGACTACGCTGTGGGGTGACTGACTGCAAAAGGAAAGAGCGCATGAAGAAAGTTGAACTCAAGTGTCGAGAACTTTTTGCACACCATCCTATAAATGCTTAATCATCTAGGTTCTAACGATAATTGAAATAGGAAGGCTATGTCATATCCCGCGACGTAGCCATTTGCGTAAATAGCATAACAGGTCTACCTTGGGCAGCTGAAGCAAGTCCAAAGATCGACACTAATAGCGGCTAAATAAGTACATAGTGCATTTTTTCTCCGCTTTATCCACATTCCCCCCGGGCAACCACCAAGATAGTACCTTATTTGATGTTCCGGGGCACCTACCTCATCCCAGTCCCTAATACTGTTGCGCTGACTACTACAGTCAATACATAAATACAGGTTATCTCACAAATTTAACTCTCACTCAAGTACTTGAGGCCGATAACCAAGATGTCCAAACCCTCTAAATTGAATTAACAACAACAACAACAACAACAACAACAACGCTACATTGTGGCTTTTAAGCACCCATGGTACCAATTAGTACTCATAAAAGTTTACATCATCAACCTACGTGTATTTATGTGATGAAACCATATACTGTACTCATGAGAATTCCAAAATAATATTTTATTTCATTTATTGGAGCTTATTTCATTCAGGCGCCCAAATAATTTTCTTTGCTCTCTTTAGAGCAGAATAAAATATTCCGAAATCCTCTCAGAATTATTAGTGTTTGTTCCAATTACTTTCAGTTTCTTTGGAAGTTCAATCCAGTCTATAGTTTTGTGTTATTAACATTTTATTTCGTGCATTTATACACAAGAATCACAACCATTGCTCCGTAAAATTGTTTGTAAATGGCTAGAATTTCACACAAAACAATATAATTTTATAAACTAAGCTGACCTCTAAACACTGCTTCATTCTAATTTATGTAATGAATTTATTTTCATCCCTGGAAAATGATCACTACTCATACTTCAATATAATAAGTTCACTAATTAGAATGTGTTCTACAAAACCTTCTTGTCTGACTTCACCTTTAAAGATGCCGACTCTTTAGCTGCCCAAGAGATGAATTCGTTATTTCCTGGAAATAAGGTCCTGTTCTTAATTCGTGATGCTTTAAAGAGCCGTCGACAGGACTGGATGTGATCTCCAATGGTTGAGCCTAAATTCCCCCCAGGAAAATACTAGGATAGTAGAGTACCCTATCTCAAGTGTGAAGCACTTTTCCCATTTGTTGACCCCAATAGTTGCAGTTACACACACTACTACAGACACTGCAGAAACATAGGTTATTCTACGAATTAAATGCGAACCTAAGTGTACCAGCACTGTGGCGTAGATGTGCTCGTCAAATCGTGCACCACGATTGCGAGGACAGCTGTAGCAAGTCCAATGATCACAGGTTCGAATCCGGGAAATGACAGTGGCTATCCCGAGTATGGTTGTTCTCCGTTTTTTCAACATTCCCTCCTGGAAAATGCTGGGATAGTACCTTACTTCAAGTCCCGGGGCTCCTATCTCATATCTGTCCTCAATGCAGTTACACTCACCACTACGGACATCACAGGAATACGGGTTATGAGACAAGTTCAACACACTCAACTAGAAGGACTGAAGACCATGATGTCCCAAACTCCTGAAATGAATTAACAACGACAACCAAGTCCCTAAATAAATATTAAAACTAAAACAGTAATAGGTCTATGCTTTTCAGAATAGCATGTAAAGCATGCGTGGAGAGTTTTGTCGGAATAACCCTCGTAAATATCAATTTATTTCTGTGTAATTAGTTCTGCCTTTATTATCTTAAGCATGTATAATAGACTCATCAAGGTCTGCAAATACCGGTTTCAATTAAAGTATTTTGATCATTCCCTTTATTAATTAATACTGAACATATTCTTAATTAACCTTGCTTACTAATTGCACGACGATGGACGGTGCACAACAAATGAACTGTGAATACAGTGTACCGTTGCCGTAGCCCGTGAATAATACGAGCAATCGGTCATGCTCTAGCTGCAACACGGACTTTTTAATACGTTGTAGCTTCAATAACGATTCCTAATGTCTTCTCATCCGAATCGAGCAAATTGGGACTGTCCCTAGAACGAAAAGCTGCCATTCCATCACGGAGGTGAATTGACCAAACTGTCAACAGACTCATTCCGAGTGTGAACTGACACACCACGGCAAATTAATAGCATATTGTAATGAACTTCAAATAAATTGCAATAATAGTTTGGGCTTTAACAATATAATTACAGCCCAACCAAAACAGATAATAATAATAATAATAATAACAATAATATTAATAAATATAATAATAATAATAATAATAATAATAATAATAATAATAATAATAATAATAATAATAATAATAATAATAATAAAACAATACTATTGGTTTTACGTCCAATTTAACTACTGATTCTTCTAGAGGTGGTAGAGTGACGGAATTTTGCCCTGAAGGGGATCTTTAAGGTGCCAGTAATTCTACTGACACGCTTTCTCACATTTGCGCACCCTCAAACTCCAACTGCCTGCGCCAGGATTTGATCCTGCAACCTTGGTAACAGCAGGCAAGAACGTTACCACTGTGCCACGCTTCAATTCAGTTCTTTACCCAGTTCCATTCATCTTAATATTAACTTCTCCATTGTTCTTATTTAATTTACGGGCATGGTTATCGTTGTCATCAAATCTTTGTACATTGGTACGCATTGAATGGGTATGATAACCTGCATTATTATGGTGTCTTTAGTGGTGAGTATATTGGTAACTGAGGCTAAGATTAGGAAGCAAGCGACCATGACCTTAAATTTGGAACCCCCGGTATTTGTCTGGAGTAGAAGTGGTAAAGCACGGAAAAATAAACATTTTCTCAGATTTACAGAGGTGTGCAAATTATTAGAGTCAAATAAAGAATTTAAATTTGTCACAATTTTTTATTCAAAATGATTTTATTTTATTTTTGTTACCCTATTTAGTAATGATTTCTCCCCTGTGGACTTACAACGTTTCCCACAAGGAATTTCATCTGGAAATTTTTGAAATTGGAGGTTCTGAGGGACACCTGAGCTGGGTCTGCTTTTTTTTCCTTTCTTCATTGACTATGGAATGTATCCCCTAAATCGGGTGACTTAAATCCATCGGCCACGAATCTTTGAATAGTTCAAGAGTGCACAATCAGTAATAATAAAAGACTTCCAATCTCTCTGGTCTAAATTCACCATGCTTATCAAAACGTGCGGAATTCTGCATTAATAAGGCTCCTCTTTTTGTGGAAAATGTAAACAATTAGTTTCCTGTCAGTTTCATTACAAACATGTTAGTAAGATTATTGATTAAACATGAAATAATTTTAGCGCCTTGCAAATCATTTCTACTGTATTAAGTCACGAAACGTACAAGGTGAAAAAAAAAATCCACAGCCTGCTTCCAGTCTCCGACCGGGTCAGGAATGGAATGAATGAAGTTCCCATCCAGCGGCGAGGATATGAAATGTGCCGACTGCCGAAGCCTGTCGCACTCCACTGGGGCATTGATTAAATGAATGACAGATGAAATGAAATGATAGTGGAGAGTGTTGCTGGAAAGACATTTTGACAGGGAAAACCAGAGTACCCGGAGAAAAACCTGTCTGCCTCCGTTTTGTCCAGCGCAGATCTCACAAGGAGTGACCGGGATTTGAACCACGGACCGAGCGGTGAGAGGGCGGCGTGCCGCCGCCTAAGCCACGGAGGCTTCACAAAACGTACAAAGTAAATGTTGGAAAACTAGCATCGAGTCTAATAAATTTCACACCTCTGTACCTCAAGTGTTTGAGAGTAACCTGTTTCAACCCGTAGACCAGAACTAATTTTCTAGCTAGAGCAGGCAATCGAACCCATGACTCTTGGTGCAGGAGTCTCTACACCTAGCCCTAGCGATTGCCAGGTGGAGAGAGGGATAAGGGATTGACACACATTATTACCTGGCTGAGGAGCAGATCCTATCCTGCGTGAAGTAGCATCATCGTCGTTATCGGGGTCTGTGTTGTAATACACTGTCAAAAGCAGACAAGTCGGGCGAAGGGGTAAACTATGACAAATGACCATTCTAAGATGTAGGGAGTAGTAAGGGCGCGGAGCTGTAAATAAAGCGAGCGAGCAGCGAGCAGTGAGGCGGGTGTGGGTGGCGCGGGCATCGAGTTCCTCGCGAGCAGCAAAACCTACCAGCTCATTATGTGCACCAACTTTCAAAGGCAAACTTGGCTCCGCCAGCCAAACTAATAAACAATCAACAAGAACTAGAGCAGCGTAGGGGCGGATACCAGCATGCAGGGCGGAGGGGAACATCATCTGGAGTTGGTCTAGGACTCGATCCCAGGTATTATAGTTACAACCTTCTACCTGGATTGCCAAGTGCACTATAGAGGAACATCAT
The DNA here is from genome assembly GCA_946902985.2 of Meconema thalassinum. NCBI lineage: Eukaryota > Metazoa > Arthropoda > Insecta > Orthoptera > Tettigoniidae > Meconema > Meconema thalassinum. The sequence continues at coordinate 1,105,104,543 of OX336389.2, read as the reverse complement.
GTGGAGTGAGGATGGAGTCGATCCCAGGTATTGTAGTTACACCCTCCTACCTGGATAGCCAAGTGCACTATACAGGGTGATTTTTTTCCACCGTGTACAAACTCTAGGGATTGGTCGCGTAGAGGATACGGAACAAAAATGGTCTAATGAACTATGTCCGGAAATGCATGGTGTCCATGCTAGGGACCAATCTTCCTTCCACATTACCCAACAGGCCGGAACTATCGGCGTTTCTTGCGGGTGACTTTGCCTCCCTTGCTGGAAGACGTAACATTGAGGATTCGCAGGGCTATGTGGCTGCTACATGATGGTGCTCCGGCACTCTTCTCCGTTAACGTCCGGACGTATCTCAATTGTGTCTTCCATGGTCGATGGATCGGACGAGGATGTCCAGTTGCATGGCCTGCTCGTTTACCAGATCCCAACCCGTGCGATTTCTGGTTACGGGGCCATCTCAAAAGTATCGTGTATGCAGAGCCTATTCCAGATGTGCAGACACTGGAGAAGCGTATTCACTCTGCCTTTGACACTGTTCTGTTGCAGCCTGGCCGATGTGAACGTGTAAGACAGAACATGCTACCAGGGCCGTAATTCTAAATAGGCTAAGTAGGCTGCAGCCTAGAGCGGCAAATTTTCAGGGACGGAAGTTTGACAATTTATTCAAAAGCTAAAATGAAGTATTTCAGATGTAAATAATATTTTCCGCGCGAATTTAAGAATACATGTTACTTAAAAATATGTTTTAGTCCTTCTACATAGCCTACTATCTAAAACTATAACATAACACAAATTCACAAATACAACAAACACACTTTCATATGAGTACGTTATTAACGAGTTTACCATTAAGAAATCTATGAAAATTTCTAACGTCAAAATTACGAGGGGTGAGTTGTTTTAGAGAAGTTCGTATATTTTTCAACAAATAATCCAGTAATTAACTACATTTAGTGTAATTTCATTTCACCGTGTAGGATAACTTAATTAAAATTGAACACAGTTCTTCAATTACGAAAAAGATAGTCATTAGTATTAAAATAGAACAATATGTGTAATATAGTGATTACTGATCTCCAAGAACAAATTAATTAGTGAAGTTTTAAACCCATTTCATTTTTAACGAATCATAAAAGAAGTAAAAAGAAAGGAAGTAGATAACTCATTTCATTATATAATTTATTATGTAAAGCATTAAAATTGTAGTTTTATATAAACTAAATTAACTTTATGTTTAAAAAAGTTGAAAACGCCAATGAACTCTATCCCTTTGTTGTATAAAACAAATGTATTAAGCAAATATCAACTACAGAGGGGGCGGCAAATGGACTTTAGCCTATAGGAGGCATATTCATAAATCCGGCTCTGGATGCTACGGCACGTACACGCATGCGTGGAGGCACATGGAAAGCATTTTCAACACATACTGTAACTGTGGCTGCTTGGTACACGCCATCTCTGTAACAAAGTATGATCTAATAGAGTTTGTACACGGTAGAAAAAATCACCCTGTAGAGGAACATCGTGTGGAGTGAGGATGGACTCGATCCCAGGTATTGTAGTTACACTCTCCTACCTGAACAGCCAAGTGCACTATAGAGGAACATCATGTGGAGTGAGGATGGAGTCAATCCCAGGTATTGTAGTTACACCCTCCTACCTGGATAGCCAAGTGCACTATAGAGGAACATCATGTGGAGTGAGGATGGAGTCGATCCCAGGTATTGTAGTTACACTCTCCTACCTGGACAGCCAAGTGCACTATAGAGGAACATCATGTGGAGTGAGGATGGAGTCGATCCCAGGTATTGTAGTTACACTCTCCTACCTGGACAGCCAAGTGCACTATAGAGGAACATCATGTGGAGTGAGGATGGAGTCGATCCCAGGTATTGTAGTTACACCCTCCTACCTGGATAGCCATGTGCACTATAGAGGAACATCATTCGGAGTGAGGAAGAGCTCGAACCCAGGTACTAAACTGTAATTAATTTAATTCACCCTGCAACTTGTACATCCAAGAACAGGTCTACTATGAAGGGACCCCCTCGTATCGCTGGGACTAGCATTATTGGCTGTCAACCTAGAAGTCCAGATTCAGCCAACAAATTTAATCAGGTCTAAGAGCTTGAACGTGAGACACCCAGCTTCATGAGGCAGATTTGAGAAGAGGTGGGTTTGATTCCCACCTCAGTCATCCTAGAATTGACTTCCGAGGTTTCCCACTTCTACTCCAGGCAAATGATTGGATGGTACCTAATTTAAGGCCTCAACCGCTTCGTACACTACCCTAGCCTCTATTACAAATGTAACGTTCTCGCTTGCTGAGCCCAAGGTTGCAGGTTCGAAACCTGGCGCAGTCAGCTGGCATTTGAGGGTGCGCAAATGCGAGGGAGCCGTGTCAGTACATTTACTGGCACGTTAAAGATCTCCTTCGGGGCAAAATTCCGGTACCCCGGCGTCTCTAAAAGCCAGTGTAGTTAAAAGGGACGTAAAACCAATAACATTATTATTATTATTCTATTACAAATGCATACACACTAGTACAGCCATCACAATCGCACAGGCTATCAGTCAGACTACACACACGCACGCAAACATTTAACTGTATCGGAGTACATGACCATGATGTCACAAAGCACCTAAAGGAATCAAAAACAACAGCACTATGAATGAACGTCATGGGGATTGGTGCTGGACTCGAACCCAGGGCCAGTGAAGTAGTTTTCTTCCTTCTCTTTCGTACGTTGACAGCCATGTGCCTCATGATGCGAGTCGTGGGCAACTAGGCTTCTAACAGTAAATGGTTCGATCTCTGGGCATGCTAAAATTGTGGGATTTTTACATTTCCTTCCTCTCCATTCCCGTACACACTCCATGTAATTGCTGGGATGGAGTCCTGGTGGCCAAATGTTACCCTGACCGTTCTAGTTAAATGGCTGGATGACGACCCTTTATGTGTGAATGAACTTCATGCTAATTCAGTAGCCGTCTACCATAATAGAATTGTACGTATTGAGACTATTGTCCCAATGGTCCCTGGTTTGAATCATGGCAATAACCACAATTCAATTTTTAACACGGTTTTAACTCCATTTCAACCACCCAGGAATTAGATTTCCACGACTTCCATTAGCATGCACACACAGTACAGTGTACTAATCGGAGTTTTTTATTATGGATACTCTAGTTTAGGCCTTAATTACAACCAAACCAACAGACCCATTGAAAAACTAGTCATACCAATATTTTCCTTGTTTAATTCTGCGTTAGACTATATAAGCCAATTATTTTCAAGTTTATTAATTATTTATTTATGGTTGTATGAAAAATTGTCCGTGTTTTTGACGTCTTTTCTTGGAACAGCTCACTTAAAACTATATACATGGAAAACTACTTGGCTGAGGGTAATGAAATTTTTATATGTGATAGGCACAAGTATTGGTAGTGCAAATCTCAAGTTTCAATTTTTTTCAACTACCCAATAAGAAGTTCTTATACTTTTTCTCACGTAATGTTTTCTCAGCCCAGGATAAACGTAGGCTACAGCAGGCAACTTGGTCTCATTTTGAAGCTCTCATTCGTGATTATCGGAAACTACGACCACTGTAAACGTACAGTGTGATGACGAATTTATGAAGAGTAATATTAATGGGAGCTTTTGTGCGTTCCGGTCCGTGCGATTAAAAGCGAGCGGGCTTGTGAAATCCGGTGCAGCGTTGCCGCGTTAAGTTGCAGTCGTCGCGGCTCGCAACGAACGAACACTGCTTTAAGTTTCCTTTCAACCTTTTATTTTCTTTCCTCGTACAAATTTCATTTTCCATCACCTTTTTCACATAAGGGCTTTAGAGCTTCAATGGAAGGTTTAAAAGTGGTTTGTCTTCCTAATTTGGAAATGTCAGACTACACAATTTTTACATGGGCTATCTACATTATTTGCATAATATCTTTACAATATTTAATTTAGTCAGTATTCTTCGTCTGAAGGATGGCTCTGTTCCGATTAATCAGAACTGCTGGCATTCATGTTAATTATGACCTGCTCGAAATGAGGGACATTTTCAGACAGGACATCTATCTCCCAGTAGTGGTCTTCAATTCTTTTAGCGTGTTTAAATACATTGTTTCCAGAGTTCAGGAGCAACGTTAAGCAAGGCTTCTCGGCATAAAACATTCATTGCTTCCATACTTCTACCATTTTGTAATAAGTTATAGTGCGGGACAAACCATTGGAAGCCTGAAGGTCAACCGGCCCTCCGCTCCGCTCTCCACCCCGTGCCCGGCGGTGTTGCCATGCTATTGCATCGTACCTTCAGTCGCGTGCTGCATGCGAGAACGTACAGGACAACAGCGCACTGACTACGCGTGACCTTCAGGCTTCCAATGGTTTGTCCCGCACTATAGCGCAAGTTCGCCCTCAGACAATGGAGGTCTTTGAGGCATTTGGATGTGATGTGATGTGATGTGATGTGGCATATAAGTAGTAAACAGGAAGACTGAAAATAGCATGTGTACATAGACAGGTGACTCGCATTCCATTACACAACTGCCCGGGAACGCTGCACTCGAATTCACCGGCTCGTCCGCTTTTAATCGCACGGGCCAGAACGCACAAAACCTACCATTAATATTACTCATCATGAATCGTCATCACACTGTACGTTTACAGTGGTCGTAGTTTCCGATAATCACGAATGGAAGCTTCAAAATTAGACCAAGTTTCCTGCTGTACGTTTATCCTGGGCTAAGAAAGCGTTACGTCAGAAAAAGTATAAGAACTTTTTATTGGGCAGTGGAAAAAATTGAAACTTGAGATTTGCACTACCAATACTTGTGCCTATCACATATAAAAATTTCATTACCCTCAGCCAAGTAGTTTTCCATGTATATAGTTTTAAGTGAGCGGTTCCAAGAAAAGACGTCAAACACACGGACAAATTTTCATACAACCACAAATAAATAAACAATTAATAAACTTGAAAATAATTGGCTTATATAGTCTAACGCAGAATTAAACAAGGAAAATATTGGTATAACTCGTTTTTCAATAGGTCTGTTGGTTTGGTTGTAATTAAGGCCAAAAACTCGAGTATCCATAATAAAAAATCCGATAGGATACCATATTAACAAGTGTAACCAAAGTTATCAAGACACACACAATACCGAAGATTCGTTACCATGCTGCCACATGTCCAACAAATGAAGCAAGTAGTTCCGTGAAGAACTAAATAGCCTATTTTCATATATTGCACTGGTCTTGCTTGGGACACGAGAGATGAAAACAAGATTTTAAATGAAATATTGCACAACCACCATTTTTTATGTTCTCATAAATTAACATTAAATTAGACGTCAGTAAGCCTATATTAAGGCTTGTATGAAGATATACCGTGCCACGTTTCACTGCACTTAGAAGAAAAGTAGCGAGAAAAATCCATGGAAATATTTAAATTTCGCGTCGCCACCATGTTGGGTTTGTGCTCACTAGGTTATAAAAAGATCCATAGGAGAACATATGTTATTTGCCTATATCAACATACAAAATCTCAGTTTGATTTCTGTAAAAGATTCGTAGATATTGAGAACCATCTAAATATTTTGGGTGGTCGCCATGTTGGATTGGTATATGTGGAACCATTGAGTTATGTACCGTACCATTGGATGAAGATTATTGCGAAAGTTCATTATTCAAACGTTCACTTCGATCGCATGATTAAGGTAAAAGCAATAGAGACATAATTTTAAAATTTCGCACAGCCGCCATCTTGCGGTTATGTAAACTGTCAATGCATTACAATGTGTACAAACATTTGCTGTACCAAGCTTCACTACGCCCGTATGGTTAAACCGCGAGAAAATTCTATTTAATTTGCTTGGCCGCCGTGTTCGTTTTTTACTGAACAGGTTTAAGAAAGCCACAACGATAAACTTCTAGTTGTACGCTTTATCACCGTACAAATATTCAGGGTGCCATCCGTTACTGTTGCGGAGATACAGAAAGCCGGTGAAATATATCGCGCGGCCACCATGTTGGATTGGTGAAACGTATTATAATTTGAAAGGCACGGTCGAGGTCGAACGATGTAGTAGTATGCACTTACCGAGTTTCATTGAAATCACTTTGGTCGTTTAGATTTTATTAGGAGGAAACACACACATACGGACAAAAGGTGACCTCATAAGCCTATTTCTTTTTTCATAAATGAAAATAGGCTAAGAACGGGAGTAGATCGCGATACCTTCACTACTAAATTCTCCTAGACACAAAATGGCGGCATCCATGACGTCATGGACGGCACTAAAGGTTGAAACGGTGCACTCACTGTAAATTCTGGGTGTTAGTAAGGGTTTACATACAAACAAAACACTAACTTGGAGCCTTGCACCCAGACCCCCTTGTTTTTAGTACAAGCAATAATTTTCGGCCAGGCATGGTTGGTTGGTTCCTCTGTTTAGAGGCTGCGACAACGCGGTAATGTAGCCCCGTGTACTTTGGGAGTGTATAGAATCTGTCTGACAATCGTTGTTAATTGTGACGGCTGTATTAGTGTGTGTTATCCGTTTTTTTTTAAATTCAAGTAAGGACTGAAGACAATCAATTTTAAAGTAGTTCCCACTTTTGCTACCAAACGCCACCGTCAACAACAACATCTAGTTCTGAACTTGGTTACTAGATGCCACCACAGTCGGCTCCTGGTGACGAACGTTGGAACCTAGGAGCGTTAGTCATATCTAACCTATAGGTTAGCTTCACACAAGTGTAATTAGTGGAAGGTTCTTTTACATGCCATAAATCTATGACATGAGCCCGTCGGCTTTACTTCGCCTCAGAAGGGAGGGATTTTTAACGCTCTTAAAAATCCAACGATTTCGGCCGGATTTGAACCCGCGACCTTGGGCATAGAAGCTCAGCATGCTACCAACTACGCCACCGAATCCACCACTGCATATACTACAAACAGGGGGCTCTGGGGCGCAACTCCCAAGTTAGTGTTGTGTTGTTTTCAGCCAGAGAGTCATTTAACCTCGTACCGACCAATGCCCTTATCCCACCTTGGCTTTAGAAGAGTACAATGCAACATTTCAATTAAATATTACAACTAAAATTAATTTATGAACATTCGTAAGTCACCACCACACTTCGCACGTGAACACATGTGACTGTATCCGCATGAAACAACGCATTGTTTGAAACTTCACACAGCTGAGTAATATGGCGGAAGTTCAAGCCACAACATCAAACAAACGAACATCATTGTCCGTGGTAGGTTTTTGCTGAGGATTAACACTACCTAAGGGAAGATGATAAGAGAGAAAAGGAGATAGGTTTCGGCATAGAGACAAGTATTGGTAGATAGGATGAGAATCCCACACAAAAATTTGAGTAAATTAATATATAGAAGGAAATTTCGCTGCGCTAAAGCTAGGAGGAACCTAACTTTAGTGGGGACCCGGACAAGGCAAGCAGAAAACGCAGCCTGAATAGAGGTTGCTTGCAAGCTCTTGGGAAGCGCACTTGCCCTCTCGAGCCGATATTCTAGTACTATAGGGACGGATGGTAGTCTGGCAAGACAAAATAAGCTAAAAGGAAAGGATGTAATAACTGTCCCTTCAGAAGGGTTAGATGTTATTATGCATTTGAAAATGCTGGAAAGATTTGAATTGAGAGTGATAATTTTATTTCTGGGCACTCTTGGATCTCTGGCAAACCAATCGAATGCTCCCAGAAAGTGAAAAGAAAAAGTGTTTTTAAGGATTTTAGCGATGTTGTTATTGTTTTTTAGCGAAAATTTCATACGAATACCAATTGTTGCACTTAAGGAAAACTAAGCTTTTACCCAGCAAGATGCCGAATAAAAGTTTAGAAAAGATGATGATGATGATGATGATGATGATAATTGTTGTTTTAAGGGGCCTAACATCGAGGTTATTGGCCCCTATTTAGAAAAGAGGAAGACCTCAAACCTAACTCAAACAAAACTTAAATCTTGAAAACAAACCATAAGTCAGAGAGAAAATCTCTACAAGTAGGAAGCTTGCGGAGCTAGCTGTACTTGCCTTAATGGCTTGTTAGAATTGGCTATGAAAACCAAGAGAAACTTTAAAAATGTTGTTACTTGAAGTTTTAGTTTAAATGCAACAAGCAGTAAAGACTTTATTGTTTGAGGAATTATACGTTTTAGTAAAGAGGGCTTAAGCTTGGAGGATGAATCAGGGAAGAGAAGGTCCTGCCTAATGGTGATTCTGACGGGAAAGATAAAGAGCAAAGGAAAACAAATAATTTATTTACCAAATTGTAAACGGTAAACTAAATAACAATACTTGGGTTTTGATCTTAGCTTGAGTTAAGAATAACAATTTAGTTGGTTATAAAATGCCAAGGTTTTAGACCTAGTAATAAGAAGTTTACAATTCACAAACAATAGTGTACAAGTTTCGAACTCGTTAAAGCACTAAAATCTTTCGAAGATTTTAAAAAGGGTGCTTACGATTAAGAATTTTAAAGTTTGTAACAACAATTATAAACAATTTTAACTTGGTAATTTGATTAGTTACGATCCAAGCACTTTTAGAAGGCCTTTATGGCAATCGAAAAGGCTATGAAAAAATATATTGAATTTCTGATTGTAACAGGAAATGAAGAACAAATGACAAGCGGAAATTACCGTTGTTTGAAAGATACTAAGTGAGACATGCAAAATGTACAGATCGTAATAACGAAGCCTGAAGAGAAAAGATTAGATACATTTATACTTAGAAAGACGACAATTCCTGAGATAGCAGGATAAGAAAAGAAAATTAAAGAGAAGTTTCTACAACTTCTTATATTTATACAGAGTGAATATTTGAGAAATCCTACAAGGTTGGAGGGAGCCTCTTTGAGCCAAGCCTCGTAGAAAAATGAACCCAATAGTTTAATTTAATTTTGGTTAGTAAAAGGTATTTGGGAAAAGGGAAATTGGAACTTTAGGATAAAGTCCTGGCCAGATTTATTGCTCTAACGAACGCGGCGCGGTTGATAGTTGAACGGGCACTGAATTGCACTAAAGTCTATTGATGGATTGGAAAAGTTCACTTTTGCAGCACAGAAAGTTTATGACGCGAAAAGTTATTGCAGTTATGGAGATCACTTAGTTGAATTTTAACATCTTACTTGCGTTGAACAAGTTTTAAGATGCACATAATAGTTTCAGAATTGTATCAACTGTTAATTGATGCAGTAGTAATCCCTCGGTGGGGTAGCGTATTCCCTTATTTGGTGTAGGAAATGCTAGGTTTCTTGCTATTAGAAAGATTGGTTTACGTAGAAAGTTCCAGACATGATGACAGTTAAATGGGGCAAGAGAGGTCCCGCGGTGGAAAGCTAAGTTTTATAGACAGCGGTTAATTAACATGAATCCCGCGGTGTGAGAAAGTATTCCCATTTATTTTGTACAGGAAGTACTAAATTTCATGTTTTAAAGTCAGCTTAGATAGTTAGAGCATGACAAGAAAAATCCCTCGAAAACTGTTATTGCACAATAGTTAGCTATACCTCGCTGTCTATGAATTTAAATTAAAAAGCATTTAGCTCTTTAAAAACCATTAAAATATGTTTAAAAACATTGAAGTTTTGTACTTAGCTTTCTTTTCATATAGAACAGGCATGGCGTCTAGTTTAAAATGTCTAATTAAAACAGGAGACTTGCCCTGAGTGGGCTATGCACTGTACACTAGACGGCCGAACAAGAAGTGAACGAGTTGAACGGCGCACCGAGGGGACCAAGGATACGAGGTAGAGGGGGTAAGAGACAAGAGAAAATACATCAGAATGACCAACATACAAAAAATAACATCTTTGTACAAGTGTAAATTTTCTTCATGGAGCAGTCTTCAAGGAGATGTTAGCTGGCGACAATGACGATGCCTGGTGGATTGGGTTGGTGAAGAAATCCTCGTGAGTTCAGAGAAATTGAAGAACTTCGGCAGTTAGCTGCTAGATGCCGCTAGGGTTTCCATAGAAGATAGATATCTAGAACAGACTTATACAAAACATAAGCAAGTGCACGGAGAAAATAGAAAAGATCACTGTTGGTGTCTGCGAAGAAGGAAATAAATTAAATAGATAAATAGAAGAGCAGCAAAAGCTAACTCTGACTGACCGTGTATTCCAAAGAATACACCAGTCCGTACGTCTTCGGTGATGTCATTGACTACACTAAAGGAATCTTCAAAACACGTACATATGGCGGTAGGCTACTTCAACAAAGAAAAACAGCATCTTACTACGGATATACGTTCACCCAGTTCCAACCCCACAATAGACTCATGCACGTTAACGTGTGTACCACGAATGTGACAGGTAACTACAGCAAGTCCGGATATCGGAGATTCAGACCCCATCGTGTACAGCGGCTATCCCGCAAGTGGGGTTTCTCCAGGGTTTACTACACTCTCTTCACGTAAATGCTGGGATACTACCTTAAATCATGTCCTGGCACTCCTATCCCATCGTGACCCTAAAATTTACAGCTACGCACACTAGCCTACTATATTTAAATCAGCATAGAAACACAGGTTATCAGACAAGTCCAACACACACCCAAGTACACAGGGCTGACGAACAAGATGTTCCATGCCCCTCAACGTACATAAAAACAACAACAACAACAACAACAACCATCACCTGTGCTGGAGATCGAACTGGACATTGAATGTTGCTACAAATGGAGCTTTTTTTTTTTCTCCAGAGGAAACTCCGGCAAATATCGTCTACGATAATTCGTTCTATAGAACTAAGAAATATTTTCCTGTCAGTTTTGGGTGAGGTCGATCACCTCGATGTTAGGCCCCTTAAAACACCAATTCTCATCATCATCATCATCAGCATCATCAGCCTTGGATGTTTACAGCTGGATTATAAGTAGTTGGCAGTTGGCAGTCAAAGTGAAAGGTCGTGTTTTTCCCGAGCTCTCAGGTGTGCTGAAATGGGTTGTTCTCTGGAATGTTATCGCGCGAGGATCGGACTGTGGTATGCGAAGGTTAGTCGGGATTTCCGGTGTTTGTGTGTGCGTACTGGGCCTAGTAACTTGTGGTTTATAGCCCTAGTGATAGCTGCGTTGTTAGTTATTGGTGGAGTGGAAGTGAATCCACGCCCTGTTACTCCAAATGTGAATCAGGCAAATTATCCAGTGGCAGCATTAAAGTGTTCGATGTGCAGTAAAACATTGAAGAACGGTGTTCAGTGTGAACTATGTGAGAAATGGTTTCACTTCGGCTGTATTAAGGTCAAGAAGGAGGATTGTTATGTCAGGAATTGGTTTTGCAAAGTATGTGATACGCCGGACTGTTTGAGGGTGCAAATCAAAGCAAGGGATCAAATAATACAGGAACTAAGAACAAAGCTTCGTGAATCAGAGGAAACGGTGAAGGATGTGACAGAACGGCTTTCTACTGGGATCAGTGTGGAAGAGGGCGTGCAGGAGCAAACTGAGGATGACGTTATCATAATGGGTGATTCTATGATACGATGGAGTGCGAATATCTCGAGGAAATCAGGTGCGAAAGTGCGGTGTTATCCGGGGATTAAAATTGACCAGCTTGCCCAACATGTGGAACAAGCAAATGTAGAGGACTGTGACAAAGTTAAAGTGTTGTTGCTCCATGTTGGGACGAACGATTTGAAGAAGAGGGCTATAGCTGATTACATCATGGGAGAGCTCTACGAACTAGGCAGAAAAGCTAAAAGCAAGTTTAGAAATGCAAAAATTATAATGAGTGGCATTGTTCGGCGGGGAGATGTTCCGTTAAGGCGAGTTAAGACTGTAAATGACCGCATGGACTGCGTTTGTGCACAACTGGGATTAGTGTACGTAGATGCTGACTGATGGATTGGTGGCCGTGAATTCGCCCGAAAAAGGCTGCATTTAAATCGACGGGGCGCTTTCAACCTAGGGAGCCTACATGACAGGGTCATCGGTTCGTGCGGGCCATTGTGAGGAGGAGCAGGTCCAGAGGTTGCCAGCCGACGGGAACAGAAGGAGCTACTTCGGGATATTTGCTGCGGAGGTAAGACTCTAAGATTACTGCAGGTTAATTGTCAGAGTCTAGGAGATAAATTAATTGAATTTTGGAATCTTGTAGAGACGTATTCTCCGGACATTGTCATTTGCTACTGAATCTTGGTTATATGAGGATATAAATAGAAATGAAATAATTCAAGGGACTTACGAAATGTACAGAAGGGATCGGGGGAAGCGAGGTGGTGGGCTATTTATTTGTGTGCGCAAAAATATAGCTAGTTTCTTAAAGTGGGCTGATACGGATCATGAAATGTTATGTGTACAAATTTCGGATAAAGGGAATAAATTCCCTCTTCACGTGATAGGGGCGTGTAGAGCACCGAAAGATAGCTTTTCGCTTCTCGACGCATTGTATGATAAAACTTGTACGGGTAATGCTATGAAAAAAAGCATAATAATTGCCGGAGATTTAAACCTCTCAAAAGTAGACTGGTCTGGAGAGTCAACTAGCAGTGGTCAAGCTCAGAGCGCTGCAAACAAATTCTTAAGGGAGGGTGGATTTTCCCAAGTAGTTGACTTCCCAACTAGAGGCAATAATACCTCAGATGTTTATCTCGTAAGGCCTGTAGAGCTGTATATTAACTGTCTGAAATTACCAGGAATTAGTGACCATTCTGGGGTTGAATTAAATATTAGATACGGTGACATTACAAAATTAGACTCTGATGTAGCAAATAAGATCATATTCCAGTATCGCAGGGCGGATCAGGGCAAATTTCAGGGGGTATTTGAATGAGTTATTTGTAGGATGGGCACCGGCAAGAAATCACATTAATATTCTGTGGACGACCTTTTTGAAAATTTTAAATAGCGCTATTGATAAATTTGTTCCATTTAAATTACTGAAAGAAAACCCAGATCCTGACTATTACACACGGGAAATCAGGAGTCTTAAAAGGAAAATTAGGAAATTATACAATAAAAGACATGATAGTGTCAAGTATATATTGAAATTTAAGTCCTTATCAAGAGAGGTAGAGCCTCCGTGGCTTAGGCGGCAGCACGCCGGCCTCTCACCGCTGGGTCCGTGGTTCCGATCCCGGTCACTCCATATGAGATCTGTGCTGGACAAAACGGAGGCAGACAGGTTTTTCTCCGGGTACTCCGGTTTTCCCTGTCAACTTTTCATTCCAGCAACACTCTCCACTATCATTTCATTTCATCTGTCATTCATTTAATCATTGCCCCAGAGGAGTGCGTCAGGCCTCGACAGCCGGCACAGTTCATATCCTCGCCGCTAGATGGGGGCTTCATTCATTCCATTCCTGACCCGGTCGGAGACTGGAAACAGGCTGTGGATTTTTATCAAGAGAGCTCGTCTTTAAAAAGAGGGCTGCTCATGACAATTATATGCAAGGTTTACTTGGTTCGGGAGGCGATGGGTGGAAAAAATTTTACAGTTATGTTAGGAGAAGAAAGGGAAATTCAAATAATGTGTCGATGATAATGTCCGGTGACGGTAAATTAATTACTGAGAAGCAGGCCATTGCTAATGAATTAAATGTCTTTTATGGTAGTGTGTTCAATAAATCCAATAGCTGTGTGTTGGACCTTAACGGTGAATCAGGGGCTCCACTTCTCCAAATAAACCAGTCAGCAATTGTAAAGCTAATACAAAAATTACGTTACAATATATCTAAGGGTCCTGATAATATTGTTAGTGAAGTACTTAAACTAGGAGGTAGGACCGTGGCACGATACTTAGAGGTGATGTTTAATGTGTCCATAAACAATGCGCAAATCCCGGATGACTGGAAAAGAGCTACGGTAGTCCCAATATTTAAGGGAGGGAGCAGACTTGAATTGGGCAACTACAGGTCGGTTAGTCTTACGTCCATCGTTTGAAAACAGATGGAGCATCTCATTTGCGACTACTTGAGGGAACAGTGGGAAACATTATCATGGTTTAATGATAGGCAACATGGATTTCGGAAAGGTTACTCATGCGAGAGTCAGATGCTATCACTTTTTCAAGATATTAGCGAATCGTTAGACGATGGAGTTTCAGTCGACGCCGTAGTTATAGATTTTGCGAAGGCATTTGATGTCGTGCCGCATGACATGCTACTCCATAAATTAGCTTCGACGAAGATTGATAGAAGAGTAATTTTATGGATCCAAGAATTTTTGACGGGTCGTTCCCAGAAAGTGAAAGTTGAAGGCCTTCTATTGTTAGTAGAAGGTTAGTATTTTGTAGTAGAATTGCTCTTTACTTATTCTGAAAGGGAGTAGCAGCCTTTCAGAATAAATCAATTCTTTACTAGTCTAATAGACGGTTAAGATATTGATAATATAAGCCAACTAATGGCTACACTGCGTTCTGCTGCACGGCTGAAAGCAACGGGAAACTACAGCCGTAATGCTATTCCCGAGAATATGCACCTCTCTATGCATAATTACATGTGATGATGGCCTCCTCCCTTGTAAAATTCCAATCCGGAGGTAAACTAGTCCCCCGTTCGGATCTCCGGGTGGGGACTACTCGAGAGGGGGTTAACATCACAGAAGTGACAAGAGATTCTCGGATGAAATTACCGTAAAGTCGGGTATCCCTCAGGGCAGCGTAATCGGAACTTTGTTATTTTTGGCGTTTATAAATGACTTACCAAATGGGATTCGCAGTGACTGTCGATTGTTTGCGGATGATTGTGTAATATATCGAAAGATACATGACTCACAAGACAATGCAGTACTTCAAGATGACCTGAACCTGGTCTATAAATGGGCGATTGAAAATAAAATGAAAATAAACACAAGCAAATGTAGTCTAATAAAAATAGGGAAAGTGCGAAGGCAAGATTTTCAATATAAAATTGGCTCGGTAATACTTGTAGAAGAAGATTCTCGCAAATATTTGGGCGTTCACGTAAGAAATGATATGAAATGGAGTAGTCATATAGCATGTGTAGTTTCTAAAGCTTACAAATACCAGCACTTTGTAATGAGGGTATTAAAAGTAAGTAGTACCTCTGCTAAAGAATTAGGATATTTGTCACTTGTAAGACCTATTCTGGAATACGCCTCGGCGGCTTGGGATCCATATCAAGTAGGGCTCATAATTGAGTTGGTAATGGTACAAAGAAAGGCCGCTAGATTTTTGTTCAGTGACTTTAATCCCAGGAGCAGTGTGAGCCGTACGTTAAAGAAACTTGGGTGGGAATCACTTGAGGCTAGGAGGATGAAATCTAGACTCTGCGCTATGTACATCACGTACACAAATCAACCAGCATGGGGTGAGCTTATCAAACGTATGGAAAAGCCTACTTACGTGGGTAGGGGCGATCATCCTTTCAAAGTTAAGGGCCGACCACAGCGAACAAATTATGGTAAATATTATTTCGTAAACCGTGCCATTGATAAATGGAACTCTCTACCTGCCGCAATCTTAGAGCCTTTTCCCAAACATATAGGTGTTTTTAAGAACAGACTGACTATTTATGTAAATACTCCAGTTTAATTGTTAGTGAATTGTTATGTACAATTATTTATTTGTTATGTATATCTAATTTGCCACCGGGGGACACTCCCCCAATTGTAAATAAACGAATGAATGAATGAATGAATGAATAAATGGAATCTAATGCTTATTATATTAACATAAGAACGAAAGCAAACTGGATTGCACATCTAAAAAATAAACATTTTCGTTTTGGAAGCCATTTTTCAGTGTTGCCTTAGGAATCGAAAATTAATGTTTTTCAGTCGGTCAACACGATTGTACTAAAATGTAATGGATGGTTCCCGAATCCCTAAAAAATTACATGTGATTAATAGACTAAATACATTTATTTCTTTCAGGATTAGGGAACCTCCAATTACAATTGGGTTTAATAGTGTTGACCGACTGAAAACTTTAAATTTCGATCGACAAATAAATGCAACAGTCACGTCTCAATTTACTGAATTATCTTAATTCAATGACTGTTAGGTATAATAATAATGCTATTGGATTTACGTCCCTGTTAATATCTGCGGCTTTTAGAGACGCCAGTGTGACGGAAATTTGCTCCGAAGGGGATCTTTAACGTGCCAGGAAATCTGCTGACATGGCTCCCTTACATTTGCGCACCCTCAATTGCCAGCTGATTGCGCTAGGATTTAATCCTGTAACCTTGGGTACAGCAGGCAAGAACGATGCTTCTGAGTCACGCAGCCGTCTGGCTGACTGTCAGGGAAGCGGTATGTGCCCTTAGAGATGATACCATTTTACCACTTATATCATTTGAAAAGGGAAATATTGGCAAATAATCTTAAGGTTGGTAGGCGTGGTGGAGGGATTCGAGCTCACACTTGATGAGCCCATAGATAGCCGTGAGATAAACTAGTTGGTTCACGCAATGGAAAGATCGATTAATACACCTCCAAGAACATTCTGTATCGAAGTTGAAGCGTTCAAAAGAAAACTAAGAATATCGAAACGTAAATGTCATACGGATCAGCCCACAAAGCAAACTGCAATTAGCGCTCTGGTTTGTTAGGGTGTCGGGATTCAAACTTGTGGGACTGCTCCGTCTGGCCGTCGACCGGCAGATGGCTCCAGAGAGAGAGATATCGGCTACTGATAAGATAGCATCCTGATAACGTACGGTATTTGAATATGCTAATACGGAGGCCTCGAAATCTGGAGGCTATGTTCCCACTGCAGTACTGTAGCTCGTAATGAGATGCAGCCACCTACATGCAGGAAGTCCACCAACAGGCAACGCACAATGGACATTATTATTATATTTATCATTATTATTAGTGGTAGTAGAAGTATAATTATTAGTATTATTATTATTTCTCATATTTTCGTAGCAATAGTGATTCGAAATATTCACAGCCCTCATTTGGTAGGCCAAGACTCTCAATCAGCTGTATGTAGGGCTAAGGGTTCTTTTGTGTTGATTATGGTATAATAAACTCATGTAGCCCACTGGCCCGATGCAAATCTGAAAAATTGACACCGGGTGAGTTTCAGGTCAACGATACCGTTCCAGACCTTAAACCAGAATTGAATGTCTTAGCAGAACTGGGAATCGAGCCCAGGCCTACTGGTAGGCAACGAATAAAGCTAAGCATTACAACACAAGCAGACATTCTTTCTATTAGTTATATGCAACATAATCATGTTAATGAAAGCATCCTTTTGAAGAGCTAGAATTCATTTTCAGTGTAGTTCAAGTAATCTACGAGGAACCTCTCGAAATTAAGTTTCCCTATATTCCTTAAATAAAAAGAAGACTTGGTTACATGAAAAACTTTATTGGCAGTAGATACAGCAATGTTTGGGCTTTCTTCTATATAAACACCAAGAGACTTGAGTCACCAGAAATGTCCTGGGATCAACATTTGTGATCCTGTGTCGTACGTGGGCAGTACACTATAGCCGAACATTCGCCCGAATATTTCGCCGAATGTTCGGGTGGGATTGCGACCGCGAATATAGAGGAATGTGCAACCCGAACCACCCTGAACTAACCAAGTACACCATTGCCTAAGTTCGGCCGAACCATGCCGAACCCAATCGTGCGTATTCGCTGCAAAACCTTTATCGTTAGAACAAAACATTTTTTTTCTTCAAAAAAGTCCACTTTTGAAATTCCTATATTTTTGAAACCAGGAAGTTTACAAAAAAGTTTGTTTCACGTAAGTGAATGGTCCTTACCCCCTTTACCCTCAAACTATGTTTCAAGTCTCTAGGACAAAAACCAAAAAAAATCAATTTTGAAAGTAGGAGATTTTTCGAAGTCCAAACATTCTAAAATGTGTTATGTATGCTTAAAAGAATGGTCTCTATGTCCTTCATCGTTAGAACAAAACTTTTTATTATTTTTTCATTTTTCCAAAAAGATTTTGGAAACTAAGAATTTTACAAAAAAGGTTTGTTTGACATAAATGAATGGTCTTTACCTCCTCTACCCATAAACCAAGTTTCAGGTCTCTAGGACAATAGTAACAGTAGGGGGGTAGTAATGATGGGCTTTCTGTATTGGTTTATGTATTGCCTTTTGTATTGGCTTTTGTGTTGGCTTTTTGTATTGGCTTTTTGTGTTGGCTTTTTGTATTGGCTTCTATGTTGGCTTTTTGTATTGCCTTTTAGGTAGATTTCATTAGAAAGCTAACTATTGCAATGGGTACCATGTTTCGACTTCCAGAAAATTTCGACATATCTTCGCGTTTCACATCCCCCAGACCCCAAAACCACCATCAGTTCAAAATTTTATATATAATTTATGTATATATGTATATATGTATATATATATCAGTTTCTTGTGGACACGATAACTGCCGTAATTTTGCACCAATCACTTTGAATTTTTTACATCATATGTATCCCTATAATATCTCGGTCGAGTTCGTTAATGGGCAAAATCGGTCGAAGGGGTAAAAATGGGGGGCTTTTTTCGAAAAAGTGAAATATCACTATAACTCTCTTAATATATGAAATATCGAATCCGTTCAAAGTTCATATTATGTGCCGGTTAAGTGCCAAAAATTTATGTTTAAAAAGTTTTATGATAGCACCAATCATTGACCAATGGGGTGGAAAAAAGTGGTTTTTTCGGGAAACATTAATCATATCTCTCTTAATAGGCACAATATCAAAACCGTAAAAAATGGATGATATTCCCCTGATAATTACCTAAAACTTTTGTCTGAAAGAATTTTTGATACAACCCACCATTACGCCAAGGGATTAGAAAAATGATTTCGGAATTAGAAGAAAATGCCAAGAGCCATCAGAGGTTACCATGACAACGCTTCTAAATTGATGAGGGATGAGCTATCAGAGGTTGCCATGTCAACGAGATCACATTCAGTTTTCCATCTGACTATGTGGGAAGCGGCTTCGATGACGTAGCCTCGCTGGTAGCATGCTGAACTTCTATGCCCAAGGTCGCGGGTTCAAAGCCGGCCGAAGTCGTCGGATTTTCAAAGAGCGCTGAAAATCCCTCGGTATGCTTTCCTTCAGAGGGGAAGTCCAACGTTCGTTGCAAGTTACTAGTTGCCGTGGCATCTAGTAGCCAAGTTCACAGCTAGGTGTCGTTGACGGTATATTTGGTACCAACATTAGGAACTACTACTTGAAATTGACCGTCTGCAGTCCTTACCTGATAAATAAAACCTGAATTACTGACTAATACAGCCATCACAATTAACACCGTTTATCAGACAGATTCTACACACACCCAAAGTACACGGGGTTACATGACCGCGTTGTCGCAGCCCTAAACTGAGGAATCAACCAACATCTCTGCGGGAGATAAAATTTGGCGTGAAGAAGTAACAGACTGTTAGATTGTTACACACCAGTTCCAAACCTTGCATAAGGACGGTGTGACCACAAGTATAAAAATGGACCCCAAATGACAAAAAGGTTACCGTACCCCTAAGACAATAAAATGTTAAAAATATGCATAGTAAGACGATTTTTTTTGAACTCCAATTACATTGTAAAATACTTTCTCGCAGTAAATGAGGTCTGATCCTTCTACGAAAACCTGCATATTTTGCCTATTATAGCCTATCCCCCAGTTTTCCCGGTGAAATCTACCTCCGCCTTCCGGCGTGCCGAGAGGAATTTTTATGTTGGCTTTTGTATTGGCTTTCTATGTTGGCTTTTTATGTAGGCTTTTTGTATCGGCTTTTTGTATTGGCTTTTGTGTTGCCTTTTGTATTGGCTTCTGTATTGGCTTTATCTTGTTTTTATGCATTGGCTTTTATGTTGGCTTTTTATGTTGGATTTTTGTTGGCTTTTTGTTGGCTTTTTGTGTTGGCTTTTTATGTTGGCTTTTTGTGTTGGCGTTTGTATTGGCTCTCTCATATTTGCTCTTACTTGTTGGCTTATTTGGTTTGGAAAGTAACTCAGCCCTTTTTATCACAACATAATGCTTACTGCCATGTTTTTAAGCAACAACAACACATTAATATTCCAAAAAATCCAAAATACTCTATGGTTATTTATTGACTCTCAACTCTTACATTTACCTCTATCCCACTCTCAGTCAAAACTAATATTGTATTTTTTATTTTTTTAAGTTGAATTGAGAAAGAAGGCTATATGTTAAAACTAAAAATCATATAAAGTCATATGTTAACTCCTACACCTACCTCTATCCCACTCTCAGTAAAAAATAGTGTTTTTTTTTTTTCAAAATTTTCAAATAAAAATTATTGGAAAGTAGGCTATATTTCGAAAACCAAACATTCTAAAAAGTGTTATATAGGCTTAGAAGAATGGTCTTTAGGTCGTTTATCATTAGAACAAAACTTGATATTTTTTACATTTTTTTTGGAAAACGTTCAATTTTGAAATTGGCATTATTTCCAAAACTAAGAATTTTACAAAACAAGTGTATTTTACGTAAATCAATGGTCTTTACCTCTCTGCCAAGAAACCAAGATTCAGGTCCCTAAGACAAAAACAAACAAAAAATCAATTTTTAAAGTAGGCTATATATTGAAAACCAAACATCCTTAAACGTGTTATATTGGCTTAAAATAATGGTCTATATGTCTTTTATTATTAGAACAAAACTTTATATTTTTTATTTTTTTTCCAAAAAAGGTTCAATTTTCAAAATTGTCTATATTTTGGAAACTAAGAATTTTACAGAAAAGTGTGTTTGACGTAAATGAATGGTCTTTACCCCCTCTACCCACAAACCAAGTTTCAAGTCACTAGGACCAAGGGGGATGGTGGGGCTTCTGGCGTCGGAGGGAGTGGTGGTGGGGCTTAGAAACAACAGCGTTTCTTCATTAGACGACTCCATCAATAAATAAAGAAATCGCACCAGTTATCAAATAAATAATCAACGATCACTCTAGACAGAGTGCGTGCGTGGCTACACGAATGCAAGGGAGTGTGTACTGGCTGAAGTTAGTAGGCTACCTGTCCGCGTTCGGTATTCGCCCTAGTTCGTCTCCTTTGATCCGTGTCGGTGGACCGCCAAAATAGCGAGCGCAGCCGAACACGAATGTTGGCGATGCGAACTACCCCGAATGTACACGAGCACACCGGGTACACTATCGCTCTCGTCTCAGTTCGCCTACATTCGGCGATAGTGTACTGCAGGCCGTAGAATTCTGCCACTTGGGAATAGAACTGGCGTGTGGCATTCGTCTTCAGCTCTCCGTCAGTGTAAAAATGCTGACTGGAAGACATGACCTTGTTGAGGTGTGAGAAAAGATGAAAATCGCTAGGGGCAAGATTTGCAGTAGGCCTAGTAGGTGAATAGGTAAGAATAGCAGAATGAACAACCATTCCGAAGTCAACATCACTACAGGAAAACCGTCAAATTAATGATTCCTGAGAGGTTTAAGGGCCGTTCTGAACGTATCAAGAGACTTTCTTTGCAAAAAGAGGAAATCAGGACGGTACGTATGTAGTCTTCTTCAAACAATGAACCACGAAAAGATTGTGACGCAAGGAGGGGCAGCTTAAAATTGTTCCTTCCATAAAGATTGCATCAAGCTGGTTTAAAAAATGGTAGGTTTTTTGGTAGAATCAGCCCTGCAATATTCTGGACATAGTGAACATTTCGCCAATTCTCCTGTCCCGTAGTCATTAAATTTCTGAGGTGATCCGGTATAATCCCCTTCCCCACCAATAGTTCATCCTAACGAATAGAATGCACATTCCTTGTAATTACAACGACTTATACATTATTTAACATAACCAGGTCAGTAGCAGGAACCTCAGAATGCAGAATTTTGATAGTTCGTTTTACATAATGGCTTAATTACGTTTCACACAGTAACTATCCTTCTGCCATAGCATGGACTGGACATTTGGGTCATGAATGATTCTTGTAACAGAATCTTTAGCTATGTTTAGCAAGTCTCCTCACAGCATGACCACAATTGATTTTCACCAATTAAACTTAGATGAAATTGGAACTTATACTTCCTACCACCCTTCCCTCTCTCACTGAACATTGAAGAAGTCTGAGATAAATAGAAAGTGTATTAAAGGCTGAGCAAAGACCCACACAAATGACTCACTAGCAAGTCCAACTTAGGGTATTTCTGCCAATATTGAAGAAAAAGATTACTTCAATTAGCAGTAACACAACATGTGAAGTTTCTTAAGTTTTTCTCAAAATGCCACAGACATGACAAGTCCCCTTTTTGATATCAGTGCCTCAATTACATTTCTTGGCAGAGTTGGGTATAGAAACTAGGACTTTTAGGACCGGAGACTCAGTGCGTACCCAAAGACCAGTTAAGGTAGTGATTGATCGGGGGATTCACGTTTCCTACGCTTCCATGTTAGACCACTTAGCCACGCAGGTAGGTGTAAGGAACGGATCCTACGACTTCACATGGAAAGCGAAGCACGAGTGCATGGCTTCCCATTTCAAAGAATGTCACTTGAATCGATCGGTTTTCAAATCACGGCCTCCTGTTTAAGGCGCTAATAAATATGTCACAGGTCAATCACACCCTACAGTGGATAAAATATATTTTCCACCTAATTACAGTGTGTCCAGAAAGTGCATGTAACCCTATACATAACTAGTTTCTTATTTGCGCTGTCCCTTTGAAGGTGGATTGTTAGCGTGTTAGCCTATTTAGCCTCATTCATTCGTCATTCTGGGATGGCAGACACAAGTTCGTTATTTATTGAAGAGAATAATAATGTTATTGGTTTTACGTCCCTTTTAACATCAGCGGCTTTTAGAGATACTGGGGTGCCGGAATTTTGCCCCGAGGAGGATCTTTAAAGTGCCGGTAAATCTACTGACATGGCTCCCTCGCATTTGCGCACCTTCAAATGCCAACTGACTGCGTCAGGATGTTGAAGAGAGATCAGTCATGAGGGTATAGCTACATGAACGTCCTGACACAGATGACACAATTACCTTGATATGAGAACACTCTAGGCAACGACTTAGTAAGCCTCCATCGGCAAAAAGTGGTACCTTGACTTCCAGGGAAAGGCGATAATTGGGAAAAGAAGTGCGTTTATGACAGGAAGTGTGAAAGATCGATTCGAAGTGGAAGGAAGAAGACGTGCTAGGAAACATATTCTGAAGTTGAGACAACAGTTCAGCACTTCCCCAGAAAATCGTTCAGTCGTAAGTTCATTGCTAATGTGTTTTTATTTGAAAATCCACAGCCGGCTTCCAGTCCACTGACTGGGTCAAGGAATGAAATGAATGAAGCCCCCATCTAGCGGCGAGGATATGAACTGTGCCAGCTGCCGAAGCCTGTCGCACTCCCCTGGGGCAATGATTAGATGAATGACAGATGAAATGAAATGACAGTGGGGAGTGTTGCTGGAATGGAATTTGTGACAGGGAAAACTGGAGTACCCGGAGAAAAAAACCTGTCTGCCTCCGCTTTGTCCAGCACAAATCTCACATGGAGTGACCGGGATTCGAACCATGGATCCAGCGGTGAGAGGCCTGCGTGCTGCCGCCTAAGCCACGGAAGCTCTGTTCTTTTAATTTATTAGAATCAATTTCTTTATTTCTTATCCCCCCAGCTCGGCTTCACCCACGGACTCTGCGAATGATCGTTCCTCTATCACCGCAAGTTCGGCGTCTGGGAGCTGAAAACATATTGTCAGCAGATTCAACTGGGGATGGTTACAGGCCGATCGCCCAGGAGACCGCTAACTTGGGTCTGCTTAAGGAAGGGTCAGGGATCTTGGAAGGAAGTCAGCCGTGGACCTGTTGAAAGGAACCGTCCCGGCATTTGCCTTGTGGTAAAAATGGGAAACCACGGAAACTATTTTGAGGATGGCTGAGGTGAGATTTCAATCCACGCTTTCCCGATGCCGCCGAGACACGAGCTAATGCGTTTGCGCAATCGGCCACCATGGCCGGTATATTCAATTTATGAAGAAACAATAACAACCAGCAACGCACAATACACCAACAATGATACAGGGGGATACGGACTTCCCAGACGTAGTATAGTAATGCGCTAATATTGAAGTGTTCACTCAGAATGTAGCTCGTACCTGGAACCTGTATTCGTCCCACAAAAATCAACTTTGTTCAAACGAAATAGAGGCAGGCAGGCAAATTGGCGTTTGACATGTGAATGGAGAGCATTCTTCTTTGCGTGGTGTCCATGATAACATCTACTGTTATATTCAAAGCATTAACCAGCAAGAGAAAAACAAAATACATTGGCAAATTACTGTACAAGTGTAGTTAATTTCTTAAATGGTGAAATACTCCGAGAATAAATTGTCTTAATTGACAATGAGTGTTGATTACAATAAAAGGAGCTAGTAGGTCATCACGAATGGGGAGGAATTCTGAGCCTCTTGTTTGTGTCGTGCGTATCCAGGTATACAGGACAGATGACTTCGCGTGTTAGATAGCTGTTCGGTTAAGTTAGGTAACATCCCGGCTGGAGTAGATGTGAGAAACCATTTCTATGATGGCCAAGGGGAGAGCCAAGCCTACCGCTGTTCAGAAATGCCTCACGAGGCTGAGTGTACAACGTTTCAGCCCTAAAACCAGAATTAACTTACGTTGCAGATCTGGGAATTGAACCTCAGGGGTAGAATGCTAGCCACCACCACGAGGTGGTAATTTAATAAAATTGCTCTAAATGATCAATCATGTAGTTTCACGTGAACCTTAATCTTGGGATCATAAATCTCTAAACCTCCTTCTTACGTGGAATCAAAACCACTAGACATGACATTTCTTCTCCGGAAAAGCATTAACGGACAATCGAACCCCGTCCACCTCTGCTACAGATATCACTAACATAGGTAATCAGACAAATTTCATGCATACACGTGTAGGCCTAAACGTTGAACAAATAACGAACGAGCAACTGTTTATAATTGCACAGATTTCCTTCTTCTCATTGTTTCCTTCCTTGACCTTGGTGATTTATCCCTTAAAATCTATATCAACACCATTACATTGAGAAAGTATGGGCTAGAATTTACTGTATAACTTATAATCGGTATTTATGACTCCTCCCGCGAGATGGCATCTTTCTGCAGCGAATCACACGAGTTAATTTAAGAAAAAGGTCAAATGCACGGCTTCTATTATTTACGAAAAGTTAGCTACAGAAATCAGTGTCATTAGATAAGGATTGTTATCATAGCTCAGAATACGAATCTTCCCTTCAATCGCCTGAATAAGATACGAGATATAAACAAGAAGTTCCGTGAAGAACTATACAGCCTACTTTTCATGCCAATGATTATTCTACAGTATATGAACCTATCTAGAATAATGACGAAATTAAGTAGGTAATATCGAAATATCTAATTAGTTCAAAATATACCTGGTATAATGTAGCCTAATAGAGCACTACAGTTGGCAGCCCTGGTGACTGAATATATTCTTAGTTCCACCTCTTAAGGTACAGAATACAAAATTTGGTTGAAGTCCAATGGACGTTACATGCAGTTAGACACTGGATCTATCAGCACGCGTAAAAGCATGTTGCCAACAATACCATGCGTGTGCTGGTCAGAAATAATCTGAATTATTATGATATCTTGTTGTGCCAATTTTGGATGAAATCCATTTGTTAGTATAGAAGTTCCTTGTATTTTAAAATTGGACATATCAGCAGGCATAGAATCATGTTGGCAGCACCGCCTTGTATTAATTACTCCAAATTAATCTAGAATGTCAGGTGCTATACGTGTGCAAAGTATAGAGCTGTTGGCTTGCATACTTTCTGATATATTGATATTAGGGTAAAAAGAATATATACAGCATTTATTAACAGTTGGCAGCCCTGATTGCTCTTAACAATACTTATAGTCATATCTGTTATGGTACACATTGCACATACGAAATTTGGTTGAAATCCAACTGATAGTGTAGAAGTTACGTGTATTTAAAAATTGGTACTATCAGCAGGCTTATAATCATGTTGGTAGAACTGACGTATATAAGTTACTCCAAATTAACCTAAAATGTCAGAATATACGTGTGCATAGTTTAAAGCTGTTGGCTTGCATACTTTCCGATATATTGGTATTTGGATTTAAAAAAATAGAGAGAGCAATTATTAACAGTTGGCAGCCCTGGTGGCTCTTCAGAATACGCTCAGTCATATCTGTTTATGTACAGATATTACATACAAAATTTGGTTGAAATCCAGTTGATAGTGTAGAAGTTATATGCATTTAAACATTGGACCTATCAGAAGGCTTAAAATTATTTTGGCAACACTGTCATGGTTGTCCTCCTGGAAATTAAACTGAAATAGTATTATCTACATGTGTGCCAATTTTGGAATAGCTCCCATGCATACCTTGCAAGATATCCAACATGGAGCTCAAATTTCTAGTGCATTTTTTCAGCAGTTGGTAGCACTGACATCATTTTCAAATATGGACGTGAGATATTCCGGTGCACATCTTTACTCATACTAAATTTGGTTTTGATTTCTGCAGCCATTTAGGAGTTGATAGGGGGGGACACACACACAGCCAGATAGACAGACAGACAGACACACATTTTCCCGGATCGATCTCATAAGACTACTTTTTCCTCATTTTTGCAAAATGTGAAAAGTAGGCTAAAAATAAGGCTTCAAAATTTGGAAGTGATGCCATCTTGATTTTTTGAAAATAAGTGAACATCATTTGATGTCTCTATATTATGCTCTGAAGATTCACTGCGCCAAGTTTCATTGCACTCGGGTGATTAGATCGCCAGAAAGGAATATATTAAATATTTTAAAATTACTTAGTCGCCATATTGTTTTGTTTTTTCACAGGATTTGAAAAGTCTCATATATGTCGTTGCCTAACAGTCGTATACCACCATACAAAATTTCAGTTTGATTGCATAAATAGTTTCGGAGGTATTGACAACGGGTGAAAAAAATGGCATGGACGCAAAGTTTGATAGTTTTATATATACCTAGTATGTATGAATAAAGTAAATCAATGAATACAGTATGCTAGAGAATTATATGCCAGCAGATATATAATCGTATATATTTCTATCGCTTGTTTACGATACGAGAAATAAAACGTAATTTTAAACATTTTGCACAGCCGCCATTTTAAAATTCTCATGAAAATTGAATGAAATTAGACCCCAATAAATTGAACCTTGTATGAAACTTTACCGTGCTACGTTTCACTGCGTCGGGATAATTACGTCGCGAGAAAAAAACATCTAGATATTTCACACTCTTCAATAGCCTGTATCAACAAACAATATTTCAGTTTGATTGCTATAATAGATTCGTGGATATTGAGAACCAGAGAATTATTTCGAATAATCGCTATGTTGGATTGTTCTATTTGTAGGCCATAGAGTTATGTACCATTAGTTGAAGATGCGTAAGTTCATTATTCAAGTGTTCACTTCGATCACAGAATTAAAATACAAACAATTAAAACCTAATTTTAAAATTTCGCAATGCCGCCATATTGCGTTCAAGAAAACAATTGAATTAAATTAGATGCTACCAGTAGATTAAAACTTCCACAGACATGTAGGGTATTAGGTTTCACTGCGCTCGGTTGATTAAATCTCGAAGAAATTGATTTTAAATATTTTAAGTTTGATGGGTTTCCATGTTGGTTTTGTACTTAACAGTCTTTTACGTGTCACATAGTTGAAATTACTTTCGTGTGCTCTATCTCAGTACGAAATTTCAAAGTGATATCTTTAACCGTTTTGGAGATGTAGAATGCCGCTGAGATATTTTGCGTGGCCGCTATGTTGGATCCATGAAACGCATTTAAATTTAAAAGGCACGGTCGGAGTCGGACAACACAACTCAAGAAAATAATATTGCAGAACGTTTCAGTCAAAGCGACGTCTATTATACAATGCTTTACTGCGATCAAATCATTCCATAACAAGGAAATTCCATGCGCTCCATCAACAGTTTTAGGAAAGTCATTTATGTGAACATATATTATAATGTATTATCCCCACACGAAATTTTAGGTTGAGTGTTTCTATAGTTTCAGAGGTATTAAAAACCGAGGATATATTTCACTCGACCACCGTGTTGGATTGGTGACACTTACTAAAAGTTGGAAAGGCACGTCTGGGGTCAAACGGAGTAGTAGCAAGTCCTTAACAATTTTCAGTGTAACATATTTGGTGGACACACACTTACGTATACACACACAAGCGCGTGCGGACAAAAGTTGATTTCATAAGCTGACAGCAACTTTAATGTTATTGTAAAGAAATATTCCAGAAAATATAACTTACCAATTTCGTTGTGTTTGAATGGGGTGTGTGACTAGCAGTGTTAAGTATCTGATTGATATTGAACCAGTGCATGAATGATCGCACCAAATATTTTAAGAAAAATAAAATACTAAACAAGAGAATGAATGCATATTTACATGCTTAGAACATTCTAATACAAAATTATGTAAACACTTGCCGGAATAACGAATGGACATGAGTACTGGAACTCATCCTCATCTCAGGGGAAGTGAGTTCACAATGTAAGAGGGTGTGTTGGGAGTGATTGTTAATGATGCAACAAGGATTAGAGGAGGAACAAAGACTGTAACTCATCCCCCACAATGTAAGAAGGTGTGTTAGGTGCTGATTCTAAATGATTAGTGGAGGAACAAACAGTGGAACACATCCCCAGTGTATGAGTACGTGTTGGGATGCGATTGTTGATGCTGGCACAAGGATTTAAGGAGGACGATGGAAATGAACTCATCCCCCACAATGTATGTAGACGTGTCGGGAGCTGATTGTCATTTCTGCTACAAGGATTCAAGAAGGACGATAGACTGGAACTCATCCCCCACAATGTAAAAGGACTTGTCTTAAGCTGATAATACATTCTGCTACGAGGATTCCAGATGGACGATGAACTGGAACTCATCCTCCTACAATGCAAGAGAATGCGTTGAGTGCTGATGTTTGATGGTGCTACAAGGATTCAAGGTGGACCATGGACCATTGACTACAACTCATCACCCACAATGCAAGTGGACGTGTTGGGCGCTGATTGTCAATACTGCCACAAGGATTCAATATGGACTACGGGCTACGGACTACAATTCATGGCCACAGTGCAAGTGGACGTGTTGGAAGCTGATTGTTTATGCTGCGTTAAGCAATAGCCTCTCTCCTCTGTGGTCGTTATAAATTAGTTCAGCCACAACCGCTCAAGTTTAGTTAAAATTGAATCCAGACAATATAACAAAATACCGCTCCGTAATATTTCTTAGTGATCCAACCTTTGACATGGCACTAACTTAAGGACAAGGGGCAGCCTCTCGTACACTCCGTTCCCTCACACGTGAGACCCCTCCATGCCATAGTAGCCTGGATTCTTACGCACTGAAATAAATCAATCAATAATTGTTACAATTTTATGCTGAAGGCACAAGCTACGCGCATTAAGGTGCAAGGCCATCGGGCCTGGGTGTTTGGGAATGGGTAGACGAGTGGGTACATCGTCCATACGTTGATGTAATAATTTTCTATGGTTTACCATTTTCAAATGCCGGTGAATGCTGGGACCATTTCTTCAAATAGCCAACGAACACTTCCATCTCTTTACACAGTTTCATTAATTTTCGTTCATTCAGCCATCATTAATTTCTCTCATAAGGTTAGCGACAGAAGGATAACCACCAAAAAGAAATTCATCGCATGCCATCCCCGGCCCCCTTGAACCGTGAATGATAAAGCGTAGAGATATAGAACGTTGTCGCAATGGCAGTAAATTCGTGTAAATGTTTTGATAATTTATAAATTGTCTAAATTTTCCAATAAATTTACTATTCTTAACATGGTTTGCCAACAAAGTACGCAACACCCCTGATGCTTTACGGCTTCGTAGTTAATATGCCATTAATTCGGTCCCCTCAACCGTGTTTCTTTTTCCACCCACAATCTCTTCCCACTGCATTCGAAAGGTAAGGTCATGCCGCGGTCGGGAGGGCAGCTATAGCAAGTCCAGAGATCGCAGGTTTGAATCCTGTCGCTGACAGTGGCTACCCTGAGTATGTTCTTCCCGGGTTTTTCAACTCTCCCTCCAGAAAAATGCCGGGATAGTACCTTACTTCAAGTCCCTGGGCACCTACCCCTTCCCTGTCCCTAATAGAGTTACACAAACTACTACAGACATCACAACAAAACAGGCTAACAGACAAGTTCAACGCACATCCAACTATACGGAAATGATCAAGATGTCCCAAGACCCTCAAATGAATTAAGAGCAGCTCAAAACACAGGGACATTACCATACAAGTTTGTGTAACACTGATAAAGGATTCACAATTCCAAGAGTTTAGTGCTTTTCAGTCGGTCAACACGAATGTACCCAAAAGAGATGGGTTATGCCCTAATCCTGAAATAAATTACATGAGATTAATAAAATACTTGGATATTCACAATTCCCTTCAACTATCCAGATCTATCTTCATTTCACGCTATGTGCCCATATACAGTATTGATTTGGGCCGATAACCTAGATGTTAGGCCCCTTAAAACAACAATTATCAACATCACAGTATTGATAGGAAATTCCCTACATCCATCCAGGTCTATCTTCAGTTCACGCTATGTGCCCATGTATGCTATAGATAGGAAATTCCCTTCAGCCATCCAGGTCTATCTTCAGTTCACGCTATGTGCCCATAAATCTATGGGAAATTCCCTTTCCCTCCAAATTTCTATTATTCTTAGTCTACTATGATCCAAATTTATTTCCCAAAATCTAACAAAAAAAAACTCCATTTTATTTACATAGATCTCTCACAATTTATATTTGGAATCTAAAATTACTTTCGTATGAACTTTCTTGACGCAATGACAACCATTTGAAATACAGCTGATGCTGATGTTGTTGTTGATGATTTTTTTATGGGCTTTGCAACATCTTGGTTATGTAGCCCCATGTAGGCCTACTCGGGTGTGTGTAGAAGTCGTCTGATAACCCGTGTCACTGTGATATCTGTACTAGTTTGTATATTTGTAATGTAAGTAGAATTTGGGTAGAAAGCGGCCGTGGCCATAAGTTAGATTCCATACCAGCATTTGCATGGAGTAAAAGTGGGAAACCACTGAAAACCACTTCTAGGATGGCTGAGGTAAGAAACAAACCCGCCACCTCTCAGTTTTGCCTCACGAGGCTGAGCGTACCCCGTTCCAGACCTCAGACCTGAATAAAGTTTCATGGCAGAGCCAGGAATCGAGCCCGGGCCTCCGCGTAGACAGCTAAGGATTAAAATACAGATGAGTCAATGAGCGCAAGGAGTGTCGTGTAACCAGTTTAGAGATACCAACAGCTGGTCTCCTACCTGGGTTTTGCGTAAGAGAACAGTATTTTACTGTCAATAGATATTGCTACGTAATTGGCATATCTTCGTAAGTAAATGACCGGCGAAAATATTTGTTTACTGGTTTTCCTTTGGAATCTTTTGCACACATGTATTTTTTTGTGTCTTTTGCTTATTTCTAACCTATTACATCATCTTCTTTATAAATATTTGTCTAGCGGCTAGCATTCCTGGCTGTCACCCTGGAAGTTCGGATTCGATTCCCGGCTCTACAAGAAATGTAATTCTGTTTTGAGGACTGGAACGGGATACATCAGCCTCGTGAGGACAAACTGAGTAGAGCTGGGTTCAATTCCAACCTCAGTCTTAATTGAAGTTTATCACTTCTACTCAAGGCGAATTTGAGGGTGGTTTTAATCATTTAAGGCAGCGGCCGCCTCCTTCCCAAATGACGGGATGGCTCCCAACTTAAGGCTACGGCCACCTTAGTCCCAATCCTCGCCTGACTTACAAATACTACAAACACTACAATAATACAGGTCATCGGACAAATTCAGCACACCTCCAAGTACACGGTGCTAAATGACGATGATGTCCAAGTCTCTTATATAATACAACAACAATGTTCTCTAAAAGGCTGTCCTGCAGTTTCCTTCCATGGGACATTTTTACTTTTCTTCTACGAGGAGGATATCACCTAATATTTTGTCATAAACTGTGGTCCTTTCCTCAATGAGCCCTTCAACATCAGATAATGAAAGGTAGTCGGAAATATAGGTTTATGAAATCAATTTTGTCCGTGTGAGTGTGTCCCTAATAAGTTTTGAGTGGTTGGAACCGATTACACTGAAAATTGATGAGGACTTGCTAGGCCTACTACCTAGTCCGACCCCAGGCGTGCCTTTTCAACTTTCAGTAATCGTCACCAATCCATCACGACGGTCAAGAAAAGTATATGAGCGGTATTATTTAATCATTGCAAAATAATTGTAACAATCAACCTGACATTTCGTGTGGTGTTAAAAGACTATAATATATGTTCACACACATATGGCTGGTAAGTAAGGCCCGGAAGGTCATGCAAAATCATATTTTTGCATATTTCTGCATATTTTGGTTATTATGGTACAGTGCATCATATTTTTCTCCTTTGCATGTTTAAGTGCATATCTCTGCTTGAGAAGGGCGTATGTTATAATTTCCTGTTTTGAAGCGCTTTTTGTTACTTCATGTTCTTAAAGTCGTGTATTTCGATTCAGACTCCGAGAGTCTATTACAGAATAATACTGAAATTATTGTAATACCTAATACGTTTCAGTCCTTTTTGTAAGTTAATATCAATTGTTTGTATTCAACAATCACTATGTAATAATTGTACCATTATTTTCATTTAAAAAATCAATGGCTATTCAAATTGTATATCAGTTATACTTAAAAATTAACATAATAAAATAATATTTGAAGGTCAACACCGCTTGAAGTTCCATGAAATAATATTTCCTACTCTTTAGAACTGTTTCTTAGTTGACATATTTTACAAAAGGTGTAGTTATATGTCCGTCTGTTCATATTTTCTTTATATTCAAAATAGAAACGCTAAAGAATACGGAGTTATTGCAATTGCCTTAGTTATTTCATACTGCATATTTTTTGAAACGTTGTACCCGTTTAGACCGGAGTCCGCACGACCACATATGCATTTTTCCAATAATCAGTCAGCACGAGAATCAAAATATCCCGGAGCGCCAGATGGGTTAAAGCAAATCGCAAAAACGACATCAAATTAAAAAAATGCTTTGCTGATTTTTGGCTCAATGCAACAATAAGGATAGAAGGAGATTTAATTGGGTATGACACATCTGGTAAAATTATCTCAGTTTATTTTGAAGTTAAAATCTGACTGCAAGGATGCTCAAAGTAGCATCACTCACGTGTGGCGACCCACACTCTTATTTACACACAATATACAGAAATTTTCCAAACACATTTGACAATCTTTTTGGAAACACAAGTCCGATTAATAGTCCTGTGGACTGTCTTCCAAAATTATTAATATTTAATTCCAGTTCAAAGTTAATTGTCTATACTGGAAATATCGTAGATCACTGTTTGAATATTTACATGATATTAACACTCGTAGAATAAATGTTCATAGAATTTTTAAACTTTCACTTATTTTTCCAGTTTCAAAAATACATCGTCGAAAAATATTATCATCATCGAAGCAACACAAATCATTTACACATATTAATAACATCTGAAAAGTATTTGACCTTGAGCATAGCATCGAAGAACTGTGCGAAGCACAACAACAATTAATTGTTCTTCTAACATTAAACATTCGAGAAGTGACTCGATTATAAACTTCAAGTTCCAAACAAAATACATGATTTCTGAATCATCAACTTTATCAATAAATTGTTGAACCATTCAACTATTCAATTTTCCACTTGGAATCATTATGAAAAAAAAATATTTATATTTATGGCCATTTCTAGTAACTTTTACAACTTGCAATTCTTCGACAGAATGCGGAAATAAGAATTGTAGTTTCATAATGAATTCATTTAGTTCATGGCACTAGGATTGAAGATATCCTTCAAATTATTCGTGGTTAAAGAATTATTTTTAATTGGCAGTGGCCCATTCTATTATCTGTGTAAGAGCACAATATTACAACAACAACGGCAAAGGTCTTCCTCTGAAGAAGAATAAACTACTATCATGACAAATCCGGGTTCTAGCAAAATCAAAGTCTAAATGGAATTCGTAAACAAGGTTGAAATAAGAACTGATGGTTTCTAAGAAATAACCTTCGGGTTATTCATCCGACGAAATGTGTAGTTCCAATACTCCTACTATAAACCTGAGCCATCGAACCTGCTATTTGATGATGGTCGAAAAAACCTCCTCATTCCTGCGACTTAAACATGCGCACCTGGGAATGGCATTTCAACTACTCCACACATATAAATTTTCTTCCCAAAATTTATACAATAAATTAAGCCTCTGCTTGTTATCAACACTGGAAGATTAATAAACTTACAAGTTTATTTTATTTTACCATTCAGTTCAACCCGTGAATTTACCATACTTATGAAAATCTTTATTTCACTTTCGAGTGTATTTACGTCATGATTTTATATAAATACAAAAATATCCTATTTGATACAAATATCATTTGCTTCCCGTTTCATGCCTCTCCGTGTTATCTGAAAAAATGTACTTTGCTCATTGCAAATATCAACTGTTCAACCAGAACTGAAATGTTGGTTGAATGCGGGCTTGCGCTAACCACTATCCTTCGGAAAATCTCCTGT
This sequence comes from Meconema thalassinum, assembly GCA_946902985.2. Classification (NCBI taxonomy): domain Eukaryota; kingdom Metazoa; phylum Arthropoda; class Insecta; order Orthoptera; family Tettigoniidae; genus Meconema; species Meconema thalassinum. Next base: position 1,105,069,954 of record OX336389.2, on the reverse strand, counting down.
TCCAAACTAGAAATGATTAAACTACTTCATAGGCTCTTTCTCAATACATATGATTATTAGAAAATATAATATCCAAGAATTATTTAGAAAAAATATAAAAATTATTATTATTATTATTAGTGGATTTTTATTATTATTATTAATTATATTATTTTAAATGTGTTTAATTATCATCTCATTATGTGAGAATCCACATGTTCGAACCTTCGAATATGGAAAAAATATCCATTCCTCAACAAAAAATAAATTTAACTTTTATAGTTACATCGGTTGTTTTCCGTGGTTTCCCAAAAATATGAAATATTCAAATAAATGCTCGAAATGCTCGGTCATCGATCCTAAACTGTTCTGAGTGTTGAAAATACTCAGTATAACTCTAACAAGTCTTGCAAGCTTTAAATACGAAGAAAAAATGTGTAGGTCATCTGCAGAAAAATAGTTTGTTCCAATTAGCTAGGCATAATATAATTCAATTGTGGCTTACATTTCTTGATGGTCTTGAAGTGTAGTAAACCTGGTCTGTACCAGATTTATCCATAGACATGCCCTATCGGACAAGCACGTATAATCCTTGTATCCGCCGCCATCACATACCCACAATTCGTCTAGTCAGACATAGTGGTAGTATCTTTTGACGTTTGAATAAACTGTGGTTCCATTTTAATATGGGCTTCTATCAAAGCCATAACAGTTTGTTTAAATAGGGTCAGATCTAAGTGATCTCTTCTTAAATATGTCAGTTGTAACATAACTCACGGTAATCTTATCAGTACAAGAAAAACACTGACAGTCTAAGCAATTAACGGCTGTTCTGAAGATCGTTCCCTGGGCATGGTTTATTATATCACCATCTGCCATGCGCTAAGCAACTTGCAGTTTCCCTTGCGTAGACTAATGAACGCCACCGTTATAGACTAGTCTTCAGTGTACTGACAGATCGAAGTGGTTAACTAGTTACAAATATGAAAACTGACTTGAAATGGATTTAAATATCCAAGTATAAAGTTATTACTGGACTGTGACAAAATACTATTTTCTAGACAAAGTCTAGCATATGTCCTTGTAGAAATATAAATATTTCCACCAATGTCTGTAGAAATATCAATCACCTCAGTGATTCTCCTCACCAGAAACTTACTAAGTTCCAACTCGTAGCGCAGCACTTTTCGTGACTATCACGACTTTGAAAAGAACTTCTGCGTAGATCCGGCAACCATGTGCCTTGGCTCAGCGTAGATGCAACTTGCTCGCCAAGTGCTTGTGTTAGAATGAGCTGACCATGCCTCGGCCAGCTGGCTTTTATTCAAAACTGTCAGGGTCACGCGTCATCACCTGATATCTAGAAATCCTCATATCTCTGGTATCCCTGGTCCGATTTACTTGATACTAATTGCATTCTCTTTCATTTGGCCGTGCCAGTAATCTGATCCCAGTCTCAAGTCTCTACTCCATAGTTAACTATTTAATCAATAAATAGCCTCAACCTCTGCTATTACTCGCTACGTCACTCGACATCCAACTATCGGTAAATTCTTTCTAAATGCTTCTCGAAGCAATGTAGCGCGATATTCAAATATCTCAACTTTCAAAAGCGGCTACAGCCTTTCCCTTGATATCTAGGTGTCTGAATCTTGGAATACCCATTCCTAGAGTTGGGCACAACGTGATGCATATTTGTCCAATAATTAGTGCATTTTTGCATGCATATTTATTCATTTAATAGTGCATGAACTTCCGGGCCTTACTGATAAGCATAACACAAGCATAGTTGCCATTTTAAATGGGTTTTCTGGCAACTTAACCATAAGAGAAGAGTGAATCTTGGCTTCATTATTAATTTAGACTTTAACATATCAGCATCTAATCTTATTCAAATCATATAATGGCTGTGCAAATGTGTGGTGCCCTATTTAAGTGACGGAAGTCAAACTGTTTATGAGCTATTATATAATGTAAACTGATAGATAATTTAGTGGCTTACATGTTATATACTATAGATGGGGTGTATGCAAATTTCAGAAATATTAATTACGGTAACTCGTCAAGGAATGATCCAATAGTCATGATAATTGATATAGTGGACCACTAAATAGCCTGCAGGTATAACTTACTTTTTATAAATTTTAGATGGCGTGCATGCCAATTCTCAATAAACGATTTCATTTAACTGGCCACTGAATGATTCGATCACCGTAAAATCTAGCATCGTGAACAATTAATATAACTTAAAGCTAAGGTATATAAGCAAATTGCTTCCAATCAACAAATTAAAGGTGACGTACGTGTCAATTCTTCTTTTCTTCACGGAATTATCCGATACCTGTGAAACGTAGCATAGTACACCACAACTCTTTTCGACACCTACAGGATCATAAATGAACATCTTACTTTTTATAATTTATAGATCGCGCACATGACAATCATGCATGAATTCACCTAACTCGTCACTGAATGATTGGAACACTATTAATCTAGCATAGTAAACCACTACTATGATCTAAACCTACAGGTAAATAAATCTCTTGCTTCCTTTTCACAAATTAAAGATATCGTGGAAGTCAATTTACTGAGATATGAGTTCCTTTAACCTGTCATTGAATTATTTTATCTCTGTAAGGCTATGTGTAATGGACGTTGCTATGGCTGAGACAGTCTGCCGAATAATTTTCTAGCATAGTTCTACTCAATAGGTAATGTAAATAACACTCGTGCTACCCTTCTGAGAAGAGCACGTGTTACATAATTTCTACCGATCCTATCGTAGAGAATTTTCTTAAAATAAAATGCTTCGATGTATAAAATAACATACTGGATCCTACTTGTTTCTCACATATAGGGCGAGTGTTAGTCTGTCTAAAACTATATATTTTTTATCTCCGTGCGTAGATAAACCGACTGCTGGAAGAAATGTGCGTGATAACTTCTTCTATTACTACGATCATCTCTCACATAAATATCTTACTTACCTTTCATAAATACTAGATGCCATGTAGATGACTTTACCTACAAAAACCTCCATTGATTCGCCATATTCAGAAGCTATCTCTACGGAAAGGTCTCAATTAATCAATAATAAGAGTAAAATTATCTTGTGTGCAATGTTGCTAAGGTGTTGGCAGTGTAATTGTTGTTGACAAAATGTCTTCTGCTCCAATTTCCTAGTGTAACGTAAATTATAGATGATTTGAATATTAATTCATAAAATGTAATAACTTTTATTGATATTGTATTGACAGACAACTCAGAAAGTTGAACTAAATACACTGGTAGACCTGCATATTTCTTTAGTGTTTTATTTATTGTCTTATAGATAGTGCCTCATCATGTGCTTTCCAGTGCAGGAGATGTGTTGATGGGAAGTATCTTAACCAACGGGGCAAGCTCTAGCTAGCACAGCATCCTAACACCATTTTGATATCTTGAATGTTACATTTTATGCATTTTTTCTTGAAGTGGCTGCATTGTTTTGATATTGAGTTACGTGTTTGAAATTGTTACCCTATATTTTACCACACCGTAGGTCATAAACACAAAACCTATTTTGTCTATCACGAAGATAATCTATTTAATTGACAGGGGACTTCTTTGTTGTGCTGTATTAGTGGAATAAATGAATATAAGCTCTGTTGGCTCTTCACGGAACTAATTACTAAGTCAAGCTGCTAGCCTCATGCAGTAACGTAAGTGCAATAACACACTTCCAAAACTGTTGAACTGAATATACTTATGTCGGTAACTCCAGTCTCTCAGAGCAAAATAGGAACAATTTCTACATTATCTTACAGAACCAAATAAGATTCATGTATTCAGTATGTTATAACAGAGTGTATGGATCAATCTCTTTCATTTTGTTCTTCTTGTTTAGTTTCGAATGCTAATCATTAGCAAAGTCCCCTAATTAAGAAGAACTGCACAGTGCAGACTAATGATGGACCGCCAAGCCTGTTAGAGGTTATACACACGAGTTTTATTACTATTTAATTATCATTCATTGTACTTCGCCATTAAATACTACTTGAGTACCTAGACGTTATCATCCATGGCCCTTCATGGCTGTTATTCGTACCACGCAGCGCAGCTGTGCACGTTAAATCGTTCTCCATGACCGCGAGAGGGAGCTGTAGCAAGCTCGCAGATCGGAGGTTCGAATTCCGGTGCTTAGAGTGACTCTCCTGAGTGTGATCGTCCGCCACGTTTTTCCACACTCCCTCCAGGCAAATTCCGGGATAGTAGCTTATTTCAAGTCCAGAGCCACCTACCTTATCCCCGTCCCTAATCATTACAAATACTCGCACAGAAACTGCTACAGTCACCACAGAAATATCAGACACATTGAACACACACCCACGAACACGGCACTGATGAACAATGATGTCTTAAGCCACTAATACGAATTAACAACAACAACTAGCCTATTAATCGTCACTCAGAGATGAATTACGTGTCATCAGAGAAAAGAGACATTGCTCGGTAACAATTATAATATACAGGGTGTAATTGATATAATGGAAGTCCGTTACACTGGTGATAGAAGAGACTATTGTAAGCTTCCTAGGTAAAAAATTTGTCACCTATCTTTAAATTGAAAATTTATCATTAAAAAGTCAATGTTTTTAGGCTTTTCCGAAATTCTTCAAACAGAAGGTGAGGCAGCAGGCTGGGGTAAACGGGGCGGGGCGAGGAGGGACGATGCGCGGAGGAGAAGTTGTTACGTAATCAGAGCGTTGACCTTACTAGTTGAGGGGAGGTACCAGCTGTTACGAGGAAAGCGAACGATACCCATCTCGTAAGAAAATTTGTATTGTTGTTGTTGTTGCTGTTGTTGTTGTTGTTGTTGAAATTGCACGCAATATCTTGGGACGTTATGACCGGCAGTATTGTGTAGTGTTTGAGAGGCTTGGCGATTTTGGTCATTTAGCCCCATGTGGTTGGGTGTGGGAAGAATTTGTCTGATAACCTGTGTTTTTGGGGTTTCTTTAGTTATGTGGGTGTTTGTAATTCAGGTGAGAATTGGGAAGGAGGCGGCCGTGGACTTAAGTTAGGAACCATCCCATCATTTGTCTGGGGTAGAAGTGGGAAACCATGGAAAACTACTTTCAAGATTTAATACTAGTATGGTACCACATGTACATAGTAATAATAATAATAATAATAGACAGCTTTGTGGTGTTGGGGTAGCGCGCCTGCCTCTCACCCGGAAGCCCCGGGTTTGATTCCCGGCTCCGTCAGGGATTTTAGAAACTGAAGTGAGGGCTGGAACGGGGTGCACTCAGCATAGTGAGGACAATTGAGTAGCTGTCTGACAGCGAGGCAGCGCCCCGATCATGAAAACCAAGATTAACGGCCGAAGGGACCCGATGCGCTAATCATGCATCTCCCCAATATCTGCAGGCCAAATGGCTGGGTAGCGATCGCTTGGTAGACCTAGGCCCTTCACGGGGTGTAGTGCCAGGGGTTATTTATTATTTTTAATAATAATAATAACATTAAAGCAAATATAGCGAGTTGGTTGGCCCTATCAAAAGGCAATGGCATTTAGAACGGGTCTCAAATACGGGCGTGATCCGAAGTACCTTGCTCCGAGACCTTAAAGAACTGGTTCTGGATACTCAAATGGACAAACTAATGCAGAAGGCAGTAGTTCTCTCGACAACCCGAATCGACTGGAAATTCATGGGTAGCGATTTCGACTTTCCAGCTTAGAAGTGGCTGTTTCAGTAGCAATACTTTGGTTCCCTGAAGCCCGTATAGTTATGTTGTGATGTACCAGCAATGTGTTATACGTACTGTATAAAACAATAATAATAATTAAATGATAGTGAGGCTGTGAGCTCAGGTATTAGAGTGCTATCCTTCTCGAGGGTTCGATCTAGTCTGAGTCATGTAATACATGAAGGTGAACAAATACGACAGCCTTATACCGATGTATGTAATGGCACGTACATGAAATTCTGTGAACACAACATTCCGGAATCTCGACATCCCCGCCAAAAATAAAAGTAATGTGTCCAACAACATATTATTATTATGATTATTATTATTATTATTATTATTATTATTATTATTATTATTGTCCACTTTATAAGATACTATATCTTTACTGAATGTTATTTATTTTTAAGTAGGGTTCCAATTGTTTAGGACGTTCAGTAAATAAATATTTTTGGTAACAATGATGATGGAAGAGACTTGAAAGCTTGTTCTGATGGTTGTTGTTAATTCATTTTAGGGGCTTGGGACATTTGTTTATCAGCACCGTGTAGTTGGGTGAGTGTTGGATTTGTCTGATAAACTGTGTTTCTGTGGTGACTGTAGTAGTATGTGTAGCTGTAGTTATTAGGGTCGTGAATGAGGTTGGTGCTCCGGGACTCCAAGTACCATAATATCCCGGCATATGCTTGGAAAGCGCGTGGAAGAATCCACGGAAATCCAAACTCAGGATAGCCACTGTCGGTGCTGAGTTTGGACCTTCAATTACCGGACTTGCTGAGTTCGTGGTGTACGATTAAATGCGCATGCCTACACCGCGGGGGTAGGAAAGAAAGCAGCCGTGGTCTTATGAAGGGACATTCCAACTTTGGGCTCGTGGGATGCCACGGGAAATCATCATGTGGCTGCAGATGGTAGGAAGTAAGGAAGCTTGTGTTTTTACATGATCGTAAATTTCGTGATCATGAGCTACTGGACATCCTTTTTATGTGGAATCCGAAACACAGGACATGGAATTTCACTTCGAAAATCTCATATACATTGACCGGGAATCAAACCCGGTCCGCCGTGGTAAGAGGCCAACAGCTGGACCGCTGCGCCATCACGCCCCGACTTGCATATCGGCCGTTGATGGTAAGCTGCCTCAATACTAGCACCCAATGTAGATGATGATGATAATAATTGTCTAATAATAATAATAATAATAATAATAATAATAATAATAATAATAATAATAATAATAATAATAATAATAATAAGAGTCAGCATGTGTAGCTCTGGTAGCCTCCGTGGCTTAGGCGGCAGCACGCAAGCCTCTCACCGCTGGGTCCGTGGTTCAAATCCCGGTCACTCCGTGTGAGATCTGTGTTGGACAAAACAGAGGCAGACAGGTTTTTCTCCGGGTACTCCAGTTTTCCCTGTCAAAATTTCATTCCAGCAACACTCTCCACTATCATTTCATTTCATCTGTCATTCATTTAATCATTGCCCCAGAGGAGTGCGTCAGGCCTCGGCAGCCGGCACAGTTCATATCCTCGCCGCTAGATAGGGGCTTCATTCATTCCATTCTGACCCGGTCGGAGACTGGAGGCAGGCTGTGGATTTTCATTTTCATATGTGTAGCTCTGGTGGTAGAGTGCTAAAAATAAATGTCTGACAACTCGACATACCAAATAAAAAACATAAAGGAACTTAGGTTGGTTCCATAGTTTAGGGGCTGCGACAACGTGGTCAGGTAGCCCCGTAGAAGTTTGTGTGTCTAAAATTCTATGAATACTATTATTAGTACAGTAGTAGTAGCCTAGTGTAATAATAATAGTATTATTAATATTTTGTTACGGTTGTTGCACTGTCTTCACACAAAGATAGACCAACAGTTTCTTAAATTAATTTACCAAATATTTAGGATTTCCATTTTCTATGCATAGGCCATGAGGATGGCAAAATACTAAACAGATCCACCATCACTAGTCATGTAGCCACTCCCCATGAAGGTGTGAAACAGCTATTCATAGGCTCGGTTTGTGTATTTCAACGTCATTGGCAGACAAGACGAGGAGGTCACTCAACTTCTGACTCTTGTCAACATTCCTTAGCGTTGGAGGGGAGGGCGACGGGGAGAAGTCAGCTGTGCTGCTGACGGGAACGAAGTGTAAGCCCGTTTCCAAGACATTGACTGACGATTTTTGTGATTTAATTCCACCTACACTTATTAAGATCCGACTGAATTTTATGAAGATATTTGCTTAGAATACCATCTTCTATCACCAGTGTAAAGGACTTCCATCATATCAAATACACCCTGTATAATTGCATTTTTAGCGTATTTTCATTTATGGAACAAGATGTTCAGTAAAGAACCATTAATCTACTTTCTGTTAAATGCATGGGTATAGTGTTATAACTCTTTGTCCTTTACAAGGAGTTTAATTGAATATTGGTTGTAGTAACTTGTTGAAATGCAACGTACTATACGGATATTACACGTTGATTGATTGATTGAAGCCTCATCTGAATTATATATACACACAGTAATACAGCCATCTATTACAGGTTGTCAGAAAAAATTCAACACTCACCCAAGTACACGGGGCTAAATGACCATAATGCCCATGCATCTCAAATGAAACAACATCAACAACAGCTTCCTACCCAAATCCTAACACCTATAAAAGTACACACACATGTAAGCCTACGGATATCACAGTGACACAGATTGTCAGACAACTTCTACACACACACCAAGAACACGGGGCTACAAGATCCTGATGCCGCAAAACCCCTAGAGAATCAACAACAAAATCAACAAAATAAACAACAATAGACTACCGCAGATCAAGGACAACGAATAAAAATCGCTTTAGTCGAGTGTTGAAATATGAGGTGTTATAAGTATATACACACATCAAAAAAAGTTTTGCATCACCTCGGTTCCCAGATCTCCGGCATATAGACGTTGACTGTGTATATTGTATCAAAGATACAGTCCCTTTGACTGTTCATAGATGTCACTAAAACTGCTCAAAGATGTAAACAACCATGCATGAGCAGGGCCTATTAGACGGAGGGGGTACGACAGCCGATCAGTTCCAGTCATTCCACCAGGACGAAGGTACGCTGCTCATGTTGTCTGTAGTTCTACCATGCCTAGAAGGTCAATACCGCAGTTCGATCGCGTCCGCATTGTTACTTTGTGTCAAGAAGGGCTCTCAACAAGGGAAGTTTCCAGGCGTCTCAGAGTGAACCAAAGCGATGTTATTCGGACATGGAGGAGGTACAGAGATACAGGAACTGTCGATGACAGGCCTCGCTCAGGCCGCCCAAGGGCTACTACTGTAGTGGATGACCGCTACTTACGGATTGCCGCTCGGAGGAACCCTGACAGCAATGCCACCATGTTGAATAATGCGTTTCGTTCAGCCACAGGACGTCGTGTTTCAACTCAAACTGTGCGCAATAGGCTGCATGATGCGCAACTTCACTCCCGACGTCCATGGCGAGGTCCAGCTTTGCAACCCCGACACCATGCAGCGCGGTACAGATGGGCCCAACAACATGCTGAATGGACCCCACAGAATTGGCATCACGTTCTCTTCACCGATGAGTGTCGCATATGCCTTCAACCAGACAATCGTCGGAGACGTGTTTGGAGGCACCCTGGTCAGGCTGAACGTCTTAGACACACTGTCCAGCGAGTGCAGCAAGGTGGTGGTTCCCTGATGTTTTGGGGTGGCATTATGTGGGGCCGACGTACGCCACTGGTGGTCATGGAAGGCTCCGAAACGGCTTTACGATACCTGAATGACATCCTCCGACCCATAGTGCACCCATATCGGCAGAATATTGGAGAGGCATTTGTCTTCATGGACGACAATTCTCGACCTCATCGTGCACATCTTGTGAATGCGTTCCTTCAAGATAACGACATCGCTCGACTACAGTGGCCAGCATGTTCGCCAGACATGAACCCTATCGAACATGCCTGGGATATGTTGAAAAGGGCTGTTTATGGACGTCTTGACCCATCAACCACTCTGAGAGATTTACGCCGAATTGTCGTTGAGGAGTGGGACAATTTGGACCAACAGTGTCTTGATGAACTTGTGGATAGTATGCCACGACGAATACAGACATGCATCAATGCAAGAGGACGTGCTACTGGGTATTAGAGGTAGTGGTGTGTACTGCAATCTGGACCACAAATGCTGAAAGTCTAGCTGTATGATGGTACAACATGCAATGTGTGGGTCTCATGAGCAATAAAACGAGCTGAAATGTTGTTTGTGTTGATCTCTATTCCCTTTGTATTTAAAGGTTCCGGAACTCTTGGAACCGAGGTGATGCAAAACTTTTTTTGATGTGTGTATGTAGATTGCAAATACACGCTATATATGCTTAACATTATAACGTGAGGGTAGTTATAAATCAATAAATACCAAAAAAAAAACAGTATAACTGCCTAGAATATTTTGTCTTGCTATGAACGATTTCATTAGTTCTTTTTGCCGTTTTTTATAAACCATTTGATACTAAATAGTTATTATGTTGTTCAGTACATTCCTGAAAGGATATAGACTTACGAAGCTACGGAAATATATGGATTTACGAGCAAACAATATAGGGCCTAGGCCATTTTGACCCAACAAGACGGCACGGACAAGCACGATATGGCACGGACAGCTTGAACTGTTAGTCACTACTGCGGTGTATTATTCTATTTTAAAATGCAAATAACCTACCGGTCACCTCCTTGAGGACAGTTTAAACCTCCCTATGTACGATGAGCGTATTTGGTAAGGTCAGGCCTTGTTAAATCGTAAGTTACGGTTAGGCTATAATACTTGCATGATTCATACATCCAGCATCTTGAAATTATTGGGCTGATGACCTTGTAGTTTGGGCAAAAGACGGTTCTCACATTAAGGTATATTGTTGCAAAATTTGGTAGAGATCGAAGTCGTAATTTGATTTAAGCTCAGAATATTTGGGTGGGCACCATTATTTTTTTTTTGTTATGATGGGGGTGATATACAACATGACAGTTGTCCCTTGCTACTGCTACCTCTGTACCAAATTTCGTTCAATTCGGTTTCACCGTGTTTGAATTGATAACACACACTCACAGACACACAATTTCTTTTGCCCGGTGTAGATCTCATATGTCTACTTTCATTTTTTTGTTTGCAAAAATCAAATTATGCTAAAACTAGGCTCACAAGATCACCCTTTGTCCGTGTGTGTATGTGTACGTATGTGTGTGTGTATCCACCTAATAAAAACTAAACGGCTGGAGTGATTTCAATGAAACTTCGTAAGGACATAGTACTATTTTGTTCAACCCCGACCGTGGCCTTCAAATTTTATTTCGTCTCACCAATCCAACATGGCGACTGTGCAAAATATTTCACCGGCATCCAATATCTCCTAAACTATTATTGATATCACCCTGAAATTATTTACGGTGATAAGGGACTCTACTAAATGTTTACGTATTTGGCTTTCAAAAACCTGCTTAGAACAAAACGAACATGGATGGCCAAGCGAGGTGAAGCATGTAAATGGACTTTTCTCTCGATTTAGCCATCCGAGTGGTGTAACATGGTAGAGCAAATATTTATACAATTTTTAATGCATTGTTATCTAAATTTTGCTCAATTGTTTGCATAACTTCAAGATGGCGGTCGTGCGAAATTTTAAAATTATGTTTTAATTTATTGTGTCCTAATCATGCGATCTAAGTCAACATTTATATAATGAACCAACGCAATAATCGTCATCTAATAGTAAATTACTCCATGACCTACATACATACAAATCCAACATGGTGACCATCCGAAATATTTAACCGGTTCGCAATATCTACTAATCTATTACAGCAATAAAACGGAAATTTTGTGTGTTGATGAAGCGTTTAACATGTGTTCACCTATGGATCTTTCAGTAACCTGGTGAGCACAAATTCAGCTTGGCGGTGACGCAAATTTTAAATATTCAAATTTACGTTTCTTGCGATTTAACCATCTGAACGCAGTGAAACATGGTAGAGTAAATGCTTATACAAATTTTAAACCACTGTCATCTATTTTATTTCAATTGTTTTCAGAACCACAAGATGGCGGCTGTGCGTAATTTTAAAATCTCGTTTTTGTTTGTGTGTCCTAATCGTGCGATTGAATAAACCTACTCAGTAATCCTCATCTAATAGTACATAACAATATGGCCTACATATATAAAAATCCAATACGGCGACCATGCAAAATATTTAGAAGGTTCTCAATATCTACGAATCTACTACAGCAATCAAACTGAACGTTTGTATGTTGATAGAGGTAATTAACATAAGTGGGATATATGAAAATATGCTATTTACTTCTTCACGGAACTACTGTCGACCAAGGTATTATGTGCACTCGAGTTTGAAGGTTGTTTGTGAAGTAACCAATAGACATACATAAAATTCAATAACATCATCGTTTTCGTCGTTCTATTGCACGTTTGTTCATGTAGATTTGGAATTTTTAATTTACATTTTAATATTTTTTATCGCAGTTGGAGCACAAAAAGTGCACGTTTTTAAGCGTGTTTCAACCATGCGTCACATTTAAGAATTATTATCTCAAAAACCCGTCATCAGATCGAATCCAAATTTTAACACAATATACATTGGAATGTTGTATAACTGGATTATTAATTTCAAAATTTTGCTTGTCCAAGAAAAAACGTTGTTATCATTTTTGTAAGGTAATTTTTTCTCGGCTCGGGGGGGTTGGAAAATGTAGTTCTTGGTTGCGATGTAATCCTTATACATCAAAAAGTTAAGCTGTATGACTGTGAAATACGTAAATTAACTCACTTATTTTATATCGGTTTGTATTTGTAGGCGGAAATAACACATCGTTCACCAGCTACCCGCTCCCAGAAAAGCTGTACAGCGTTGCCAATATAGAGCCCAACACGCATCATGGCGTGCCTCGCTCGGAAGTGATGGGCTCCATCACAGCAACGCTGTACAGCTTTCCCGGGAGCGGGTAGCTCTTGAACGATGTGTTATTTCCACCTACAAATACAAACCGATATAAAATAAGTGAGTTAATTTACGTATTTCACAGTCATACAGGTTAACCTTTTGATATATAAGGATTACATCGCGACCAAGAACTACATTTTCCATCCACCCTGAGCCGAGAAAAAGTTACCTTACAAAAATGATAACAACTTTTTTTCTTGGACACGCAACATTTTGAAATTATTAAACCAGTTATACAACATTCCAATGTATAATGTGTTAAAATTTGGATTCGATCTGATGACGGGTTTTTGAGATAATAATTCTTAAATGTGACGCATGGTTGAAACACGCTTAAAAACGTGCACCTTTTGTGTTCCAACTGCGACAAAAAATATTAAAATATAAACTAAAAATTCCAAACCTACATGAGCTAACGTAAAATAGAACGACGAAAATGATGAAGTTATTGGATTTTATGTAGATCTATTGGTTACTTCACAAATAACCTTCAAACTCGAGTACACATAATACTTTGGTCGACAGTAGGCTACTTGTTCTGTATGGTGTCGCTTTAAATATGTTAGAGATCTCAAATTTATATGTTCTTTTATAATGTGGCCTACACTTAAAACAGAAACAATATCTTGTAATTAAATATAAACATGGACCATTTGTAACCTTCTGCTCAATTTATACAATGGTTCATTCGGCTTAAGTATCTCTAGTTGGCACGTCTACAATGGGACAACCAGAAAGGAGGGGGGGGGGGGGGGCGCATTGGTACAGTGGCACACAAAAAGTAGCACGAATTGATAAACTGGCGTTTTACTTTTCAAAACAAGTATGGTATAATATATGCCTAAGGTTGTTCATGCTTACAAAGAAACCAGGAGTGTGAAAATAGCAGAAAGTGAACGTAGCCTCTAATGGTGGGACTTCCCGATACCCGACCCATACAGTAGAATGTTCCCAAAGGTACATATGAACACCACGTATGAATGATGAATGGCTTAGGCGGCAGCACGCAAGCCTCTCACCGCTGGGTCCGTGGTTCAAATCCCGGTCACTCCATGTGAGATCTGTGCTGGACAAAACGGAGGCAGACAGGTTTTTCTCCGGGTACTCCGGTTTTCCCTGTCACAATTTCATTCCAGCAACACTCTTCACTATCATTTCATTTCATCTGTCATTCATTTAATCATTGCCCCAGAGGAGTGCGACAGGCTTCGGCAGCCGGCACACTTCATATCCTCGCCGCTAGATGGGGGCTTCATTCATTCCATTCCTGACCCGGTCGGAGACTGGAAGCAGGCTGTGGATTTTCATTTTCATATGAACTACTGTATAAATATCGGCGGAAGAAAATAACCTAACATCAAGATTAGATTAACGAACTAGATTAACGAACGTTGGTAGGCGTGTTTATACATCTGAAAGATGACGTTGATTCAAATTTCCCGCAAATCGCACTAGCGTGCCGCTAATAGTGGCCCCACCACGTTGCACATCAGGTTTCCTTTAAAAACATGCTGTACTGTGTGAGAGCGTTAGTTACCTGTGAGTTTGGACAGAGTGACTGTGAGTGGGTCAAGAATGCCTTTACGATGCGGAAGAGGCCAGTATCAACAGCTCACTGCGTTTCAACGAGGCCGTGTTCCTTGATGGTGGAATTTCCTTCCGCGCTATTGCAGAAAGACTTGGCAGGAATGTCTCCACTGTGAATGCGTGCTGGCAGCGGTGGTCGCGAGAAGGTACGTCCCCGTCGCACCTCCGAGCGGGAGGATTTTCGGCGTATGGCTTTGGCGCATGGGACGGCGTCTGCAGCAGAAATTCGAGTGGCAGATGTCACCACAGTGACGAAACGAACTGTTCGAATTCGGTTATACGAAGGACCGCTGCATGCCAGACGCCCTGCGGATTGCATTTCACTTACCCCAAACCATCGCCGCGCCGTCTGCGACTTCAGTGGTGTCAAGCGAGAGCTCATTGGAGAATGTAGTGTAGGTCCGTTGTGTTTCCGATGAAAGACGATTCTGCCTTGGTGCCAGAGATCGCCATGTATTGGTTAGGAGGACAGGTGAGCACCTGCATTCCACCTTGCTGCGGCATCGACACACTGGAGCTACACCGAGCGTTCTAGTCTGGGGAACAATTTCCTACGACAGCAGGAGCACTCTCGTCGTTATCCCACGCACCCTGACTGCGGATGTGTACGTTCGTCTAGTGATTCCACTTGTTGTGCTGCCATTCATAAATAGCATTCTACAGAGTGTCGATATACTGCCTTGGCCTGCTCGATCGGCTGACCTGTTCCCAATCGAGAACGTATGGGACATCATTGGACGACAACTCCTGCGTCATCTACAACCGGCCTTAACCGTCCCTGTATTGACCTACCAAGTGTAACAGGCACGGAACTTCAACTCACAAGCTGACATCAGTCACCTGTACGACAAAATGCATGCACGTTTTCGTGCCTGCATTCAACAGTCTGGCGATTATACAGGTTATTAATGCACCGACATGGCACATTTTCGATGGTTTTTCTCGCGCGGATATTAACCGGTTGTCTTGTACCTTTAATCGATTAAATATGTTACCTCGCCAAATATATTGCAGAAATTTCCGTACTGTACATTCCTTATTACATGGTGTTGGGATATTTTTTTCCCGCCAGTATATAGGCCTACTGTATAGGTAGACCTCATTCATTGCTGCATATTTACGAAGATTCTGTTTAATGTAAATTGAAACAATGATACATTATGATGTATGTATAAATTATAAAGGTACGAGTCGTAGTTCCCAGTTCAGAGAAGATAGGTTCACATGATTTACTATGTGATATTCCCTTTATACATCTCACTGGTTTCATTAAAAAAAATTAAATACATATTTAGCCTCAAAAGAACTGCACTGTGCCTTACAGTGGATGTGAGTAGAGAGGAGCATAGTATGGAGATACGAACTGTCACTTACTAACACATATCTTCAGTTCACACAATAATAATACGGTATCACTCGGGACAGACTCCTACAAGGGTGTTGAGTGCGGGCATTCCAGTTCAATTAATATTCTAAATGAATTCTCAACAGTTTTACTGAAGTGCTCTCATTGGCCTCTATTACGACTGTATGTTAGTAAAAATAAGTGTCTTCTGTTCTGTTGCTACCTACGACCCATTTATTCCCAAAAAAACCATGTAAGTCACCTCTCTACCAGTTCCTAATTTTTATTGTGTATCTAGGCTATTCAAAGTTCTATCAGCAGACATGTCATTGACGTAACGTACTGATGTACCTGGCAGGTTCTTAAGTACGCCGTTGATATATTCAATAAAACTAAATTACCCGAATACTGAATCTTAAGCTCACCGACAGTAGTGGCTACGCTGGCTAAAGCGCAGCATTAGGTCATGGGGCCAAGCTCTCAGCTGACTCGGTAGACGCGTGGGTTCGAGCCCCACCGTCGGCCGTCCTTGAAATGGTTTTCCGTGGTTTCCCCATTTTCAACACCAGGCAAATGCTGGGACAGTACCTTCTGAGAGGCCACGGCCGCTTCCTTCCACATCCTTGCCCAGTTTCATTCACCATCATTCATTTCATCTCTCATTAACTCCTCTCCTGAGGTTGGCGTCAGGAAGCGCATCCGGCCGTAAAAACCATCGCCACAAAGACTTCCATCGCATCTCATCCCCGTTGGAAAACGGGAATAATAAGGGGTAGTCATACATACAACTGAATCTTAAGCTCACCAGTCGATACTTTGTGAATATCTGATGATTGATATTCGACTCCCATTATTTGGTTTCAACAGTATTAGTAAGATATGATTTAAGTAATTATAGATCTCTAACTCCAGAGTATTTACATATTAGCAATACTTATTCCATGATATACAGTATCAGTTGCTTTATTAAGCCGGCCCCCTGATGTTGGGGTAGCACGCCTGCCTCTCACCCGGAGGCCCCGGGTTCAATTCCCGGCCCCGTCAAGGATTTTAGGAACTGACGTGAGGGCTGGAACGGGGTGCAATCAGCCTCGTGAGGACCATTGAGTGGCTGTCTGTTAGTGAGGCAGCACCCCGATCACGAAAACCAAGATTAACGGCCGAGGGGACCCGATGAGCTGATCACGCGTCACCCCAATATCTGCAGGCCAAATGGCTGGGCAGCGGTCGCTTGGTAGGCCTAGTCCCTTCACGGGCTGTAGTGCCAGGGGTTATTTATAGTTGCTTTATTAAGGTCCAAAAATGTGGCACAAGTAATTAGGTGAGACTCCAAATTGACTAATGTTTCAATAACAAGAAATCATAATGCTCTACTAGTTTATTGTTCTGGTCTGAAACCGAGTAAAATGTCATTAATGAAATTCTTATTTTAAACGTGGTTGGGCAGTTGCCGTAGAGTATTCTACTACTTTTGATACTATTGGCACTAATGATACACATTGATAGTTCCCAGAATTATTGTTATCTCCTTTCTTGTATATTGGTACTGTAATTGCAATTTTCAGACGATCACCACATACCAATTACTTAAATAGCAAGTTAATGAGGTGAATTGCGGGATATTATGTAATCAATAATTTCTCTTAAAATTGAGTTCTAAAACCCGTAGTAATCTTCACTCTTGGAGTCAGTTTTCCAAGTACCATTAGGAACTTCTCAGGTGTCACTCAACGCCACATAAAATTTAATCCATCTAGAATGCTATATGAGTAGGGCCCGGATACTTAGGTTTTTACCTATTTTTTCCCTGGCTATGTAATTTACAAATTTCAACATACATGTTCGTTTCACACTTCCAGGAGCAGAATATGTGAATTTCATTTCACCTAAATAAAACTAAATGAAGGTTTGACACCTAAAATAACCTCAATAGCTGTTTTGCCTTTTTCAAATAAAGAATGTTATTTCCTCATTGAAATGCAACGTAAAATTATTTCTAACTTACCGCAAATACAAGCAGTAGGACGGAGATAGTTCAGGTTACAACCGTTAAATGCAGTACGATGATGATAATTATTGTTGTTTTAAGGGGCCTAACATCTACTGTAGGTTATCGGCCCCTAATGGTTTGGGTGATAGTGAAAGATGAGATGAGAATGAAAACTATAACTAATACTTACTACAGACTTACATACTAGAAGAAGAAATGGTAAACAAATATAGGCTAAGGCAAATAAAAGACAGTAAGAAATGAAGTGCCCTAAACCCTCCGAGAATGAGGATTGAGGGACTTGGAAGGAAGGAGAGCCATGAAAGGCAGATGGGAAAGTGAAAGGAAAGGGAAAGAGGAGAGGGTCCGCCCCAATGTCAGTAGAAAAAGGGGAAAAAATGGACCCAGCTCAGGAATCCCTCGGGATCGGCAATTCCCGAACTCACCAGCCATGAGCCCCTGAGGGTGTAGAAATATCCAGGGTCCGCCAGAAGTGGTGGGGCTACATACACCCTGCCTCCTTGAGGGCCTTGACCATAAGTCAGGAGATAACATGAAAGGAAAAAGAAGTCTGACCCCTCGCAGAAGGAGGGAATCAGGATAGATGAGACAAGGGCCAATGAAGGCGGGAAAGGAAGAGACTCCCTAGGCCTCGGATACCCTAATACCGTCGGGGTCGGAAGAGAACGAGAGTTGACCAAGAGAGGCTGAACGGAAAGAAGACGGAGAGGAGCCTGGCACAAGTAAGTGACAATGTAAACTTTTGTGAAATAAGATCATAAATAAATTTCACAGAAATAAGAAAAATAGAAAATTATTGCTGCCTGTATTGATCCTGGAAGAAAAACCTAAAATAACCTATTTTTACAATACAAGAAACCTAAAGTGAAAGTTTATGCCACCTAAAAATCCGGGCCCTATATATGAAACATCATCGGGATGACGAAAATTCAGGATAATTTATAAATTCATTCTGCAGAATTAATGCACATATACGAGCGGTGATCAGAAACTATGGTTACAAGGCCGATATTCTTGGAGTTTTGTCTGTTATAGAGAAATTAATGATATGGGGTAATTCGAATACATACGGTTGGTAACTGTACAGAATGTCAGGGTGTTCTCGGGCAGCGCGGGTGTCATACGCGTGAAGTGTTTTTGGAAAGAGGGCACACAGTGACCGCTGACCGATACTGGGAGACCTTGGCATGATTGCGCGGAGCAATCAGGAGAAAACAGACAGGCCTTCTCACCGAGGGTGTTATCTTCCTTCATGACAACGTGCGACCGCATACAGCCCAGAAGACCACCTCGCTGTTCAAGTGATCTCACTGGGACATCATTGACCACCCTCCCTACATCCTGGACCACGCTCCAAGCGACATTCACCTGTTTCCTCACTTGAAGGAGCACCAACGTAGTTTTTCGTTTAGCCTTGCATTGCTATGAACCTCATAAATAGCCATATTTCATACTGCTACGACCACCCAGGCCCGAGAAAAAGTTGGTTTACACAATTAACAACAACTATTTTCAGAAATGTCACATCACATTAAAACTCCGCCTACACGATAACAATGAATTCCTTCAGAACGTATTAAAGTTTCATTACGATTTCATTAATACTTTTAATGTAATGATCTTTCTAAATGAGCGCTGAGTTAGACTTGGTAAATCAGTTATAAAATTGTAACGGGTTACAATACAAATGTTTACTCTACATAGCTAATCACAGAATAAAATAAGGAAACGTTCGATGCAGCTTGTTTTTATGTAGGATACGAGTAACGTTTTTATTGACGTCTTAACTCAAGTATCTATACTTATTTCCCCGATAGTAGGAAGTCGACGATTTCCTTCAGACGTGGGGTGAAAAACTTTGCGACAACGTGGCTGAACACGCAAGGACAGAATTCATACCAGGAGGGAATATTCAAACTCATCCCACGAAGCGACAAGAGCCTAAACCGATATGGAGACTATGTAGAAAAATAACTTACTCTATGTATTATTAGTTAGTTGTACAGGGTCTTTCAATCAAAGTGGGGCCAGTCGCACGGCTGACGCAGCACTGTAGGTAGAAGGTCGAGCCAAAGGTCAGACGAGCTCATTGCATCACGGAGCTGAGAAGTTGCGTCGCAGGATTTGACGAGTAAAGTTGACTTCGTTATTTCGTTTATAGCCTATTTTAAGTTATACGTGTTGTAAGTTTATAACGTGTGTACGTGATTAGTGTTTAATAGTTATTGTGTTTCAAAATTGTATAACTTAGTATTGCTGAGTGTTAAATCCTATTGCTTCAATTTTTATTTATGGGGGACAATTGAAAAATAAGGTTTATGCAACAATAGATGAACTCAAACTAAATATCACGAGGGAAATTGAGGAACTCAAACTAAATATCACGAGAGAAATTCAGGCTATCTCAGTAGATGAACTAATGCGTGTGAATGAAAATTTCCTTAGAAGATGCCAGAAATGTGTAGATGCAGCTGGAATACAATTTCCAACATCTTCTGTGACAATGATTTTACTTTGATTAAGTGTTATTATGTGTGCTTGTTATTTACACGCGATTCATATGGGCGCTCTCTCGACCCCAAGCTCAGTGAGTTGCCATGTGCTCGTTCGACCCTCCACGAGCTGCGCGGCCGGCCCCACTTTGAGTGAAAGACCCTGTATTTGTTGTATGATATAAAATGTAACCGTTTCACTGCAAGTATTGTAATCTTAGTTTCTGATCATACTTCGAATATTGGAGCTTTAGTCTGTGTTGTCGCAGTTCATTGTTTTTATAAAGGAAACCGGCAGTTGTTTCATTTCCAGCAATGCCATCAAACATGCTTCTGTAATCAGTCAGACAGATTCATAGTGCTCATATTACTAAGTCATCACTGACATTTCTGTTGCTCAAAACACCAATATTGTGCTGATTTGCACGACAGTCTTGAACTTCAACCTGTTTTGATCTCCTTTTCAAACTGAGAAGAGATGGCTTCGATTCCCACCTCAAACATCCTGGAAGTGGTTTTCCGTGTATTCCCACTTCTACTCCAGGAAAATGCTGCGATGGTTCCTAACTTAAGGCAACGGTCACCTCCTTCTCGGTCCTTATCTGAATGACAAACACGCGCACTTCTACAGCCCACAATTACACACATTATCAGACGATTCCACAAACACCCAAGTACGTGGCGCTAAATGACCACGATGTTCAAGCCGTTCAAATGACACAAGAATAACCATCTTCTTTGTTAAATCACTCCTACTTTAATTAGTTCCATCTGCAATAGCCGTTGCTGGCTAATAATAAGGATGGTTCTTTGTACTTTTCTTCTCATGTTGCTTATTCTACAAGTACAGAGGGTAAACAAAAGTTTGGTGCTTTTCGGTCGGTCAACACGAATGTACCAAAATGAGTTGGGTTATCCCCTTATCCTGAAAGAAATTACATGAGGTTAATAAATACACTAGGATGACCAGTTTCGATCGTCAAGCGATCATCATCAGATCCATTACACGTAGGCTATAAAATCTATGTCTGAAAATACAGGTGAAAACATTTACAAATGTACAATTATTTAGGTGCAGTATTGGTAATGCAACTTGTCAGTGTATGCTAGGTGTAGTATATATGATGTTAGGTGAAATGCAAAGAAAAAACCTTTCCCTGCCAAATGTTAAGGCCCATTCTACTAACATGTGACTTATTGCTCCTTGATATAACACACATACACGTAATACGATCGAATTAATAGCTTACGCCACGTGATCTGTAATAGTAGAAAGTTAAACCAACACCATAAAACAGGATTGAAGAGTTTGACATGGACTTTAACGTTTGAGGTCGGACGGCCACAGTAACTAGTGGACATGCAGCGCGCGGTGTCTACCATGTATTGGTGGCTGAATTGGTTAAAGCCCGGCGTACTAGGTAGGCGATAACGGGTAGAAAAGTGCTTCGAATCCAGTGGTCGGCATACTTTTTTGATATTAACATAACATATCGAAGTGTCGCTCCGGAGGTCCGCCAAGAAATTTAATACTGGTCTGAGGGCTGAAATAGGATACTTTCAGCCTTGTGAAGCGAATCTGAGAAGAGGTGGGTTCGATTCCCACCTCAGCCACCCTGGAAGAAGTATTCCATGGTTGACCACTTCTACTCCGGCCAAATGTCGGGATGACTTCTATCTTAAGGCCACGGCCGCCTTCTTCCTAATCCTTAATTGCAAATACGCAATAATGGCAGACTACCTCATTCCTCACCTTGCTTAGTACGCCTCATTATAATGCTGCCTCGGTTTTGTGGGTTTCTACCACATAACCTATGGTAGTGCTTTTTGAGGATCCAACTAGCCTCCACGCTGACTACCAAACAGACAGACAGACAGAAATAACACTGCCACTATCGATTTCTACTATATTCGCGAGCATGTACACAACGGTAAAGTTGTACTAAGGTCGTAAAGGAGCAGGTACTAATGTTTTCAGGATGACTATTGTTACGGCTGTGAGTTTGTTTCGTCGCTCGCCGCATGAGTCACAACTGCCCCCGGGCTGGGCTGTGCTCTGCCTCAGTGTATTGCGTACGCCTTACGCAACAGGACTACTAGGACAAAGGGATGGTCCAGAATATTCGTGACCCAGCCAGTGAAGGAATCCTCGAGAAGCCGTGGACCCTGGATGGGTCTAGAAGCATTTATTGAGTCACCGGCCTGCTATATAAGAGCGACCTGTCAAGCAGAGTGTGTGTGTGTGTTTCGAGCTAGTGCGAGCGTTTATCCTGAGCGACAGAAGTGTGGTGACTTGCGAAACCCCTAGTGAAGCCGATTCTCTTGACAGCGAGGGAGTGAGAAGCATACAGGGGCTGCCTGTGTTTTGAGCGAGTGTGATTTCACTGAGCGACAGTGGTATTGTGGCGAAGTGCCGTGCGAGTTACGAATCCAGTGACATTGTTTCCCAGTTTGTGGACAGCGAAGCAGCGTGTAGCAGGTTATCGTAAGTAACTGTAGTTTGTGTACATAAGGAAGAGGTGCAGGTATTCCACGGATCTCATTAGCGGAGGATTAGCTGCATGACTAAGTGAAAGGGGCAAGAGCGCTCCATAAGGAAGAGACTTGAGGAAACTGGAGTAGCGTTCCAATTGCTTGTATTTGCTGTTGAGTGGTGTATCTTTCTGGCCGCAATAAAGTTAATTATTTCTTTAAAGGAACAATCTGTGTTGTGCTTCAACCCACCGTAATCCAGTTAACAAAAGTGCCACTAGGGGGGTGGCACGTAACAACTGGTGTCAGAAGCCGGATTACGAACTCAAACACAAGCACAACACCTGACGGTCCTGGTTTCAAAACCCGAGCAGGTCATTTTTTAAAATTTTCCTGTGAGTGCATGCCCTTTACAAGACAAACACCTAAAATGGAAGCGCAATTTGCAGCATTGCTAGACAAGTTAAGTGGCATGGAAGCCAAGATGGAAGACGGCCAGAAGAAGATGGAGGACGGCCAGAAGAAGATGGAGGACTGCCTGAAGAAGTTAGCCGAGGACCTAACTGCCAAACTAGAAGACGGCCAGAAGAAGTTAGCCGAGGACCTAACTGCCAAACTAGAAGACGGCCAGAAGAAGATGGAAGACGGTCAAAATAAGCTAGCGGAGGACCTGAAGAGGATACAGGACGGCCAGAAGAAGATGGAAGACGGTCAGAATAAGTTGACACAGGACCTGAAGAAATTAGAACAGGGTCTGCGTGAGGAAGTCACGGCAGTGGAAAAGAAGTTCGACGCCTTACAAGTGGAAGTTGCCGAGCTGCGCCAACGCCCGCTGATGGGGGTGGAGGAGAAATTCAACGCCTTACAAAAGGAAGTTGCCGAGCTGCGCCAACGCCCGCCGACGGGGATGGAAGCGAGATTCAACCCTCTACAAGAGGAAGTTGCCGAGCTGCGCCAACGCCCGCCCACCGTTACACCGGGAATATCAGGAACGGGACATAGCAGAGTGACGCCCCCAACCTTCGACGGGAAGGTCCCGTGGAGCACCTACTTACGTCAGTTCGAGGCAGCCTGTTCTATAAACAACTGGAACAGCACGGAAAAGGCTACAGCTCTCATTGTAGCGCTGAGAGGGGACGCCCTTAACGTCCTTCAGGCCATCCCGACTGGATCCCAGGACTACGCTTCACTAATCGCCCATATGGAGTCCCGATATGGAGATAGCCATCTTCAGCAGGCTTACCAAGTGCAGCTCCGGACCCGGGTACAAAAGATCGCGGAAACCCTGCAGGAGTTCGAGATGGACATCGCACGCCTCGTAAGGCTCGCCTATCCACCAGCGCCGGCCGACTTTCTGGAACAGATTGCGACGCAGACCTTCACCGACGGGCTACGGGACTCGGACACTCAAGAGGCGCTGCGACTCGCGCACAATAAGACCCTGGCAGATGCGCTGAGCCACGCACTTGAGCTCGAGACTGCAAAACAGGCATCTAGAATGCACGCGCGGGTGCGTCAAGTGGACGTCGACGAACCATTAAAAACAAACGAGACCAAGCCCCTGGCCGACGAATTGATGGAGGCGCTAAGCCGTTTCTTCGATAGTCGCGGCGCCACCAGCAACGATACCGCTGGAAGACAACCGGAGCGGCGTCCCGGAAGAGGGCTACCGACCTGCTGGACCTGCGGTAAGAAAGGCCACCTGAGCAAGGACTGCGGTGATTGCCGTCGCCGAGGGTATCCGACGGGAAATCAGTCGTCTGAAAACCGCGCGGCCCAGGGAAACGAGTATTAGCCAGCCTTGGGGGGCAAAGGTTGGCTTGTGACAGTCGTCAAGCCCCGGCAGTCCAAGTTCGTGTGACGCAGTTACGGAGGGATAATAGCAGCCTGATGGTCGACGGAGTCGTCAACGGAGAGAGCTGGCCCATGCTAATCGACACGGGAGCATCGAGGACCATCGTCAGTCCCACCATGATCCCGAAGTGGAGAGTGCAACTCACACAAAGGAACCTCCAGCTAATAACCGCGACCGGAGAGACCGCACTGGTGCATGGCGAAGCATCACTGGAGTTCGTCATTGGTCGACGGGCGATAAAGCATCCAGTCCTTGTGGCTGACGTATCAAATGAAGTGATCATCGGACTGGACTTCCTGGACCAGACCAACATCATCTTGGATCTGAGTACCAACACTCTGCACTTCGGAAGTGAGGAACTTGCTTTGCAACCAGCGCACGAGGCCGTCGCCGCATGACGAGTAAGGATGAGAGAGGTCGTCATCGTTCCCGCCAGGACGGAAGTCAGCGCTGCCGTAATTGTCGACGGAACAGCTGAGGGAGTGGCGGCTGTCATCGAGCCAAAATATGAGGACATCCAGACAAAAGGATTGCTAGTTGCCAAGACTCTCATCAACACGACGTCTCGGCCGTACGTCCGCCTGTCCAACCCGAACGACTACGATATTGCGGTTCACCGGGACACCAACCCAGGAGTCTGCGAGCCCGTTACCTGGATCGCCCGCATCACAGACACGACGGACGGACACCTGCAGACGGACAACCGAAGAAGACGCGCCCTGCCAGAAGAACTACAGAAGCTGTACCAAGGATCCCAGGACCATTTAGACGAGGAACAATCACGCCAACTTCGGGACCTGCTACACGAATTCCAGGATGTCTTCTCCTTGGGGAGCAAAGACTTCGGCAGGACAAGCTTGGTCCAGCACAGAATCGACGTTGGGGACAGCGCACCGATTAGGGCCCCATTCCGACGTGTCCCGCTCGCCAAGCAAGCCGAAGTCGACCGGATGGTAGAAGAGATGAAGGAGCAAGGAGTGATCGAGCCATCACATAGTCCTTGGAGTTCTCCGGTCGTGCTAGTGAAGAAGAAGGACGGTTCCACCAGGTTCTGCGTGGATTACAGGCGGGTGAATGACGTCACGAAGAAGGACAGCTACACTCTACCCCGGATCGACGACACCCTGGACACCATATCAGGGTCAAGATGGTTCTCCACCTTGGATTTGAAGAGTGGCTACTGGCAGGTGGAGGTCCACCTTAAGGACCGCGAGAAAACTGCGTTCTCTGTGGACAGCGGGCTCTGGCAGTTCACCGTCATGCCATTCGGTCTGTGCAACGCCCCTGCGACCTTCGAAAGGCTAATGGAGTCCATTCTGAGGGGACTACACTGGAAGACCTGCCTGGTCTACCTAGACGACGTCATCGTTCTGGGAAGAAGCTTCGAGGAGCACTACAGCAACCTGAAGGAGATCTTGATGAAGCTACGGGCTGCCCAGCTGAAGTTGAGCCCCAAGAAGTGTCAGCTCTTCCAGAAGCAGGTCCAGTACCTTGGGCATATCAACTCCGAGGAAGGGGTGCGCACCGACCCAGAGAAGACCGCAGCTGTGAGGGAGTGGCCAGTTCCGAAGGACAAGTCCCAACTACGAAGCGTCCTGGGACTCTGCACTTATTACCGTCGCATCGTGAGAGGATTCGCTGACATCGCCAAACCACTGCATCGACTGACTAAGAAGGACCAACTCTTCACGTGGACAGCAGAATGCCACAGTGCCTTCGAACAACTCAAGCAGGCTCTGTGCACCGCGCCTATTTTGGCCAACCCCAGACCTGGAACAAGGTTCATCGTCGATACCGATGCCAGCGACTTTGGTATAGGGGGAATCCTGTCGCTAATAGTGGACGGCGAGGAGAGAGTAGTGGCCTACTTCAGCAAAGCCTTGTCAAAGCCAGAGAGGAACTACTGCGTCACCAGGAAGGAACTGCTCGCCATCGTGAAGACCATCGAACACTTCCAAAAGTACCTGTACGGGCAAGAATTTCTCATCAGGACCGACCATGCATCCCTGCGGTGGCTCCTGAACTTCAAACAACCCGAGGGTCAACTCGCGCGGTGTTTAGAGAGGCTTCAACAGTACAACTTCGAGATCCAGCACAGGAAAGGCCAACTGCATTCTAATGCCGACGCCCTGTCACGAAGACCGTGCCCCGAAGACTGCACCTTCTGTACTAGGAGGGAGGAGAACACCGGGATACAGTGCTGACGGACTACTGTGGAACTTCAAGGGAACTGGAGCCGCGAATCTTTCACGCGGGCACAAGCAGAAGATGATGACCTGGGACTGATAGCCGAATGGAAGAGGGCCTGTGTCCCCAGACCCGGGTGGAACATTGTGAGTGACTGCAGCCCAAAGTTTAAGTCCTACTGGGCGCAGTGGGACTCGCTGATTGTAAGGGATGGCCTCATCTGCCGCGCCTGGGAGAGCACCGACGGGAAGACATCTCGGGAACAAGTCGTCGTTCCAAAGGCTATGACGGAGGAAGTCTTGAAGGAAGTCCATGGAGGATCATCTGGTGGACACCTAGGGATAAAGGAGACCCTGGAGAAGCTGAGAGAGCGGTTCTACTGGATCGGATGTCGAACTGACGTGGAGAACCACTGCGAGAGGTGCCACGAATGCGCAGCCAGCAAGGGCCCAGGACGAAGACGACGGGGTCCACTGAAGACCTACAACGTGGGCGGCCCCATGGAGAGAGTGGCCATCGATGTTGCTGGGCCATTCCCGTTAAGCGAGGCAGGGAACCGCTACATATTGGTCGTCAGCGACTACTTTACCAAATGGCCGTAGGCGTATGCGCTCCCTAACCAAGAAGCCGCGACGATCGCAGAGACCCTGGTGAAGGAATTCGTCAGCAGGTACGGAGTACCCCTGGAGCTGCACTCCGACCAAGGGAGGAACTTCGAGTCGCAGGTGTTCCAGAACCTATGCCAGCTGCTGGGGATCCGGAAGACAAGGACAACGCCGCTACAAACTCAGTCCGACGGGATGGTAGAGCGATTCAATCGCACCATCGAGAACCATCTCCGAATAGTCGTCAGCGAGCACCAGAGGGATTGGGACAAACATCTTCCACTATTTCTCCTGGCCTACCGCGCCGCCGTGCATGAAGCCACCGGGTGCACACCAGCCCGGGCCATGTTAGGGAGGGAGCTCCGTCTACCTGTCGATCTTGCCTTCGGCCGACCTGGGAATGATCCGGTCCCGGTAAGCCAGTATTGTCAAGAACTGGTCGACCAACTGGAGGACGTGCACGCGTTCGCGAGGAGGAAACTGCGGATCGAGACCGACCGAATGAAGACCCGATACGACCTACAGACGGATGCCGGCGGATTCCACGAGGACGACCTGGTCTGGCTCTTCAACCCATTACGGAAGAAAGGCCTGTCACCCAAACTGCAGAAGTCCTGGGAGGGCCCGTACCGAGTCGTGAAACGGATCAACGATGTCGTCTACAGGATCCAGCGGAGCCCGAGGGCGAAGATGAAGATCGTGCATCGAGATCGCCTGGCAGCCTACGGAGGGACACAGACGGACCAATGATTGATCAGCCTTTAAGGAACGGGGTGGTGTTACGGCTGTGAGTTTGTTTCGTCGCTCGCCGCATGAGTCACAACTGCCCCCGGGCTGGTCTGTGCTCTGCCTCAGTGTATTGCGTACGCCTTACGCAACAGGACTACTAGGACTAAGGGATGGTCCAGAATATTCTTGACCCAGCCAGTGATGGAATCCTCGAGAAGCCGTGGACCCTGGATGGGTCTAGAAGCATTTATTGAGTCACCGGCCTGCTATATAAGAGCGACCTGTCAAGCAGAGTGTGTGTGTGTGTTTTTCGAGCTAGTGCGAGCGTTTATCCTGAGCGACAGAAGTGTGGTGACTTGCGGAACCCCTAGTGAAGCTGATTCTCTTGACAGCGAGGGAGTGAGAAGCATACAGGGGACTGCCTGTGTTTTGAGCGAGTGTGATTTCACTGAGCGACAGTGGTATTGTGGCGAAGTGCCGTGCGAGTTACGAAATCCAGTGACATTGTTTCCCAGCTTGTGAACAGCGAAGCAGCGTGTAGCAGGTTATCATAAGTAACTGTAGTTTGTGTACGTAAGGAAGAGGTGCAGGTATTCCACGGATCTCATTAGTGGAGGATTAGCTGCATGACTAAGTGAAAGGGGCAAGAGCGCTCCATAAGGAAGAGACTTGAGGAAACTGGAGTAACGTTCTAATTGCTTGTATTTGCTGTTGAGTGGTGTATCTTTCTGGCCACAATAAAGTTAATTATTTCTTTAAAGGAACAATCTGTGTTGTGCTTCAACCCACCGTATTCCAGTTAACAAAATTGCCACTTGGGGGGCGGCACGTAACACTATGATATACGTGTTAGTTGGGTTGCCTTTCTCCAAAGAGAATAAGGTGCTGGTGAACCACTCTGTATATACACATAATAGGTGACTCGTTTGCTTCGTACCGTCCACTTTTAGATGTCCCGCATGTACTAGTGATGAACGGACGGCCTAATAACTGAATTCCTAAGGAATATGCAAGCTGGTTATGTCATAAATCCAAGAGATAACTACCAGACGGCCGCTCGCTACATGTTCCTCACTGCTCTCATCTACTGCACCCCATTGAGTTATGAAACCTCGAGCTTTGATGGCATTACCACCAACTTCTTGATAAATTAAAGTCTATTCACCGAGTCGAGACAGTGTCCCTGGCATCCCGGTCATGGAAACACGCCCAGTTGTCATCGGCTCAGCCGAACAGGGATAGCCAATATGATCCGAGATAGTTTGTCATGCTGTAGCCCTAGTATAGGCCAGCGCTGTACTGTGGCTCTGTATTTAGCCAAGTTTTTAACTATAAAATAGACTTCTCTCCATTCTTGCCTTATTCGTCGTATTGTTTGCAAATACCTACGTCTCCATACAACTGTCTCGTCCCTCTCTATGAGCATACTGGCTCGCCCTCGTCGAACATGTTCGAAGTTTAGTTCCTGCAATAAATTATAAAATGTCTTTAGTAAAAAATCCGGCAAATCTGTGTCTTCATTCACAGCGATAAGAACTTTATCGATCGTAGGCAGCTCATTGCGAAAAAAGAACCGGTGAGCTTTTCTTCTTATAGCATTATTATCAAACTCATCAACTCTTACCACAATCTTTGCCCTTGGTTTCTCGTTCTTGGGCGACTGTAAACTGTGGGTAGCTTTATATTCTCGAACTATTCGATACACAGAAAGTTCACTAACACCCGTGGAATGACTTGCTTTCCTTACTACGGCAGAAATTAGTGCAGTGGGATGCATTTCTAACTCGACCTAATACTTGTTTAGCACCATATGTTTTTCAGATCTATTCAACGCTTTTCGCTAAAGCTGCTTCTTTGGTGGAGTAACAACACTCGTAGTGTCCCCTGCTGAGACTACGCCGGAACATCAACTGTATAAAATCCGTGTACACACGATCAAAAATAATTGTTGCCTATTGTAAGCAGTTAAGAACTAATTAAGTAATTAATTAAATACAAAAACTATCAATACATCATCATCATCATCATCATCATCATCATCGTCATTTATTGCATTGAACAGGCCATTGAGGCCTACAGCAGAATAACAAAAGGAAAAGATAAATATTACAAATATTACAAAAAAAAAAATATTACAAAGGGAAAATTATTACAAAACACAAAAAGGATCCAATAAAAGGAAAGTCAGTAAATCATGAGAGGAGGTATTTGCTGCAGATGGCACTCCATCTTTTCCTGTCTCTCGCATCATCCTCCACAGCTGTTGGTTCCACTTCTTGAAGGATCGTCGATACAATACATAATAAAATAATAAATCCGAATAAAATAGAAATCGCACTCACCCACTTCACATGTAAGCGTACGTTCAGCAGACACAACTCTACGCACCCCTTGCGGGCAGTCCTGCAATCACGCGCACAGCTGTGTTTACTTCTACTGTCTCGACTCGGCGAACAGACTTCAGTATGATGTCCGCGTACTCGTTGTTGCTGAATACACCAGGCATTGCCAATATGTTGCCAGCAACTGTCGTGTTGTTGTACCACAAATGAGCCTATTACGCTCTCAAATGCGAGGTTTGATAACGCAATGGGGCGCATTAGACGGGTAGCGCTGTGGGACATGTAGTGAGTGGCTGTTCGGTTGTTATCCCTTCGTATTCTGACGTAATCTGCCAGCATGCAGTTAGACACCTGTGGAAATCAGTTGTTTGACATCCCCTACAGCAGAAGTGTACGCGGGACTTTTATAGGTAGATTGTACGGGGCAAACGAGCCACCTAGTATGTAGATTTAATTTACTGTATAAATGAGAATTACTAACAGGCATTGAAATAAAGCTACCGTGGTCACAGAAAAGAGCATTCTCCACACCAGCTGTGTGTCCCAATGTGGGTAGTGTTTGAGAAAATGATGTTGCTTCCTTTGGGGAGCTCGGACATCATGGCAATTGTATTTGTAATTCTGATAGGAATTGGTAAGGAGGCGGTCGTGGCCTTAAGTTCGGAACCATCCCGGCATTTTCCTGAAGTAGAGATTGGAAACCACGGAATACCACTCCTAAGATGGCGGAGATGGGAATTGAATCCATCTCTTCCCTGTTTCGTCTCACAAGTCTGTGTGTGCCCTGTTCCAGCCCTCAGATCATAATTAAATTGTTTGACAGAGCCAGGATCAAACCTGGACCTTAGAGATGACAGCCAACAACGCTAGCCATTACACCTTGAGGCGGTCTTGAGAAAGAAGGAAAGAAAGAAGGGAGTAAGGAAAGAAATAAAGAAAGAAGGAAAGAAAGAAAGGAGGAAATAAATAAAAAAAGAGGAATGAAGGAAAAAATGAATGAAAGAAGGAGAGAAAGAATGAAAGAAGGAAAGAATGAGAGAAAGAACTAAAGAAGGAAAGTAAGAAAGAAAGAAAGAAAGAAAGAAAGAAGGTAAGAAAAAAGAAAGAAAGAAAGAAAGAAAGAAAGAAAGAAAGGAAGGAAAAGGAAAGAATGAAATAAAGAGAGAAAGAAAGAAAGAAGGAAGGAAAGAAAGAAAAAAACTAACGAAGACGGAAAGTAAGAAAGAAAGAAAGAAAGAAAGAAAGAAAGATGGAAAATAAGAAAGAAGGAAATAAAGAAAGGAAGAAAGAAAGAAACAAACAAACACAAAGATGGAAAGTAAGAAAGAAAGAAAGAAACAAACAAACAAAGAAGGAAAGTAAGAAAGAAAGGAAGAAAGAATGAAAGAAAGTTACGAACAAATAAAGACGGAAAGTAAGAATGAAAGAAAGAAAGAAAGAAAGAAAGAAAGAAAGAAAGAAGGAAGGAAAGAAAGAAAGAAAGAAAGAAAGAAAGAAAGAAAGAAAGAGACAAACAAACAAAGACAAAAAGTAGGAAATAAATAAAGAAGGAAAGTAAGAAAGAACGAAACAAACAAACAAACAAACATAGAAGGAATGTAGGAAACAACGATTGAAAGAAAGAAAGAAAGAAAGAAAGAAAGAAAGGTCTCTTTTAGGTTTAGGATCATGATGCTGATTAATGCTTAGTCTCCGGGTAGGCCTATATCACATAACGGTAATACTAGCAAATGTAATTGAAAGGAGGTTCTAAGGTGTACCCCAGTGGTACGCGAACCTCACAGTAAGTACCACTGTCTAAAGCAAGATACATCTGATCGGACAGATGTTTTATTTCTGGTAAAAGGCCAGTACCACTCATCTGGTAGCTTAAACGCAGAATGGATATACTGTAAACATGAAGCAACACTAATGGATCATCCACGGGGATATTAATGTGTTCACTTAATGAGATCATCTAGATCAGCAACCAGAAACATTCTGCCTTAACTAGCTGCATGAAGAAGAAAGAGGTGCTCTATTATTTACATAACATAATTGCTTAATATGATAATGCCTGTCTGGGAGCGGGTTATTACATGTGTGTGTGTGTGTGTGTGTAGCCTGGAACAGATTCAAGCGCCACATTGTGTAAAAGTCCGTAATTTGGAAGTAATCATTGTTTGGGACCACCCAGCAGTCAGAAGTCAGGCATTAGCACGTTGGCAATGGACTGGCCTTCAAGTCCAGCCCGTATCGAGGGTTGGAAGGGAGAGGTAAGGAAGTCCACTTATGACTTGTGTGAAATAAATTAAGCTTCCTCTTTTATTTCACCAAATTACTTCTCTTCATTTTAAGTGCAATCTCAAACAAGAAAACATGACTTTAATCGATCCCGCCTCGTCTCTGTTTTGCCTCACGAGGCTGAGTGCACCCCGTTACAGCCTTTAGAGACCAGAATTAAATTTCTTGCCTAAGCCGGGAATGAAACCCGGGCCTCCGCGGTGACAGCCAAGGGTACAAGTGTTGCCGTGTTAAGCGGCGCAGCTATGGTAGAACTATGCAGAGAGCCGCACACGTTACTAAGTACACGGAACATTGAGTTAGTATAATAATTTACTCTGCTACTAGCGATTTAGAAGGCTAGACTATCCTCCATGTTTCTTTCTTTTCTTCGGAAACGTGAATATGACCTACTGTAGAGGTTGTCCTCATACTCTATTTACGACGGGAATTCTCTGCTAGTATTGTATAAATCGTGTGTATGAGGTCCAAATTGGGCCCGATTTTTGTGAGCTATACAAGGGCAAATGTAAGGTTGGTACTATCTATTACTAATAGTTGGTAGAAGTGAAACCGCTTAAGACAACATAAATCGTGATATGGCTTTGGTAAAGTCGTGACGGCGAACAAGTACCCAGGTGGCGTTCTTTCATCCCAATAATCCTATCACTCAGTCCTGCCCAAGTAGTTAAATCACTTCGGACGTCGTTGACCGTCGCGACTTCACCACCTATTACTAATGTTTGGCAACACTGGAAGGGCCTGAATCTCAATGAGTTATATATGGGTGGTGCGAACTATTTTCAGATAAATTATGATCAAAATTAGATAAGTTGCGAGTTCTGGAAAAATAATTTTAAAGCTGTTTGAAGCCATTTTCAGTGTTGCCTTAGTGATCGAAATGTGTATTTATTTGTATTCATTAGTCTCATGTATTTTTTAAGGATTAGGGAATAACCCATCACAATTGGGGACAAGCGTGTTGACCGACTGAAAAACATACAATTTCGATTGTTATCATCTATTACTAAATTTGGCAACAGTGACATTAATTACAACAGCAAAAGTCGGATATCCGACGTCAAATGCTATCATCGCAAGTCTCACCACACCACATCGCTATCACAGACACATCATCCCATGATTGATCTCAAATCCCATTCTCAAATATGAGTGAAGTAGGCTAAACACAGGACCAGACCATCAGAATCGACCAGTAAGAAATCTGAAAGTCCAGCCCCGGAGGTAAAGTGGTCACCATGATATGCTTTAACCCGAGGGTTACCAGTTTGATTTCCAGTTTGGTGGTGGAGATTTCAATCTCAAATAGCTAGTTCCTCTGGCTTGAAAACTGGATGTTCATGATGTCTTCATTCATTTTTGATGTGTAACATCCTTCCGCTCGGTTGCTGGATAGTTTTGTGGGAGCGATTTTGAAAACTGGGGACGGAAGTGGATCGGAACGATCGAGCTGGCAGTGGTGGATCGAACGGAAGTATGCACTGCCCGCTCGATCGATCGAACGGAAGTGTACTAGCTGGCAGTGGTAGAAAACGGAAGTATGCACTGCCCGCTCGATCAATCAAACGGAAGTGTACTAGCTGGCAGTGGTGGAAAACGGAAGTATGCACTGCCCGCTCAATCGATCGAACGGAAGTGTACTAGCTGGCAGTGGTGGAAAATGGAAGTATGCACTGCCCGCTCGATCGATCGATCCAGCGGGCAGTGGTAAGACCCAGCTGGCTGTGGTTCGAGAAACAATAAGCGCGCGGTGTCGGGAATTGATACCATGACGTACTCTCGGCCATGTGGAATGTATATGACATACTGAACGGAAAACGCTCATGCGAACTCTGGTGCCAAGCGATTGAAACCAATTACATGGTACATGTTCGAGGTCTTCGTATCAGTATTTAAATGGTAAAATGCCTTAATATCAAACATTGTAAGTAGTCTGCATTGCCGGTATTATGTTTCTGCACAATGGCTATTCAAATATTAAACCACATAACGGTAATGCAGTCGTCAATATAATATAATCGTTGTGGTTATACGAGAATTGAACAAGCTTTCATGAACTATTACTGAATACATTCTCTTTACTCACAAGAGGGCCTATTCATAAGGCATTTAAAACTCAGTTTCACGCAGGAACATTATCGAAACAAGCAAAATATAAATGAAACTTAATTCCGTAATGCAGTATTATTGGAACGTGGAAATAAGTCACCATCTTCTGCACAAAATTTGCGTAGTCGAAATAGCCGTGGGGTTAGTGCTTATGACTGTGAATCTTGGGTTCGAATCCCGGATGGGGTAGATATTTTTGCTACCAGATATTTATCATATCAATATGACTCATTTTAACAGAATCCATATGAAATTACGTGTTGGTCTGTGAATGAAGAGGACCTGTTTATAAGGAATTTAAGGTTATGAGCGGTGTCGCGTCTATTAATCTAGTTGATCCATATCGTATTCTGTATTTAGGCTAGTGCTGGTGGAAGCTACAAATCATCTAAAGAAATGAGTTCCGTATTATAAACTACCAGATCTGTAAAACACTCCCTTTTACAATAGATTAATAGTCTATTTGTGCCAATAATAGTATAAAATACCGGTGTATCAACAATTTCTCGTGAGGTTTCGTCTATGTCAGATGTTACACATCATATGCGACTACTGTAAGGCTCGTAATATTTTTCCTAATCACGACGATGTACAGGGCACCCAAGAGTGTCAACTGGAATGATTGACACCATGTCTCCCTGGAGGTCACAAGCCATTTTTTCATACAATTGACAAGGCAGAGTCCGGGATGGAATAATTTTGTGCCTGAGGTAATTTCTAGAGCCATATCAAATCAACCATTGTCCGTCCAGGCTTGAGTAGGCTACAACTCCTTGGGTACAAGTGTTGCCGCGTGTAGCGGCGCAGCTATGGTGCAACACTCAACACGAAGAACTACGAAACTGAAATCTCGCTATGTTCAACACGTATACAAATCAACCAGCATGGGGTAAGCTTAGCAAACGTATGGAAAAGCCCACTTTCATGAGTATGAATGATTATTCTTTAGGGCTAATCAAAGCGTATAAATTATGGTAAATATTCTTTCGCAAGCCGTGCCATTGACAACTGGAACTCTAAACCTACCGCAGTCTTTGAGCATTTCCTCAAAAATATAGGTGTGTTTAAGAAATGACTGACGATTTGTGAAAATACTCCACTTTAATTGTTATTGAATTGTTATGTATAATTGTTCATTTGTTAAGTAGGCCTATACCCAATTTGCCACCGGGGGACACACCCCCAATCGCAAATAAATGAATGAATGAATCAATCAATGAAAGAATGAACAGCAAAAATGAAAACCTTCCCAGCTACAGCACAGCATACATCATGAACTAGCATTGAAAATGTGAACGGAATATCAGAGGCGTTAATAAATACCACGTACCTCTATATTATTGTTTTATTTTTCAAAACACTCAACTTATCAACACATTGTTTGAAATATCTTGAAGAGATATTCATTCGTGAGTTGGGTGGAGCTCAAAACCACGTACTACTCGAGTCCAAGCTCTGTGAACCTGAGAGGAATGAGGATCGTGGATGATGAGGAGAGATATGGGGAGGTGCCCGGTCTGTGCGTAGTAAAGAGAACCAAAATACATTGGACGGTCATTCACTCATTCACTCACTCATTTGCAACACCACACTGTTATAGGCAACGACTTTATGTTAGCAGTATTGGAAGAGACAGGAATTCCAGATAACACTGTGGGCTGTTGACAGGCCCTTCTCTTCCCTCCTCCAGCGTCACCTCACCCCGCTAGTTCATAGAGCTTGGACCCAAGCAGCACAAAAGCGTGAGGGCTGTTCCATCCAGCACACGGACACTACTGTCAGATGAATTACAAAATCACGTTGCATATTGAGAATGTATTGATTACGTATCACGAAATTACTGTCCGACATCGTGTACTATCCACTCATGACCAATACATGATTATATAAGACAAAGGAAATACAGCTTGTAAATACTTCGAAGTCATCAATTCTGAGGGAGTACACTAAATGCAAAAGCCCATGAAAGTACATAGTCCACGCTTAACTCTGGAGAATAGTAATATTTTCTGAAATGTACGCCTACTAAGTACCACTCAATGCGCATACGCACGCTCTGGTGTGTTGGGTTATGGTTAATTCCACACACACACAAGTACACGGGGATACATAACCACAGTGTCACAAGGACCCTAAATGTATCAACAAAAAACAATCATTATGTTGGATGGGTTCCAAAATATATAATATACGGACCAAGGTCCTGCTGAAGGAGGACATTTCCTTCTAATTTGATAAGATTACAATGTGTTAACTGAAATATTCTAATGATACCCTATTAGCCTAATGACGCTTAAAACATATTTTTCTGTTAAAAATATTTCTTCAAAATCTGCTGTTAACAAGATTGTATCCAATTGTAAGGGATGTTATGTCCGAAACCTCGACGGAAGTTACATTGGATTAATAAATTCACTTTGATGACTAAAGCCACTAACAATAAAAATATCAATAACACCAATCACACAAAACTAATAATCTTGCAAGTTTAAAATTAACTTCTGTAACTAAATAAATGTACTGTACATATTGTAAATATATTCATCCACTTATTTGTAGACATACTGTAGATTCAATAGCCTGAGTGTAAGGGATCTGGTGATGATCGCTTGATGATCGAAACTAGTCATCCTAAATAATTTATTGAACGGTCTTCAGGTTTAGGACATATAACCCACTACCATTGGGTACAATCCTTTCGACCGACTGAAAAGCATAATTTCGTTTACTAAGGTAGCACTGAAATATAGCTTTCAGCACGATAATAATAATAATAATAATAGAAATATTAAAAATAATGATTTGTGAAGACGTAGGCCTACGTACGGCGTGATGATCTGTGAAAGTCCATTTAGCACATAGCAGGCATTCACAATTCAATTAGGTGACAGAATACAAATGCACCGGTTTGCTTTGTCTGAATGGACTGTTTCTCCAGGCTCTGAGGAAAGTTAGCCTACACTCTTCCCAGCATGGAGTATTCAAATGTACGTTAATTACCTTGTTAACTGTATATAAGCTCGTTTCTTCTGACGTTGATCTGAATAATTCAAGATACTAATAAGAAAAGCTATAATTACGATCAACATGAGGATATGCCTCATGAAATGGCAAGGATATTACAATGACGCCTTCATCAGAGTTAGTAAAAATGTAATTGACCTGTGGTATATACTGCACCTTCAGAAAAATACTCTTCTAACCTTATGTAAAACAAGATTATCATTAGCCTTCAATTAATTGCGTATAAGCTTTGAAGACCATGAAGAAGCTACTGTAATTACCCACGTATAACAAGGCTTATTAGGATGCAAACAATGCTACTCTAAGGAAATGGGCAAAGGGGTAAGGTGCTCTTGTAAAGCACAGTGAGACTACATTTTTTGCACTGGTAAAAAGAGCTCAGTGCAAGGCTAATTGTAACATTTTATTATGCTTTATTACAAAATTATCTTTAATATTCTGATGGTCACTTGATACACAGTGCCCTAGCTATAAACGCAGATATTACCTATAATTTCGTGATACGACGCTCTACCATTAAAGCGACTGTAGCGAATAGGCGTTCGTAAATATATTTAAAAGTATAATACCTGACGATACGCACCGATATGATCATACTGTATGTAAATATATTGTTTAGGTTCCCGCATTCATAATCCATGGTCGGTCACCTTTAAGGGATTCCAGAATGTCTTAAACTGCCCAAGCTAATTTCCAACCTTTTTATTTAAGTTTTCCTCAGAAACTATTACCAGTAACTAATCAATATTTTTCAGGAAAATTCTTATTAGTCAATGTGATTATATTCCCACTGTTCATGTACTGTATGGATGTGAGAGCTGGACACTAAAACAGGCACACAAGGGGAAGATCGATACTTTTGAGCTCTGGTGTTGGTGTAGACTCTTAAAATGAATAATAAATGATGATGATGATAATTGTTGTTTTAAGGGGCCTAACATCTAGGTTATCGGCCCCGATGAATACTAGAAGGCATATCTCTGATTGTAACGCCCCCACCTTTCTCAGCTCTTCGATCCCCCACAGGTTATTCTCTCCAGGGTTTGAGTCAGGATTAAGGAGCCAGGACTAGGCATTGAGTGGACGAGTCCCTACCCGAGCCCGTGAGAGATTTGGTTTCCTAGGGTTGTTTAGCTAATTAAAAAGCTGTTTCTATTTACACAAGTATTAATAAAATTACATAAGCAATTAAAAAATAGGAAAAACCGATAAACAAATAAATTTCCACTTAGCAACACAAATCTGAAAAAATCTTAACTTATCTTATATCTAGAACCTAATACTACCCCAAGGATCCATCAAAAATATAATATTTAAACAGACATACCAACATAACCCCGAGAACTAACTTAACCTCAACACATATGAACAACACACAATGCAGACTGAATGCAGAAATGAGAGGTAGTAATTACAAGCAAACAAATCATAGAAATGAGCTTGAAGAACGATGCCAACAAAAATGCCTCACAGTTTGAATCGTCGAACTTTTAAACTGGGGTAAAGGTTAGGTCTTAGGCCCTCTGTCCTTACATTGACACAGTCTCTTTGAAAATGTTAGTATTTTCATGAATCGTTTTAAATTGCATACTTTCAACAGCACTTTCAAGAACATTTCCATCTGGAAAAATTAAACTAAAGCAAAGTTTGAAAAACGGGAGTGTTAAAACATATCATATTGTGCCCGTTAGACAAGGTAGCCAGGGGATCATATGCCGCAGATGACGTTACTGACTTCCTTATACTCCGAACCCACACACTGAGAGGATCGGGTGCGTCCTCAGACTAGCTCCTACACGAGACTGATAGCTCAGGGGCGTATCAGGTAAGTGAGGGGAGAACGTCAGAGACGAGCCCGAGGAAACACACCCCCAAAACATAAAGCTAGGAATGAATAGTCCATATTTAGGTAAAACTCGTTAAAAATTTATTTTAAAATTCTCAAACCCCTATCCTACTTGGGAAGGTTAAAACTCTCGGCTGGTCCGCAAATCTTAAAAAAATGAAAAAAATAGTGACTCCCCTAAACTGAATTTAAGTTAAGCCCTCACGAAAGTTCTTATTATAAAATAAATCTTTAATCAGCAATCAAGCTAAGAATGTGTCACGTAAAATGTTCCATAAGCAAATACAAAAATATCAATTGAAAATACGAATATTAACATGCAGTGAATTTACAGCAAGCAAAACATTTAACTTGTTCACAAGGCTAGATTCATTTGCATTTAATGCACCAATAGAAAGTAAGCTATGTTACGATGGTGTCACTTCCAGCACTTAATTTTACGTTAAATAATTAGCTAGTCCTATCTGAAGTTAATACAAGATTATAGGCATCTGTGACGAAGAAAAACAAGAGATAAATAACAACTAAGCACTATCAA
Organism: Meconema thalassinum; assembly: GCA_946902985.2. Classification (NCBI taxonomy): domain Eukaryota; kingdom Metazoa; phylum Arthropoda; class Insecta; order Orthoptera; family Tettigoniidae; genus Meconema; species Meconema thalassinum. Next base: position 1,105,029,793 of record OX336389.2, on the reverse strand, counting down.
AAAGATGAAGTTAATCTAATGAACACAGGACACAGCTTACACACTAGAAGAAGAAAAAGTTAAAAGGAAAGAAGAGTAAGGGAAATAAAAGAAACGGGAAATAAATGCCTTCAACTCTCGAATTGAGGGACTTAGAAAGAAGGAGAGCCATGAAAGGCAGATAGGAAAGAGAAAGTGGAGAGGGCCCGCCCCAAAGGCAATAGGAAAAGGGGAAAACTGGACCCAGCTCAGGAAACCCTCGGGGTCACCAACTCCCGAACTCACCAGCTGTGAGCCCTTGAGGGTGTAGCACTATCTAGGGTGTACTATAAGTGTTGGGGCTACACACACCCTGCCTTCTTGAGGGCCTTGAGCAGAAGGCAGGATATACCTGAATGAAGAACAAGAGGTGTGAACCCTCGAAGAGTGAGGAATCAGGAAAGATGAGAGAAGGGCCAATAAGGCGGGAAAGGAAGAGACTCCCTAGGACACGGATACCCTTATACCGTCGGGGTCGGAAGAGAACAAAGAATTGACCAAGAGAGGTCGACAGAAAGGAAGAAGGTGAGGAGAGGAGCCTGGCACAAGTAAGTGGAAGTAATGCCGGACTCAGCTGAGGTCCCGTGGTCGCCAACCCACGTCCCACTAGTTGTGAGTCCCTGGAGGGAACACCGCAAGAGGGACCACAAGAATCGAGGACATTGTTCTTCATGCATTGTCATGTTGATGATTTATTTTGGAGCTTTGCAGCATCATGTAGCCCCGAGTATTTGGGTGTGAGTGGAATTTGTCTGATAACCTGTCTAATTATGTTGGCTGAATTAGTTGTTGTTGTTAATTCAATTAGGGGCTTGCGACAGAGTGGTCATTTAGCTCCGTGCACTTGGGTGGTTGTAGAATTGGTCTGATTGTTCTTGTGTGGTCTGCAGTAGTAACTTATGTGGGTTTTTGATTCAGACTAGGATTGGAAATAAGGTGGCCGTGGCCTTTGGTTGTGAACCATTCCGGAATTTGCCTGGAGTGGAAAAGGGAAACTACAGAAAACCACTTCTAGGATGGTTGTGTTAGGAATTGAACCCACCTTTGCTCAGTTCCGCCCCACAATGTTCAGTGTGCCCTGTTCCAGCACTCAAACCAAAATGAAATTTCTTGGAAGATTCGGGAATCGAACCCGATTGCTGGACGCTACACCAGTAGGTGGACGGCACTATTAATTTGTGATGCATTTGTCTGTTGGCACAGGCTAGAGTAAAATGTGGCTTTTCACCGATGTCTCAGTCTCACTCATGGCTGTGATTATATGGAAGCTACTGAGGTATGGGTGGTGCTTAGTAATGACATTCAGGGCACAGTCAGTGCCTGTGGATGCTGTGAAAGGTTCTACTCATAGGGTTAGTACCGCTGTTCTGACTCAGTGAGGAAAGCAATGGCAAACTACCTCACTCCTCATCTTGCCTAGTACGCCTCAATATAGCGCTGCCTGGGGTTTTTGTGGGTATCTACCCACATAACCTATTGGCGGTACTATTTGAGGATCCAACCAGCCTTCGGGCTGACTACCTAACAGACAGACAGGGAAGGAGACTGCCGTGGTCTTAAGTTAGGGACCAACCTGATATTTTCCTGGAGTTGACATAACAAACCACGGAAAACCACTTCCAAGATGACTGAGATGGGAATCAAACTCTCCTCTCCTCCGTTTTGCCGCAGGAGGATGAATGTACCCCGTTCCAGCCCTCAGACCAAAATTAAATATCTTGGCAGAACCGGAAATCGAACCCGGACCTCTGGGTCGAGAGCCAAGCATGCTAGTCGCTATACCACGAGGTGGTTTCTTGCATTACGAGGATCTTATTCAATAATTTCATAGAAATTAAAGATGTATTTATAAGATAGCTTTTCTTCGATCCTTGGTGCTGACTGTTAACTGTTGCGCCATCGCGCACATATTCATAACGTATATCCTCAATTATTGTCCATCTGACAAGGAGGGAATTTTGTTTTAAAGGTCATTCCATGTTTGAAATACTCTATGCGGAAGCCAGGAATTGAAGCCACGTACTTGAATTTGGAGCTAGACTACGCCAAATCAGAATATTAAAGAGGATATTTGATATGCACTAACAGAAACAACATATGTCCTCTATTACGAGCTAAATCATGAAAATACATTTCTGTCGCAATTGGAGAGTTATGTTGCATTTCAGCGATCCAAAGGTGTACCTAGTTTTTTTTTCTCATAAGAAAGTAATTTTCCTTTTCGCAGCCTCCTATTACATATAATTGTTTATGTAGCATCAATATTTATTAATTCCTAGTGGTTTTAACATCACTGTTTCCTCTCTTCTCTCGTGAAATACATCATTCGCTCCACTGAGCTCGCCTCCAACCCTTCTCCTCTGGCAGCGCTGCTGAAAACAGAGAAATGGTAAGGTCCATTGCTTGCGAAGTAGGCCCCCGATGAGTAGCAACTGAACGGCACATTGTTTTATGTTTCCAAATAAATCATATTGTGAATTTAAATACATTCCTTTCTACAATTTGTAATAATAATAATCTTTTGTGCAGTGATATGGATTTGTCAAGAAGGTAGTCCCATATTATAAATGCAGAATTGATCAGGTTGTGAACAATGACAAAGCCAAGATCTTATGGGATTCCACTCAAATAACTGATTGCCAACAGGCCAGACCTTGCGATATTCAATAAGGAAGCGCACAAGTCTACCATCGTCGATTATGCTGTTCCACTCGACCAAAACCTACAGAATACGGTGGCTGAGAAAAGGTGCAAATACCAGCCACTTGCCGCTGAGCTCAGTCACATATATAGTCTACGGCCTAAAGGAAGTTTTCGTTATCCCATACATTGTTTCTGTCAATGGTTTAGTAACAAACTAAGGGCCTAGGCCTACCAAGCGATCACTGCCCAGCCAATTGGCCTGCAGATATTGGGGTGACACGTGATCAGCGCATCGGATCCCCTCGGCCGTTAACCTTGGTTTTCGTGATCGGGGCGCTGCCTCACTGTCAGACAGCTACTCAATTGTCCTCACGAGGCTGAGTGCACCCCGTTTCAGCCCTCACGTCAGTTTCTAAAATCCCTGACGGAGCCGGGAATCGAACCTGGGGCCTCCGGGTGAGTGGCAGGCGTGCTACCCCAACACCACGGGGCCGGCCGGTTTAGTAACAAAGGACTGGGAAAGTGCAAAGGAGGGCCTAGGTTTGAAGAGGGACCATTTGTAGTTAATGCAAGAAACTGTCCTTCTTGGTATAGTATAGTATAGTATAGTACGTAAGGATTTGTCTCCTCAGTGACTCTGAACTCTTGAGATCCAGTGGTATATCATCAGTGTGGCTTGCAAGGAGTGCGACGGTGATGGTTTTGTATTTTTATGAACATTTCATATATATATAATAATAATAATGACCGACAGTGGTAGCTACGCTCACTAAGGGGTAGCCATTTCCTAATTCCTTGCTCAGTTTCATTCATCGTCATTCATTTCATATCCCATTCACTGCTGCCATGATATTGACGTCATGAAGAGCAACCGCTTTTAAAAACCATGTCCTACTTAGAAATTTATCACCACTCTTCCCAGACCCGTTGAACCGGGTATAAAATGGCGAGGACATACAATATACAATAATAATAATATAATAATACATTATGCAACGAGCCTATAATGGCAATAATTAAGACACGAGTATGTATATAAAACGAGCGTATGCAAGTTTTATAATTTCCATACGAGAGTTTTAATTGCCATTATAGGCAAGTTGCATACGACTGTTTATGTTCGACGATAATTATTATAACTATTTTATGTTCGAACATAAATATTCATAAATATCTGTCGAGATTTCGCCAGTTTTATGTACTGAACAGAGCGCATGAGACGCAGAGAATGCCTAGTATTTGACCATGGCCTCCTCGATTACCCTACCATGACACTAGGCCAGGCAGTGAGATTTAAATTAGAAGCCCGTGGAACTCAGCGCATCTAATTATCTAATTGGTCAAACAACTGTTTCTTGAGCTCTGATTGGTGGGAGAAAATGTTTCATAATGAAAAATAGTGTTATAATGAGCCTCATTATAGTACAGTTTTTTGACATATAATAGTCAGGGTCGAACCTAAATAATAATAATAATAATAAACCTAAAACTCGCCAGCGTTGCCAAATGGAGACAAGATGTTCAAATGCTGGCGTGAAAGTGGTCATCCCCTAGAGTGTATCTTCCCCGAATCAATTCAAACTAATTCCTGTCCGCCTCTTTGCGTAGTGTCTAGCGTTCTTGGCTGTTACAGTGGATAGGGGCCGATAACCTAGATGTTAGGCACCTTAAACAGCAATTATCATCATCATCATCATGTCACCATGGAGGCCCGGGTTCGATCCCTGGCTTTGAGGGTATATTGTGAAGAGGCCGATTAGACTCCTACCTCAGTGGTTTTCCGTGATTTCCCACTTCTAATCCAGGCAAATGGTACCTAATTTAACGTCACGGCCGCTTTCTACCCAAATCCTACCTCAATTACAAATGCACACACACATACAGACATCACAGTGACCCAGGTTATCAGACAACTTGTACACACACCAAAGTACACGGGGCTAATGATCACGATTACGCAATGCCCTTAAACGAATCAAGAACAACCAGCTTATTCTTGTCAAATGAAAGGAGGGAAACTTATTAATATTCCAGCAAAACCCTGATCCTAGATCTTAAACAAAAGTTTGATGCTTTTCAGTCGGTCAACACGATTGTACCCAATTGAGATGGGTTATTCCCTACACCTGAAAAAATACATGAGATTAATAAATACACTTGGATGACCAGTTTCGATCGTCAAGCGATCATCATCAGATCCATTACCCTTAGGCTAAAAAATCTATGTCTGAAAATAAGGGTGAAAATATTTACAATATATACACTTATTTAGTTGCATTACCAGTTGAGATAAATCAACTCGTCAATATTTGTTAGTTGTGGTCTATGTGATGTTTTGTTGAGATACTGGAAATGGTGATTGACCTCCAGAATTTGCTTGTTTGGAGTGAATATGTGGTTGTTGTAAATGGTGAATTCAGATTGTATTGTACAGGCTACTTATCTGGTTGAGTCTTGCGCGGTCCTGTTGAGAGCAGTTAACTTGGTCACTTCTGCTATGTTAGGAGCGGAGCATTGCGCTGTATTGTAAGTCACACATCACGCGTTCGAGGAGGATCTGTAGCAAGTTCAGAAGCCGAAGGTTCAAATCAGGTGCTAACACCGGTCATCCTGAATGTGGGTTTTCTCCGGATTGTGTACACCCCCAACTGGTACATCCATGGATGGTACCTTATTTCAAGTCTCGGAAGACCTACCTCAATACACACACTAACACTGGCACCACAGAATGGTTAGTTATCATACAAATCCAACACTCACACAAGTACACGAGGCTAATGACCAACATATTCCAAGATCCTAAAATTAATTAACAACTGTAACTTATTCTAGCTACGCACAATACTACAGTCAACACGATAGCACTAAGTAAACGACATGTTGTTATAGTTTTTATTGCTGCTGTGACATGTAGGGGCTTGGGCACCGTACTGAATTCAGTCCCGTGTACTTGAATGTGTGTGTGGAATTTTTCTTATAACCTGTATAATTGTAGTGTCTGCACAAGTGTGTGTGTGTACTTGTAAGTAAGGTGAAGATTGGGAAGGAGGTGACCGTGTCCTTTAATTGTGAATTATCCCGGCTTTTATTGGGGAACAAGTTAGATCTGAACCTTCCGATGCGCATGTGCGTCCAGTTGCATTACGTCATCCCCCTGCCTGGATTCTTTGTCAACCAGTGAGCACATACTTCATCACGCGCTGGTTAGATGTTGCCAAGTAGTCATTATTCCCAACACCTTGGCACGGTACAGATGCTGTCAAGGCAAGCGAAGCACGACTGAGCAGCTCTGTTCTATGACAAGCACGGCAACAAGCTTGCTGTCAGGAGTGTGTGAAGTGGGCGGGCTCTCAGTTCATTACCACCAATACCAATGCTATGTCACTGAGAATGCTCCTATTCGATACTTTAGGCTTGCATAATATAACCACGACGAGCAGCGAGCAGCCCCAAACAGTTGTTGCACCAAAGAGGGGAAATCGCATTTGCGCCTAGTGATCCCACTACTTCCCCTCCTAGACGAGACTCCGCCATGACAGGCCAGGTCTAACTTGCCACGCTATACCTGGAGTAGTAGTTGGAAGCCAAGGAAACCCACTTCTTAGGATGGCTGAGAGGGAATCAAACCCGTCTCTTCTTAGTTCTGCCCCACGAGGCGTCCCAGGAATCGAACCTGGATCTCAGGGATGACAGCCAATTGTGCGAGCCACTGCGCCATGAGGTTGTCACCGATAAAAGGATTATTGATCCGATAATATTAATATTCCAATTCAGATGCATGCAGACGTGCTATTTCTGGATACAACAAATCTAAATGGGTCCCCCGGAGAAGACACTAGCTCTAAGTGCCATAACCCACTGGCGCGAATGTCACTCGCGGCTAGTCGCTCTTAGTCGCGCTTGTTCATTTATTAGCATTATTTTATAAAGAAGGAAATAAATAAAATAAACCTTCGCACTACAGCCCATTAAGGGCCTAGGCCTACCAAGCGACCGCTGCCCAGCCATTTGGCCTGCAGATATTGGGGTGACGCGTGATCAGCGCATCGGGTCCCCTCGGCAGTTAATCTTGGTATTCTTGACCGGGGCGCTGCCTCACTGTCAGGCAGCTACTCAATTGTCCTCACGAGGCTGAGTACACCCTGTTCCAGCCCTCACGTCAGTTTCCAAAACCTCTGACGGAGCCGGGAATCGAACCCGGGTGCTCCGGGTGAGAGTCAGACGCGGTACCCCAACACCACGGGACCGGCATATAATGAAGCGCAAAACCCGCGGCTAGTTCATGAAGAGCGTTTCACAGGCGACTGATCTGCCACGCGTGGGGAGAAAAGTAACGTAATCCATGCAAATAAAACTCACTGGCCGGCCAGTCGCGTGCACGGAAACAGAAGTTACATTATTATTAGCAGTTATTGGCAGATTTTGATATGTCCGAGCAGTTTGATACCGAGTTGTTCATTTTAGAAATAGATCAAAGACCTGCAATTTGGAACAGCACGTTAAAGGAGTACAGTGATAGAAATATGAGAAAGGCTAATTTGGAAGAAAATAATACAGAAATTTGGAGAGGAATTTTGAATTTCGAGGAAAAAAGATACTTCGTAAGTAGTTACAAACAATTGTGCCCAGATATTAGGTCCCTTAAAACAACAATTATTATCATCATCATCATCATCATCATCAATCTCAATTTTGATATATTAATTAAGACCCTTGTCGCACCAGTGGGTTACGGCCCTTTAATAGTGACAGGGTCAGATGACCTCATTGTTCCGCACCTTCAGGCATCAATAACTAACTAAGGATAGGGGTAAACTAAAGGCAATTTGTCTTAGCACAGTTTTGTCTGTGAGACCCGGGTACGTACACACATCAAGAAAAGTATTGCATCACCTTGTTGCGAAGAGGTCCTACACCTTGGCATAAAATGGCTCAGACATATGCACAAACAACGTTTCAGCTCACGAAAAGCACTCATTGCCAGTTATACAATCATACAGCGAGCCTTTCGGAAGTTGTAGTCCAGATTGCAGCATACACAGTACCATTAATACCGAGCAGCACGTCCTCTGGCATTGATGCATGCCTGTATCCAACGTGGCATACATGGGTTGGTTTTTTAGTTTTGGCACCTTAGTTATAACTGGATTAATAACTCACTTAGATGGTTCCAAGTTTCACAGGCCCTCGATGTAGTCCCCACCGTTGCGTACAACGTGTTCCCAGCGATGCAGAAGTCGTTGGATCCCGTTGGCACTGCCCAATCTATTGATGGTACGAAGAGAGCGCTCGGCAGCCTGCTTAACGTCTTCAATGGTACGGAAGCGCTCCCCACGCATTGTCATCTTCATCTTCGGGATGAGATCATAGTCGCAGGGACTGATGTCGGGAGAATATGGTGGGTTATAGAGGACCTCCCAGCCCCAGCGATCCAACAATGCCGACACAACGCCCACTGTGTTTGCCCTAGCATTGTCATGCAGAACGATGGGCGGTGTAACCATGTGGTGGCGCCGTTTCCTTCTCAGAGCTCCTCGGAGATGGTCTTGCAGAAACGAACAATAGTACGCCACATTAACGGTTTGCTCTCGGGGAACAGTATAGTGAATGATCACACCATCCCAATCATAGGCAAGAATCAACATTACCTTCACATTGGTGGGGGTTGGTCGAACTGTTTGTTTCCATGGTGATCCGTGGTGCCGCCACTCGTTCGATTGGCGTTTTAACTGTCGCTCATAAGATCTGGCCCACGTCTCGTCAATGGTTATGATACGCCGTAAGAAGGCCTCTCCTTCGCGCTCATAACGCTGCAAGTGCATACGACAAGCGTCATATCGCAGCCATTTGTGCATGTCGGTTAAGTCATGCGGAACCCATTTGGACGCAATCTTCCTCATTTTCAGTAAGTCCTTCAGGATGTGGAGGACAGTTGAATGCGCCAGTCCGGAATCTTGCTCTAATTGACGAATCGTTACGTTCCGATCCACCTCTACTAACGCGGACACCATCTGTACATTGTCATCACTTACTGGTGGGTGACCAGATCGAGGCATGTGCTCCACACGTTCGCGCCCATCTCGAAAGGCTGCAACCCATCTTACTACCGTTCTGAACGGTAACGCAGCTGCACCGCACGCTTCCTGCAATCCTCGGTGACACTGTTTAGCACTGCGACCCCTAGCACACTGAATTTTTATCCACTTTCTCTGCTCCTGCTTGGAAAACATTGCGACTGTCTTTCGCGAGCGCTGGTCTCACACTACTCATCTAACAGTCGCGACTGCGCACGAGCGGTGGTGCGGACGGGCGAGGTCATGTGCTCTGAGGGAGGGGACGCGGGGCAGCAACCGTCGGTAAAAGTGGCAGCGCCCAACATTGTTGCAACTTGGCACTGAAGCATTGGTGTCAAAAATAAAAAAAAAACAACCCATGTACAATCCACGAGTTCATCAAGATGCTGTTGGTCCAGATTGTCCTACTCCTCAACGGCGATTTGGCGTGGATCTCTCAGATTGGTTAGTGAGTCATCTCGTCTAAAAACAGCTTCTTCAATGTATATCAGGTATGTTCGATGTCTGGAGAACATGCTGGCAACTCTAGGCGAACGATGGCTTTATCATGAAGGAACGCATTCACAAGATACGCACGATGCGGGCGAGAATTGTCATCCATGAAGACGAATGCTTCCCCGAAATTCTGCCGATATGGTTGAACTATGGGTCGGAGGATTTCATTCATATATCGTTGAGCCGTTTCGGCACCTTCCATGACCACCAGTGGCGTACTTCGACCTCACATGATGCCACCCCAAAACATCAGGGAACCACCACCTTGCTGCACTCGATGGATAGTGTGTCTAATAAGACGCTCAGTCTGACCAGACTGCCCCCAAACACGTCTCCGACGACTGTCTGGTTGAAGGCATATGCGACACTCATCTTTAAAGAGAGCGTGGTGCCAATTCTGACGGGTCCATTCAGCTTGTTGTTGGGCCCATCTGTACCGCGCTGCATGGTGTCGTGGGTTGTAAGAGTGAACCTCGCCACGGACGTCGGGAGTGAAGGTGCGCATCACGCAGCCTATAGCGTACAGCTTGAGTCAAAACACGACGTCCTGTGGCGACACGAAACACATTATTCAGCATGGTGGCGTTGCCTTCAGAGTTCTTCCAAGCTGAAATTCGTAACTAGCGGTCATCCACTTTTGTCGTGGCCCTTGGAAGGCCTGAGGGAGCCATGTCGTCGTTAGTTCCTGTATCTCTGTACCTCCTCCATGACCGAACAACATCGGTTTGGTTCAATTGGAGACTTTTGGAAACTTCCTTTGATGAGAGCCCTTCCTGACACAACGTAACAATGCGGATACGAACAAACGGCAGTAGGGACCTTCTAGGCATGGCAGAACTACTGACAACACGTGCAGTGTACCTCCTTTATGGTGGAATGACAGTACCTGATCGGCTATCGTACGCCCTCCGCCTAATAGGCCTTGCTCATGCATGAATGTGTACAGCTTTGGGCAGGTTTAGTGACATCTAGGAACAGTCAAAGGGACTTCTTTTTTTTTCGTGTGGTCTCCTGAGAGGCCGAGTGCAGGTCTTTCTAGTCGACGCCCGTGGGCGACCTGCGCGTCGGGACGAGAGATGGAATGGATGAAGATGAATGAAATTGGGCAAGGATTTGGATGGAAGCGGCCGTGGCCTATCAGAAGGTACCGTCCCAGCATTTGCCTGGTGTTGAAAATGGGAAACCACGGAAAACCATTTCAAGGACGGCCGACGGTGGGGCTCGAACCCACGCGTCTACCGAGTCAGCAGAGAGCTTGGCCCCATGACCTAATGCTGCGCTTTAGTCAGCATAGCCACTGCTGTCGGTGTCAAAGGGACTGTGCTGTATGTTCGTGATGCTATATCGACAATTAGCGTCAGTGATCAGGCGATCCTGGAACCGAGGTGATGCAACACTTTTTTGATGTGTGAACTTGTAATAGAAGTGCACACACTGTAAGACACGACAGGTAGGAAACAAACCCTTCTGCGGGGAGGAGAGATTCCCCGCACACATTTCTGGTCTGCTCGCTTCGCTCGCAGCCAGCGGCTTCAAAACAGATTAGCAGCAGTTGGGCAGACTGCAGACATTTTGTGTTAAGGCTTTGCAGCAAACAGTTGTGTTCTTAAAGGCCTATTCGTGTGATTTCGTTTTTCCCTTCTGAAATGAATGACGAGCAAGTGGAACAGCTCATCGAGAAGTAGAAAAACGACAGCGAATTTTCGATAAAAGTCCCAAAGGCTATCCGAACATTAACATGAAAAGAACATTGTGGGAAATGGTTTGCACCACGGTCGTAGACAACGTGACAACGCTGCAAGGGGACGCTAAGACAAAAGCCGGTAAGCCAATATACACTTATTTTATCTATATATTTTTAAATAACATGATAATAAGTAGGTATTACGAAATTTTAAATGCTTTTCAGTCGGTAAACACGATTGTAAGCAATTATAATGGGTGTAATTCCCTACGCCTGAAAACATTACATGAGATTTGTAGTTCACTTATATAATTACACCCATTAAAATTGGTTACAAACAGGTTGACCGACTGAAGAGCATTATAAATTTCATTTACTGGAAGGCAACACTGAAAAACGGCTTCCAACACGATTAAGTACGCATATCATTACATAGATACAGATGTATTCACAACAATGACTTGCCGATACCGCCAATATTATGTTAACCCTCAACCGGGCGCTCCCATCTGGCGAACACTCTCGGGCGCATCGGTCTTTTCGACCGCTTTCTAAATTTTATGTCCTTCAATGAACGATCTTGGGTTCTAATAAAAATGTTGAGGATTAATTTTGTTGTATATAAGTTTATACTTATTTAGATAATATTTATAATATTTTTCTGTACTCATAGGCCTTATAAGGATATATCCCCTTCTAAGACGAGTTGTTTTGAAAAGAAATCTGGAAAGCTCTGAACACCAAAGTTCTTTTCTATTTATTTTTTCTCGGATAGTAAAATGGAAGGATAATCATGTCATTCCCTCCCCACCCCCCCTCACCTCCCCTACCTCCACTCCCACTCCCATCCTAACCCATCACTCAGTAATATATTGAGACATATCCGTCTTGAACGGTCAAATTACTGTAAAGTACAGAATTTCAGTTTTTACAGCCTGACTAGAGACGGGCCAAACTATCAGGTGGCTAGATAATCCCTTGGCCGAGATAGTCTGGAGGGGAGGGGGCATCGCTAACTTTCTAACGGATTGCCTGCCAAAAAATTTAGGACTTCGGTCGTTTAGACCGCCATGCGCCCGATTAAGGGTTAAGACAAATTTTCTCTAGTGTGCGCCTGCCCTAACAGTGACCTGAATCACAAGTAACCTTTGATGTACTGTCGGAACACTTGCCCTGACCTTGCGCAGAGCGAGTGCATGCCCCCATAGTTGTGTACCAAAGAGCTACATCGCGTGGAGCAGAGTGTACTCGGCGTGATTCAGGCTTATGAAAGCAGAACAAAATGGTCAAGGTTTTTCTACTCACCTCCCTTTAGATTTTAAAATATTCCACGCGAAGAAAACTGCGAGACAGCGCGGCGGGTTTGTTTATAGATCTCGTTAAGCTTCCAGTCGAGGAGAGGTTTGCACGTATGAGCTACCTTTTCTCAACTTCACGCATATTATTGACGAAACGCTGTAACCGGTTAAGTTGGGAGAAGGAGCAATACAATTTATAACCCGCCAACTATCCAATAAGGCATGACATTTGTAGTGTTATACTTACAATAAGCGTACAAAATACAAGGAATATTCGGATAAAAGAATTGAGCAATTTCTTCACCTAGTTTCAGTAACTGAAAAATTTACAGAACTAAAATATGTGCAATATTTTAATCCTTACTTATAAATGGAACGTTTGTAGTTTTAAGAGACCATTAATTTTGCAAACATGAGCCACGGGACCTTCTCTTCACGTGGTATCCGAACCATAGGTTGTAATGTTCCATTTCGAAAATCTCACTTGCATTGACTGGAATTTGAACCTAGTCCCCCTTGGTGAGAGGCAAACAGCTTGACCACTGCATCTACTCGCCCCCTTATTTATAGTCGGTGTCACCTTAATGTTGTTGTTAAATTTGAGGGACTTGAACATCATGGTAATTTAGCCCCATGTACTTGTTGTGTGTGTGTATATATAGAACCTTTCTGATAACCTTTGTCATTGTGATGTCTGTATTAGTGTGTGTATTTTGAATTCAGGTGAGGAATGGAAAGGAGGTGGCCGTGGCCTTAAGGTAGGAACCATCCCAGCATTTTTCGTGGAGTAGAGGTGACAAACCATGGAAAACCACTTCCAGAGTGGCTTTGGTGGGAATGGAACTCACCTCTTCTCAGTTTTACCTCACGAGGCTGAGCTTACCCCGTTCCAGCTCTCAGATTAGAATTAAATTTCTTAGCATAGCCAGGAATCGAACTCGGACCTTCGATGCGACAGTCAAGAATCAATCAATCCCTCCCCCAGAGTCAAATAGAGAAATTATTAAATTTGTTGAAGTTTTTAATTTTGAATAAAACCAATCTTCGGTTTGATGACTAATGATTGGAAGATGTAAGTTAATGCTTACAAATTTCAAAGCATTTCTATTCACTCGTTTGAAATATTTAGCGCTACCCTAACATAACACTTACTGAATTTGGTCTGGCCACGGCTTGGTTATAGGTGGCTATGGGTATGCCCTATTCGATCGTATTACCGTTGTATTATTATTAATAATATTGTACATATGTTAACACTGTAAATATTTTTGTAAAACATGTAAATACTTTAGAAACGAAATGTAGATATAAGTTGTGGCAGTGAAGTATAAACTATGTATGCGGGCTTTGCCTTTTATCAATAGGTCTTCCATACTTCTAGTATGATTTATAGTAATAAAATAATAATATTAATAATACCCCAACCACGCCGGCCATGAGTACTAACGCACTAGCTCTTGCCTCACAGACAACCGGAGAGCGTGGGTTGGAATCCTACCTTAGCCGTCCTGTAGCCTAAACGGTTCGTGGGTTCCCATTTTCACCACCAGGCAAATGCCGGGATGGTTCCTTTCAACAGGTCCACGGGTGACTTCCTTCCAAAATTCTATCCCTGACCCTTCCTTAAATAGACCCAAGTTAGCGGTCGCCTCGGTGATCGGCCTGTCACGATGTGCTATATCTATATCTGTTGTATTTGCTGACAAAGTGTGTTCAGCTCGCAGACACCGTCCTTGCGACGGTAGATGAATGATCCCTTGCAGAGTCCGTGAGTGAAGCCAAGCTGGGAAGATGAGCGATAGAAAACAATTCGGGTACGTGCATTATTTCAGAGAGAAATAAATCGCATGTTTGTGCAATAGTTCGCAGGACTGGGCGGGCAATTATCCGTGATTGTTTGTGCCTTTGTTGACCCATGGCTCATCTTTGCCTCTCACCTCTGGGTCCGTGGTTCAAATCCCGGTCACTCCATGTGAGATTCGTGCTGGGCAAAGCGGAGGCAGAGAGGTTGCTTAGATGAAGAGCAATATCAACTATATGGAAAAATCTTATGTTGGTTGGGTTTCTTAAAACTAAATAACAAGGGGCTTGTGGACCACCCGGTATATACTGTGGGAAATCGCACCATTGCCCTACAGATCTCAAATAGTTAGATATATTAAGATTTGGGTGCTTTGAAGTAGCCAGTGCTTGCAGGAAATGACTCTGGCAGAGACTGTTCGCCGGAAGGCAAGTTAAATTCCTCCCAGTTGTATTAAAAGCTATGATAGTCACCATTATTGTTACCATATTGGGCCATAATATCCAATTATGTACCTGCTGCAGCTCTCAGTATTCCTGGGAGAGGCTCCCGTGCTGTCATCAGCACCACGCATCTTCCGAGAGACTTAGCCGATAATTAAATTACAACAACCCAGTTATTACGGGGCGAGTGGAGGGGAACCTGATCAGCTTGATCAGAAATCAGAGTCGACCAAATTAGAATTTGTATGCGTGCATATGAAAAGGTAGCAGTTTCCAGCTTCCAGTTTAGGAGACATTCCTGTTTGAACCCCACACTTACATTCAAGTGTAGGCCTACTTATTGCCAGCGGTCATCCTTCTGGGCCTGAGGTTGTTGTTGTTGACTCATTTAGGACCTTAACGAGATCATCGTATGTAGCTTCATGTACTTGAGTGTGTGTGGAATTTGTCAGATAACTTGTGTCTTTGTGATGGCTATATTAGAGTGTGTAATTGTAATTGGGGCGAAGGTTGGGTATGAGACGACAGTGACCCTAAGTTAGGTACCATCCCGGTATTTGAACGAGGTAGAAGTGGAAAACCACAGAAAACCATTTCCCGGGATGGCTGTGTGAGAGTGCAACTCATCTCTTCTCAGTTATGATTTGTTATTATTCGTAATGGTAAATTTGCCATGATACACGCGTTTGATATTGGTCATGTTTGTAATTAACAAGATAAAATGAGCATTCAAATTAAGACAGCACAAACACCCATGTCTGATGCCGGGCTCTAAATGGCAGCATACACTTTGTTCAGTTCCAAGGCTTTATACTTTAATTCTGAGGCCAGCGCCTTCTGACGTGGTGGCTAACATTCTTGACCTGGGTTTGATTCCCGGCTCTGCCAAAGAATTTTATTTTGATCTGAGGGCTGTAATGGGGTATACTCATCCTTTTGTGGATGAATCATAACATATCGGATCAGGCTAAATGGCCGAAAAGGTAAAAGGCATTTCTACATTCTTTTGACTCGTGGGCCAATAACATAGATATTGGCCTTAAAATAAAGAAGATAATACTGGAATAAACTCATGAATAATTATTTACTCTTAATAAAGACTTCTCCCTCAAATTGGATCAAGTCAAAGCATTTTCACTAATTACGAGGATATGCGAGCCTCAAACTTAACTGCAGATGAAATACGAAGGTCAAAAGCCAACGCCAGCATTCAAAATTTATGTACATATTTTAGTTTAGGTTTCTTGTTTATTTCCTGTTGTTGGTGCATTTAGGAACTTTGCGACATCGAGGTCATGTGACCTCGTTTACTTGGGTGTGTGTGTGTGTGTGGAATATGTATGAGAATATGTCGTTGTGATTCTTGTGCTAGTGTGTGTACTTGAGGCTTGGATTTTGATAGGACTCGGTCGTGGCTCAAATGTAGGTATTAAAGTTTCAGAAGTAATGCTTTTAGTGTTGCTCAAGAAATATATATACATAATTCGTTTTAGTAGGTGAACACGAGTTTATTAGATTGGGTGGGAAGTACAAATGAATTTAATTAGGCCTACCTTCAGCTTAAAATAAGTACATGAATTATTAACTATTACTAAAACACTTCTCATACAAATGGGGGTTAAATTGGATCAAATTGGATCAAGTCAAAGCAACGTCACTAATTATGAGTATATGTGAACCTAAATGGGACAGGTAGAAGGATTGCTTTGTTAAGGAATGGGAAAGGATAAGGTATTGGTTTATTGAAGAAAAAAAAAACACCTTCAATTTATTTAATTGCTGATGAAATAGGAAACTACAAATAAATATTTCCAGGATGATCAATGATTGAATACGAACCCACCTATTTCATAAATAAAAGGATAGTGGTCTCCTTGCTTACATACAATGAGCTCTCCTGGTAAGCTAATTTCTTTGAAAAATGTTCATTCAATCGCAATTGCATGTACAATCGTTCTTAACCATCACAATGAAAAGCGCTATTCAAATACTTCAAATACCTTTATATTTTCCACGTCTCTGTGAATTGTGGACTGGTTGTAAAGAAAAATAATAATCGTATTCCAGTTTAAACAATAGGAATACCAACCTAATTTTATTTCGAAAGGGGGAAAGGGGGGTGTTAATTTGTGACATCCCTTTAAGTCAAGAATTCTGATAATATATGAAGTTTATTTATGGAGGTATACAAAACATTCAACAAATTATTTCGCATCAATTACAATCAACTAATGAGCTATTTCAACAATGACAGAGCTAATTTCAACTTGATCACATTATCAACTGTCAACCTTTCTAAGACTTGCCAACAGATAAACAGCTGACTGATCTGTTGATTTTACTGTCTATGAAAATATTTTCAATGTTTTGCTATTAGTCTAGTGACTTATTTTTTCACTATGAATTCCATACGTTTCGCTCGGAGAATATCCATCAGGTGTGGATAGGATCCGTCGATGCTAGACCTCCCCCTTCAGACAGAACTTGAGGTGAAGCCTCTAGCTTAATACACAAGTGAACTTTACTAGGTAGAAACAAATGGGACATCAAAAAAAAGTTAATAGAAACAGTTTGCCAAATAACAGTGATCGTTATTGATAAGTTTTGTAAAGATCAACGATAATTAACAATAACAGCAACCTTAGAAACAGGTAATAGAAACACTGTAGGCACCAGCCAACAACACTTGAACAACAATGAATAGACTTTAAATTCTAATAGAGTGTAAATTAACAAATTAACAAGAGATAAGAATAAGTTGACAATTCTATGGTTGAACGTCGCTAGGTAGCAGAATCCTAGCATAACTTCCAAAATGAAGACTGCTTAGGAATACAGAGCTTAAGTTATAAGAGAATAACTGCATTTGTTCAATACGAGCTTAAAAGATTGACTAGAAATATGCACGGTTAGCATGCCTTAGTTTAAATGCAACAATATCGCAAACCAACATTAAGATCGACAAGCCGGTGGGGAGTACATCCCGCAAGTCGTCTAAATAATGCAAAGTAAGAGAACAAGAGAATTTGTTTAAATATGAAAAGCATGCAAGAAAACAAAAAGTAATTGTTTTAAAATAGTATACACTTAGAAGTCAAAGTACTTGCTTCTATGCTAAACAAATAGGTTAAGTTGAATAAGGCCTAATAAGTTATTTATCAATAAACAAGAAAAATACACTTTAACATTTAGAGGTTAGATTTTGCACTTAACTTTCTTGGGCAGTCCTTGAGAGATTTCTATAACGGAAGCACTTGTTGATCACTTTTGTTTCTTTCGCAATGTTGGAGACTTTTGTGTCCAGCACTGAATATAAATGTTACCTTGAATAGGTTATTCAAAATAGACGATGGCAGTAGACCAAATATCGATTTGGTATCGATGAAGTGAAACTCGCGAGCGATGATAAAATTATTTGGACTAGAAATTTGATGCAATGAGCCAGCACTTTAGTATAGAAGCACTTTTGTAGAGATGTGCCGAGACGATCTTCATGACCCTTTTTGGAGAAGTTCTTGGAGAATATTTAGTCATGTTGAAGACAGCGACGAATGCCGTGTCGTTCTTTGACTAGCATGGTCCAATTCTGCACGTAGTTTCACGCAGATGGTGAAGACGGCCGGAGCCAAGTGAAGAATGAATGGCGATTGATGTAGGCAGGGTTCAGGCTTTATATCGGCGATCACGCGGGTTACGTGATGCAGACAGGTGACATCGGCCAATCCGAGAGCGTAGAAAATTCTCGACTGATGCTGAAGGCCAATCACAGTAAGGGGCCAACTGAAACAAACCTCGTGACCAACATTACTTCCAGAAGAGATTGACAGTATCAAGGAACACGTGCAAGCAAGTACAAATATAAAAATGGAATGACATATGACAGGCAAGAGGTTATGTTATAAATCCAAATAAGTAATAACTTTGTAATATTCACTGAAAAGTGAACAAGGTGCAAATTACTGATTGTGAATTCTTTTGGGGGTAGGCACAGTTCTATGCACTTTAATTCCAGCTATCAACAGTTAACAATGAGTTCCACAACAAATAAACTATATTATTTTATTCACTGTGGCCAACAATGCTGTAAGTAACGAAAAAAAGATTGTCAATCCAATATAAAGAACTGTTACGTCATTTACCGACTGGGGAGGGGGTACTTAATGTCCACTCTGTACCACACCATAAGACAGTGAAATCGGCAAGCTAACTACTTCATTATGAGTCATTGTTAGCTACTAGCAATATATAATTTTTACAAGATTTTATCTCAAATATAAAAAGAAATAGAGGAAGAAATAGGCCTACCAGGTGGTTGGTACAAAATACCCACCGTTGGTATTCCTAGCGTTAAGAACATTTGTGCTAGTATAATGCGTCGTCTATATTATATAATATGTTCAATTTGTCTGGACAATCTTGCCATAGCTGAAGGATATGTTACATACGTAAAATTCTCACAGTTTCTGTGAAGAGTGTGCGATATGTGTTCGACTGAGAGTTTGGTTGGCGGCACTAACTCTATAAGAAACTGCAGGTGTAATAATTTGCCACTGTTTGTATGGCACGCGTTATGTTGGGTTATTTTTTATTTTGGAGATTATAACAGCAGGTTTGGTAAAGCCCAACTCCACATTAATAATTCTTAGTAAAATTTTTATTAATGTTTGAAGACACTGCATTTTGTATAATTCCCACGAAGAATGGATTAAATATCTCAGTATTCAAAAACGTCTCACATCTTGGCTTAAAAAGCTAAACTGAAATAACTTAATTTAAGGACGCAGTGTGGAAATTAAATCATTTCCAGTGTAAATAGCTTAACTGCGAGTGTATCGCAGTGGTCCGGGAGAGCAGCCTACAATAGGGCATCTTACACGCCGAGATCGTACACAAGTAACGTTCCTGATTGCCTCTAATTGCTACCATCTTGTTAGAAATGCCAATGTGTCATAGAGGACCGCAGATTAAAAGTTAACAAGAGAGAATTGGAAAGTGTCATCTTTATTCTTAATTAAACTAACGAGACCAAAATGTCCTTGAGCCATTAAGGCCCCAAACTGTTTCCTGATGACTGGCTGAGGAGATGAGAGAGAGAGAGAGTGGATGCATCGTGGGAAAAACTAGCGACTCGTGGGATCTGACGCCACTGGACCTCCAAATAAGGCGACCTGAAAATAACCTAGCACGTTAAACATGGTTTTTCTCCGACTAATGTGGGGCAATGGCCAGCCTATGATGATGAATTCCTCACAATCCAGGAAATGACCGTGGATCGCACTCTGTATTTTACGAGGAATGCATGAAGCAATATTGTGGTTAATTAAATTCCGTCGATATGGAGAGTACTGTGCATAATTGTGTACGTCCATAATTAGTATGACACATGCAGAGGGATCACCTCTGTCTCAAGGCTATAAACTTTCAAGTGAAGGTATATCTGTGGAGTCCAAGGTTGTGGGTTCATATCCCGATCCAGTTACTTGGCATTAGAAGGTGCTTAAATGCCAGGGAGACGTGTCAGTAGATTTACTGGCCAGGGCAAGAGGTTGGCACCCGGGCGTCTTTAAAAATCATAGTGGTTAATAGGGACGCAAAATACATAACATTATTATTATTATTATTATTATTATTATTATTATTATGAAATGATGTCTCATGCACGACATGGAGGAAATTGTGGCGCAGTAATGATCATCCAGCCAAGTACGTCGCCCAACGTTACTTAACTGCAGTGTTCGATCGAGAACCGATGTATTCAACATGGTATGGCCATTGACCTCGGGTAGGGATCAAATTATTCAATCACCAGTAATTATCCTGTTTACCCAACGGTTAGACTTCAACCATTAACATCCTCAACACGGCTACAGACCTTATATTATGCATGTACAAAGGATGCTGGGTAACTAAAAGGTGGGGTGGATTTTCACCAAGATCTTTAATTTAACTTAATTTATCATTTGAGTAACGCAGTAGAATCATTCATTTCTGGTCATCCCTTAGGTCAGCGAAATATCTCATCCATCAGCCCAGTTCATACTGTACTTTGGCGCTGGATGGGACATCATACCACCTAACCCACAGCATAAATCACTCACCAGACGGGAGGTTCAAAACCCGGCACTGACAGTGGCCATACTGTGCATGGTTTTCCTTCCGTCTTTTCCACACTTCCATCAGTCAAATGCTCGTATAGTACCTTACATAAGTCCAGGGGCGCCACCATCGAACGTAAAATATTATTATATGTATACAAACTATTACAATCACCACAAAAACACAGATTAATACAGACAAACTGAATACACATCTAAGTACACGAGGCTGATGACCAAAATGTCCCAAGTCCCTAAAACGAATTTAAAACATCATCTTCATCGGCTTCTGATTTGCAATACCTTGACAGTATTCTCTTAGTTTCGTATAATATTACTAATTTTGGGTTTAAAGCTATCGCAGAGGAAGTTAAGCTTTGCAATGTCGGAACAGTAGACCTACTAAGCACAGGCCACGCCGCTTGTAAGGACCGTAGTCAAGAATTTGGTTTAAGCTAACTCAGTTTCAGGCAGGAAGGGCAAGTAAGTTTCAATTGCTTTGGCATGGATCATAGACATTGCTAATATGATTCTTGAATATGTCTGTTGTTAGAAGCTTTCCGGATATTTGGTTAGAAACTCTGACTCGTTACAAAGTTTAATTACTAAAAAGATGGTATATAGGCTTTCATGGCCCAGGAAATTAAACTCAGCAATTTTTCTAGGTTTATGCCGTGCCTTGTGGGTAAAAAACCTGAGTTTAATTTCCTTGGCCGTAAAAGCCAATATACCACAATTTTGGAAGCCTTCATAGGGAGGTTATGGCTGCTTGAGCTTTTAGTTCTCGCAGTGAAGATGCACAGGTGCTTCATAAGAAGGGAGGTAGCGCGCTGTTCGCTACTCCTGTGGGAGTCCGGGAAGGGACACCAAGAGCCCACTGATGAGCCAGCTTGGTGTCCTAGGCGAAACCCCACACAAGACACGGCACAAACCTAGAAAAAATGCTGAGCCTTAAAGTAATGATTTCACTTCGGGAAATCTAGCCGGCCGATTTGTTTATCTAGGTCAAAATATAACGGTAAACTCTCGTTGAGAAAATAGTAGGCCTACTTCATTGCTACTGCATTTATCCTAATATTATATTTCTTTAAGGTGACCCTCATTTTCATTTTTCACCAGGCATACTGATGATAATAAACTAGATCATCCACAATATGTTTATCACCTAAAACTCCAAAGTGTAATATTTCCGTTATACCTGTAACACAAAGTCTAATCTACAAGTTGGACTCTTATAACACAATGGTACAACAGAATTTCCAAATCTTACCCAACGCAATTGATTTCTTTTAAATGTTACCTGCAGAATGAAAATGGAGTCCCCTATAGGCCAAGGCATGACGCCACAAGCCTCAACCGAGTGCAGGGCCGATATAGTGGTGGAAGGATAGGGACATAAACGCTCCTGTAAGGTTTCTGACATCACTGATTAACGAATCATCTTTTTCCGACGTCTGAATTAAACTGTAACACACAAAAGGATGTACTGAATAATTCTTACAAACAAATAACCCTGCCAGAGAACGAAACTCATTAAGCATTTAACCAACTGTAAGGACGAAGTGAGAATTAAAGATTTAAAGAACTTTATAAAGGCTAGGTTGTTCTTAGGGATTATTACATCAGAAAAGTTGTTTCTTCCCAGGCTTCGGAGATTTACTCAGGTTGTATATTTATAAACGAAATTGAAATAAAAGAATCATTGAGCCATACACTCCGCATGTCTTTTGTGATTTAAAAGTAAAACTGTAGATTAAAAACACACGTTAGCGGAGAGTGTCAATAATTTTGTACCATTGCTATTTGTCCCATTCTTGTCTTCCTTCCTTTCTTCTATATTTCATTCATTCTCTCTTTAATTATCTATTTCTTTATTTTGATTACAAAGAAGCAACATCGTACAGATTAGTCTCACTGGACTCAGAATAGAAATGCGTAGTTTAAATTCTAAATTCACAATATCCACCAGGGAATAAGGTTCTGCTGTTTCATATTTCTATTATTTCAAGACCCTGAATCAATCTTTGCAAAGAATTGTTTCATTAGCTCCTTTTATGCCTTCACAACAATTCAATGACAAAATTCAAGCAATAGAATAACGAAATATAATTCTCATAAGCTAAATGGTACGCCTCAATCATAGAACTGGAAGTGCTTCAACGTCATTATGCAAATTATAATCGGGATGATGCGGAGATAAAGATCAGCTGTAACTCTTCAGTCGGTCAGCATGAATTTGTCCAATGACTGGGTGGGATACAATACCTAAATGTGTAAATACCATAAGGTAGAACCGCGAAATCCTGAAATGTCTCCATTATAATAATGATCATAACTAATAATAACCCCTGGCACTACAGCCCGTGAAGGGCCTAGGCCTACCAAGCGACCGCTGCCCAGCCATTTGGCCTGCAGATATTGGGGTGACGCGTGATCAGCGCATCGGGTCCCCTCGGCCGTTAATCTTGTTTTTTGTGATTGGGGCGCTGCCTCACTGTCAGACAGCTTCTCAATTATCCTCACGAGGCTGAGTGCACCCCGTTCCAGCCCTCACGTCAGTTTCTAAAATCCCTGACGGAGCCGGGAATCGAACTCGGGGCCTCCGGGTGAGAGGCAGGCGCGCTACCCCAACACCACGGGGCTGGCAGTGATCATAACTAATACATGCACATTTTTCCAGGAGTTATATTTATCTATATATATAAAGCTCAATGTTTGTCTGTCTGTCTGTCTGTCTGTCTGTTATGTATACAAATCCACACTGTTTCACCGATCTGAACCAAAATTTGTATACTTACCCTTCGGAACCCTGCGGGTAACCCTGTCCACTTGAAATTTCCGACAGACCACCCCATTCCCTGCATTTAGGCCCTTTGGCCCAAATCTACACCGTTGCACCGATCTCAACCAAAATTTGTATACTTACCCTATGTAACCCTGTGAATAACACTGTCCACTTAAAATTTCGGACAGACCACCCTATTTCCTGCATTTAGGCCCTTTGGCAAACATCTACACCGTTTGACCGATCCGAACCAAAATTTGTATACTTACCCTTTGCAACCCTGCGGGTAACCCTGTCCACTTGAAATTTCGGACAGACCACCCCATTCTCTGCATTTAGGCCCTTTGACCCAAATCTACACCGTTTCACGGATCAGAACCTAAATTTGTATACTTACCCTTTGGTACCCTGCGAGTAACACTGTTTGCTTGAAATTGCGGACAGACCACTCCATTCCCTGAATTTAGGCCCCTTGGCTAAAATATACACCTTTTCACCGATCTGAACCAAAATGTGTATACTTACCCTTCGTAACTCTGTGAATATCACTGTCCACCTAAAATTTCGGACAGACCACCCCATTTCCTGCATTTAGGCCCTTTGGCAAAAATCTATATCGTTTCATCGATCCGGACCAAAATTTGTATACTTACCCTTTCGAACCCTGCGGGTAACCCTGTCCACTTGAAATTGCGGACAGATCACCCCATTCCCTGCATATAGGCCCTTTGGCACAAATCTACACCGTTTCACCGTTCAGAACCAAAATTTGTATACTTACCCTTTGGTACCCTGCGAGTAACATTGTCTGCTTGAAATTGCGGACAGACCACTCCATTCCTGGAAAGAGGACAGGGTCCGTCCCAAAGGCAATGGAAAAAAGGGGTAAAACCGGACCGCTCAGGAAACCCTCAGGGTTGCCATCTCTCGAACTCACCAGCCATGAGCCCTTGAGGATGTAGCACTATCCAGGGTGCACCAGAAGTGGTGGGGCTACACACACCCTGCCTCCTTGAGGGTCTTGAGCAGAAGACATGAGATATTAAGAAAAGAAAAAGAAGGCTGACACCTCGAAGAATGAGGCTATCAGGAATGATTAGACAAGGGCCAATTAAGGCGGGAAAGTGAAAGAGTCGCTAGGCCTCGGATACCCTGATACCATCGGGGTCGGAAGAGAACAAGAGTTTGACCAAGGGAGGCTGACAGGAAAGAGAACTGAAAGGAGCCCGGCACCAGTAAGTAGAAGCAATGCCGGACTCAGTTGGGGTCCCGTGGTCGCAAACCCACGTCCCACAAGTTGAGAGACCCTGGTGGGGGGAGGGGGGAGGAGGGGGCCAGGTGTGAGAATAGCTTGCTGATTCATCGCGAGTTGACATGAGAGAAATGTCCAGACCCCGCCGTGTTACCTGGTATTGCTGACTATGCTGATGTTCATACAGGGTCTTTGCTCAAACCACTGTCGTGTTACGAAAGAATTAGTGATTCACCGGTCAATGTGAATAGGACCGGGAACCCCCCCGAACGTCTGTCATCATATATCGTCATCATCTGCGATTCGTGCAGCTTGGACCCGGGCAGTACTCGATAAGCTCTTTCACTACACCCATCGAGTATAGGCCTAAGCCAGAAAATAACGTTCAGACTTTGGAAGACATCGAAGGTAGAAATCTAAATTGCCTATATCAGATTTAAAATTACACCATGTTCGTTTAGTAGTCATTTTTCATTACCTTATTATTATCATAAGGGCAAATGACCTAGATGTTACGCCCATTATACCACTAATCACCACACACAATAAGTCTTCATCGCCTGTGAATTTTGAAATTTTTCTTTCTATCACGGTAGTTTGTAAGTTTGTCGTGTCAATTCAACAGTAGTTTTCATTATCATACTCATCAAAAGGGCAAATGGCCTAAATGTTACGTCCATTATACTACTAAGTAACACCACAGTCTTCATGGCCTGTGATTTTAAAATGTGTATTTCCATTAGTTTGTAAGTTTGATATACCCGTTCAGTAGTAGTCGTCTTCATTATCATCCTCATCAAAAGGGCAAATGACCTAGATGTTACGTCCATTATACTACTAAACAACACCAGAGTCTACCTAGCCTGTGATTTTAAAAATATGTATTTGCATTAATTTGTAAGGTTGATATACCCGTTCAGTAGTAGTCGTCTTCATTATCATCCTCATCAAAAGAGCAAATGACCTAGATGTTACGTCCATTATACAGTACTAATAAGCAACACCACAGTCTTCATTGCCTGTGATTTATAAAATGTGTATTTCCATTTGTTTGTAAGTTTAATATACCCGTTCAGTAGTAGTAGTCTTCATTGTCATCCTCATCAAAAGGGAAAATGACCTAGATGTTACGCCCATTATACTACTAGGCAACACCACAGTCTTACACGCCGGTAATTTAAAAATATGTATTCCTATTAGAGTGTAAGTTTATTATACCCGTTCAATAGCAGTCGTCGTCAGTATCATCTTCATCAATGACGTTGAGTGTTAAGGAGACTGAAATATTATCATCATTCCACCGGGCGAAGCCGGGTACTACTGCTAGTATATTATATACATTGTACCCTACCCAGTCATTGGGCAAATTTGTGTTGACTGACTGAAGAGTTACAACTGACAGTCTAGGTCTATATAGGCAACACTGGAAGAATGGCTTCAAAATTTTACATTACAAGTGGAGATAATAATAAAGTTGTTAATGTACGTGAGAAGGCAAGACAAATTTTTAACCTATTTAGACTTATGAATAAATAACCCCATGAAATCCTCTTTTGTCCCTATGTGTGTGTGCGTATGTGTGTGTGTGAGAGCCCCTAATAAAATCTAAACGGCTTGAGCGATTTAAATGAAACTCTATAAGGTCTTAATACTATTTTGTCCGACCCCGTTCGTGCCCTTCAAATGTTATTTCGTCTCTCCAATCCAACATGGCGGTTGTGCGAAATATTTCACCGACGTTTTCTATCTCCGAAACTATTACTGATATCACCCTGAAATTTATACGATGATAAAGGGTACTACTAAACGTTCACCTATGCATTTTTCAAAAACCTGTAAATTATAAAACGAACATGGCGGCCAAGCGAAGATGAAACATTTAAATATACTTTTCTTGCGATTTAACCATCCGGGCGCAGTGAAACATAATACAGCGACTAATTTTACACATTGCAATGCACTGACATATAATTTAGCTCAATTGATTCCATAACCTCAAGATGGCGGCTGTGCGAAATTTTAAAATTATGTTTTTATTTCTTGTGTCCTAATCATGCGATCGAAGTCAACGTTTGAATAATGAACCTACGCATTAATCGTCATCTAATTGTACATAATTCTATGGCCTGCTTATATAAAAATCCAAGACGGTGATCCATCCGAAATACAGTGTTTAGATGGTTATCAATATCTACGAATCTATAACAGCAATCAAACAGAAATTTTGTGTGTTTATAGAGGCAACTAACATAAGTAGGATATATGAAAATAGGCTATTTAGTTCTTCACGGAACTACTTCTTATTTAAAAAATTCTCAGGACTTTGTGTCAAGAAAGATTTTTTTGGAAAATGCTCGAGATATTGTATGTTTCCCTTGATAGTATTACATACATTATAAACTAATTCACGTACATATTGGGTATGATAATGGGAAAAGTCATAGGTCAGGTGTTTCAGTTAAATGTGCTGCGGTACCGTATTTATGAATGATTGATTCTCAGCGAGGCGTTCACGCGGCAGGCAAGGTTTTGTGGTGACGCATGACTATCGGGGATTCACGGTCGGTTTGCATTGCATAACAGAAGAGCGAAGAGGAGACATGTTGGAGGATTGGAGTAATGACTCGTCCATTGACGCCATTTGTTTAAGCAGTTGAGAACAAGACAAATAACCCGGACCGTACAAAACAAATTATGAAGAAAAAAGGAGGAGGCGAGAGCCTTGCAGGTTACTGGCGACACTGTGACAGTCTAACAGATGAAACCCGCGGTCGCCCCAGTTCAATATGGCGCCAACGACGAGACAGCGAAAAAGCTAATCAGTTCCCTGTTTAAGTGTATTTGTTTTTCCTGCAGAACTCTCTGTCTTGTGTTGTGTGTTGTGTGTCTAAATAATGTCTTACTTCGTTCATTTTAGAATGATGAAGATTAACTTATCTTAAAATAAAGAAGGAATGTCTCTTGTAGCCATTTCATCTCATATGAAGTTACACAAATATTTCTCAACTTTTTCATCAGAAAAAATTTAGCCAAATGAATCAGAATGGTTGACTTCTTACTCCTAGAAGATACGTCAGTCTCTCCCTAGTTCTATTGTTTACTAACCTCCGTAACTGAGTGTGTTTAATCGTTTTCGCAGAGGGAGTGAAAACGGATCAATCTGAAATTTGAGATTCAAATTTTGGCGTTCAATGTGGCCTTCTCCATTCTATTTTCAAATTTGCTTCAGGGGAATTGAATCGGCCGGAGCTGAAAATTATTAAATCAGTTTTCACTTCTTTTCAGGAGACAGATAAAACGTCATTGACAGAACAGAACTTAACAAACACACTATATTAGTCATCTATGTCGTTAAGCAATTATTCAGGTTATATTTGTGTTAGCGGAATATCAATTTTAATTTAATAATAGTACATTATGCAACGAGCCTAAAATGGCAATAATTAAGACACGAGTATTTTTATAAAACGAGCGTATGCGAGTTTTATAATTTCCATACGAGTGTCTTAATTACCATTATAGGCGAGTTGCATACGACTGTTTATGTTCGAAGATAAGTATTATAACTATTTTATGTTCGAAGATAAATATTCATAAATATCTGTCGAGATTTCGCCAGTTTTATGTACTGAACAGAACGCATGGGACGCAGAGAATGCCATGTATTTGACCATGGCCTTCTCGATCGCCCCTCTATGACACTAGGCAACGCAGTGAAATTCATATTATAAGGCCTTGGAACTCAGCGCGGGTACGATGCTAACCTCATCTAATTGGTCAAACAACTGTTTCTTGAGATGTGATTGGTGGGAGAAACTGTTTCATAATGAAAAATAGTGTTATAATGACCATCATTATGATACAGTTTTCTGACACATGATAGTCAGGGTCGAACATAAACACATTTTTCAAATCAATTTTGGAAACGTGACAATGCCTTCCAGCGCCGTGGTCAGTTTAGTGCGGCATAAAGCCATTCAGAATGAATATTTCACATGATATTTTATTTAAAAATGGATTGGTAACATAGAAACCACTTAAACCCTGTACAAATTTAATTTACAATAGCACTGTAACACGCGGGAATCTTGCAGTGCAGCCAACATTAAGTACGGAATACGGCGCTGAAAGGCAGCAAGTCATTGACTTAATGCTTTTCTCCTCTGACCGCACAAGATGTAGCAGTGGTTTCTAGCTTGAACAGAAGGCTGACAATTCTTTCCTCTGCCGTTCCAAGGCCCGTGGGTCAATACTTCAGAAAAGTAATTGTTCAAAAAATGACCATTTTTGACTGAATTCTTTTCAGCTCCGACCGATTCAATTGTACTTACAGTACGTTCAACTCTTGAGACACCTACAAGAGAATATTCACTCCACGGCATAGCAGTGCTCATTAAATCGTGCACCACGGCCGTGAGGGTGGATGCATCAAGTCCACAGATCGAAGGTTCCAATCCCGGCGGTGATAGTTATTCTGAGTGTGGTTTTCCCCAGGTTCTTCCACACTCCCTCCAGGAAAATGTCTGGGTAGAACCTTACTTCATGTCCCTTCTGACAACCTCACAAGAGGAGCATAAGAGAAATTAAATGAATGAGGAAGAATGAAATAGACAAGTAGTTGGAAGGAATCGGCCGTGACCTACTAGAAAGTACCTTCCTTGCAGTTGCCTGGAGTTGAAAACGGGGAACCACGGAAGAACATTTCAAGGGTCCGAGTCCGAAGATAGACTTTCCCCATGGTCTTACATAATAACGCGCGTTACTATTTCTATACTATTACTACCATTATTATTATGACTAAAATATATTAATTCATTTATTTTCATTTGAGCCCACTGATGAGCCAGTTTGGTGTTCCTGGGCGAAACCCCACACAACACACGGCATAAACCTAGAAAAATTGCTGAGTTTTAATTCCCTGTCCCTAATACAGTAAAACATGCTACTACAGTCACCACAGCAATATAGGTTATCATACACGTTCAAAACACACCCAAATTCATGGGGCGTTGACTATGCTTTTCCAAGTCATACCTGCTACAAGAGACGCATGTGATTATTAGTTACGGTGATTCCCTAATAACCTGATACAAAAATCCTTCTCAGTACGATTTATAAACCGCTACATGAATATAATAAATAAGTCACAGAACCCTTACAGGGCATTAAATGTTAGGCCTATGAACAATTATCAAAACCTTAACAATGGCTATTAAATATGTGCTATCTTAATCTTACTCTATTGGATACTGAGAGGCTATCCTAGTCTTAAACTAAGTTTTCAAGTTTAGGACACCGTCTCCTGTACCCTAATACGAGGGCTGTGTTTTTTAAACGTCCGATGGGCTATAAACAGATTAACATACCAAACTGATTTTATTACTAAATTTTTGCTTGTTTTGCACTTATGTACAACCATACTGTTACGGCTGTGAGTTTGTGTCATCGCTCGCCGCATGAGTCACAACTGCCCCAGGGTTGGGCTGTGCCCTGCCTCCTGTATTGCGTGCTCCTTATGCAACAGGGCTACTAGGATAAATGGATAGTCCAGAATATTCGTGACTGGACCAGCGATGGAAACCTCGAGAAGCCGTGAACCCTGGATGGATCTAGAAGCATTTATTGAGTCACCGGCCTGCTATATAAGTGCGACCTGTCAAGCAGTGGTTGTTGTGTTTTACGAGCTAGTGTGAGCGATTATCCTGAGCGACAGAAGTGTGGTGACTTGCGAAACCCCTAGTGGAGCGGGGAAGTGAGACTCCTACAGAGGAACTGTGTCTTGAGCGAGTGTGTTTATTTTCAGTGCGACAGAAGTGATTGTGCTACATTGTGAAACAGTGTGTAGTACGGTGACAGGCTGGATGCAGCTATTTCCAGCTAGCGTACGGGACCGGACTCATTAGCGAAGAGGATTAACTGTGGTCTGTTGACAAGTGAAAGGGGAAGTGTTCTCGCCGTAAGGAAACTGGAGTAAGGTAATAATTGCTTGTATTTACTGAAGAGTGCTGTATCCTTCTGGCCGCAATAAAGTTAATTATTTCTTTAAGCAGTAATTGGTGTTGTGTTTCTTACCCACCGTAATCCAGTTAACAAAGGTGACACTAGGGGGTGGCACGTAACAATACCTTCAATTCTCAAAGAAGGTGAAAATAATTCACGACCGCACTGTGCCAACGTTACGATAGACTTTCTAAAAGAATTCAAGTGGGAAGTTTTCGACCATCCGCCGTTAGTCCAAACCAGCATTGAATGATTTTCGCCTTTTTCGAGAATTGAAGGTATGGTTGGGCGGAAACGTCTCGCCAAAAAGGAAAAACTTCAGGACAGTGCCCAGAGGTACCCTCCTCAGTGGCGGGAGAATTCTTTGCAGAGTGCATTGGAAAGCTGGTGTAACGATACGACAAATGTTTCAATCCTTTTGGCGATTATGTTGAAACATAAGTACAAAACAAGCACACATTTAGTAGTACGTGAAATCAGTTTGGTTTGTCAAGCTGTTATTTTTATACAGTCCATCTCACGTTGAAAAAAACCAGACCTCGTATTTGTTTCACATGCATCTTTGTACACGGATTTAATGATTGAATATGTTCCAAGCCTTCAAACAAGAAACAACAATAACATAATAATGTTATTCGTTTTACGTCCCTTTTAACTACTCTGGCATTTAGAGACGCCAAGGTGTCACAATTTCGCCCCGAAAGGGGATCTTTAACGTGCCAATAAATCTACTGAAACGGCTTCCTCGCATGCGCACCCTCAAATGCCAGCTGCCTGTGCCTGGATACGAACCTGAAACCTTGGGCCCAGCAAGCGAGAAGGTTACCGCTGAGCCACGTAGCCAGTCAACCACAATAACAGCTCAATTCCTTAAACTGTCATGTGCTGTCCCTTGTCATTGTTGTTGTTATTGTTGTTTCAGTTTGGAAATTAGGGTCTTCGTTGTCGTGTAGTCTCATGCACTAGGGTGCGTGTTTAATACGTCTGTTAATCTGTGTTTCTGTAGTGACTGTAGTAAGATGAGTAGCTGTAATTATTAGGGTCAGGGATGAGGTAAGTGCATTACATCTTGAAATTCGGTACTATCCCAGCATGTATTTGGAGGGAGAGTGGGAAAAACACACGGGAAAACCACTATGTGGATTGCCACCGTCAGCACCTGGATCTGAACCTCCGATCTCCGGACTTGCTGCAGCGGTCCATAGCATTCATGGTGAGCGTTTTAATGTGCACATCTCCACCACGGGGTTACTGGTAAAATGTTGTTGTTCATTCTTTAGGGGACTTGCGGCATCGTGGTGCGTGTAGGAATTTCTGATAACCTGTGTCCCTGTGATGAAAAATGAAAATCCACAGTCTGCTTCCAGTCTCCGACTGGGTCAGGAATGGAATGAATGAAGCCCCCATCTAGCGGCGAGGATATGGACTGTGCCGGCTGCCGAGGCCTGACGCACTCCTCTGGGGGCAATGATTAAATGAATGAGAGATGAAATGAAATGATAGCGGAGAGTGTTGCTGGAATGAAATTTTGACAGGGAAAACCGGAGTACCCGGAGAAAAACCTGTCTGCCTCCGTTATGTCCAGCACAGATCTCACATGGAGTGACCGGGATTTGAACCACGGACCCAGCGGTGAGAGGCCGGCGTGCTGCCACCTAAGCCACGGAGGCTCGTGTCCCTGTGATGTTTGTACTAATGTGTGTATTTGTAATCGAGGTAGGATTTGATCAGGAAGCGGCCGTGGCCTTACTTTAGGTACCATCCCGGCATTTGCAAGGAGTAAAAGTTGGAAGCCACGGAAAACCACATCCAGGATGACTGAGGTAGGAACTGAACCCGCCTCTACCCAGTTTTGCGTCACGGGGCTAAGTGTATCCCGTTTCAGCACTCTTGACTAGAATTATATTTCGCATGGAAAAGGCCTGTAGTTAAAAAAATTCAAGAATACATTGAATGGATCAGCGAAGAGAGTGTGTGTAGAAATTTCTGATAACCTGTGTCAATATAATGTCTGTACTTACGCGTGTATTAGGATTCAAGGTAGGATTTGGGTAGGAGGTGTCCGTGGCTTTACGTTAGGTAGGCTACCATTCCAGCATTTGCCTGGAGTACACGATGGAAGCCACGTAAAACTACTTTCAGGATTACTTAAATAGTAATCAAACCCACCTCTTCTCAGTTTTGCCTCACAAGCCTTAGTGTACCCCGTTTCAGCCCTCAGAACAGAATTATATTTCGAAGGGGAAAATGTGTAGTTATAAACCATGAAGAATACTTGGAATGGAAACAGCGCAGAGAGTTCTCTTCTTAGAAGCTGCATCTGAGTAAACCCAAGTAAGCACGGCTGTTTACTAAAGATGTCCCAAGTCCCTAGGTTACTGTTGTTTTAAGGGGCAGAACAGCGGGCTCATCTGCCTCTATCCCAAGTCCTTAATATATATTAACAACAATAACATATTTACCAGTAGAAATTGTAATTCAATAGTGTTTTTTAAAATCGAGTTTACCCCACAGGTTGGTGGAACCCACGGACTCAGCGAGGGAACTCATGACTACCGCCTCTATGGGTAGTGTCCTAGAGCTGGGAACATCTGGTGGGAGTGGATACAACTGAGGAGGTGTGATCAGCACCTCGCTCAGGCGGCCTCAACTGCAAAGCGAACAGGGGCCTGGTGAGAGTTGGGAAGGGAGGGGAAGATTGGGATGGATAGGTAAGGAGGCGGGAAGGAGGCGGCCGTGTCCTAAAGTTAGAAACCATCCTGGCATGTGCCCGAAGACGAAGTGGGAAACCACGGAAAGCCACTTCGAGGATGGCTGAGGTGGGAATCGAACCCCCTCTACTCGCTTGGGCCACCCGAGGCTGAGTAGACCCGGTTCCAGTCCTCATGGCAGAGCCGGAAATCGAACCCAGGACCTCCGGGGCGGCAGCTAACCTCGCTGACCGCTACGCTACGGAGGCGACTTAGTGTTAAAATTAATAAAGGATTTCCTATAATTATTGATCAATGCTTCAAATTTCTCCTTTCTTTCGAGTTTTGCGCGAGCACATCACTGACCAAAATCATTTATCTTGTGTATCATCAAGATACAATCGTTAAACGTTGCACTTCAAACGCAAATAATATATTTCTATTGCTAAATATACAGGACTTGTCAGGGGCAGCAAACCTTTTTGCTAACTAAGACTATACTTCTAAAGATAATTTTTACTTTGCACTTGGGAATTATTCACTAATACCAATTTATCAAAAAAACTATGTATAGTGTTTGAAGCCATTTTCAGTGTTGCCTTAGTAAACAAAAGTTTGATGGTTTTCAGTCGGTCAACATGATTGTACCCAAATGAGATGGGTTATTCCCTAATCCTGAAAAAGATTACATGAGATTAATAAATACACTTGGATGACCAGTTTCGATCGTCAAGCAATCATCATCAGATCCATTAGGCCTACACTTGGGCTATAAAATCTATGTCTGAAAATATAGGAGAAAATATTTACAGTATATACACTTATTTAGTTGCTGTATTAGTTGAGATAATGCAACTCGTCGCCGGCCCTGTGGTGTTGGGTAGCGCACCTGCCTCTCACCCGGAGGCCTCGGGTCCGATTCCCGGCTTCGTCGGGGATTTTAGCAACTGACGTGAGGGCTGGAACGGGGTGCACTCAGCCTCGTGAGGACAATTGACTAACTGTCTGACAGTGAGGCAGTGCCCCGATCACGAAAACCAAGATTAACGGCTGAGGGGACCCGATGCGCTGATCACGCGTCCCTCCAATATCTGCAGGCCAAATGGCTGGGCAGCGGTCGCTTGGTAGGCCTATGTCCTTTATGGACTGTAGTGCCAGGGGTTATTATTAATGCAACTCGTCAATATTGTTAGTTGTGGTCTATGTGTTATTTTGTTGAGATACTGGAAGTGGTGATTGACCTCCGGAATTTGCTTGTTTGGAGTGAATATGAGGTATTTGTAAATGGCCAATTCAAATTGCAGTGTAAAGGCTACTTATCTGGTTGAGTCTTGCGCGGTCCTGTTGAGAGCAGTTAACTTGCATTCGACTGTGGGGAAATTCCTGTGTCTCAGGGTCCCTTATCTTGTTGGGCTATTCCCCCTCTCGCATTCCTAAGTGCTATGTGTTCCTCGTACAAAAGTACCTGTAAGTTGCCAAGTAATCGCTCTAATGTAGTGTATGAAACTGTATTCAGGACGATCGAAGCTGGTCATCCAAGTGTATTTATTAATCTCATGTACATTTTTAGCCTACTTTTCACATTTTGCAAAAATGAGGAAAAAGTAGACTTATGAGATCGATCCGGGAAAATGTGCGTCTGTCTGTCTGTCTGTCTGTCTGTCCTTCTGTCTGTCGGTCTGTCTGGCTGTGTGTGTGTCCCCCCCCCCTATCAACTCCTAAACGGCTGCAGCAATCAAAACCAAATTTAGTATGAGTAAAGATGTGCACCGGAATATCTCACGTCCATATTTGAAAATGATGTCAGTGCTACCAACTGCTGAAAAAACGCACTAGAAATTTGAGCTCCATGTTGGATATCTTGCAAGGTATGCATGGGAGCTATTCCAAAATTGGCACACATGTAGATAATACTATTTCAGTTTAATTTCCAGGAGGCCAACCATGACAGTGTTGCCAAAATAATTTTAAGCCTTCTGATAGGTCCAATGTTTAAATGCATATAACTTCTACACTATCAATTGGATTTCAACCAAATTTTGTATGTAATATCTGTACATAAATAGATATGACTGAGCGTATTCTTAAGAGCCACCAGGGCAGCCAACTGTTAATAATTGCTCTCTTTATTTTTTTTATCCAAATACCAATATATCAGAAAGTATGCAAGCCAACAGCTTTAAACTATGCACACGTATATTCTGACATTTTAGATTAACTTCGAGTAACTTATATACGTCAGTTCTACCAACATGATTATAAGCCTGCTGATACGACCAATTTTTAAATACAAGTAACTTCTATACTATCAGTTGGATTTCAACCAAATTTCGTATGTGCTATGTGTACCATAACAGATATGACTATAAGTATTGTTAAGAGCAATCAGGGCTGCCAACTGTTAATAAATGCTGGCTATATTTATTTTACACTAATATCAATATACCAGAAAGTATGCAAACCAACAGCTCTATACTTTGCACACGTATAGCACCTGACATTCTAGATTAATTTGGAGTAATTAATACAAGGCAGTGCTGCCAACATGATTCTAAGCCTGCTGAGATGTCCAATTTTAAAATACATGTAACGTCTATACTAACAAATGGATTTCATCCAAAATTGGCACAACAAGATATCATAATATTTCAGATTATTTCTGACCAGCACACGCATGGTATTGTTGGCAACATGCTTTTACGCGTGCTGATAGATCCAGTGTCTAACTGCATGTAACGTCCATTGGACTTCAACCAAATTTTGTATTCTGTACCTTAAGAGATTGAACTAAGAATATATTCAGTCGCCAGGGCTGCCAACTGGAGTGCTCTATTAGGCTACATTATACCAGGTATATTTTGAACTAATTAGATATTTCGATATTACCAACTTAATTTCGTCATTATTCTAGATAGGTTCATATTCTGTAGAATAATCATTGGCATGAAAAGTAGGCTGTATAGTTCTTCACGGAACTTCTTGTTAAGGATTATGGAATAACCCATCTCATTTGGGTACAATCGTGTTGACCGACTGAAAAGCATCAAACTTTTGTAAAACTATATTTCTTATTTTCATATTTCAATTAAAATTTAACAGTGTTGTTTTTGTTTCATATGAGGGGCTTGGACATTGTGGTAATGTAGCCACTTGTACTTTGAGTGTGCGTTCTGACAGCATGTGTAGCCATCGTGTCTGAAGTACTGGGTGTATTTGTAATTCAAGTGAGAGTTGGGAAGGAGGTGGAAAGAGTCTTAAGATAGGAACCATCACGGCATTTGCCTTGGAGTAGAAGTGGGAAACCATGGAAAACCACTTGCAGGATGGCTGAAGTGGAAATCACACCCATCCCTTCTCAGTTTTGCCTCACGAGGCTGAGTGTACTCCGTTCCAATCCTTAGACCAGAATTACTTCTTTAGCAGAGCACGGAATCGAACCCGGTCATCACGGGTGTCAGCCAAGAATGCTAGACACCATGCGACGATGCGGGCAAAGAATAAACAACCTATGATATTCATTAATAGGTTCCAACGTTTCTTTGATTGTTTCTCATCGCAATTAACTCCATCACACATATCCTAGGACTACTAATGATAATAATGATCGTGTGGCCTCCGGAGAGGCCTATTGAAGGTCTTTCTAGTTGGCGCCCGTGGGCGACCTGCGCGTCGTGATGAAGTGAGGATGATGGCGTCACATACACCCAGTCCCCGAGCCACGGGAATTAACCCCAGGAGATTAAAATCCCTGATGGCTCGGCCGGGAATCGAACCCGGGGCACATTGGGCCAAAGACTAGCGCGCTAACCATTTAGCCACAGAGCCAGACCTGGGAACACTGTAGCCTAAGTAAAGTTACTGTATATAGGTACGTACTATCAAATTGCTAAATTGACCCACTGCTCCAGAATGGAGCGACGAACGTTCACATTTTATTTCATAGTAATACCTCAAGCCATGCACCACAAGACATAGACGAGAGCTGAATGCTAATGTCAGGGAGCTAGGCAAAGAAATACACGGCCTACAGTACCAAATAGACCGGAACGTACGGGGCTTAGAAACCACCGAACCTTCATTCCAGCTGACTAACTTCATGTCATTTAAATTTTACCCCGCCGCCATGGTCTCGTAAGGATGCGGGCTGATTGTATTAACTATGAAGAGTATCCGCAAGCTTTTACTCCAACAGCCTACTTTTACTGTGCTGTGCATTTATTCCAAGGAATATTTAGAGTAATGGGGATTGGTAAGGAAATCAGAGGCTAACAGGTTTGGGGAAACGTTGAAAACATATGAATTTTAACTTACAAATTGAATGTCGCCTCCGTAGCGTAGCGGTCAGCATGGTTAGCTGCCACCCTGGAGGTCCTGGGTTCGATTCCCGGCTCTGCCACGAAATTTGAAAAAGTGGTATGAGGACTGGAACGGGGTCTACTCAGCCTCGGGTAGTCCAAATGAGTAGAGGGGGATTTCGTGTTCCTAATGAGTAGGGGAGGGTGTTCGATTCCCACCTCAGCCATCCTCGAAGTGGTATTCCGTGGTTTCCCACTTCGTCTTCGGGCAAATGCCGGGATGGTACCTTCTTCAAGGCCACGGCCGCCTCCTTCCCTCTTCCTTGCCTATCCATCCTGACCATCCATTACCTTCCTTCATGAGGCCCCTGTTCGCTTTGCAGGTGAGGCCGCCTGGGCGAGGTGCCAATCACACCTCACCAGTTGTATCCACTCCGATTAGATGTTCCCAGCTCTAGGATACTGCTCGTAGAGGCGGTAGTGGTGAGTTCCCTCGCTGAGTCCGTGGGTTCCACCAACCTGGAGGGTAAACGACTAAGAAAAGAAGAAAAAACTACAAATTGAAAAGTTAGCTTATTAAAAATCTTCTATGTGTCCTGGTGTTGTTGCTTCATAAAGGCACTACGACACACTTAGTCACTGTCCACGTGTATTTGGAGGTGTGAAATCGAAATATATTCTGAAGCTTGTTATTTATTTTCTTATACATTCAACCAGATTTGCCAGAAATGTATCCAAAAAATAAAGTCTGGAATTGTTTATGAAACTCGTGTCCTATTTTCCCAAGTTTCCTAAGATTGGCAGAGTTTAACCCAATATCTAACAATTTTCGCAGAAAACCAGATCATTAGTTTTTTAAATACTACGAGTAGTTATCCTCCTCCATGGTCTGGTACCTTGACGTGGTGGGGAGGCTTGTAGGTTTCAGTGATCCCGAGAGCAATGCCGGCGGGAGCTTCGGCTCCTGACAGGGTCACCCATGCCGGTAAGGTCGAGGGTGAGAGACCAGACTAAATGACAGACTACACCATGATGGTGGGCAGCAGCGTCATCAGTAGGTTATTTCCAGGCGGAGCTGTAATTCAGTGGTACGGTTGGAAAACTGCGGGGGCTCGTTTTCAGTCCTTAAGGTGGCAGCCCTACCAGAAAACTAGGAAGCTGTGGGCTAATAACTCGCACTCTCCGAAATTGTTTATTATTAAAGAAACTGAAAAGAATGAAAACCGGACGGATCTCATGTTGACAACTTTCGGCACGAAAAGGAAGACACGGAATAGGTTTCTGGAATGTGACCTGGAAACGCACCATTGAAGAGGAGGCCAGAAAAGCGGGAAAGACTTGGAGGGAAGTGAAGAACGTGGCCACAAACAGAGCCCGATGGAAATCATTCTTGGATGCCCTATGCTCCGCACGGAGCGAAAGGAAATAAGTCAAGTAAGTCAAGACGAGTAGTTATAATTCCTGGTGTAATTGGTATCATTTTTGGGGAATGTAACTGCAATGCATGCATGTAAACAGAACGTTTAGCGTTTCTTTGTTTCTTAGTATTTTTAAGATTTAAAATGGTACGCGGTGACTTGGAAAGCCATGAAACATAGCTAGGATAAAGCTAGTATCTAGTTTTCATTATTGGAAATTCTGACTTCATTGTAAATTCATGATACCTACAGTAAGATGGTACTAATAAACTTAATGAAAACCGTGAATATGTAGGACATGTATTTCTTTTAATCGTTTATCCTCCCAGCTCGGCTTCACCCTCGGAATTGACGAGGGATCATTCCTCTACCGTCACAAGGATGGTGTCAGGGAGCTGCATACACTTTGTCAGCAAATACAACTGCAGCAGATACAACTGGGCATAGTGACTAGCCGATCGCCCAGGCAATGAAGGAATGGCTGGGGAATGGATTTTTTAAGGAGATCAGCAGTGGACCTGTTGGAAGGGACCGTCCCGGCATGTGCCTGGCACTGAAACTGGTAAACGATGAAATCCATTTTCAGGACGGCCGAGGTGGGATTCAAACGTACGCTCTCCCAATGCCAGCGAGACGGGAGGTTGCGCAGTAGCGCGTTAGTGCTCTCGGCCACTATGGTTGGTCCCGTGAATATATATATAAGGTAGGATTGGACCACCTCGTGGTGTAGCGGCTAGCATTCTTCCAAATACACGGGGCTGATGAACCAAGATGTCCCTATACCCTAACCGAATTTACAAACAACAACAAAAAAAACATTGCTACGAGGTCGGAAATTAGATGCTATTGAATATTTTTTTTGGTGGATGGTTTTCACGGCAAGATGACCTCCAGATTCCAACTTTCTGAAAGGAGTAAATGTGAGATGAAATGAACAAGTATGAATGCAACTGCGTAAGAAGCTGCAAAAAAGCTAGCGCGGCCTCTTAGGAGTTACTAACATGGTATTTGCATGAAGTTAACAACTACGAAACCACGGGAAACCATTTCATGGACAACCAACTGTGGGGAATTGGAACCAACTCGTCTACCGATTCACACACGTTTTAGGTTACAGGTCCACAGTGGATGATTTTTGTCACAAGGTTAAGAGCTATGGACACTTAAGAAACAGTTTTTTTTTTTCAGTTTGTTAAATTTCCTGCTTACAAGGGAACATCATGAACGTGAATATCTCAATCACACTGAAGAATAGCAAAAATATTAGTCAAATCACAGGAAGTTTCTTTGATTTTGGTACGAAATATACAGTACTTAAACAAATCCTACTGACGGCAAAATTCTGAAGATTTAAATTCGCATATGGGACTTAGAACACCCCTGAACAATTCCTCCAGCATGTTTCGTAGTTCCTCTCACCGTAGGTGCGCTA
This sequence comes from Meconema thalassinum, assembly GCA_946902985.2. Taxonomy (NCBI): domain Eukaryota; kingdom Metazoa; phylum Arthropoda; class Insecta; order Orthoptera; family Tettigoniidae; genus Meconema; species Meconema thalassinum. Next base: position 1,104,989,370 of record OX336389.2, on the reverse strand, counting down.
TTACGGGAATAGTTTATGATGTGCGGTCAGTTGGAAATGATATGATAACTCAGTAAGCCCACCCATCTACGGTATTTCACGAGTGTATTCAAATGCGTACAATTTTACCCTCTCTAGAGAGGGTCCGAATGAATTTCGGGGTAATATCCCATCACAGATATTTTGTTTGTGATGTAACCAACGAAAAACAAAAGTTTGATGCTTTTCAGTCGGTCAACATGATTGTACCCAAATGAGATGGGTTATGCCCTAATCCTCAAAAACATTACATGAGATTAATAAATATAAATATTTATTAATGAAAATATTGAATTAATTTAAATATATACTAACATTTATTAATCTCATGTAATTTCTTTCAGGATTAGAGAATAACCCATCTCTTTTGGGTACAATCGTGTGGACCGACTGAAAATTATCAAACTTTTGTTAACGAAGGCAACACTGAAAAATGACTTCAAACGCCATAATGTAACCAACGTGTAAGCGAAACTTTACTGAGGTAGGGAGGATCACGTTAGCGGCATTCCATTTGTAGAGCATTGTCGCACTCAGATCCATCTTTAAAGTAATGTTTACCTGTGTGTTAGTATTCATTAGTTTAACGGCAATATTGTTCAGTAGATCCTTTCTGTTGTCGTTTAATTTGAGGGTTTTCGACATTAAGGTAGCAGAGCCGGGAACGAACCCCGACCTCCGGCGCGAAAGTGAAGAATGCTAACCGCTACACCAGGAGGTGGTCTGAGGGTTGGAACGAGGTACACTCAGCCTCTTGAGGCAAGACTGAGATGAGGTGGGTTCGATTCCAACCTCAGCTATCTTGGAAGTGGTTTTCCGTGGTTTCTCACTTCTTCTCCAGGCAAATGCCGTGATGGTTCCAAAGTTCATCGGCCGCTTCCTTTCCATTCCTAGCATTCAATTACAAATAAACACATACTACAGATACCTTAATATCCGAGGTTATCAGACAAATTCTAAACACATCCAAGTACACCTGCCTAAATGACCACAATGTCCAAACCCCACAAATGAAACAACAACAGGAGCATTTCTACCATCAAGTCCGTAACCAGTTGAGCAATACAATTTAAATGAAAATGGATAATACACGGAATGAAAGAAGGGCTGTCTATGAAAATGTTCCATTGGTTAAAATTGACGAGAACGACTTCAATGAGACATTTTTCCAACTCAGTGAATATCACGGAAAATAGCAGTAGATATTAAGGGTCCGTAAACTAGCGATAATGTCTAACGACAGAGCATATTACATGGCACGTTTTTTAGAATCCACTCCTAAATTATTCGGGAGACACGGGGATGTACACTTGCAAGTGAGGTCTCATCAGCTTCTAAGTTGTTGTTCGCAGAGAAGTCTACTGTGACCGCTTGCGTGTTCATAGTTTTTTAACTAAGTGGGATTTCCGTCGCTACTCTCTTAGACACAATCTATCACGCTACTAAGAGCAAATGACATGCTTGGTCTATCCACTGCAACAGTAAAAATTGACAGAGCATATCAGGCTATTATGCTAATTCAAGTGCAGTGACGTTTATCTGAACACGGAAATAGCCATGCCAAGGCTAAACCTTCCTTGAGCCAGCATGCATTGTGCAGGGACGCTTTACTGACGCTTTACCTAAAAGTTGCAAGGAAAACAACCTGGCAAGGAGCTTGTGCTAAGCCCTTTCACTAGCTCCAGCCAGTCACTCTACCTCCACTATCCTCTGCAGCCTGACTATGGTCAGAGGGCTTAAAGTGTCTGTTTAGATTATATACTGAAAATTTGCCATGATCTCCTGCACAGACTGAATTACTGTTGACATCTAGATTTCAAAATACCGTCATAGCCATCGATCAGTGAACATGTTGTGAGCCACCACACAGTTACCGAGTTGTCCATACTGATAAGTGGATTCCGAGTTCAATTCTCTTCTTGTAGTTGTAAATGGAATGAAAACAAAGATGAAGAACAACAACAAGAGGTGTGGGTGTAAATGAACAATATTGTTTGAAGAATTCTAGAGCCGTGAACATATCTTACTGGGCAGCCAAAGAGTCTGGTAAATAGAATGCCTTTGGTTCAGTTTAATGGCCACCACCATATCCCTACAAGTGAAATTTAGTTTTATGTGCTGAGTCCTCTCATCAGCTTCAACTACTTACTACGTATATAATTCAGCGCTCTCTAGGGATAGTTCAAGTACATTTGGGAATGAAATGACAACACAAATGTTTTTCTTGTGATCTGACTAACATGTCTGATAAGTAAAATCAAAATTGAGAAATTCATGTTCGTAACCTATCCTCGTAAATAGCAGGACAATTGACTTTCTGTTAAAGCATCGCGGTATATAACGGGATATATGGACACAGCTTATCATTGGCATTTTCATACGTTGTGCTTGAATTTTATTTTGTCAAACGTTCAATATCCTTTACTTCATCCATCGTTCAAGGCGATTCTCTGCACTGTATTCATACTCTTCCATGGTCATTAATCTCACCCAAGACTGCCAATATAAGCCAAGAGTGCGAAAAGATTGGTCGAAGCAAGGATGTTACTGGCTGGCAAAATAAAGCATTTGTGTTTGGGCGTGCGCTTGAGCAAGCAGCGAATGAAGTTTCCTGTTTCGTTGGTTGTTTGTCAAAGCCGGCTGTCCAACTTGTCTGTAAGGAATGGTACAACACGCTTATACAAAAAAGATGACGTCGTATCTGTGGTCTCAGAACAATCCTTATCCTGAGTGATCGGAAAATATATCAAGCCTAGTCCGTTTATATCGGTTTTTAACCTGCCAGGAATGAATGCTCTCCAAGTAGGTGCATTTCAAACTCCTCAAGGAACACTGTGGTTGGGAATGGATGCTATGAACATTAAACTCGTCATCTGCATCTACAGTAATATGAGAGAAGCACTTTCTAAAGTAAAACCGCTAACACGGATTGATAAAGGAATTACAAATAGTTTAAAAAGAAACAGATACCAACCACCTTTAAACCATTTTGCTTGATTTACATTTACGTCATTATGGTATTGGCCATCTTTGTTCAGAATCAATTTGCTACCGAACCTCCTCTTGTATGAGCGACCAAATGAAATATTAACAATTGCATATTAAGTGAATATTCAAAGAATGCTTCTATCAGTGGCAGATTTCTATGCATAGGTACAGCAAGTTACATCTGGCCACGTGAGTATAAATCAGAAATATGGTTGCCAATACTTTGCTGAGCTCTAAATGTCTAGACAACAACCTCATCATGGCAAGATAATTTAAAATATATTTGTTCTCCAACACTGGGTTCTCCAAAGTGGTGAAATAGAGCTGCTACCGGTTTATTTAAACAGAGTTCTGGTGGAGGAGAGGTCAAGCTGCTTGCATGCACCAAAGTGGATCGGTTTTGATTCCCGGCTAATGGATGTGAGAATAACGAGATGGAATGTCACGTCCTGTGTTTTGGATCCCACATAAAAATGAGGTCTCATAACTCATGGCTGCGAGGTTTAGAGCCACGGTGAACCAAATCTTACTTGCGCCTTGTTTAAATTGGCCGATTAAGTAGCGTGACGTAAATATATTATCTGATAACTTTTAGCAGTTCTTCTTCTTCGTCGCGAATGGGTCTCTTAGGACCACGCGGAATCAACAATGGTTAGCCTTTCTTGCAGCCCAGTACTCCTTCATACGCAACGAATGGGTTTGCTTCCGTTGTGCAGACCAGATATGGTGGTATGGCCGTCTTTCTTTCTCCTCGAAACCCCGTGTGAGTGCAAGTGTTCTGATGACATTTCGGTCTAGGAGATTTGGCGATCCTAATTCTTGCAAGTCTTTTTCTGTCTGTTTGTACCAATTTGATCTAGTTGTTTTGTTTTTCAAGTATGTGTGAATTTTGTGAGTTAGTCTATTTGGGTCCATTCTTTCCAGGTGCCCCAAGAATTGGATTCATCGCATACGCATTTTGTCTGTGATTTTGGAGATGGTTTTATATATTTCAGCATTTGGCTTTGGGAGATGAACACCATCTTTGATTCTCGGCCCTAAGATTTTCCTCATTATTTTACGTTCCTTCACTTCCAACTGATCTCGAAGTGTTCTATGTTGAAGAGTGAGAGTTTCTGAAGCGTAGAGAGCTTCGGGCCCGATCACTGTTGTATAATGTTGAATTTTGCATTTCCAGGAAAGACTCTTTTTGTTGTAAGTATTTTTCGTTAACAGAAAAGCAGTTTCCATTTTTTGAATTCTTGTTGTAATGGACCTCTTTTCATTACAATTGTCGGTAATCCATTCACCCAAATATTTAAATTCCTTCACACGAGATATATGGTTAGTACCAATTTCAATTTCAGATGGGGCATTCTTTATATCTGTCATAAATTTTGTTTTATCAAATGAGATTTGCAATCCAATTTTCTTTGCTTGTTCTTGTAGAAGTTCAAGTTGGTATTGCGCATCAGAGATGTTTTGGGCAATTAATGCCATGTCATCAGCAAATGCCAAACAGTCTAATTCTATGCCTTTAAGTTTTGGTCCTATCCTATGCGTCGGTGCACCTGCTTTTCGCCATTCTCGTACAACCTTCTCTAGTGCACAATTGAAAAGCAACGGGGACAATCCATCTCCTTGTCGGACTCCTGTGTCAATGGGGAATTCTCTGCTCAGTTCTCCCATAAATTTAACCTTAGATTTGGTTTCCATGAGTGTTTCCTTAATAATATTTGTTGTCTTTTGATCTAATCCAAATTCTTTGAGTATTTCGAAAAGGGATTCACGGTCGATGCTATCATACGCCTTTTGGAAGACAACAAATGTAATGACATAGTGTTTGTTCGATGTATTGCGGAAATATTTCATTGAGTTTTTTAAATTGATAATTTGTTCCACACACGACCTGCCTTTCCTGAAGCCACCTTGGTATTCGCCGATTACTGGATCCAATTGAATTTCTGCACGATTCAGGAGAGCTTTAGACAAAACTTTGTATGTTATGGATAGTAATGAAATTCCACGATAATTGTTGGGATCCGTCCGATTTCCTTTTTTGTGCAAGGGATGTATGAGTGCCATCTTCCAGTCAGCGGGGATTTTTTCAGTTCGCCAAACTTCTTCTAAAATTTCTTGGAGTTTTACAATGAGATTTTCTCCTGCTTTTTTCCACAACTCTGCAACAATTTGGTCTTCCCCCGACGCTTTGTTGTTTTTCAATGATTCAATTATCTCTCTTATTTCCTGAACGTTGGGTGGATGCGAATCTTGGTTTTGTTGCGTGTGGATAAATGTGAATGTTTCTTGGGGTTTCTCACAATTGAGCAATACCGAAAAGTAGTTTGCAAGGATTTCACAATTTTCTGTGTTACTATGAGCAATAGCCCCATGTTCATTTTTGAATTGAAGTGATGGAGGGGAATATTTAGTGAGCTTCTGGCGAAAAGTTCTATAGTAGTTTCTAGAATTATGTTGTTTGAAGTCAGCTTCTATTTCTTGTAATAGTTTGTTGTCATTCTGCTTGCGAATTCTTCGTATTGATTTCGTTACTGTTCTTCTGACATCCTTGAGATCTTGCAGAGTCTTAGGAGTTTTGTTGCAAGACCAATTGTGCCATGCCTGTTGCCTGAGCCTTACAAGGTCATCACATTTGGCTGTCCACCACGGATGTTTACGTGTTCTCATGTGTGGTGCTATTTTCTCGGCTGTTTTTATTAATCCTGCTTGGAGCAGTTGCCAGTTTTGTGGATTCAATTGTTGAGTCTCGTTTTTAAATTTATCATTACCTTGAATATTTTGAACATCATATTTACGGGGTGGGATTTTATGAGAGAATCGCCTTTTCTCTGGAATAATATATAATGAAAATTTTGTAGGGTAATGGTCAGAATCCAGAGCTAACCCCTTAAGGACTTTAAGTTTCATTATTTCGAGAGTATTTACTCTGGAGATCAGCACATGGTCCAATTGATATTCTCCTAACAGTGGGTTAGGTGACACCCCCGTCTTGGACTGAGAGGTTTTCTTTTTGAAAAATGTTGATTTGAAGTATAAGTCATGGTTCTTGCAGATTTCAAGAAGACGCATACCATTCCGATTGGTCTGATTATGTCCTGACCATTTATCTACCCAATATCTATACTTTTTTCTTTTCCAATTTGGGCATTAAAATCACCCATAAGTATTTTAACATGATTCCTCGGGATTCTTTGAAGTATATAATCTAATTGGTTCCAAAATTCTTCGACTTTTCCTACAGCCTTTCTGTTGGTGATATTAGTTGGGGCATGTCCATTAATGAGAGTGTAAATTTTGTTTGCTGATTTTATTGTCATGGTGGAGAGACGACCGGAGGGAGAGTGGAAGGTTGTAACTGAATCAAGTAAGGAATGATGGACTATAAATCCAGTACCAAATTGTGGGCAATTTTTCATAGCTCGTTCTCCTGGCTTCCCTTTGTAAATCCTGTAACCTTCAGAATTGAAAGGATATTCATCTGTAAATCTAGATTCTTGAAAAGCAATAATCTTGATTTTACGTTCTCGTGATTTGTCTAAAATGGATTTGAGTTTCCTCATCTTCAAGAGAGAATTTACGTTAAACGTCATTAGCCAAATCTTTGACTTAGCAGTTCGTATATTCTATATTAAAATATTTATACGTTTATTAAACTGGCTCTTCTGAGTGGTTATCATGATCTTCATCATCTTACTTATGAAGTGGATATTCATCAAATTAAGCGTACGGGGGAACAAACGTCTAAGTTACATTTCTAAAGAGGTGTGCAAATTATTAGACTCAAGGCCAGTTTTTCAAAATTGCATTTATATTTTTCATGATTTAATGCACTAAATATGTTTACAAGGCATTGCAATTATTTCAAATGTTTAACCAATAGTCTTAATTACATTTCATTATAAGAAAATCATAGGAAAATAAAACAAAAGTTTGGTGCTTTTCAGTCGGTCAACACGAATGTACCCAAAAGAGCTGGGTTATGCCATAATCCTGAAAAAAAAATACATGAGATTAATAAATACACTAGGATGACCAGTATCGATGGTCAAGTGATCATCATCAGATACATTACACTTAGGCTGTAAAATCTATGTTTGAAAATATAGGTGAACATATTTACGATATGTACAACTAGCATACACTGACAAGTTGCATTACCAATACTGCACATAAATAATTGTACATATTGTAAATATTTTCACCTGTATTTCCAAACATAGATTTGACAGCCTAAGTGTAATGGATCTGATGATGATCGCTTGACGATCGAAACTGGTCATCCTAGTGTATTTATTAATCTCATGTATTTTTTTCAGGATAAGGGCATAACCCAGCTCCTTTGGGTATATTCGTGTTGACCGACTGAAAATCACCAAACTTTTGTTTACTAAGGCAACACTGAAAAGTGGCTTCAAACCCTACAATGTCAGAAGAAAATGATTTTATGGAATTTCTACAAAAATAGGCACCTCGTTAATGCAAAATACCACAGGTTTTGTTTTGATTAGACTAAATTAATTCTACTTTTCGTGTGAGTTTAGAGCAGATGAACAAAAAGTATTTTTTACTAATTTCCACTCTTGAACTATTAAAATATTCGTAGACCATGGTTTTAATTCACCTTAGAGAGTACATTCCAAAGTCAATGAAACAAGAGAAAACGGACTCAGATCAGATATCCCTCGGAATACCCAATTCTTAAAATCTCCAGAAGCAATTCCTAATGGCAAAAGTTATAAGTCGACATGCGATAAAACATTACTAAGTAGGGTGATAAAAGATGTTGGCAGTCGGTCAATAAAATTATTTTGAACAAAACATTCTCACTGACTTCAATTCTTTATTTGATTCTTATAATTTACACACCTCTGTAACTTATTGAGAAAATCAGCAATAAAGGTGACTGTTGTCCGCGGGACAGGGCTACGCTTTAAGACGTAACATAGACTCTTGTTCCGTAATAGTACATTATGCAACAAGCGTAGCGAGATTTATAATTTCCATACGAGTGTCTTAATTACCATTATAGGCGAGTTGCATACGACGGTTTATGTTTGACGATAATTATAACTTTATTATATGTTTTAACATAAATATTCATAAATATATGTGGGATTCAGTAACTTCAGTTAGTGAACAGAGCGCACTGGGTGGTTTGCTGACTGAACAGAGCGCATGCGTGGGTCAAAGCTTTTCGAAAGCAGAGACCATTTACTTTGCTTGGCAATGCTATTGTTTACAGCCTGCATGATCTCTAGTGCCGATCAGAACTAGCATTCATAATATTGTCACCGAAGTCGTTGGAAAGCATTGCGCTGTGTATAAATTGGAGTTGGGGATATTAAGGTACAGTGCTATTGCTTGTCTCATATTCGCCAGTTTATTTACGCGAACATATGGGACGGTGCACATTCCATGTCGATAATTTATGTAGAAGGATGCTGTGTTGCTAACTTCTGTACGTAGATTCATAAATTTCTTGCATATGTCATAGTATTTTCTTGTTACCGTAAAGGTTCGTGCTGATTTTGTCTTTGTGTTTGGGATTGTAACTACAATGGTTGATCCGATATCCAATTTGAACTTTCAAATCATGTAATTCATGTCCGACATGTTGGATTTTGAGCGCATGCGCGAAGGTATCCTTACCCAATTGGTCAATGAATGAGCTCTGATTGGCTGGAGAAACTGTCTCATAATGAAAAACAGTAGTATAATGACCATCATTATGATACAGTTTTCTGACGTATAATATTTACATTTCGACATCGTTGAACATAAACCAACACACTACACTATAGGCCTGTCCCACGGACAACAGTCACCTTTATTCCTGATTTTCTCAATAAGTGAGAAATCTCTACTTAGTATAAAAAAAGTCCCAGATTCTTGGATGTTACGGGTAAACTCGAGAACCACTGGATCGATTTTGATGCGGTTTTCACCATTCTGTAAAGGATATCTCGAGGACGACTTCTGTAGAAAATTATTTATTTATAATCAAAGGAAACCGAGCAGTAACGATTTCAGTGGAAAAGTCGAAAAAAATGGCGTCCGAGCGCATTGTAAGCTTACGCTGGGCAAACCGTTAAAAATATCTAAATACTATGAGTGTAAGAATTGTTCAGCATGAATAGTTCTACAGAAACGTCCGCGAGAGCATATGTCTATCTTCAATACATCGCCCACTATAAGTGTTGTTACATTTTAATTTCTTCCAACCATGTCCATTCAACTACTGAGGCGACAGTTTACGAGCTAGCTAAGGGAGAGTCTATCACCCCTGTTACAGCCTAGCTAGCGGGCGAACCTATCGCCCCAGATACAGCAAGCAGCAAACCGTTGAGTCGTGTTGTGTTAATACTTCTGAGAAGGGTGGTTGTGTTTGGAGTTTCCCTGGAATTGCAACTCGGGTTTTCTTCATTTCGCCTGTGAAACACAGTCAAGTTAAGATTGGACGGAAAGGGTATTAGAGTTTCATTCACCTCGCCATTCCCTGGAAGTGCAACTCTCATTTCGCCTGTGAACTTTTCGTTCCGCAAAATTCACAGTCAATTTAAGATTGAACGGAAGGGGGATTATATTGTATTTAATTATACTGATTGGCGTATAATCTTTACTTAGTATAAAACAAAGTCCCCGATTCTTGGATGTCACGGGTAATCTCGAGAATCACTGAATGGATTTTGATGCGGTTTTCACCATTCTGTAAAGGATATCTCCAGGACGGTTTCTGTAGAAAATAATTTATTTATGACCAAAGGAAGTCAAGCACTAACGATTTTACTGAGAAGGTCGGAAAAATGGCGTCCGTGCGCTTTTTAAGCTTACCCTGGGCAAACCGTTAAAGATATCCAAGTGTAAGAATTGTTCATCATGAAAAGTTCTACAAAAAGAGCCCGGGAGAGCATATCTCTATCTTCGATACATCGCCTACTATATGTGTTTTTACGTTTTCATTTCTTCCAACAATCTCCATTCAGTTACTGAGTTGACAGTTAACGAGCTAGCTAGGGGCGAGTCTATCACCCCAGTTACAGCTTAGCTAGCGGACGAGCTTATTGCCCCAGATACAGCCAGCAGCAAACTGTCGAGTCGTGTTGAGTGAAGAACTTTAGAGAAGAATGGTTTTGTTTGGAGTTTCCCTGAAAGTGCAACTCAGCTTTTCTTCATTTCGCCTGTGAACTTTTCGTTCCGCAAAATTCACTGTCAAGTTAAGGTTGGACGGAAGGGGGATTTGTATTTCATGCACCTCGCCATTCTTAAATTACGTCTGACAAGAATTTGTTGCACATGCATCTCCATGATAATATAATTAATAGTCCAGTTAGTGATTTTAACCCATCATGCCAAGACGTAAAACGGACATTGGTCGTTGTTCATTGACATTGGAAAAAAAGCGCTTATCACGTAATGCATTCATAACTGTTCCCAAGCGAAGCCGGGTCGGGTTGCTAGTATAACATAAACGTTTATTCCTACATAGGCCTACGCTTCAAATTTTTCTATCTGTAGCCGGTTGCCGTGCATAAATTTTAGGTCAAGTTATTACAAATCGGAATCCACCGCTCTTGAAAAGCTCTGTATTTCTTCGTTCTTAAAAAGGTATGAGTTAAGAGCACATCTATTTCAATGCTGATGATCGTTTGGTTTTCTGATATTTATTTTTCAGTAACTCTCAGCCAATCAAATTTGACTGAGAACAGGGACTACCAGTGGAGGTGCATCGATAATTATTTTGGTCCATGTTTTATAGTGCGCCATTTTGTGGTAGAGAATTGAAGTGACTGGGATGAGTTGCTCCTGGAGGCACGCCTACACTTGCTGGAGATTGAAGGACGAATTAATTTGTAGCTTTCCTGTAGCAGGTGCACCAGTCCAGATGGACGTAAGCATGGAATATCTCCGCAGGTGCTCTCCTTGCAGCTGCAACTACTTATATATTTGTATGGAAAGTGCGATAAATTTTGAAAGTAATGGCTTGAATTCAAGAGAATATAAAGAAACCATCATCGGCGCTGTCCTCAGAAAAGGGACCAACATAATTCCTTCCTTTGTCGTAGTTGGAAGTAAGGATAGCACTTTGTATCAAGGACTCGAAATGCTGAAGAATTGGACAGTGCTAATAGCTCTCACTTTACCAACTAGGCGCAAAAGGGAATTGAAACCTTTTGTTTCAAGCTTTAAACGTATTTGTATTTTACTTAATGAGCTAAATTAATCCTTGTGTTCAAGTTATTAGGCCTATATTCAGTTTAGAAGGTACCTTCTTCTTGTCCTCCCATGTCTTCAGGCCAATATGCCAGGGCTTGCTGGATAATACCAATAGAAACATTAATACTAGTACATTTTACTTTTCATAAGGGAAGTATGCAGGTCTACCTTAATTATTAAGATTTTGATGTCATTATGTACGCAATTACACACACAGTTTTTTTTATCGTTGGCTCAGCGGTAACGTTCTTGCATGCTGGCCCCAAGGTCGCAGGTTCGTATCCTGGAGCAGTCAGCTGGCATTTGAGGGTGCGCAAACGTGAGGGAGCCGTGTCAGTAGATTTACTGGCACGATAAAGATCCCCTTCGGGGCAAAATTCCGTCACCTCGGCGTCTCTAAAAGCCACAGTAGCTAAAAGGGACGAAAATCCAATAACATTAACACTAACATTTTTGTATCGTCAAATTCCCATTCCGGTGACTTAAATTTGCATTGATCATGATCACTTCTACATATAGGCCTAAATGCCACGCACTCTACTGATTCCATTCTGATTTTCAACATTTTTTGGTTACTTAAGTAAGCTTAGTTGAAAAACTACAATTGTTAGGAACATGGAATAATTGCTATTATCAGTCCTAATAGAATTCTATTTAAAACTATAATTTTTGTTTCACTTTTTTATTATGTTTATATCACACCTGCAAAAGATAATTATTATGTTTGGGTGTAAGAACTGTGAAGTAATTTGTTAGAGAATAACCATTTACATAATCCCAAAACCAAAGCCAGCAACGAATGTCCAGAGGTGAGAATTTAAGTAAGAAGATTTTAAAAATGTGGCTTGAACCACTTTTAATCTGTGCGTACCTCAAAGTTAAGAACATTACAACACCAACCTCCCCTTAAAAGTTAATATCCCACTGTTCGAGTTTTATATTTTGTGTTCCTCCAGGGCTGAACAGTAATCAGGAGATTATCACCCTCACCAGGGTTCTGGAGTGGAATAAGCTGAGTGAAAATTACATGGAGGGGGATGGGGTGCGGGAAGCTTGGACATAATGTGACGTATTCAATGAAAGCTAAGTTTCAAAACCCTCTATTTATATTTGTTTCGTGTTATATTTCGTTAGCATTTGATACATTGTATTTGCACTTATCAATGTGCAAATACTCGCAAATTAACAATTTTGATAATATTAAATTATAAAGTCCAGTTTTCTTCTCGAAATCACCTGCCTCTTTTTATTCCCTGACTTTGCATTGACATTGATAAACTACAGTTTCCCACTAAAATTTAACTTAAAATAGCAATAGAGCTTAATGCAATATTATTCACTTTCCAAAATAGCACTTAAACCCGAATACTAACAGAATGGTAAATGACAGATTGTGCATTTTGGGAAAGGAATGAGGAAAGACAGTGCCAGCCCATCACACTGCCACCCCTCTGGTTAACTGAACAAAAAAAGCTTTTAGTTTTACGTGACCGTTAATCATGTGATCATAAGCCACAGGACCTCCTTTTACGTGGAATCCGAACCACTGGACATGGCAATTCACTTCGAAAATCTCACATACATTGACCGGGAATCGAACCCAGTCCACCTTGGTGAGAGGCCAACAGCTTGACCGCTGCGCCACCACGCCCCCTACTCTTACTGAACAGATGACCATTTTGCTCATTCAGTAAGTATTAAGATAGGTTAACGTTAATAGCTTTACACGAGTGAAAAGAAATGGTTTCAAAATCGATCCAATCATTTGGCATCGATCTGACGATAAGTTTTTCTTTCAAAATTAAAAACTTTATATTTTCATTATTTGGTTCTGGGTGGGGGGCGAGATTGATTCTTCTGATGATCCCCGGAGTTACGCCTCTGACCCTCATTCCATATAAGGTTATGCAGTCAGCCAAGTACACGGGGATGATGATTAAGAATCCCTTGTACTCTCAAATGAATCAACATTAACAACCATCAATAGAGTAATTCTCGATATTTTCTCTAACTCTGCACTCAGGGAGCTATACGATATCATGTTGCACCATAATGTACCATGAGAATGAAAGTAAGTATCTACTCCCCCTCCCATGCTTCAAAATGAGTTTGTGGTCCACCTCGTTGCTGCGTAGTCTTCCAGCGGTCGCACCCCTCCATGTAGGCCTAACACGCGGTCGCGCGACGGAAATCTACCGTCCTCAAGTTTTTTCAATTGTGAGGTTTTCTTTACACATTCAATGGCAGTATAACTGGCTTTGAGGATGATCGATCATGTAATTGACATACATAGGTGTAAATAGAGAAACATTTATTCAATAAAAGGTCCAAAGTTTCCCAACGAAGTATTCAAAAATTACTATTTTTAGAAAATGACGTAAAACCTATATAAATAAAACTCTCAGGTACGTACAACCAATATATATTATATATGTCGAAGAAACATGGGAGTTCAGAGTTGATCATAAACTGTGAATAATAAGAACGACAACGGAGGCGGCAAGAATGAAAAAGCACTATAAGACAGCTTCAAAGATAGTGTTGTGTGCATGCGTGTGCGTGCATGTTGGGGGAAGAATGATTAACTGGGCTATCGATAGTGAATGAAATGTGCTAGAAATGAGGAAAAACTATGATAACTACTCACATTTTGTTTTGGGCGGTTGGCAAAACAAATTGCACTTCCGGTCCCGTGCGACGGGTAGTCTACCGCTCGACTGCGCCCTTGGCACCTTGATGAACAATTGAGCGAAAACGTCGCCGTCAAGAACCACTAGTCATCTAGCGAAGGATATCGTAGCTTGAGAATACATGTGCCTTTTGCGCCCTTTGTAACGATCAGAGGAGCTCTACGAGCGTTTTTTTTTTTTCAATAGGACGGTAATCTACCGTGGGCGCTACCTGATGAAGGGTAGTGGCCACCTTGTCCGGCTGTCACCGTGAAGGCCCGAGTTCTATTCTCGGTTAGTGTCGAAGTTTGCTCCCAAGGGCTGCATGCCACTGGTGGTAACCCTCTACCCCAATATGTCCCGGGAGATATGGAACTGCGCCCATAATCAGTGGTATTTCCAGATCCTTTTAATTAGGCCGATTGAACTGCGCCCATAGTCAAGTCGGCTGTTAGCCCAAGGTCGGTTTAAGGGGAAGTGATGGACTGTCTCCCACCACTAGCTTCTGCACTGCTAATTACACTAACCAGTACACCACAGAGGCGAATAATAATAATGATAATAATAATAATAATAATAATAATAATAATAATAATGAAAATACACTGCCTTTTTCCAGTCATTGGACCGGGTCAGGGTTGGAATGAATGAAGCCCCCATCTAGCGGCGAGGATAGGCATTGTGCCGGCTTCCGAAGCCTGTCGCACTCCATTGGGACAATGATTATTGAATGACAGATGAAATTAAATGATATTGGAGAGTGTTGCTGGAATGAAAGATGACAGGGAAAACCCGAGTAGCCGGAGAAAAACCTGGCCCGCCTCCGCTTTGCCCAGCACAAATCTCACATGGAGTGACAAGGATTTGAAGCACGGAACCCAGCGGTGAGAGGCCGGCGCGCTGCTGCCTAAGCCAGGGTGGCTACACTAATAATAATAATAATAATAATAATAATTATTATTGTAATAATACAACTCTCTATAATCCACCAGGGGCCGATAACCTCGATGTTAGGCCCCTTAAAACAACAATTATCATCATCATCATCTAATCCACCATATACAATTTAAAAAAATATAATAATCTTCTAAATGGTAAGATTACCTCAAACTAGATTATTAAACATTTGCAATAACAAAACTATTTTTAAAATATGGTTAGGTTGTCGAAAACATCCCAATGTACCAGTTAATGTTAATATTGCTAGAACAAAAATTAAATATGAGTCTGTTTTGAAAACTGTACCTGTTTTATGTATCCCAGGCCAACACTAATCTCTTGTCCGCAATCTGGACAGGGTATATTTTGTTGTTCAAAATCTGGACGGTTTTTGACTTTTTCGCAATCAAGACACAACCAATTTGAAATGAATCACTTCAAATTTACACCACTCGACACAACACAATTGGGTAGAGGGGGAGGAGGGAGGGAACCTACCTGACCGCTCTCAATGAGCGCAGTTCCACTGCCACTTTTCGAAGGTTGATGCTAATGACCAGGGTCATTAGTGAAGCTTGGGCGCAGTTCCATACAACCCTATGTCCCGTCTTATAGAGAGATACCGCAAGAACGCAAATTCTAGCGATGATCTGTGTTCCTAGTAGATACATTATGCATCACAAACACCGCGGCGTAGCCATGCGAGTTAAATCGCTCCCCAAGACCGTCATGGGGTGCTGCAGCATGTCCGATGATTGAAGGTTCAAATTCCAGGGCTGACGGTGGTAATCCTGAATGTAGTTTCTATCCGGGTTTTCCCAACTCCCTCCAGTCATATTCCAGGATAGTACCTATCCCATCCCCGACCAAAGTTATTACATTTCCACATACCACTAGGGCTACAGTCATCACAGAAACACGGGTTATCAGACAAATTGAGCACACACACCCAAATACACGGGGTACTGACCAAGATGTCCCAAGTCCCTTAAACGAATCATCAACAATAAATGAGTCATAAGCTGAGTAACGTAATTGCCATTCGATTGGTTTGCTTGCCCCATACGCAACAGTCTGCCACGATATCAAGTTTATAGCAAAGACCTTGACTGCCACTGTATAATTTAGATTAAAAGCTTGCCACGGTGGGTGAGTGGTTATCGATCGGTCTACCAACCCCAAGCGTGCAGGTTCGCTCCTGGCCATGGTAAGTGATTTTTGAAAGGCGACAAAAATCATGACACGCATGTCATACGTAGTTGGCATGTTAAAGAACCCATTTGAATTCAGTAGGCCGTGTTCATAATGACAAAATTAATCTCGGGATTTTCCGCCAACACAAAAGTTCTTCCTTTCTCTACTAGAAAGCGCTATAGTGTCAAGAAGCTTAGATATCTAACCTCCTTAACTTTCATAGCGCTCCAAGGAACAAAAAATTCGACATGGAAGCTGCCCTCTGGGCGCAAATAACAAAGCTTGCACCCGGCACCCGAGACCATATGATATTCTCATTCTTATTCTTATTCTTATTCTCATTCTTCTTCATAATCTTATTCTTATTCTCATTCTTATTCTAGTTCTTCTTCTTATTATTATTATTTAGATTAAAAGTTATTTTACGTCCCTTTTAACCACTGCGGCTTTTAGAGACGCTGGGTAGCCGGAATTTTGCCCTAAAGGGGATCTTAAACGTGCCACAAAATCTACTGACACGTCTCCTTCACATTTGCGCAGTCTCAAATGCCAGCTGACTGCACCAGGATTTGTTACTGCAACCTTGGGCACAGCAGGCGAGAACGCTATCACTCAGACACGAGTCCACTTCCTAGTGTAGAGGCTAGCATTCTTGGCGGGCGTCCTGGAGGCCCGGGTTCGATTCCAGGCTCTACTTAGAAATTTAATTCAGGTCTGAGAGCTGGAACGGGGTACACTCAGCCCCGTGAGGTGAAACTGAGAAGAGATGGGTTCTATTCTTACCTCAGCCATCCTAGAAGTGGTTTTCCGTGGTTTCCCACTGCTACTCCAGGCAAATGCTGGGATGATAACCATCTTAACGATACGGCCGCTTTCTATATAAACCGTGCCTCGATTACAAATACACACACTAGTACAGACATCACAGTGACACAGGTTATCAGACAGCTTCCACACACCCAAGTACATGCAATTACTAAAGAATCAACAACGATATATTACCGTGCTCATAAACAGTTCCAGCTCCTGATGTAGTCTGCGAATAGAATGCTACACGCATGCTCGTTCTTGCTATCTCGCAAGTTCAAGCGAGGAGGTCACCAGTGCATTAAGCGACAACTTCACTGAGTTCCCGCATCAATTCCCTCCACCTGTTTATTATCCCTTTAAACAGTTGGCCTTTGACTCATCCTAGATCCAGGCGCCATCTTCAATTCTTCCAATTATGGAGGTCTCATGTATCTCATGGGTGAGAAGGCTCAGTTACTGAACAATGAGGTCAAGTCTCCCCTTTAGCTAATAGCCCAATGATCGCTATCACAGACTTGTCTAACTGTTGAAGATATAATACATGGCAACAGGCGTCAGCTGGACAATGGGGGAATCCTCTTTGATTCAACCAGGAATAGCTACATAAATTCAGGATTTTCTACGCCAAAATTTACATTATCCTTTCATTTCTGTCTTTATAGAAATGACTTGGAGCAGTAATAATAGTTCAGTAAGTCTTGAAAATGAGTATGCAATTGGGATTTGGACCAGAATCTCCTGCATTCCAGGCAGGCAGGTTTATGCACTTACATCATCGCAATCTCTTCACGACGAGGACTTATTTACAAGTCATAAATGAAGGGAGCTTTGAATAATTTGTTGTTACAGTAATTAATTTAGGAGCGTTGCGACATCATGGTTATTTACATCCATGTACTTGGGTGTGTGTAGAATTTGACTGATAATCTGTCTTATTGTGGTGTCTGTAATAGTGTGTGTATTTGTAATGCAGGTGAGGATTGAGAAGGAGGCAGCCGTGACCGTAAGTTAGGAACCATCTCGGCATTTGACTGCAGTAGAAGTGGGATACCACGGAAACCACTTCCAGGATGGCTGAGATGAGACTCACTAGACTGAGTGGACCCCGTTTCAGCCCTCAGATCAGAATTTAATTTCTTGGCAGGCAGCTTTGAGAACAGTTTCCTGAATATCGTTGATATTCCCAAGATCTCAGTAGGCGGAACCAGGGTTACCTGTGTCATAGTGTGTACCATATTTGGGATTTATTGGAGACTGGGGCTTGCTCATCAGCCCGGTAAACTCGTACATTTGTGCATTTTTTCTGTCATTGAATCTGTGTTGTGATAACTGTAACAGTAGGCCTAAGTGTATAAGAATTTATTTGGAAAGAAAATAAACCATCTTTTTGGAAGCCTTCATAGGGAGGTTAAGGCTGCTTGAGCTTTTAGTTCTCGCATTAAAGTAGTGTAGTTGCACTCTATATAATGGGAGGTAAAGCGCAGTTCGTTACTCCTGTGGGGGTCCGGGCGGGGACACCAAGAGCCCGCCGATGAGCCAGCTTGGTGTCAGGCGAAACTCCACACAAGACACGGCACAAACCTAGAAGAATTGCTGAGTTTTAATTCACCGGCCTCGAATGCCAATATACCATCTGTTTGGAAGCCTTCATAGGGAGGTTAAGGCTGCTTGAGCTTTTAGTTCTCCCAGTAAAGATGAGCAGGTGCACTTCATAAAAGGGATGTAGCGCGCAGTTCGCTACTCCCGTGGGGGTCCGAGCGGGGACACCAAGAGCCCGTTAATGAGCCAGCTTGGTGTCCTAGGCGAAACTCCACACATGACACGGCACAAACCTAGAAGAATTGCTGATTTTTAAATAAAGAACCATTTACTTGCATCGGGCGTGGAAGAACTGGACTGAGGGTTGTCACTGTCAGCGTTCAGAGTCAGGTCTCGGAAAGGAAAATTAGGCTACCCAGTCCCCAGCGTAGAACATGGCGTAAGGTTTGGTTCCTTAGACAATAGTTCTGTCATTTCTCCCAGAATATCCTTCAATTTGATATTGCTCGTTACTTCTTGTTGCACTCTACCTGTTAAATAATAACAATAATAAAGAATAATAATGTGTCACAGAACTTTTAAGTCAATTATTTACCTTAGGATATGTGCGTGTCTTTTGTAAGTTTTGATTGGCTGGGGCGACACCAATGAAACTTTTTCAAGACTTACAACTACCCAGTCCGACCCCAACCGTCCCTTCTAAATTTCAGTAGGTACCACCAATCTAACATGGCAGTCGTACGAAAGATTTCACCGGAATTCAATAACTCCGAAATATTTTAACAATTAACCTTGAATTTTGTATGGAGATAGGGGTCACTAAAATAAGTTTAATAATATAATCAGCTCAAAACCAAATTGGCGACCACGCGAATTGCATACATTTAACTTCAATTTTTGTCGCGGATTATCCGATTGCAATAAAACATGTCACGGTAAATCTCTATTCAAAGCTCAGCGTATTTTCTTCCAATGAAATGCATTATAAATTTGGAAGCCATTTTAGTGTTGTCATAGTTAAGAAAATGTTAAAGATTTTCAGTTGGTCAATACGATTGTACCGAAATTGTAATTGTTGTTATATCCTAAACCTGAAAAAAATTACATGAGATTAATTAATTAATCCAAATGTATTCTTCAAGGTATATTAATTAATCTTAGGTATTTTTTTCAGATGCCACCGTGGCCTAGGCGGCAGAACGCCGGTCTCTCACCGCTGGGTCCGTGGTTCAAATCCCGATCACTCCATGTGAGATTTGTTCTGGACGAAGCGGGGGCAAACTGGTTTTTCTCCGGGTACTCCGGCTTTCCCTGGCACAATTTCATTCCACCAACATTCTCCACTATAATTTTATTTTATCTGTCATTCATTTAATCATCGCCCCAGGGGAGTACGACAGGCTTCGGCAGCCGACATAGTTCATATCCTCGCCGCTAGATGGGGGCTTCATTAATTCCATTCCCTGACCCGGTCGGTCGACTGGAAGCAGGCTGTGGATTTTCATTTCATTTCATTTTTTTTTCAGATTTAGGGAAGAACACTTATTACAATTTGGGTACAATCGTGCTGGCTGACTGACTGAATAGCATTTACATTTCATTAATGAAATACAATTGTTGTGGAAAATTAGAGATGGTGGCTGTGCAAAATTTTGAAAATATGTCCTTCTCTGGTATCTTCATTTACCGATGGAAGTGAAACTATGTGTAATGCTATCAATATTTAAAATATTTGCAGTATATAGGTCTACTGATAGATAATTCTGTGGCCTAGATATAAAACAATCCAATAAGACGTTCACGAGAAATATTTCACCGGTTCTCAATATCTCCGTAACTATTACAGGAATCAAACTGTTTTTTTTTTGTTGAAATAGAGGAATATTAAACAAGTAGGATATTATATTGCCTTCAGGAACGCAATAAATACAACAACATAATGGCCTTGCGAATTTCAAATATTTTTCTGGCACTCTAATCGTACGCGTGCAGTGAAATCTGACACATTAGATTCCGAAATTTCAAATTCTATATAAGATTTGCCATGCAATGCTTCGCCGCAATCGGATGGTTGAGTCACCAGAAATGCCTTTTTAAATATTTAACCTTTACGTGGCCGCCATGACGGTCTTTTATTTATCGTGTTTTTAGAATTCACATGTGAACTCACCTAAAAATACAGTATTTAAGTCCCGCAGCGTAGACCTGCTCGTTAAATCGTGCACCACGACCGCATGGGCAGCTGCAGTAGTTCCGGAGATTGTACGTTAAAATCCTGGCACTGACAGCGGCCATCCTGAGTGTGGGTTTCTCCCGGGTTTTTCCACACTCCCTCCATGAAAACGTCGGGATAGTACCTTTTTTCAAGTCCCGAGGCACTCACCTCATCCCTGTCCCTAATACAAATACACACACTACCACGGTCATCCCATAAATAGGCTACATGTATTTAACTCACACCCAACTACACGGGGCTGATGACCAAGATGTCCCAAGTCCCTAAATTGAATTAACAACAATATTTTATCACATTGACCACATTATAGTATAGCGGCTAACATCCTTGGTTGTCGTTCCGGATGTCCACCGTCCAGATTCGATTCCCGACTTTGCCGAGAATTTTAATTCTGGTCTGAGAGCTGGAACGGGGTATAGGCCCTACTCAGACTCCTGAGGCAAAAGTGTAAAGAGGCGGGTTCTATTCCCACCTCGATCATACAAAGTTGGGGTTTTCCGTGGTTTCTCATTTCTCCTGCAGGTAAATGCTGGGATGATTCCTAATTTAAGGCCATGGTTGCCCAAGTCACTAAAATGAAGCAACAACAAGTTTTATCACATTCATACGCTGAATTCCATGTTATAGTTTATTATAGAATAATTTCCGTCCTACTGAAACGGTTTTACTGGCCCTCACTGTTGGGGTGTACAATTGTAATGCTTCTACTGGCCCTGCCTTGCACTTTGAAATATTTACTCTACCTAAGATATGTTGTTTTAATGGGCGCCAAGACCTCAACGCTATGTTGAAATCTAAATTTATATTTAACAACACCTAGCTCTGGTAGAACACCTTCAAGAATATATTCACTCAGATCGTGGTATGATTTGATCATTAACCCAACAAACAATTGTATCAGGAGAAGGAATTGGTCTATATCTAATGCTACCTACTGAAAGCAAAGATTGCACGGTTAAAAAAATGAATTTATTACATAAAACAAGTATGGCACAAATAATAGTAATAATAATATATTCTGAATTTAAATTGGAGCGTTGCGATTTGAATATTACCGCTAGAAAATTACGTGAAAACGGAGTCGGATAAACTGATTTTACTCTTATTCCCAAGCTATGAAGTTACTGAAATATTGAAAATGAAAAAAAAAAGATGAGAGATTGGGTAGTTCTGAGTCATTCGCGCTTACCACTGGAAATTGCCGATGCATTTCCCTCGTACTGGCTGTTGAAGAGAGCTTCCCACAGCCTCCTGGACGTCGTCATCTTCTTCGTTAGTTGATGAGATACTTGTAGATATGATAACTTTATGGTCCGAACATCGGAGCCTATCACACGTACAACCACACTGGTTAAGTTTTACAAAGATAGTCGCCTAGCCTCCACGGCGCGCAAACCATATATGCACTAGTCGCCTCCCCTCTCTGGACCCGGCTTCTTCTCGCCCGCTCTCCTCTGATTGGCTGAGCCACCACGCGCTACCCCCCCCCCCCCCCCTCCTCAGGGTCATTACACTCGGCGCGAGGATGATGTCGATTACCGTTCCAGACTATTTCGCCTTTTCTTGAAGCAGCAACCCAGGCTTGCGTCATGCTTCTTGACAAGAATAAGCCTGTAGCCGAATTCCCCGTGACTCATCTCTCTCATAATACCCTAACTGACAAAACTCCGTAAAATTCCGTAATCATATAATTTTCTATGATAAAGTTGTTCGTAATAATTTGCTTGATAGTGTTTTCTATGACATAGAAAACCTATCTCTATGCTTATAATTTTATAAAAATGCTCCAAAAAATACCTTAATAATAATAATAAGTTAATAATAATAATAATAATAATAATAAATTAACATGAAAACTTCTCTTGGCTGAACAATTTGCCGCGTAAATAAATATAGAATGGCTTCCTACTGACTTAAGTCAGTGGCATAAAATCCCCTCGAAAAACACGTTACATATTCGCCTCGGATCATCGGATGATTTACCGTGACGACGGTCCATTATCCGATTATCCCTGACACGTTAATAATCCCCATCCAAAATACATGTTACATAAATGAAATCACCCTAAATTACATATATATACACTCATAACTTTCCTTTACGCACTTTGCGTCAAAGTTTGTTGTCGCTATGGATTGCACTTTGCAACCAGTCCAATGTTTTTCATATAGAATAATGATCCACGGATATTTCCGCCTCTCAAATTTCTCTATGTTGGAAAAATAGACATAAATAATGTGTGAGCACTATGTATATAAGATGTCACATCACACGCATCAAAGGTGTTCTGATATATTTATCACCACAGAACTTCCTAATTTCACTGGAGGTCCCTTCCTTATGGTGAAATTTAATCTCACTGATCTCACTGAGCACACGATCACACTAGTGGCAGCGCCTCGTGACCATAATACTTAATCTCTCTTTATAATAGACGAAATTAATATTGACTTCTGAAAAAAAAACCAGTAAATGCGCATTACATATAACACCAAATATTTCTGTGCCGTAATCGCCCTGTTCCCGTAGACCATATTCTACTTAATACTAGTTCTCAACACAGACCAGTACTCCTCACACAAATAATACCATTGTACAAATTACCTTAAATTACACACTTACAAATCTTACATGGCGAGGCCGTAAACAGAAATCACGAGTGCTGTTATGTATGAGTTTCATGAAGGACTGTCTCGCCTTCTGATGGCCCATCTTTTGTCTCGTGGACGCCCTAAGCAAAAATACCCTGTTCAAGCGCTCACCCATCTCTAGGAGACAAATGGGAATTCACCAGTGCTACCAAATTCTGGCCTTGGTGTATCGAGACATTTTAATGCTCTAGAGCATCCGACAATCCCGTCATATTTCCCTGTACCTTAAAAACACTCATTCACTTACCTACTACCCCCCTGTGTGACTTCTGATACGCCTGCCTGGAAGACCAGATCTTCCACGCACCAAACACCACACTTACTCATTTGATAGGCTGGCTCGCCAGCTAAACACACTTACTTTATGACACATACTTTCGTAGACTATGTATATTATACGTCCCGTATAATCTGTTTCCCTTACTATCCTCCAGCACATATGCTGTTTTGCCAATACGTTTGGAGACTATAAATGTTTCTGCGTCACCTGCTTCCAACCTTGCAAGTGGCTCCCTTAAATGAACGTCATCACGTTGCTCTACCTACCCATTTCTCAGTGTCTGTAACTATGCCCTGTTGCTACTGTCCACACATGCTAACCCTACTTTCCTCTGGTGTCACACCTCTACTCGACACTCTATGACCTAAAAATGTCACTTCTGACTGACAGAATGACGACTTAGACAGCTTCAAAGTGAACCCTGCCTGATCTAACTTCTGAAAAACTATATCTAAATGACGTAGATGCTCCTCAAAACTGCGTGAACTAATTACCATATCATCAATGTAAATGGTTACAAACTTTCCTGTGTCATCCCCTAATGCGATGTTTAAAGCCCTAATTAAAGCTGCTGAACTACTCTTTAACCCATAAGGTATTCTACAAAATTGATAAAGGTTATATTTATGACTAAAAGCTGTAAATGGTCTATCTTCGTACATAAGTGGCACTTGCCAAAAACTGGAACTCAAATCTACACAAGTGAAATACTTCTTCCCCTCAAATGTTTGCATTAATTCCTCTATTGACATAGATTTCAGCTGATCTGAACTAATTCTACTGTTAACCAAATGAGCGTCTAAACAAATACGAACTGTGCCGTCGGCCTTGGGTACCGTGATCAAAGAATTAACATATGGACTGTTAGAGTGCTCAATAATCCCATCTTCAAGCATCTGGTTAATTTGTGCCTCAACTGCACTCTGATAAGCGAAAGGTACAGGATATCTATGTCCTGTGAATACTGACCTATCAATAACGGTCAATGAATGTGTATAGCAATTGGCCATACCAATGCGATCCTCAAAAACTCTCCTATTACACAATAACACATCATAGAGCCGAACACATTGTTCCACCTCTATATTTCCCTGAAATGCAGCGTCACGTAACGAGTCCTCTAGACTACCGTTCGTAATCACACTGCCCACAAAACATGGAGAACCCCGCTCTACGGCTGGCGATATCTCATTTAAAGAACAAATCACACCTACAACACTACTTCTCTGAATATGGTCATTGAACGCTACTTCTACTTCAGAATCACCCCATTTAAATTTCAAACTCCCTACATCATAACATAAGTTACCAGACACTCTACTTAGCCACTCTGAACCCAAGATAACACTGAATACTAAATTTGGAATTACAAGACAAATCTGTTTCTCTACATGATTATTAATTTTAATGTCTACTAAAACTTGCTTAGAAATTACTTTAGACCTCTTCCCAACAGCTGTGATAACAAAAGTGCTTTTTATTGGCATCTCCTCAAAATTTACTCCAGTTCCTTTCATTTTATCATAAAATGCACTACTTATGCAACTCTTCATACAACCACTATCAATTAAAACATCTGTGTACGCCTCGGACACGTTAAATTTAACTATGGGGCTCTTACTGACCACCTCCTGAATAATACCTTCATCATTTAGTTCATGTAATAATTCATTTCTTACACAAGAGTTTAGTGCTTTTCAGTCGGTCAACACGAATGTACCAAAAAGAGATGGGTTATGCCCTAATCCTGAAATAAATTACATGAGATTAATAAAACACTAGGATGACCAGTTTCGATCGTCAAGCGATCATCATCAGATCCATTACACTTAGGCTACAAAATCTATGTTTGAAATACAGGTGAAAATATTTACAATATGTACAATTATTTAGTTGCAGTATTGGTACTGCAACTGTCAGTGTATGCTAAATGCAGTAAATATGTTAGGTGAAATGCTAAATGGTGATAGCTATCCGGAGATTGTACTTTAGAGAGATTATATGGTTGTAAACTATGGTTAAACTATAAAATTTTTGGCTAACTACTTATCTGATTGTCTTCCGTATTACAGCTACTCGCAGTTTTCGTACTCACTGGAACTCGCTGTGCGGTCGACTGCGGTGGTTATCTTAACGACTGGTTTTTCCCCTGCCTCCTCCCCCCTGTCCCTACGTGCTGTGGGGAGTGATAGCGCTGTGTTTATGTGAGGTGTTGCCAACCTAGATAAGATGTATGTTATTGAATGAGGTGGGTCCACAACTATTAAAGACCGTGGATTGGCCCTCGCCACGCGTGGAGCATAACCCATTCGAACTAAGCGTTGACGGTCTTATGAGGACGTCCCGGCACCTTTAATACTGCCGCGAATATGGGCCTTGGTTTATTGCAGAAGCAAAGTACATCGTACACCTGATCCAGATAACATTTACCTATTAAAAACCCCTAATTTCCCCCCTTTTTTTTATCTAGCTTGGCTGTGTCGCTAAATTGTGTTTTGTTTCCGACAGGGTGTGTTTTTTAGTAGCGTGAAGAGGGGTGAGCTCTCCATGAACGTGTGTTCATTTAGATTGTTGGGATTGTTTCGTTTGGCTAGGTGTATCTCGATTGCTTCCTTTATGTCAAGAGCTCTGCCTTTCGATTCGTGATGGATTATTTTAAGGTCCGACTTTATGTTGGTAAAGCTGTGCCCTGCGTCACACATATGTTCGCACACGGCTGAATGTGTTCCGTATCTTATCGCATTCCTATGTTCATTATAACGTGTGTCTACTCGCCTTCCACTCTGCCCGATGTAATTAGCTTGACAATCGGTGTCTTGGCACGTTATAGAATATACCCCTGACCTTGAATACGGGTCACGTTTATTTAGATTACTATTTAGGAGGTGCCTAGCGGTTGTGTTTTTCGTCGTGAAAGCTATCTTTATGCCTTGTTTTTTGAATAGGTTAGTGATTTTATATGTATTCGCATTCACATAGTTGAAACGCGCAAATTTTTTCTCATTACTGTCCGGTTTGGGAATCGTTTTATCTTTATTTTTATGTTTGGCTATAATTTGATTTATTTTGCTTGGCGAGAAGTTGTTTTCCTTTGCTATTTGCATAATAGTTCTTATTTCCTTATTATAGTTGTCTTTTGACATGGGTATGTTTAAAGCTCTGTGCACCATTGAATTGAAACCCGCTAGTTTGTGCGTACTGGGGTGATTAGACTGATTGTCGATTGCATGCGAGGTTTGTGTTGCTTTCCGGAATATGGAATATGAAAGGTCGTTGTCTTTACGTTCAATAGTTATATCGAGATAATTTATTTTCCGGTCTATTTCGGATTCCTTAGTGAATTTGATAGAGTGGTGAAGGCTATTAATGGATTGGAGAATTGTTTCTTCGCTTGTTAGTTCAGTATCGTAGATGCAAATTACATCATCTACGTATCTTTTCCATATTACTATTCCCTTTGTTGAAGTCTTTTCTAAGAACGAATTTTCTAGTGCATTGATGAAGATGTCAGCGATTAACCCACTTAGTGGCGATCCCATTGCTAGGCCTTCTCTCTGTGTGTATATTTTATTGTCGAATTGAAACACGTTTTGGGTGAGAACGACCCTCAGTAATGTCACAATCTCTTCAATTTCTTTTACCGAATTGTTGGATTTTAAGTTGTTTTCGATAGTGTTGATTGCTTCAATAATCGGAATATTGGTGTACATGTTAGTTACGTCGAAGGATACTAGCCTGAAGCTAGGTTTCATTTGTAGGGTGTTCAATGCTGTTACTAGTTCTGTTGTGTTCTTTACAGAGTTGTTTTTGTCGTTGGAAAGACGGCATTTTAAGATTTTTAGTAACTCTTTGCTGATTTTGTAATTAGGGGCATTCCTACAATTGACTATTGGTCTCATTGGGCATTCCTTTTTTGTGTATTTTTGGTTGTCCCCTCAATGACGGTATTTTCGGGTTCATGTTTATTAGTTTTGATTTTTCGGCTTTGGTCAGTATTTATTCTGTTTCTTTTAGCGCACTTTTTATTTGTTTTTGGAATTTGTTGGTGGGGTCTTTTGTTAATTCCTTGATTTCGTTGTTGTTTAGGAATTCGACTGTTTTTCCAATGTATCTCGATATAACTATTGAACGTAAAGACAACGACCTTTCATATTCCATATTCCGGAAAGCAACACAAACCTCGCATGCAATCGACAATCAGTCTAATCACCCCAGTACGCACAAACTAGCGGGTTTCAATTCAATGGTGCACAGAGCGTTAAACATACCCATGTCAAAAGACAACTATAATAAGGAAATAAGAACTATTATGCAAATAGCAAAGGAAAACAACTTCTCGCCAAGGAAAATAAATCAAATTATAGCCAAACATAAAAATAAAGATAAAACGATTCCCAAACCGGACAGTAATGAGAAAAAATTTGCGCGTTTCAACTATGTGAATGCGAATACATATAAAATCACTAACCTATTCAAAAAACAAGGCATAAAGATAGCTTTCACGACGAAAAACACAACCGCTAGGCACCTCCTAAATAGTAATCTAAATAAACGTGACCCGTATTCAAGGTCAGGGGTATATTCTATAACGTGCCAAGACACCGATTGTCAAGCTAATTACATCGGGCAGAGTGGAAGGCGAGTAGACACACGTTATAATGAACATAGGAATGCGATAAGATACGGAACACATTCAGCCGTGTGCGAACATATGTGTGACGCAGGGCACAGCTTTACCAACATAGAGTCGGACCTTAAAATAATCCATCACGAATCGAAAGGCAGAGCTCTTGACATAAAGGAAGCAATCGAGATACACCTAGCCAAACGAAACAATCCCAACAATCTAAATGAACACACGTTCATGGAGAGCTCACCCCTCTTCACGCTACTAAAAAACACACCCTGTCGGAAACAAAACACAATTTAGCGACACAGCCAAGCTAGATAAAAAAGGGGGGAAATTAGGGGTTTTTAATAGGTAAATGTTATCTGGATCAGGTGTACGATGTACTTTGCTTCTGCAATAAACCAAGGCCCATATTCGCGGCAGAATTAAAGGTGCCGGGACGTCCTCATAAGACCGTCAACGCTTAGTTCGAATGGGTTATGCTCCACGCGTGGCGAGGGCCAATCCACGGTCTTTAATAGTTGTGGATCCACCTCATTCAATAACATACATCTTATCTAGGTTGGCAACACCTCACATAAACACATCGCTATCACTCCCCACAGCACGTAGGGACCGGGGGGAGGAGGCAGGGGAAAAACCAGTCGTTAAGATAACCACCGCAGTCGACCGCACAGCGAGTTCCAGTGAGCACGAAAACTGCGAGTAGCTGTAATACGGAAGACAATCAGATAAGTAGTTAGCCAAAAATTTTATAGTTTAACCATAGTTTACAACCATATAATCTCTCTAAAGTACAATCTCCGGATAGCTATCACCATTTAGCATTTCACCTAACATATTTACTGCATTTAGCATGCACTGACAGTTGCAGTACCAATACTGCAACTAAATAATTGTACATATTGTAAATATTTTCACCTGTATTTCAAACATAGATTTTGTAGCCTAAGTGTAATGGATCTGATGATGATCGCTTGACGATCGAAACTGGTCATCCTAGTGTTTTATTAATCTCATGTAATTTATTTCAGGATTAGGGCATAACCCATCTCTTTTGGGTACATTCGTGTTGACCGACTGAAAAGCACTAAACTCTTGTTTACTAAGGCAACACTGAAAATATGGCTTCAAACACCACAATGTCATTTCTTACATTAAGGTCATAGGGTTCCTGTATAAGTGTATGGACAGGGCATGTTACAGACTGAGATTCTGACCTTACATCGCAGCCTAGTTCGTGTTTAAAGCATTGCTACCGCTTGGTGTAGTACTACTCACTACTGCACTGGTCTGGTTGTTCTGGGTTGTATTAACGGTATCTCTCTGTCCGTTATTACCATTGGGCTGATTCCCTCCTTGAACCCTGTTCTGGTTATAATTATTATTGTTATTATACCTCCCTTGGTTACCCCTAAAATCATTATTTCGGCCTTGATTTCCCCTGAAATCATTATTTCTACCTTGGTAGTTTGTACCATACCCATTTCCTCTGTACTGGTTTTGCTGATTATTATTATTATTATTTTGGTTCCCCCTATTTTGAACGCTGGCCCCTTCGCCACTGTTCCCTTGAACTTCCTGATTCCTATTCTCATTAGGCCTGTTATTATTGTTACCCTGGTTCCTACCGAAATTCTCCTCGTAATCACCTCTTCCCAAAGCATCGAATGTACTCAATAAATTCTCCACTTGTGAAATAGATTTAACATTTTGGATACAGGCAGCTTCCTTGATTCTATATTGAAAATGTCTTAGTAATAGCCTGACTACATCACTTTCCTCCTTCAAACCATCCAGATATTTGCACGTTAATACCTGTCCTAAAAAGTACTCGGTCATAGTGTAGTTGCCTCTCGGGTTATATTTCCCACACACAATTCCCTCACGATGCTGAGACTGAATGACCTCATTCCAAAATTTCTCACAAAATTTAACTTTAAAATCTGAAATATTCTCGAAATTGTCTCTGTAGACAGCAAACCAGTTTCTTGTCTCCCCTACAAACGCTTGCTCTAAAATTTCAACTACCTGGCACCACTCAACACTACCATCTTCCAACCTCTCCCCGAATTTATTTTCTATTGTATTCATGAACTCCATTGGACAACCCTGCCGATTACTAAATTTGCCTAGTTCTATTTCCCTGTGTGTGCTATTCACATAAACTGGCCTACTCTGACTATTTTCCTGCCTAATTCTAGCTTTCAACTTCTGTTCTAATTCAGCAATTTTCTCCTCAGCTTTTCTTTCAATATTAGTTACAGTTAACCTAATGCTCCCTTCCGATGCTTCTACTTTACCACTTAATTTAGCCTGTTTCTCACTAATCTCATTAATGCTTTCCTTATTCCTCTCCCTTAAAGTATTAACTTCAGTGATTATTTCTGCATGTACTTTATCAATTCTTCCCCCCAGCTGTTCTTTAACCTCTTTAGTAGCTACCTGAATTTTGTCAATTTCTCCCCCCAATTGCTTTTTGACCTGCTGTGTTTCAAGTTGCACTAGTTCTTTCAAATTTTCAGCCTGTGTACTGATTCTAATTTCTAACTCCTCCTGTACTTTTCCTAACTTTCTGTCTACATCTGCTACAATTTCTTTAGCCTTCTCTTCCATCACCCCTCTGATTTCTCCTCTAATCTGCTCAAATTTTTTATCTAATTTTAGATTGTTCTCCTCAAATTTCTCACTTAATTTATTGCTCATTTGTTTACTGTTTTGTTCTAATTTAGCATTTAAACTATCACTCAGCTCCCTATTACTCTCTTTATTTTCCCTACTATTTTGTTCAAGTTTAGCATTATTTTGTTCGAGTTTAGCGTTTAATGTTTCAGTACTCTCTTTATTTTCCCTACTATTTTGTTCCAGTTTAGCATTTAAAGCGTCTGTACTTATTTTATTTTGTTGCATAAACTGAAGAAGCAAACTCTCTAAACCTGCTTGACTGTTTTGATTACCCCCCTCAGTATCGGGATTTACCTCCGACATCCCTGTACTGCTTTCATTTCCAAGACTAGCCATACTGCTCGTATCTTCACTATCCAACTGGTGACCACTACGCAACTTCATCTCCTCCTCAACACTACCCATGCTGATACACACCGAAAAATGAAAACCCCCCAAAATACAGGCACAGAAATATATACCCTTCTCCTTCCACAAATGTTATTAGGTTTTCGGCCCCATGTTGGTAGCGACAAGTGAAACGGTTTTACTGGCCCTCACTGTTGGGGTGTACAAATGTAATGCTTCTACTGGCCCTGCCTTGCACTTTGAAATATTTACTCTGCCTAAGATATGTTGTTTTAATGGGCGCCAAGACCTCAACGCTATGTTGAAATCTAAATTTGTATTTAACAACACCTAGCTCTGGTAGAACACCTTCAAGAATATATTCACTCAGATCGTGGTATGATTTGATCATTAACCCAACAAACAATTGTATCAGGAGAAGGAATTGGTCTATATCTAATGCTACCTACTGAAAGCAAAGATTGCACGGTTAAAAGTAATGAATTTATTATATAAAACAAGTATGGCACAATTAATAGTAATAATAATATATTCTGAATTTAAATTGGAGCGTTGCGATTTGAATATTACCGCTAGAAAATTACGTGAAAACGGAGTCGGATAAACTGATTTTACTCTTATTCCCAAGCTATGAAGTTACTGAAATATTGAAAATGAAAAAAAAAAGATGAGAGATTGGGTAGTTCTGAGTCATTCGCGCTTACCACTGGAAATTGCCGATGCATTTCCCTCGTACTGGCTGTTGAAGAGAGCTTCCCACAGCCTCCTGGACGTCGTCATCTTCTTCGTTAGTTGATGAGATACTTGTAGATATGATAACTTTATGGTCCGAACATCGGAGCCTATCACACGTACAACCACACTGGTTAAGTTTTACAAAGATAGTCGCCTAGCCTCCACGGCGCGCAAACCATATATGCACTAGTCGCCTCCCCTCTCTGGACCCGGCTTCTTCTCGCCCGCTCTCCTCTGATTGGCTGAGCCACCACGCGCTACCCCCCCCCCCCTCCTCAGGGTCATTACACTCGGCGCGAGGATGATGTCGATTACCGTTCCAGACTATTTCGCCTTTTCTTGAAGCAGCAACCCAGGCTTGCGTCATGCTTCTTGACAAGAATAAGCCTGTAGCCGAATTCCCAGTGAGTCATCTCTCTCATAATACCCTAACTGACAAAACTCCGTAAAATTCCGTAATCATATAATTTTCTATAATAATGTTGTTCGTAATAATTTGCTTGATAGTGTTTTCTATGACATAGAAAACTTATCTTTATGCTTATTATTTTATAAAAATGCTCCAAAAAATACCTTAATAATAATAATAAGTTAATAATAATAATAATAATAATAAATTAACATGAAAACTTCTCTTGGCTGAACAATTTGCCGCGTAAATAAATATAGAATGGCTTCCTACTGGCTTAAGTCAGTGGCATAAAATCCCCTCGAAAAACACGTTACACTACTTTGTGCGCTCCCTTCAATGACAGGTCAATGCACATAAGAAGAGTTCCGGAACACCCAGAGCCGTAGGCTATAATAACTCTTACGTTAGATATTGCCAGCATCCCCGGTGTCGGCGAAATGGGCATGCACTTTGAAAGTAGTAAATAATATTTGCAACTTGGATGCCGGGCATACTTGCCTTACTTCATGACAGATATAGTTTATAACGTTTTGAAACCTGTTCCTAACGTAAGGTCACGGTTGTCTCCATCTCATGACCTGCCGTGTGGACTGCCAAACTATAAATACCATCTACTATAAATAATGAAGATTGAAATGAAAATCCACAGCCTGTTTCCAGTCATCGACCGGGTCAGGAATGGAATGAATGAAGCCCCCATCTAGCGGCGAGGATATGTACTGTGCCGGCTGCCGAGGCCTGACGCATTCCTCTGGGGCAATGATTAAATGAATGACAGATGATATGAAATGATAGTGTTGCTGGAATTGTTGACAGGGAAAACCGGAGTACCCGGAGAAAAACCTGTCTGCCTCCGTTTTGTCCAGCACAGATCTCACATGGAGTGACCGGGATTTGAACCACGGACCCAGCGGTGAGAGGCCGGCGTGCTGCCGCCTAAGCCACGGAGGCTTAAATAATGATGATTATAGTAATAATAATAATTATAATAATAATAACAATAATAATAATAATAATAATAATAATAATAAAATAATATTAACTAGCGGACCCATGCGATAATTCTCGCATAATGGGTTGTGTGCGCCCCATGTGTACAGACTACCCGCCCGGCCCTAGTTCTATGCGGGCTGTACGTGACACAGTTCTGCCAGGGGCTATCGTCTTGTTTATTTGTTTAAAAGCACTTTATAAACAAATAAATGTATTTTCGTTGACTCGCCAATAAATGTAAGATTTTTCCTGTACTATTGAGACAATATGGAAGTTTTTTGTACAAACCACACCTTCTCATTCCCTTCGGTTTAGGAGCTTGAGTTTTGTGTAACATACACCTTAGAGTATTATAGTCTTTATATAGATTATCATTATAAAGATGTGGTCTACCTTCATTAATCCCATTCCAAAAAGTGTCGACTATGACTTGGAATTAATTACTCCTGTGTTGAGGTTGTTGTTGTTGCTGATTTATACGAGAGTTTTTCCGATATCGTGGTCAGATAGTCCGTGTACTTGGTGTGTGCGGTAAATTTCTGATAACTTGTGTTATTACGCGGGTGTACTTGTAATTGCACTAGTATTGGGGAATCAGGCGGCCGTGGTCCTAATTTAGGTAATATCCCGCCATTTTCATGGAGTAGACGTAGGAGACCACGGAAAACCACTTCCACGATGGGTGAGGTGGGGATAGAAGCTATCTCTTCTCATTGTAAGTTTTACCGTACGAGGCTGGACGAACACCGCTTCAGCCCTCACATCAGAATTAACTTTCTTGGCAGGGCCAGGAATCGAAACATCCTGTTTATTTTGTTATTAATGTTATTGAATTTCTTCTGTTAGTACCGTATGTTAGTTTTTAAAATTGTAAGTAGCCTACATATTAGTAGCAGTAGTTATATAAAATGCCTTATCAACTTTGGGGGATTATCCTGATTATCTCCATAGGATACAGGTGTATATAACAACCACTATGATATACAAGTTTGTCATCAAAGGTGCAGATGAATGAATCTTTCACCCTTATTTAAATGAATATTCTCGTGACTAGGCTCATATTTCTGGAAACCTTACATATTTCATGGATCTCACCAAAAGAAAACGAAAACTAAAATAAAAACACAAACAAAAACTAAACCAAAAACAGA
Source organism: Meconema thalassinum (assembly GCA_946902985.2). Lineage (NCBI taxonomy): Eukaryota > Metazoa > Arthropoda > Insecta > Orthoptera > Tettigoniidae > Meconema > Meconema thalassinum. The sequence continues at coordinate 1,104,954,877 of OX336389.2, read as the reverse complement.
AATGAAACCGAAAACAAACACAAAAAACATGAAAGGAGAAGCAAAAACTAAATGCAAAACAAAAATCAAAACCAAAATCAAACGCGATTCAAAATGAAAATAATCAAAAAACAAAAGCAAAATCCATAAACAAGACAAAATACTTTAAACAAAAGCAAAAACGAAAAACAAAGGAAATAAAAAAATAAAAATAAATCAAAAACAAACAAAATATGTAACCGAAAACAAAAACACAAACAAGAAAACAAAAACACAAAAAAATGAAATCGAAGACAAAAACTAAACCAAAAACCTAAACAATAACGAAGACAAAAATGGAACCGAAAACAAAAGCAAACAAAACCAATAACAGAAACAAAAATGATAGCAAAAACAAAACCAAAACAACAACCAAAACAAAAATTGAATCAAAGGAGAAGAAAAAAGAACCCAAGAATTAAACCAAAAACCAAAACTACAACAAAACAAAAATGAAACCAAAAGCAAAAACAAAATTTAAACCGAGAACAAAATGAAACCAAATCGAAATCGGAAACGAAAACAATAACAGAATATAATTAAATTAAACGGACAGGTTTGTCCTATAAAAGGCTATGATACAGCCAAATGGAAGTAACAATGACTGTGACTGTTATTAATCTTGTACACCAACTAAGCCTATACACATCTCCAACATTGCTGTTGTTAGGGGCTTTGCGATATCGCAGTCTTGTAGCTCCGTGTACTTGGGTGTGTGTTGTATTTGTCTTATAAACTGTGTCAGTGTGATGGAGTGTGCTTTGTAATGGCTGATTGGATTTAGGTAGGAGGCAGCCCTGGCCTTAATTTTGGTATCATTCCAACATTCTTCTGGAGTAGAAGTGAGGAAATTACAGAAAACCACTTCAACGAAGGGTGAGGTAGGAATCGAACCCACCTCTTCTCAGTTCTGCCTCACGAGGCTGAGTGAACCCCATTCCAGCCCTCCGATCACCCAAGAATGCTAGTCACTACACCACGAGTGAGATCAAACTTGCATATCTCCATGGATTGGAAGTGGCACTGGTCAAGATCATCACTACACGGACAATTTGAGCGAGCTAAAAGTCAAGGCAGTAAATTGCTCTACTTGGGGAATGGCTCTGATTCGATGGTTGTTAATTCATTTTAGGATATCTTGGAAATCACCTCGTGCACTTCGGTGTGAGTTGAATTTGTTTGATAACCTGTGTTTTGTGGTACTATTGTAGTGAGTAGGCTAACTCTAATTATAGGGTCTAGTATTGGGTCAGGTACCATTCCAGCATTTACCTTGAGATAATGTTGAAGAAACGAGCAGAAACTAAAACACAGAATGATCACTGTCGGTGCCAGGGTTCGACCTTTGATCTCCAGACATGCGGCTCTTCCATACGATCATGATACGTACCCCTAGGGGCTCACGGACCCCAGCCAAGTCCGGTATTGCTTCAACTTACTTGTGACAGCTTCCTTTCTTTCATCTTTTCTGTCAACCTCCTTTGGTCAACTGCTGTTCTCCTCCAACCCTAACAGTATTTTTTAGCCTATATTCACTTTTGAAAATATAGGCTTATGAGATCACCTTTTGTCCGTGTGTGCGTATGTGTGTGTTCCCCTAATGAAACCTAAACGGCGCAAGCGACTTCAATGAAACTCGGTAAGTACATACTACTACCACGTCTGACCTCGACTGTGACTTTCCAATTTTGAATACGTTTCACTAATTTAACATGGTGGCCGCACGAAACATTCCACTGGCATTCTATAACTCCACAACAGTAACAGATATCTCCTTGAAATTGTGTACGGTAATAAAGGGTACTATTAGAAGATCACCTATGTAACTTTCAGAAACCTGTTAAGTTTAAACCAACACGGCGGCCGAGCGAAGTTGAAACATTTAAATTGACTTTTCTCGGGTTTTCCGAATGCACTGAAACTTGGTACGGTATATGGGCCTGCTGTAGCTATAAAAATGTTAATTCACTGGCATCTAATATAATTCAATTATTTTCTTAACCTCACGATGGCGGCAGTGCAAAATATTAAAATTAAGTTTTTTATTTCTTGCGTCCTAATCATGCGATCAAAATGAACGTTTGATTAATGAACTTATGCAATAATCTTCATCTAATGATGCATAACCCTATGGCCTACACATATAAAAATCCAATAAGGCAGCCATCCGAAATATCAAATATTAAGACGGTTCTCAATATCTACGAATCTATTACAGGAATGAAACTGAAATTAATATGTTGGTAAAGGATATTAGCATAAGTTCACCTATGGGACTTTCAATAACCTGATGAACACAAATCCAACATGGCAGTGACGAGAAATATAAATGTTTAAATGAACTTTCCTCACGATTTAACCATTCGAGCGCAGTGAAAATTAGCACGGTGTATCTTTATACGAGCCTTAATAATATTGGCATCTAATTTAATTGATTCTTATGAGAACTGAAAAATGGCGGCTATGAAGATTCTTTAGAATATCTTTCTTATTTCTCGTGTCCTAATGAAGCTCTTGAAATGTAGCTAGGTATAATGAACTATCACTAGAAAATACATTTTCTGGCTTATAATTCTATAGCCTATATATATGAAGCAATCCAAAATGGTGTCCATAAAATATATTTTACCGGTTCACAATATTTGCGAAACTATGTAAGCAATCAAACTGAATATTTTCATGGTGATGGAGGGATATTTACTATGTACATATTTGTGACTTTCCAAATCCTGAGAAACACAAATACAATATGGCGGACAAGTGACTTTCTAATGTTTCAAATGATTCTTCTAGCGATCTAATCACCTGAGACCAGTGATGCTAAGAACAGCGAATATTTATTCGGAGCTTAGTATAGGCTAAGTTAATGAAATCTCACGTTCAATTATTTTTTAAAAATTCAAAATAACATTAGTTCAATATTTTTAAACCTTCATTTTTTCGATTTTACGTGCCCTATTGAAACTATTAAAAATAGATTCATATGAAAGGTTATTATAATATTCTAATGTATATATGCGTACGCATCCCTCTTCTTCTGTCTTGCATTTTTACGCCATCTACAGTAGTGGCATCTATAGATACTATCCTACAGTAAATGTTGCATATACCATCAAAACATGTGGATTGAGGTCCGGGATTCCTCGGAAAAAATATAGTTGCCATGACTTAGTAAGTGACCCTAGTATTATTTCACTAAAGATTGCAGATGGTTTTGAACACATATTAAGGAAGCTACAAAACGGAATTACATCCATGAGCATTCATTTGAAGTGTCAGGACGCAGGGCGTTCTGAAAAAACTAATAATTCAACACGTCATAACTCCAAGTATTAATAAACTGACATAAGTAATGGCAGTTAGTGAAGTTCCACTTTCTTCCACCAGTCGGTACCCAGTGCTACAGTAGGCTTATAGAATAGCTGGCGATCTCCTTATTCCAGTCAACTACTAATAAATACGCCTAACAGTGTATAATTTTAATGGCAGCGCTGCTCTTACAGGCAGATCATGTACGAAATTGTAAAAAGCAAATTGCTTGGCGGCATTGCATGATGTATCTGAAGCCCATACACTGTATGGAGTTACGTTACATAGATTTTGAATACCGTGTAAAGTTGGTCTAGGGGATAAAGTCCTTGACATTTGATTATGCTGTCTATTTTAGGCTGTTCAAATCCCACCTCAGCAGACTTTTATTTGTCTGCAATTTCTTGTTTTATTATTATTCTTGGAGTTTTATTAAATCTTATTTAATTATCGTCGTATTCGTAGTCAGTTTACCGTCCAGGTAGGATTTTCCCATGATCTCAGCGAGAGATCCCACCTTTACCGCCTCTGCGGGCAGTGTCCTGGAGATTGCCATCGGGAAGAAGGATACAACTGGAGAGGCGGGAAAGCGCCTCACCCAGGCGGCCTCACCTGCATCCCTCATGAGGGATGGGACGGGATGGGAAGAATGGGAGGGATAGACAAGGAAGAGGGAAGGAGGAGGCCGTGGCCTGAAGGTAGTCACCATCACGGCATTTGCCCGAAGATGAAGTGGGAAACCACGGAAAACCACTTCGAGGATGGCTGAGGTAGGACTTGAGCCCCTCTACTCATTTGGACCACCCGAGGCTGCGTATACCCCGTTCCAGTCTTAATACCACTTTTCAAATTTCGTGGCAGAGCCGGGAATCGAACCTTGGACATCCGGGGTGGCAGCTAAGCACGCTGACCACTACACCACGGAGGCGACCTTATTTAATTATAATATACAAATTTCGGTATGCGTTTTCGTATTAGGAATTATTTGTGTACCAGATCTTGGGTTTACTACATGTAGCCTAATAGTTGTTGTTTTGGACATAAGCATTTCAATTCCGTATAAGTTCCACTTTTATCCGCCAACTGCGATCCAGCTTACAACCTATGGCCTTATTCATAATTTCCAATGCAGTGGATATATCCATCGTGTTTTGCAGCAATGAACGAGTAAATGCAGTGACTACATGTTTACAAGTTACTTAAGTAATAATAATAATAATAATAATGATGATCGTGTGGCCTCCGGACAGGCCGAGTGCAGGTCTTTGTAGTTGACGCCCCTTGGCGACCTGCGCGTCGTAATGAGGATGAAGTGATGATGAAGACGTCACCTACACCCAGTCCCCGAGCCACGGGAATTAACCTCAGAAGATTAAAATCTCTGATGGCTTTGCCAGGAATCGAACCCGGGGCACTTTGGGCCAAAGCCTAGCGCGCTAACCATTCAGCCACGGAGCTGGACTCTTTGGAGATCACCTTCATATTATTTTACTAGAATAAACTCCCAATAATAATACTTTTATTGCAGCCAAATAGACATTGAAAATGAAGTATAAACACGTAGGCTACACTAAAATTGCACTCTGGCACGTTGAGTTGCATAGTCTTTGATTAATTTTGTCCTTTTCCTACAGAGCTCTAAGTGGTAGCGATCACATGCTTCTCCACATAGTTGGCATACACATGTCACTGTAGGTTCATGGAAATATTTGCTAACGCATATAAGGTGGTGAAAACTATGGACCACCAGACGTGTAAGCACATGCCTCAACTCAAAGTTCGCTTTGGTCCACGTCCGGTCGATCATGGCCCCGTTTTCATAAAATTCTTGAGGTATGTCTTCTCGATTTTTCTTCAATGATGTTAGTAGCTTTTCCGAGGCTCTGGTGTTTGGTAGAGGTAAATAGTTTCTAAGGTCTTCTATAAGAAATGATGCTCGTGCCAGGAGGTGGACGAATCGTGACCTGGTAGTTTTTGACACTCCGAATGCTTTCTTTATGAATAATGCCTTCACTCTTTCTGGTGCGGAAAGGTTCTTTTCTGTTACGTGTTGCCAAATGACTTCAATGCCATATATTAGAATATGCATGATTTTATTTCTAAAAAGAGCCATTGCTGTCTCTAAGCTGAGGGTTCTCAAGTATCTAATTTCATGCATTGCCCTTACCACTTGCGTTGATTTCTCTATCACATGATCTGCGAAACATATTGCACTTGTTTGTAGCGTGACACCCAGATATTTGAATTCCTTTACGATATTTATTTTCTTCATCTTGATGAAAATTTCTGACGCTGCTGGAACCTTCCCTCATTTTCTAAACACCATCATTACCGTTTTTGAAACGTTGATTTCAAACTTGTGATCGGAGCACCATTGTTCCATTTCTGTTAATGTGTTCTGGAGGTTTGTGGCGTCTTTATTCGGGTTACTAACTAAGCATACCCATAGAAGCTCCACTTTTATCCGACATCTGCGCTCAGGCAATCGAATGGTATAATTCATTATTTCCAAACATTGGTTTGCAAGCAGATTCCATTATAACGTCAACCATTGTGTACACAGCAATTCTTTAAAACATCACCCAGTCCCAGTCTCAATCTATGTATAGAAATATATTTTGCTTTTAACTCAATTTTAATTAAATACGATCCCAATAACAACTTGTTCTTTTTCTATTTTAATGAGATTCTTGCTCACGTTTCGTTGTCACCACGGAAAAGTGCGAAAGCCTCGCCCGGGCTCACTAATCCCTACTTCTTTATGTAAGTAAATCCTTTTATTAAACTTGTTGTTTCATGTATTCAGCGTCTGCTGTACATCAATTTCAGGTTCCCCGAGTATCAAAACATCTGCAAATACCAGTCCGTGCTCCTTATTTTAATTTAATTCCATTTCCTGGCTTTTACGCAACACTTTCATGAGATTTGCGTTAAGATAAAAAAGGAATGATTATGATAATTGATGTTTTAAGAAGTCTAACATCTGGGTTATCGGCTCCTAAAGAAAATAGGAATAGAGAACTTTTATTGATTAATACTGTTGGTCTTCTAGACAGACAGTGGTGGCTACGCTCGCTAAAGCGCAGCGTTGGGTCATGGGGCCAAGCTCTCTGCTGACTCGGTAGATGCGTGGGTTCGGGCCCCACCGTCGGCCGTCCTTGAAATGGTTTTCCATGGTTTCCCATTTTCAACACCAGGTAAATGCTGGAACGGTAACTGACAGGTCACGGCCGCTTCCTTCCACATCCTTGCCCAGTTTCATTCATCATCATTCATTTCATCTCTCATTAACTCCTCTCATGAGGTTGGCGCCAGGAAGGGCATCCGGCCGTAAAACCATCAGCCACATAGAATGTCATCGCATTTCATCCCCGACATCGTTGGAAACGGGAATATTAAATGGTAGACATACATACTGTTGGTCTTCTAGATTTTACTTATCATACCGTACCTTGCTCAGCTAGTGTACAACGGATAAAATCCCCTTTCTTTCGTTTTTTTTCTCTAGTAAAAAGAATTAGTTCAAAAAGGAATGAAATAAGACTTACCGACAATTTCGATATATTTTTCTCTGTATCAGTGAATGCTATCGACAACCGATTGCTCAATCTTGAAAAAGTAACGGCTTTAGAAGGAAAACTTTGCTCTCCAACCCTGGATAAAATAGGAAAGATTGTATGCTGAAGATCAGTTTTACTGGAGTTATGAAATTATGTCAAAAATTCGTCAAGTTCGCTAGGTCATGATAATAATATTTAATAATATTTAATATTCTTGTTATTTTATCTTAATAATATCATTAGACCTACTACTACTACTACTACTAATAATAATAATAGTAATAATAAACCTAGTGACGCGGCTCAGTCTGTGAACCTTCATAGTGTTTCACATATTCAATCCAATTACAGTTTGATGGTTAGCTTACGTATACTCGATCACAGTAATTTCCAGCAAATCACTTTATCAGGCACAAATGTAGGTCATACACCCCATGGACAGCAAGCGTATCATCTCATATGAAATCGAAACAAAAGAACTTCTCAGTACGGAGAATTGGATGTCAATACCTCAGACAGGTTATCATCAATCATTTTGAAACAATTGTTACTCCTTGTAGAATTAACAATGTTGTGTTCTGGCCAGCGCAGCGCCTCGTTGTCTGTTGCCTGCTCTGTTACAGCGCGGGACATTTTTCTCTGTGACTAATCTGAGGCCCGCATCCATCCAGCTTTGCTCCTACTAACGACTGGCGAGCCATCACCGCCAACCAGAGGGACACATACGTCAGCCTAGCAGTAATACGTTTATGTACACCAGTTTTTCCCTCGACTAATATAACGACTCATCATTAGAGAGAAAAGATTTCATAGCGGTGCGGAAGCTTTAAGCATTTACGTCAGATTTTTTTGGACCTTTTAGCTCCAGCAACGACCGGTTATTATGAAGAAAGAGGAGAAGAGAAAGAGAGAGATAGTTGGAAAAAAGACAGCAACAGACAATGTAGATGAGAGAGAAGGAAGGAAACTTTGCAGACTTTGATCTGTAGTCAAGATAAATAGCGTTAAACCATAGGAAATGGTCGCAAATTTGTAAAAACTTTTGGTAACGTGTTTTGTATATCTGTAGGGCAGTGGAGGGGTGAAGTGGGAACTGGCACTGTTAAAAGGTTCTTTCTGCGCCATCCCCTCCCCTCCAATTTCGAGAAGAGTAAATGGACACCGTCATTTCGAGATTGGGACAAGCATTGAGAGGAGGAGGCAGAAAGGGTGGGGATGGGAGTAGGGAGGGAGGGATTATGGGTAAAAACAAAAGACTCACGAATAAGGGATGAGATAAAGTGGTCCGATTTTTCAATTCTTGATTTTTTTTCCTCTCACGTAATGTGCTGTGTAACAGAAGCAAAGTAAGTGAAGGAAGAAGGATAGAGAGAGATGGGGAAGGAATACAAAAGTGAATGGAAGCCGCATCTTAGTGCCTGTTAGCCCCTAGATGTCCTCATCTTAAAGGAAAAAGTAATGAAGCTAGCCCGCTCTGCACTTTCTTGGGGGAGATGTATATACAGACTGAAGTTCATCAACATTAACCTTCACGGTGGCTTCGATGGCAGTGCAGGAACCAAGTCAGTGGCAGGCAAATCTCTTTCTTGACACGAGGAAAGCGAAGCGACCTTGAGCTACCTCCCCCTCTCCACCTCCTGTACCTAGGTAGCATCACGGCCCATGGCTTCAAATTTAAAATTGGTTTTTCGTGCATATAATGAGGGGCTTGAGAAGAGCTCGCCTTCTCAACCAAAATAGAGGGAAGCTGATGGTTTTAACATCATTCAGCCTCTGCTATTAGCCAAGCTGCCAACTGGAGCGAGGAAGCCAGTGAGTGCCGCAGCCAGGAAAACCCTTCCCATTCCCTCCTTCATTCACTCTACTTATACATATCACATGGCCAAACCACTGTCTGTCAGTCTGTCTTAATGTCCAATTCAATGAAGGCAACAGAGCAGACTGAAAAGTTGTTGTTGATTCATTTAGGGGCTTTACGGCATCGTTTACATGTAGCTCCGTGTACTTGGGTGGGTGTGGAATTTGTCTGATAGCCTGATGGCTGTATGAGTGTGTGAAGTTGTAATTCAGATTAGGATTCGGAAGGAGACGGGCGTGGCCCTAATTTAGGAACCATCTCGGCATTAACCTCGAGTAGAAGTGGGAAACCACGGAATACCACTTCCAGAATGGCCGAGGTAGGAATCAATCGCTCCTCCCATCTTCGCAGTTTTGCCTCACGAGGCACAGGGCTACATGACCGCGTTGTCGCAGCCCCTTAACGGAGGAACCAACCTCACGAGGCTGAGTGTACTCCGTTCAGCCCTCAGACCAGAATATAGTTTTTTGGCAGAGCCGGGAAAAAAACTCGGGCCTCCATGGCGACAACTGAATAAATCCCCTCGGGGCTCGCAGCTAGAGGGACGCAGATTGGCGACCACGATACCTCAGCTGAGTCCAGCATTTATCCACCTACTTGTGTCTGGTTCTTCTCTTTTAATTTTCTGGTCTACCTCACTTCCATTCCCGACGATATTATAGCATCTGGATATCTTTCATTTTCTCCTTGGTCCTTGTATTTTCTTCCCTGATACCCTCATTTTAGCCTACTTTCGATTTTTGCAAAAAATGAAAGTAGACTTATGAGAGTTGTCAGTCTGTCTGTGTGTGTGAGAGAGAGAATGTGTGTATTTGAGTGTGTATATCTATCCCCTCCTATCAATTCAAACACGACGAAACCAAATTGAACGAAATTTGATACACAGGTAGCAATAGCAAAGGACACCTCAGTGTCATGTATTATATCACCGCCATCTTGACGGTAACGTAATGTCGTCCACCCAAATGTCCAAAGCTTAAATCAAATTACGACGACTAACGTACAGTAATCATCTGATCTCTACGAAATTTTGCAACAACACACCTTCAAGTTGGAAGCGTCTTTTGACCAAACTACAAATATTTTGAAGATGGCGGCGGTGTATGTGTGCAAATCGATCCCACCTATCAATTCAAATGCAACGAAACCAAATCGAACCATCTTTGGTATAGAGGTAGCACTATCAAGGGACCATTTAGTGTCATGTTGAATATCGCTGCCATCATAACGAAAAGGAAATGGCACCCACCCAAATGTTCTGAGCTTAAATCAAATTACGACTAACCTAATCATCCGATCTACCAAATTTTGCAACAATATACCTTAAAGATGGTATATTGGCTTTCACGGCCGGTGAATTAAAACTCAGCAATTCTTCTAGGTTTGTGCCGTGTATTGTGTGGGGTTTCGCCTAGGACACCAAGCTGGCTCATCGGCGGGCTCTTGGTGTCCCCGCCCGGACCCCCACAGGAGTGACGAACTGCGCGCCACCTCCCTTTATATTAGGTGCAACTGCCCCCTGTGGGGGTCCGGGCGGGGACACCAAGAGCCCGCCGATGAGCCAGCTTGGTGTCCTAGGCGAAACGCCACACAAGACACGGCACAAACCTAGAAGAATTGCTGAGTTTTAATTCACCGGCCGTGAAAGCCAATATACCATCTTTTTGGAAGCCTTCATAGGGAGGTTGAGGCTGCTTGAGATTTTAGTTCTCGCAGTCAAGAGGTGCAGTTGCACCTAATATAAAGGGAGGTGGCGCGCAGTTCGTCACTTCTGTGGGGGTCCGGGCGGGAACACCAAGAGCCCGCCGATGAGCCAGCTTGGTGTTCTAGGCGAAACCCCACACAAGACACGGCACAAACCTAGAAGAATTGCTGAGTTTTAATATACCTTAACGTGGGAAGCACCATTTGCCCAAACTACAAGATCATCAGCCAATTAGTTTCAATATGGCGGATATATGGATCATGCAAGTGTTATAGCCTAACCGTAACTTACGATTCAACAAGGCCTGGCCTGGCCTCACTAAATTCGCTTATCGTACATAGGGAGGTTTGCACTGTCCTCAAGGAGGTGACCGGTAGTATAATAGCATTTGAAAATTGAATATGTAACCGTAGCAGTGACTAACAGTTCAGGCTGAACGTGCCATATCGTGCCAGGCCGTGCCGTCCCGTTGGGTCAAAATGGAGCTATTGTTTGCTCGCAAGTCTATATTTCTGTAACTTCATAAGTATATATCCTTGTATGAGTGTACTGAACAAAATAGTACATATTTAGTATCAAGTGCTTTATAAAACGGCAGAAAACGCTAGTGAAATCGTTCATTCCAAGTTAAAATATGTTATGCAGTTATACTAAACTAGCTGTTTTTGTTGTTGATTCTTTAGGGGCTTTGCGGCATCACAGTATTGTAGCCCCGTGTACTTGGGTGTATGTAGACGTTGCCTGATAACCTGTGTCACTGTGATGTCTGTAGGCTTACTCTAGTGTGTACTTTCATACGAGGAAGGATTTGGGTAGGAAGCTATTGTTGTTGTTGTTGAGATGCATGGACATCATGGTTGTACTTGAGTGAGTGTTGAATTTTGTCTGATAACCTGTGTTATTGTGATGGCTGTATTAGTGTTTGTATATATAGGCTAATTCAGGTGAGGATTCAATCAATCAACGTATAATAGGCTATTCGTATAGCTCGTTGCATTTCAGCAAGCTACTACAACCAACATTGAATTATACTCCTTGAAAATGACAAATAGTTATAACACTATACCCATGTATTTAGAAGAACATCTTGTTTGGATTAGAGCTGTTTTTATATTTCATAATTTCCCCTGCATTCTGTAGTCCCTAAAAGAGGCAGTATGTGTAGCCCCACCACGCATGGTGCACCTTGTATAGCGCTACACCCTCAGGTACACAGGGTTGGTGAATTTGGTTTCTTTTTTTCCCCCTTTTCAATTGCATTCAGGGCGGACTCTCTCCTATTCACAAGTTCACCTGCTGGTGTAGTGGCTAGCATTCATGGCTTTCACCTCGAAGGTCGGGCGTTGATTCCGGGCTCTGCTTAGAAATGTAATTCTGGTCTGAGGGTTTGAACGGGGTACACACTAAACCACGTGAAGAAACACTGAGAACTGGTGGATTCGATTACTACCTCAGCAATCCTGGAAGTGGTTTCCGTAGTTTCCCAATTCTACTCCGGCAAAAACCGGGATGGTTCTTAACTGAAGGCCACGACTACCTCCTTCCCAACCCTCACATGTATAACAAATACACACACCAATAAATAATTCACCTATATGGAGGCCTTGCAGTATTTAATACGATGCAGTTCGTGTACACAGGGAACTAGATTTCTGTTTCTCAATTATACCGTTTTTGGAAATTTTAATCCCGTCACCGAATTCATAAGTTATATATCATTTAAATTATTAATTAATTAAATCGTTACAATTATACACAGTTTACAAAATTCAGAAAAGCTGTACACATTTTATGTATTTCCTTGCCATTCCTACTCATTGGCTTAACCAGTAAATTTACAATTATTAAATGAATGAATGATTAAGTGGCCTCCTGAGAGGTTAAGTGCAGGTCTTTCTACTCGTAGTTGATGCCCGTGGGCGACCTGCGCGTCGTAATTAGGATGAAGTGATGATGAAGACTTCACTTAGGCCTACACCCAGTCCCCGAGCCACGGAAATTAACTCCAAGAGGTTAAAATCCCCGATGGCCCGGCTACGAATCGAACCCGGGGCGCTTCGGCCAAAGCCTAGGACGCTAACTATTTAGCCACGCAGCCGGACAATTATTAAATGATATTATTACAATTTGATAAAGACAGATCGAAATAGGATATCAAATTCAAGCAGAGCAGGGAGAGCAACCTTGTGTGAGGCATGCATATCATTGGTTACTATTTCTTAAAATTGTATAATGACCTAGACGAATCACGCGTTCTATGTAAATGCTTTATATACTAAAATAATTAATAAGAAAGAAAATTGTATTTGCGGTTGTATAAACTTGTAGGCTCAACTAATTGTATTTTCAATTTTAATTTTGTTTTCTCTGAGAAAATGTTTCATATGCATTTTAATGTTTGCATGGTTTCCTTAAAATTCTTCTAATTTAATTGGGAGAATCTGTGTGATAACTTGTGTTTCATTTGTCACAATAATAAATTAAGTGTAATTATTTGAGTCTAGGATTTGGGTGGTGCCCCAAAACTTGAAATAAGTTACAATCCCGCATTTTCTTGGAGGAATTGTGGAAAACCCGAGAGATGAAATACACTCAGGATGGCCACTACGAGCACCGAAATTCGACCCTTCGATATGCGGATTTCCAACTCTCCTTTGCTGTTAACCAGTATAGGAGTTAAGATGTTCTCTGAGCTGCCAGACAAAACTACTAACATTTTTGGTACAGAACAGTTACACTTTGTCCTCAGTACGTTGATGAAAAGTTAGTAATTCGTGGATAGTTCCTTAAATTTGTGCCGCCTTATGATCTTCATGGATTTGATTGTTGCTGTTCACAAATAACTCGTTGTGTTTGTTAATCTGTCTATAAATTTGAGAATATAACCTAAATTACTTTCCGTGTTTTAGAGTTACCATGGCGAAACGTAGCAATAAAGAGAAACCGTAGCCTAGATGTAGCTTTGCATGCCGAAGGCACAAGAATAGCCATTCCATACATTCAAAATGGCAGCTTGGCATACTATTACAACCTTCCAATCAATTATTCAGGGAGTAATTGCTCAATCAGAATGAATCTTATTCAGAAAAAAATATGATATACACTGAGTGGCCAAAAGTCTCGGGAAGGGAAGTCCCATGAGAGAATATGCCGTGTATGACTCCTGAGCGTTGCGGTTACCTGCGGCGGAGCAGTGTAGTCTGTCACAGACACGAGTGTAGTGTGGATGGCAACACGTCACGAGTTAACCGACTTTGAGCATGGGAGGATCATCGGCGCACGGCGCATGGGTTATAGCATTTCGTAGATTACACGCGAATTCAGGTGTCCGAGGTCAGCAGTGTCGAGAGTGGACCTTTAATATCGCAGATATAATGATACCAACCGCATAAACCACCACATGTGACGACCACAGGTGTTTAACGAACGGACATCACGTCACCTCAGCAGAACCATACGAGGCGATCGAAGGGCTACTGTGAGTCAGATCACCGCCCAGTTGAATGTTGGGAGTCAGGAACCCATTTCTTGTCGAGTCGATGCCTCGCCGTATTGCTGCCGCTATGAGGGCTCTCGGAGGAGCAACTCGTTATTAACATCATATTCCGTGCATTCCCATGACTATTGGCCACTAAGTGTAAGGGACCTACGTGCCATCTACTGAACAATAACCTTAGCTCCCATGTATGTGAGTCTTTTATTTGGAGCTCGAACAGGTGTCGAACTATTGGTCGCTCTACGTGCCTCACTTGACTTACATATCATGGACAAAGACCTTGGAGAGTCTGTTTGTTCTACGCTCTACCGGTTACGTTTCAGCTGACTGGGCACAAGCAGAGATCGGTTTACGTGAGTGGGGAAGAAAGGAGAACCTCAATGAGCAACGACCATTAGCACCTAAAAGCATGTGCCTCGATGCAAGGGACATAGACTCATATTCCCTTTGATATTCTGTTAGTCCTATAGATGATAGACCACCTAGTGGTGTAGTGGCAAGCATTCTTGGCCATTCTTCAAGTCCGGATTCACTTCGAGATTGCCAAGAAAGAATGTGGTCTGAGTGGTGGAACAGGGCGCACTTAGTCTCATGAAACAAAACTGTGAATATGTGGGTTGGATTCCTACGGCAACTGCTCTACAAATGGATTTACGTGGATTCCCCAAGGAAATACCGTAAAAGATGATTTCCAACTTAGGGCCACAACACCTCCTTCTTAATTCTAGCTTGAAATATAAATACTCGCTCTATAGATACCACAATAATACAGGTTAACAGACAAATTATCACGTCATGCGCATGGTGATGATAACCACGATGTCGAAGTTCCTGCGCGAAACTACAACAACAACCGCCACTTTTACCACTGCGACTACTGCTACTACTTATAGATGATGTCTTATTTAACAGCCACCTTCTTTGTATATAGATTCTGGATTCAAAGGCTCTGGGCTCGATTTCCAGGTCAGCGAAGACATTTAATTGGGGTCTTTGGGTTGGAACGAGATACACTCAGCTTCGTGAGGCAACACTCAGAAAAGATGGGCTCAATTTACAATTTAGATATTCTAGAAGTAGATTTTCATGGTTTGCCAACTTGCCTCCCGGCAAATGCCAGGCTGATCCTGAATTAAGGACACAACTGACTCATTCTCGAATCCTAACCTAAAATACAAATACAAACACTTGGGCAGCCATCACAATAACACAAGAGTTCCAGCAGATTCCACAGAAACTCAAGCACACGGAAAGACATGACCATGAAGTCACAAAAGCCCTAGATGATTGGGTATGGAAGTAAAGACTACGATACAAAATGGAGTAAATAAGTCTAGTTTCTCCGTGCAATGGGCCAATAACTAAAGCCCTTCGCGGATGCGGATGTAGTTTGCATGGCTGTGTGGATAGTGGATAAACTGTGGATGATGTTTGGAGTAAATTTTCGGATAGGTTTTGAATTACAATCCGAACTTGATGAATATCATTACTAGGACCCGGATGTTAGACACATATTTTTCCGTTATGACATTTTCATGGTTTAAGCTTATATCATTCAAATTATGCCATAATATTACATTATGCAACGAGCCTTTAATGGCAATAATTAAGACACGAGTATGTTTATAATTTCCATACGAGTGTCATAATTACCATTATAGGCGACTTGCATACGACTTGTTTATGTTCGACGATAATTACTTTATCATATGTTTTAACATAAATATTCATAAATATCTGTTGAGATTCAGCCACTTGAATTTTGTGATCGGAGTGCAAGCGTTGGGTTTAATATCTCTGTTTTCCAAGTTCTCTGACCGACCGACGCATGCGCTCTGTGTGCTTGGCAATGCCATATGCAGGCCATATGTTCACAGCCTGCCGATGTGCGCCAGCATTCAGTCAAACTGTCACCGAAGTCGTTTGAAAGCAATGCGCTGTGTAGAAATTGGTGTTAGGGATATAAAGGTACAGTGCTATTTCTTGTCTCATATTCGCCAGTTTATTTACGCGAACATATGGACGGTGCACTTTCCATGTCGGTAATTTATATAGACATGTTGGATTTTGAGCGCATTCGCGAAGGTATCCTTACCTAATTGGTCAATGAATGAGCTCTGTTTGGCTGGAGAAACTGTATCATAATGGAAAACAGTACTTTAATGACCATCATTATGATACAGTTTTCTGACGTATGATATCCACATTTCGACATCGTCGAACATAAAGTAGCCTATATTTAACACTCTGTACTGGAAAGGGTTGCAATTCTAGCTGTAATAACATTTATTTTAAACATAGCAATTGACATGCAAAGCCTAAGGGAACGACTTTCTCCTCAAATGTCTAAATGTGATGCTTTATGCTTTATCAATTTAAAAATATTATTGTAATGCCAGTAGATTCAGATAAAAAAAAGTGTGGATGCAGATAAAAGTGGTGCGGATGCGGGGCGGATGCGGGGTAGATGTGGATGAAAGTCGTGCGGATGCGGGGCGGATGCGGATAACAGTAGTGCGGAAGTGGATGAATGTCGTGCTGATGTGGGGTGGATGCGGATAACGTTTTGTTTATCCGCGCAGGGCTCTACCGATAACCTAGGTCAGCGGTTCCCAACTGGGGTTATGCGTACCCCTTGGTAGTACGCAACGAATCGGTTAGGGGTAAGCAAAAAATAAACGGTAATAGTGGGTGCCATGTTCCCATTGTACGTGTCAGTCGTAATGTACCTTATTCACGCACGTCAGGGTCAATGGTCCCCCTCGACAACCCACCCTACCCCAACCCCAGTCACTTTCACCGCTGCACTGCTATTGTCTTGATTTGTCTATCGTTGCCAAACTAATCGCTAGATTTAATTGGTTTTGAATAAAGTGAAAATTTCAAAAATCTTTTGTAGGCCTATTGTAATTGTTTATTTTCCTCAGCTAAATGTTTATGCTGTACATCTTCATTTGCACAAATAAATAAAAGTAAAATTGAAATTTATATTATACCCTTGGATAATAGAATATATACAAGATTCGAGGTTTCGGCGTCGTAATGGATTCTTGTGAATGTGATTTAGAGATTTTATGCTATCAAAATAAATTCAGGGTTCATAAGGTTAACTAATTATTACAAAGCCAAGAAAACAACAGGATCTACTAACAAATGAAATTTAATAACTGAATCAAACATAAAACACTTAACAATAAACCACCCTTAAATTAGTTCACTCGCACGTGAACAGATCTGACACTGACTAGTCTGACGTACCATGATAACACGGCATGACAGTTGTCAAACAAGCGTTGTGACTGCAATGTCACTTAATTCAAAGTAACAAAGGAAAACGGATCACAGGATCCAAAAATGACAACAAATAAAATAGTACAAGAATTTAATATTTATGAGCGACACGCGTTTTAAGACTAGTTCAAGTAATGAGCACTTTGACGGGCGCTCGTTTGACCAAAACAGTCGGTTCGGGAACGAACTCCGTACTGCGAAGACGAATTACGGAAATGTGGGAACAACAATTACATTTTAATACACTACTGACATGTTCTAACCTTAGATTACCACAACCAAATACACGTGTGTATTATTTAAAATAAGGGCTGCGGAATAACCGTCTTATACCACAAACACTAGGAAAGCACAACGTGCAATGAACAAGTTTGGCCGATTTCCAAATTATATTTATAATGAATACAATGGTCTTGAAATAAGAGCCAACAAAAACAAATACAAATTTTAAATTTCATGCCGGAAAATTTGGCGTTCAAACAATGAACAAATAAGTCGTAGTCATGATAAAAACCCTCGGATCCACAACATGGCAACTCCCCAAATTAAACCAAATAAAATAACCTTAACTCATCAGGCTTTAAAGCAAACATTTACGTGTCATAACAGAGCTGGAGACAGCCGGGTCTGTTATCGCATATCTGAGTAAGTGGCTGATTCCTTCCCCCATCGTAGAAATGTGTGCCACGCTAAATATAGATTATGGCCTGCAGCCAGTGTCCAGCGACCTTTGCCAATCGTCACCTGTTAAACGCGTAAATACAAAATATCACATTATCTCAAAACATCCTCTCAGGGATTTTCAAGAACACATCTCCAGGTCAAACTTAGTCCCTTAAGTAACTAATTTGCCGGAATGATTATTACAGTCAAGGACAGGCTTTACCTTTCCTCGCCATCACACTTACACCCAAGAATACGTGGCACACTCTCGAAGATCTCGTCGCAGCTTATGAACCAGCACACCCTTCAGATAAATGACACACAACTTGTCCAAATGACAATAAAGAATTAATTACTGGAATCAGAATTAGCCCGAGTTATAAAAGCAAATAAAACACTAATTTTTCCCCCCACGTCTAGTTTTGTTTTACATTATCATGAATCCAGTCCATTTATCATTGTCGTTCCTAGGTTCTCATTCATGGCAACACTTTTTATTGATACGTTAATCATATGCGGCCATTTCGCTATAAGAATTACGTATTACTTAAGGACAACATTTAAGTTACAAAATTTACTGTATAACATAATTGCCACGCAATGCCAAAAATTACTACACGCATGTCAGTTAAGAAATCAAACCCTAAATTTAAATTAAACCACACAAATAAAATCTGTACAAAGTTCCACACATCTCTCGCGATAACCCTCGTCCAAAATCAATAAATCAATTTTAATACTCATCACTTAAACCGCTTTCCAGAGGTCTCCCGCCTCGTCATCTCCCACCATTAGGCCTTTAGCCCATAACACTCATGGTGATGGAGGATGAAACTTGTTGCCTTCATTCCATGGTCGTCATCTTGCCGCTGTTAAAACACAATTAAATTAAAGTTTTAAAACTGTTCTATCTGCTTTATGAGTATTTTATTTCCTGATATAGTCCTATGCAGAATCGTAGACTTTCCCTATTTATGGCTAATTGCCATCTCACAATTTATGACATTTATAACTTAGTTGTCGACACACAACTAGAATTTAAAAACATAGACCGTCATACGGACATCTTAAATTGACTGTCGAAGAATAATTAGGAGTGCCCCGGTTCATCTCAGACATTTGTTTATATACAGAAAGCCTAAAGTTTCCATGGAGGGAGAAATATCTCCTCAATATTTTTAATAATGGGCCTATAATTATGTGTGACCTCTCAAAAATCTTGTAATTTCTCACAGGTCGCGAATCTGCCGCCGAACACGCAAACCGATCGCTAGATCTTTTTATAACCGATTGGCGCGCAAAAACACACTGATGCTAAGTTCTGGCGTCCTGTTTTCTCATTTGTCAGTTAAGTTAGCGTCGGAGTCCTGACCTTACAAATCCCGCCTTTATTTTGACGTCACGACACTTCTCCTCTCTCTCACTCCTTGCCTTGGACCAAGCATCGTGGCCTGTCGAGAGTCACGTACGCCTCAGCGTCATACCTGATTTTCTCAGAAGAATAAGAATAGCAAATGGTTGTGAAACTGTCGGTTGCTTCCACCCAGCACGTAGCTCATCTTGCCAAGTCCAGTTTGCTTGCTATATCAATTTTACTCAAATATCCAGCATATCATGTATTTAGTATTTCCAGCAATTTTAATAATATGAAACATTATTATTGGACACAATGATAAGGGTTCAATATTTAGCATTTTATTGAAATTAAATGCATAATAACAGCAAACAAACCCTGTTGGCGTCCGGGCGGGGACACCAAGAGCCCGCTGATGAGCCAGCTTGGTGTCCTAGGCGAAACCCCACACAAGACTCGGCACGAACCTAGAAAAATTGCTGAGTGTTAATTCACTGGCCGTAAAAACCAACATACCATCCTTTTGGAAGCCTTCTAAGGGTGGTTATTGCAGCTTGAGCTTTTAGTTCTTGCAGTAAAGAGACACAGGTGCGCTTCATAAGAAGGGAGGTAGCGCGCAGTTCTCTACTCCTGTGGGGGTCTGGGCGGGGACACCTAGAGCCCGCTGATGAGCCAGCTTGGTGCCCTAGGCGAAACCCCACACAAGACACGGCACAAACCTAGAAAAATTGCTGAGTGTTAAATCACTGGCCGTGAAAGCCAATATGCCATCATTTTGGAAGCCTTCATAGGGAGGTTATGGCTGCTTGAGCAATAAGTCCTCGCAGAAAAAAAGTGCAGGTGCGATTCATAAAAAGGGAGGTAGCGCGCAGTTCGCTACTCCTGTGGGGTCCAGGCGGAGACACCAAGAGCACACTGATGAGCCATCTTGGTGTCCTAGGCGAAACCCCACACAAGACACGGCACAACCCTAGAAAAATTGCTGAGTTTTAAAAATAATAGTTATATTGTATTCAAAAAATAAGTTATAAATAGTTGTAAGTTATTTTTTATTATTAGGCTAATGTTTTTATTAAGTTATGTAGGCCTACATATTGTCCGTAAAATATTAAACGCTAGAGTTTACTTTTTAGGAGGTACTATTTTAGATAAATATATATAAAGGGGTACGGGAGGGATGGTTGGGGGCCGCTGACCTCGATGTTAGGCCCCTTATCACAACAATGATCATAATCATCATCATCATTATCACCATCCTCTCGCTGCCGTAGAAGAGCTCTTAAAACGGATGGAAAAATATCAGACTCACATTAGTTCGATAGCAAGACCTACCTCGATAGCTACATGAGCTAAGGTGCAAGGCTGGGAACTCGGTAAACGAGTAGTGAGTTCGTACCTCACAGTCGACCATCCTTGACAGGGTTTATTTTCCATTTTCAACCCCGGGCAAAAGGAGTAACGGTGCCTTTTAATATGCCACAGCAACTTCCTTCCAGATACTTGCCCAGTTTTACTAAGTTTATCCCTCATTAACTCACCTTATGAGGTTGGTGTCAGGGCAGGTATCCGGCCGTAAAACATTTCTACACTGAAATTCATCGCATCTCATCCTTGACTCCATAGGAATGGGAATGGTATGTGGTATACATACATAGATCAAATGTTTATATGACTGCGTTTCGCCGGAGTAACTTAAATGAGCTTCAGGCATGAAATCGCGATCAGGAGGGCTTCCGTTCTTTCTCCAGCATGGTACCGCTTTAGTGAATACACATCCACAGCCTCCGAGATCCATCAGCCATGACATTGACCCCCATTGGTGTAAAACTAATGCATTCCCTAATGGAGATTGATTGTCAAGAGAAATGAGCAACTTAAATAAAAGTGTTGAAAATAGAAGGTAGTGTACCCATATCCACATGGGCACGGTAGACTACACATTCCAGGGCCCTTTACGCTCAGCAAAACATTTTGTAGCTACAAGTGATAACTAAGTGAGGAAAGGCACAATTACTGATCGAAACATCCGGAGTCAATATCTACAAATTCACCTTTCTTCGAGTTTGGGGGTGACATGCGATGCATATTTCTATAAAATATGATTTTACGGCCAGATACCCTTACTCATGAGAGGAGTTAACGAAAGGTGAAATTAATGCAGATGAACGAAACCGGGCAAAGAAATAAAATAATAATAATAATAGTAATAATGACTGCAACTTGTTCCATGCAGACGGTATGTTGTTATCTTTTGCATTGCGAAGTAGCCGTGTGCGTTAAACCACGCACCACGATTGCGACAGGGAGCTGCAGTAAGTCTGGAGGTTGGTCGCTTGAATAAGGGTGCTCACAGTGGCTATCGCGAGTGTGATTTTCCCCGTTTTTTCCACAATCACTCCAGGAAAATGGCAGGATGAAAGTTCATTTAACGTCTCAGGGCAGTTACGCCAATCCCTTACCCTAATAATTACAGCTTTGTGATTTAATGCTTTCCAGTCGGTCAACACGATTGCACCCAATTGTTATTGGTGTATCTCTTAACCTGAAAACATTTACATGACATAAATAAACTCAGTAGGGTAACCAGTTTTGATCGTCAAGCGATCATCATCAGATCATTATTCTTAGGCCGTTAAATCTATGTCTACAAGTATGTGGGTGATGTTATTTACAATATTTATTTAGTTACAGCAATTATAAACTTGCACAGGTTGTCAAGATTTGTGAGTTGTATGTGAATTTTGGTTAAGATATTATTAGAGCTTATTGACCTTCAAGTATGCTTGTTTAGTGTGACATCTGCGATTGTTAGTGAATGGTTAGGTTGGTGTTTGTATTGGAATGGAATAATAACTACGCTGGTTGTTTAAGCGATCTGGGATCCATTCTCGTGCAGCTGCTACCAATGAGATTGTCTGAACTGAACTGAAAGGAAGTTCCTTGTGCAGGCTGCTCCATCGTTATCTCTTACCCGCCCTTGGTCTTTCCTCGCATTCCTACATATCTATGCTAGTCGCACACTGTAAAATATTTACTGATGGGCTAGTCTAGAACTTCCTGATTTGGCGTATGTTACTGCATTCTGGACATCTTCAACCTTTAAAAACCAAACTTCATTCTTGCATGCCGAAAATAAAATAAAACCTCATTAAGTGCACCCAGTCTATTGAGAATGTCTTGATCTCTTTAATACTGCCGTTAATGCCGGCCTCGGTTTATTGAAGATATGGTACAAAGTACATCCTAATCCAGTAAAATGTTTCCCTTCTTGCCCCCTGGCTACACAGTTATGATGTTTCTCGATTCCTACCGGGGGTATGGGCTGTTTTCTATTAGCGTCAAGAGAGGTGAATTAGTAGTGGTTTTGTGAGAGTTCTAATGCCACCGCCACCGCTCCACCGCTGGAATACTAAAATGACAATATCTCACGAACCAATCAGGCTAGAGACTTGTACGAGGTGTCATTGAACTCGGGCTGACACCCCCTTTCCAATGGACAACATATTTCAACCCCAAACTAAAACCTACCCCTACTAGGGGGTGAAATTTTAATTTTTTAGAGAATCTCTCTTTCCAACTGCAACATGTGAGAGTTTGAATGTCAATATGGAATGAAACGTTGTTCTACACAAGAGACATGTGTTTGGTGGAAAGCCACTATGAATTAACATGCTTGTTTTTCCGTTTTTTACACACATGTCCACTCATGGCTATTGTAAGAGGGCGGGCTTTTTAAAGATGGTGGCTGTAGTGTAACATAACCTAACCCAACCCACGAGGGGTGATCAAATGTTTTCCAAGTGGTGCTTGTCGATAGGCAAACTGATAAACAAAGAGGGTCTTGTCAGGCCTTGAGGCGAGAGCCCCTGTTATTGTTGACGAGCCCCTGTGGTCGGGTCCCTGTGAACGGGTCATTGTTGACGGGACATTGTTGACGGGTCCTTGTTGACGGGTCCTTGTTGATGAGTCCCTGTGGACGGGTCATTGTTGACGGGTCATTGTTGACGATTCCTTGTTGACAGGTCTTTGTGGACGGGTTATTAATGACAGGTCATTGTTGACGGGTCCTTGTTGACGAGTCCCTGTGGACGGGTCATTGTTGACGAGTCCTTGTGGGCAGGTCCTTGTGGATGAGCCCCTTTGGACTGATCCCTATGGACTAGCCCATGAATTTATTTAAATTATGTCAAAGGGTCTAACTACATTTGCGTGTAAAGCAATTTGTTGAACTGACGTTGTTCACCAACCCCCACTAGTATAATGTGATAACTATATGAAAGTAAAGTGACGAAATACATGTGAACATACAAGGGATCTAACTTGGTGGATGGATGTGTTCCATCGAGTCATTTGTAGTTGAAAGAGAATAATACATGTTCTTAAGAGGTTAAAACTGAGGAGATGGTATGTGCAGTAAGACGTCTTGTTATATTTCCTGAGTCATATTACAGACATGGCAGAGAGCGCACAGATCTGTTGCTATTACTAACGCTGCAGTAATTTGAAACTGCAAGTGTTCATTAAGACAATGGGTGATGATCATGCAAAGTTAGCAGTTATTGGATATTACACAGGTGTTCCTTCCGGTGTCATGTTGCTGACATGGCAGAGAGAGAGCACACTGCTGTTGCTATGACTGACGCTGCAGTAATTTGAAACCTCAGGTGTTGATCAAGACAATGGGTGATGATTATGCAAAGTCAGCAGTCATTGGATACCACACAGGTGTTCCTAGTGTGCTTTGGACTCTCAGCTGTATTGGGAAAGGAATTGCAATGATCTGCAAAAAACTGCTGACACGAGCGATGAGAGTTTATATAAGAGGGTGTCATATATCTCCCTACACTCAGTCTTTATTACTCGCTTTGAGTGAACAGTGCTCTATTACTGCTCAAGAGTTGTAAAAAAAAGCCGTTTTGGTAGAAAATCATTAAATTATTTGCAAGGTAAGTACTTATTATTAATGGATTGTAGTCTTTTATTACTAATTGATGTTGAAGTTATTGATTGGAATGTATTTATTTATTGATTGATTGATTAATTTGTTTGCAGATAATTGAGTACCTGAAGGTTACCAGATTCCTACAATCTGTTCATTCAGTGGCAGCAGTTGATCAATTATAAAAAGGTAAGTGCCCCTCTAATAACTTTTAAACAGCTAGAGTATTATTTTCCAACGTTCACCACTACATGTCAGTGAAAATGGTATATTTAGCAGTCAAAAGTTGGAACTACTTGACCATAATGTGTAAGGCTAAATTTGTAGGTTAGATTTTGATTACCACTCTATTAAGTTCGAATGTTCATTGCTAGGTGTCAGTGACAGAGGGAATATTTAAAGTCTTAACCTCAGTTCACTTAACTTTACCTAACTTAACCTTGTCATGTGACATGTTTTACAAGTTAAAACTTGTTTTAAGACTGACTATGACGTCACACTTAGGTCACTTAACTGGCGATCGCTGGTTTCCAATATGTGACATGTTCTACAAGTTTAGACTTGTTTTAAGACTGGCTATGACGTCACACTTAGCTCACTTAACTGACGATCACTAGTTTCTATCACGTGACATGTTCTACAAGTTAAGACTTGCTTTAAGACTAGCTATAACGTCACACTTAGCTCACTTAACTGGTGACCGCTGGTTTCTACCACTCTATCAAGTTCCAATGTTCACCGCTAGGTGTCAGTGACAGTTAGAACTACATGAAGTTAGACTTGCTAGGAGTTCACAGATGATCGATTTATATACCCTGCTATAACCATTGACTGGAATGTAATTAAACTATTTATATTGTACTTTTGTTTATCATTTATTAACATTTATGATTTCTTTCTTTTATAGGTAATTTCGAAAGTGATCATCATGTTCAAATGTGGTGACTGTAAGAAACAGTTCTCAAGACCCGACAGCCTTCAACGTCATGCAAGTACAAAACATAATCAGAAAATGTTTGTATGCAGTCATTGTGCTACAACATTTAACAGACAGGATAGTCTTACACGACATGTAAATTTAAAACATGTCAGTACTGCACCATTTTCGTGTTCAGTTTGTGAACTTGGTTTTTCTGCTGTAAAGCGATATCAATTCCAAATTGTTGAAGTGCATGGAGAACAACAGGAATTGAAATCTGTAAAACCATCAACTAGCACGGAACCTTTAAATGATTGTGATGCTCAAAAGCGTAAACGTTCTCAAGATTGTGAAAATAGTCATGCAACACAAAGAAATAAGAATGGTGAACCTTCGATAACCCATTGTGATGTATGTAATATTGATATACCTTTATCAATCATTCATGGACATTTACGCAGTATTAATCATAAAAACAACGCTTGCCATGAAAGAAATTCTGGAAATATTCAACAAATTGGTAGTGCATTTAAAAGTCGAATTGCTAGTTACAGACTTTATAGTGAAGAAAAAACTCAAAGTATTGAAACATTTTTACAGAATGTTCAACCTACTGTGTTTGGCTTAGTAGAAAATGTTTTAGTAGAGCATAAAACAATTAAAATGAATTTTGAACTTTTTGGACTCTATGTAAAAACTGGGAGTGACGGTGAAATTATGGATATCAAATCCTTTAATACAAAAAACATAATTGTTAGCGAATCAACTAATATTAGTGATATGTATCGAAATATTTCAAGTGCTATCATTGTAAAGAGTGAAGAGTTCCAGGAAAGGGAGTCAGGCTGGGCGTTGGTTGAAGTACTTTATTTAGAAACCAACATGAATAAATATAACACCCTTCGAGCATCATCATACATTGATTTGCCAGGATGGATTAAACGAAAGAGAGCTGTTGCGAATGTTTTGAATAGTGATCAAGCATGTTTTGCGTGGGCTGTAACCTCAGCTCTCCATCCAGCAGTGAGGGACACGATGAGAACATCATCATATCCTCACTATTCTTCAGTGTTAGATTTAAAAGAAATAGAATTTCCTATGGCGATAAAAGACATTCAACGTTTTGAAGAGCTGAACAATGTAAGTATTAATGTTTATGAAATTGAAAATAAGAGTATAGTTGGTCCTTTATATTATACTCAAGAAAAAAAGGATGCTCATGTAAATTTACTATACATAACCGAAGGTGAAAATGCTCACTATTGTTGGATAAAGCATTTAAGTAGACTTGTCAGTAGTCAGGTTTCAAAACACAATGGTAAAAAGTGGTTTTGTGATGGCTGTTTGCTATATTTCCAGAAAGAGGATCAACTATCACAACATCAAGAATGGGGATGTAATCATGATCGTACGGTATTACCGACTCCTAAAAATTACATTCTAAAATTTAAGGATTATGAGAAACAGCTTCGAGTACCATTTGTTATATATCCTGACTTCGAGGCTTTGCTAAAACCATTTAATTCATGTTCATCGAATCCAGCCCAACCTTTTACCAACACTACTCACATTCATGAACCTTTTAGCTTTGCATATTATATTAAATGTAGTTATGATGACTCTTTAAATAAGTTTGAGCTCTATAGAGGACCTGATGCACCTAAAGTTTTTATGGAAAGGCTTGAGAAAGATGCCATCCGTATAGCCTCTATTTTAAATACGATCATTCCAATGGAACCACTAACTTTATTAGAGCAAATGAATTTTGAAACTGAAACTAATTGTTTTATATGTGGTGAATGTTTATATACAGACAGGGTTTGCGATCATGACCATTTAACAGGACAATATCGTGGTGCTGCTCACCAAGAATGTAATTTAAATTATAGAGTAAGTAAATTCATTCCGGTCATTCTACATAACGGTAGCAAATACGATAACCACTTTATCGTTAAAGAATTTGGAGCTTCAGATGTGAAAATTGATGTGATTGCAAATAATAAGGAACAATACATATCGTTCACAAAATACATCAAAACTGACAATAAGAAAACCATTAAACTGCGATTTTTAGATTCATTCCGCTTTATGCCGAGTAGTCTTGATAAGCTGGCTAGTAATTTAAAATCAGATCAGTTTCATGAAATTCAACGTGTCTTTCCTAAAGAAGATGATTTTAATTGGATTTGTCAAAAGGGTATATTCCCTTACGAATATATTAACTGTGTGGAACGTCTTGAGGAGTGTTCTTTACCACCGAAAGATGCATTTTACAGTTCCTTAAACACAAGTCATATCAGTGATCAGGAATATTTACATGCACATCGTGTATGGGCACAGTTTAACATTCAAACTTTAGGAGAATTTTCAGACATATATTTGAAGACAGATGTGTTGTTATTAGCAGATGTTTTTGAAAATTTTCGGAATGTTTGTATGAAAACTTATGACCATGATCCTTGTCAGTATTTCACAGCTCCTGGGTTAAGTTTCAGTTCAATGTTGAAAAAAAAAACGAGCCCAAGGTTGCAGGTTCGAAACCTGGCGCAGTCAGCTGGCATTTGAGGGTGCGCAAATGCGAGGGAGCCGTGTCAGTAGATTTACT